>JALMGJ010000008.1:22892500-24092500 GCA_023362775.1 Charina bottae | reverse complement strand
TAAACAAAGACTTCAAGTGGAGAAATGAAAAGTGACTTCAGAATAAATATCAGGTTGCATACTGCCATCCCATCACTTTTTAATACTTATTACAAGAGTAGCTATAGTGAAAACTCAATAGGTATATCTTGATGAAGAAGATGCTATGTTTTGGTAGAGACTGTATAGCCCAAGGGGGGAAAATGCAGCAAATAATCACTGATACATCTTGCGGTCATCTCTTGTATGCCTGTGTAGAATTTTCACAATGCTGTAACATAGGTTTCTAAAATATGAACCTCTGTATTAAATAGCAACTTGATAGGAACTCAGTACATCATGGTATAAGAAGAATAAAACTGTCAAAAACCTTGAAAATATGAAGGTAAAAATTTCCATGGTTATGTATCACCTTTCTAAATAGATATTTAAATATAAATAAATGGAAATAATAGTTTCTAATCCAGCTTTAAAAAAATAGTGGCAAAGATATTGTGACTCCACCTTGCTGTATAGTGAAATTGTTGTAGTAATCCACAGAATTACTGGCTTTCACATCTAAGCAAAATATATTTATCTCACATTGTAACAAATTATAGGTTCATCCCTTTATAGAAACTGGATTCCAATTTATCTTAAAGTACATTGGTAATCTCAGCAGTTGAGAATGGTCCTTAATGATCCAAGTGGGATTTACTATCTATACTAAATAGGTGTTCTTTTTCATTATTGTTCCTGATAATTTTAGGCATACAACTTTGCACTTGACATTTAAGCATCAATCAGTTCAAAGGTACTAACAAAGTATATTCTTTAGCTGTATCAAAATGCTGTAAATGCTTGGAGGAATAAATAGTTATATTTCAAAGGGTGAAACTATATTATTTGTATATTATTATTATTAAAATTTATTGGCTACGCAACTCCAGTGGACTCTATATCATGTTTCCTACAATTATTGTAAAGGTTGTTCCAATTTTATGCGCAAAACACATAAAAAAGGGCAGGGTTTCAATTGTGCAGTTATGGATGCCATCTTGACTTTTTTGACTGCCCTGAAGACGCTCCAATAATATTCCAAGACAGAAGGTAAAAAGAAATACGAAACAAGACTCCCATTTGAGACTGCAGTTCATGTTGAGGAGTGCATGTATTTCTTGTTAAAATGTCTGCTTACAACAGTGGACTTTTCAAAGCTGCCTAGCAGCAGGTTGTTAAAGTTCCCAGTTAGAGTGCATGCTTATCAGGCTAGAATATTTCAGACTTTAGTATTTTCATATGTATTTGTCAGCCTTGTGAGGTAGTCCAGACAAGAAGCACGCCCAGATGACTATTTCTACTTTATTGTAAGGTTACATTAACAGAAACTTGCAAGTCTGGAAGGACATCTCTCCCCCCACATGGCTTGTCCTCCTGTCTCCCAAGGGCATTCCTACGTGCCATTACAATATTATATATGATTAGGACAGATTAAATCAGAAATGTTTGTCTTTCCAAATGTTATTGGGCAGAAACTCCTATCATCCTTCAGCCTTGGCTGTGCTGGCTAGGTCTGATGGAAGTTGGAACTCACCAATAGCTGGTGAGCCACATATTCTGTAACTCTGAGTTATACCTTTTAACCTGCGCCTGCTCTGTGCCCTCTCTAGCCTAAGATGACATTTGAGATTGCACAATTTGCTACTTCAGGGAAACATTAGTGCTAACTATTGTTTCTCTCAACCCTGAATTTTGTCCTGAAAGTACAAATGTGTGTGTGTGCTTTAAAACTAATAAGCATAATGTTGTATTTAATGAGAAAAAATATTTATTCAACTCCTTAGCTGGAGGGTGAAACAATGCATATATTAAGTCCAAAGATAGTAACAGTTGGAGTCCTTGGTGCTCTCTGAGCTTGGTTGTTTGCTTGCAGACGTTTCATTACCCGACTAGGTAATATCATCAGTGCTAGTGAGTGTGGGGTTTGCTCCCTGTTTATATACAGTAGTGTGTCCTGCCAGTTTTGGTGGGTGTGTGGTTTTCTCCTTGGTAGTTCCTTGATTGGGGTATTGTTTTCTGCTTGACAGTTTGTCTGGTGTTAATCCCTGCTTATCTGGGTGTTGGTTGCTGGAGAGGATGTGTTCTGGTCTTTTTCTTTCCTTCTTAGCTTTCTTATTGTTTGTCTTGAATGGTGTGTAAATGTGGTTTATCTCTATGTGTCTATTGATAGCTGATTTGTCTGAATGCTAAGCTTCCAGGAATTCCCTAGCATTTTTGTATTTAGTTTGGTCTAGGATGCTCACAGTTTCCCAGTTGAAACTATGGTTGAGTCTGTCCATGTGTTGTGAGATTAAGGAGTTTATATAGTGTCTTCTGACTGCTAGTTGGTGTTTATGGATGCGCTCTGCTAGTCTGCCTGTCTTTCCTACATAGTGGCTGTTACAGTCCTTACACTGTATGTTGTAGATGACTCCTGTTTTTTCTTCTTGGGCTACTGGGTCTTTTGGTTTACTTAAGATGTTTTGGAGGGCTTTAGTTGGTTTGTGTACTATGGTGATGCTGTATGGTTGTAATAATCTGTTGGTTGTTTCTGAGATATTTTTGATGTATGGTAGTATTATCCTTTTCATAGCTTCTGTTGGTTGTGCTGTAGTTGGTTGAATGGTCAGGCACTTTTTGATAAAATTGCGTGGGTATCCATTTTGTTGGAAGATGTTGTATAGGTGGTCTGTTTCCTTTTTCTGGTGTTCTGGATTGCTGCAGTGCGTTTGTGCTCATCTGAATAATGTTCTTACACAGCTCCTCTTGTAGGATATAGGGTTGTTACTTTGATCAGCCATCAATAAACACATAGAGATAAATTATATTTACACACCATTCAAAAGAAACAATGAAAAAGCTACAAGGAAACAAAAAGACCAGAAAACATCCTCTCCAGCGACCAACATCCGGATAAGCAGGGATTAACACCAGATGACAATCAAGCAGAAAGCAATACCCTAATCAAGGCACTACCAAGGAGAAACCCCCCCCCCAAACACTGGTAGGGCAAGCTACTGTATATAAACAGGGAGCAAACCCCACACTCTCGAGCACTGATGATGTTACCTAGTTGGGTAATGAAATGTCTGCAACCAAACAACCAAGCTCAGAGAGCACCAAGGACTCCACAGTTCAACCCTGAGCTACATATATTCTCTTTTATTGGAGAGTAACTGTTCTTACTGTAGTTGTAATATGTTCATTCATTAGTGAATGGAAGAGTCTTTAGTTTCTAATCTTCAACACATGTGCAATTAATAGTAGAAATAATGAAAGAAATGTATAATCAAATGGAATAAGACTCTGTTATCAAAAATTCCTGTTTTAGAATTCATGGTAGATTCCCATTTTTTGCAGTTTCTACAATAATTTCTAACTATCACCAGGTCATGCTAAAAATTGTTAATAGTTATTAGATGGTAATATAAGATTTCCATTAATATCCCTAAATATTTGCATTCCAAAATTAAGCTATTTACATGGGAATAATCTGATTCCATTTGATAAGTTCCTTATTTGTGTAGTTGAGGAAATTGGTTTTCTGAGCAAGAACATCAGTTTGCATTAGACTTGTATATCTTAAAAATTGGAATCTAAACTATTTGTTTAGTTTTTCAGTTCTAGAGTATAAGTATCAAAATTTAAATACTGACTTTGTGCGCTAATTTTATGGGTCAATGCCTCCATGAATATTTTTATAGTCACGTCATTGCAAAAACTGGTGCATTTATTATTACATAATTTTGTTTTGTTTTGTTTCAATTTATGTTGTGCTTTCTGGCTACAGGAAGGTGGAAAGTGAGCTAGGAGAGATTACTATGGTGACTGGGAAAACTGGCTAATGGTTCTATAACCCAACCAGCAGGAATGATTATGAGTATATGAAGCTTCAAATGGGAGGTTCAGTTTGGAAACCGCTTAAAAGCACATTCATAAATGGAAGTAGGTCTGGGGCCTCTGCAGGGCAGTCAACATGACATGTGATCAGGCAACTAAAACCCTGCCCAGTTTTACATGTGTGTGGTGCCTGTGGCACGTTAAAAAAGGGCAGGGCTTTGGTAACCCAATCATACCTGACATTTTGTCGTCATTGACTGCCCTTGCAGATGTCTCTGAAGCAGACCCCTATGTGTCAAAGTAACAAAGCAAAATGGATGGCTTCTAAGCAGTTTAAAACCTTCCGAAGTAGTTTACTATTTAAGTCAGGGGTGGGCAACGTCAGGCCCGTGGGCTGTATAAGGCCCGCGGGGCTCCCGCCTAAGGCCTGTGGGGCTCCCGCCCACAAACCCTGCCCCTTCCATGCAATTGGCTCCTGCCCGCAAACCCCGCCCCCAGTGCTTGTGATTGGCTCCCGCCCGCAAACTCCGGCCCCCAGTCTGTGGAAATCCCAGAAACCCCACCCCCCCGCCCCCCGGTCCCCAGTTATAAATATCCAAATGGCCCTTGGCAGAAAAAAGGTTCCCCACCCCTGATTTAAGTACTGTAAAAGTTAATAAAAGATTCCTGCGTGAAGCAGGGAGTTGGTCTTTTCCAGATCTGTGATGGGATGATTCTAAGTTTTTAATGTTTTCTTAGACAAAATGATTATGTTTCTATCTTGGTTGAAGCCTGGTTTGTGTCCTGTTTAAGGGTGACCACACACACTGAACTGGTTTGCAAGAGTTTCCTAGAAAATGGTTATAGGCAGTAATCTGGCAAGTGCACATATATGTACACTCAAGCAACATTTAAAAGTGAGTAAGTTCTTGTATGAGAGAGTCCACAGTATGAAAAGGTATAGTTCAGGATGTTGCAGGAGTTCAGGTGTCACAGAGGTTAGTCAGCAGGTCTGGGGTAAAAGAACTGGAGTTCAGGAAGCAAACAGGATTCAGGAACATGAGAGAACAGGGCCAAGGTTTGATGCAGTTGTTTCCAATGGAGAAGCTGATTGCAGGTTGTTGCTCTGGTATAGGCCAATTAGGACATTGAGTTTGGGTTACCATTGCCAATTTAATTTCTTGAATTGCTGTGCAGGGCATCTCTGCTGGGCTCTTTGAAGTTCCCAGTGTGTTTTCAGGCTGTGCAGCCATTCAGGATTGTTTTCCATCAACAAAATACAAAATATATCCATCACAGACCAAAACCAAATAATTAAAGTAAATTAAAATGTCCACAGTAATAGGAACTAATTACTGCAACCATTCATAAATCTGAAGCATCATATCAGAGCAATAGACAACATCATTCAATCAATCATCAACACCCCCGTCTTTATCAATTTCTAGGAGTGCTCAAAGAACAGGCAAATCTGATTTCCAGGCAGAGACTGTTCCTCATTTCTGGCCATATCAGAAAAACAATGCTTCCTGGCTTTGGCTTCATTCTACTTGTGAAGTTGTAGAATCACCGAGTTTCTTGTGGGATGAATATACTGGATGGGACATTTCAAGCTGGAAAAAGTAGTCCTGAGAATACCTTGGTCACAGACAGCACCCACACCTCTGTTCTTCCTGCCTGCTATGTACCACCATACTTCCATGCCTTCCTCCAGTCAGGCACCATCACGTTCTAGGCAATTAATTTTTTTAACTCCTTCCAGTTGCCTTTCAGCCCACTGAGAAGCTCACCAAGATTGTTTTCTGGCTAGACACTCCCTGTGGCAAGCTCTGTCTTGGTCCACCTCCTTGCCCCAGCTATAATTCCACTTGCAATCCTGCTGACAGTGACAACCACCACATACTTAACTTGGCATTTTGTTATCACATCACACAACCAAGCAGTTGTGATATCCACCATAGGACCATACCTCCAATTTTGATCATAATGTGACTGTTCCACTCATAATTTTTGAAGAAGATCATTTAGAAGATTCTTGCCTGAATGCTTAGTTTATGGTTAAAGAGCCAAGTGGTTTGGGTTTGGAGGTGAGAAGTAGTTTATAAGTTGTTGTTGTTGTTCAGTCGTTTAGTCGTATCCGACTCTTTGTGACCTCATGGACCATAGCACGCCAGGCCTTCCTGTCCTCCACTGTCTCCCGGAGTAGTTTATAAGAGGTGACCTCAAATCAATCCAAGGCTCCTAGCACATAGTGCAGCATTTATAAGATCTATTGGACAGGGTTGTATGTAACACTTACCTTCTACATTTTAAAAATCTGTTGTTTGTTCTGTAAAATAGCCTTCAACAGCTAAGTATGGTTGCTTGGATAGTTCTGTATACAGTAGCTATATAGCTGTATGTGATTTTTTTTTTACATTTGAACATTGAAATGTTTCTTCAAATGTGCTATAAGACTGATTTAGGTAATAAATTCATGATATTTAAGTAACTATATTTAAGTGGCTCTGACGTTATTTAAAAGTGGTCATTAAAATAATTGAGAAAGAGTTCTCATTATGACAACAACCTATAAGGACATATGGCAACTTAACATTACAGTAAAATATGAATGTGATATTTGGGAAATCTTAGAAATATAATTATTGGAAGTACAACAACTGTCTTCAGTATAGCTGTGATTCATACTAATTAACTTTGAAACATTGAAGAAAGATGACTTATGAATTGGCAATTCCATGAAGGTTTAAACAGTTTACTCCAGTTGATGACACTGTGGTGGCTGCCACTGAGTGAGAATGCAAGCAAAGATAAGAAACACATTCTGTTCCTACTCCAAATGTCACTGCTTCATCAGAGGCATAATACTTCAGTTAGAGAACACAAATCTTCTATTCAGCATCATGAATAGAAGACCATCAGGATATTTTATGGGAAATATAATGTCCATTTCTTCAGATCAGGCAATGGTTTCACTTGGAACTGCTCTAGGAAATTTGAACGCCCTATGGTTTTGAAAGGGAAAGTTTCCCATGTAGAAAAGGTCAATAGATAGTATTGTTGTCTAGTTTTTGGCTACATAAGTATTGGACAGGTTCCTTCTCTAGAAAGAAAGATATTTTGTATTTGGGATCATTTGCAGTGGCAGTCCTAGAGTCTTTCCCCAGTGCTGAATTGAAGTACTATCCATCCATGCTTGAACTTGCAGAAAACAATACCAGCATGAGATGCGTTGTTCTCATTGTTGATCTCTATCCTGCCTCTATTGCCTTTTTTCTTAGTCACTGCCGTTTCCTGACTCCTCCCCCACCCCCACCCCCCAGTATAATGGATGACAAAGCCTAGCAGATTTTATACACCCTCAGGGGCTGCCCTTGGATGCTCTCAGAATAAAGGGAAAAACACTACTTCAGTGCTAGTGGCACTAAGCCTAGTGACATTTAAGCCTGCTCCACTTATGGATTGGGGATGATTTGAAGACAATGTCATGGTGACACAGCAGGAAAAAAAACCCAATGTTGCCAGGGCATGCTTGTGCTGTGGGTAGATCCATGTGAGGAAAGGCCCTGGTAACCTGGAAAATCTGCTAAAGTCTAGTTTGGGAAGCTGAAAAAAGAATCCCAGAAGAATCCTCTTGTATAGGTGACCTCTTCTATATTATGGCAAGGAAAGCACATATACCTGGGTAGTGATGCTTCAGCTGCACAATCCCAGGAATGATGCAGCTGTTTTAAAACAAATGCTACTTTTAGGTCCCACTTGGTCAGAAATGCATATCTGGAATTGAACTTGGTGTGCTGCACTCTTATATCTGTGTGTATCTGCAGAGGGAGGTGTAAGTCATATTGGATACTACATACTTCTATGCGGAACTATACCACGTATGAGGTGTATTTGCATTATCAAAAATTCCTCAGCCGCAAGGTATAAATAGCAAAATCCCACCAAATGCTTTCTCTATGAAAGTGTTGTTTACATTTTGTTGATAAGTTCAAGTGACCAGATACGAATCCAGCACATGAATCCAAAGGAAGTCACATGCAGAATCTTGATAAGACAGCATGATCATGAACAGACTGTGTGTTCATTCTTTTATGTATAATACTTATGTTGGAAAGATGGACATACATCTCTGGTTATTTAGGGATGAATCTGGAATGCAATTGCAATGTGCTCAGTCCTGTCTCATTCCAGAAATGCTTAGCTTTCAGTAAGCGTCTGAAGGACTGGTGCTGGCTGGGATGGAGTTTGCCTACAAATTAATTTTATCTGATTTCCAATATTGTAATATCAGATGTTATCCACTGAAGCTGATCTAAAATACTATATTTCTGAGAAGGTAAATTATTTTTGGGTTCGTAGTATCTGAAGACGTTACACATTTGTCAGCATGAATTTATGCAATGTTTGTTTCTGTTAATTTGTTTTTATATTTGAATCATGTATTGCAGTAGATGTTTTCTTTCTTTCTTTTCTAGATTCAAGTGTTATTCTGGAAACAGTGCTAATCAGAAGCAGAGATAAGCCTAAACCCAGATTCATGGTTGCTATGGGTGTTTGGCCATAGTTCTTGCTCTTTGCTTAACACCTTGTGTGGTGACTTAGTGATACGGCTTTTAATAAGTATGGATAATAAATGAGCAGCAAAATATTATGGAGTAATAAGAAAAATAGATTAAAATGTTACAAGTATTTTCCAAAACTCAGATAAATTCAGCAGTTATACAAGTATATGTGACTGGTCTTTTTTACAATTGCTATTTTGCGTTTTAAAGATGTAGACAGACGTTTTGTTTAGCCTATTTCTTTAGATAAATCATAACTGTAAAAAAATACTGTTTGGTTTTTTTCTGTAGCTTGAATCATGTCAACTGGATTTCTATTTTCTCAGTGGAAACGTTTCGCTCCCTATCCAAGGAGCTTCTTCAGTCTGACCAAAGTTAGTAAGGGAATCCTTAAATATGTTTCTAGGTGGCTGTGTCCTTGCACCTGGGGCTAGGTCATGGTTATTTTGAGATGTTATTTCTAAGTCCCTTTATCATCTAACGATCCCCAGGTGCAAGGACACAGCCACCTAGAAACATATTTAAGGATTCCCTTACTAACTTTGGTCAGACTGAAGAAGCTCCTTGGATAGGGAGCGAAACGTTTCCACTGAGAAAATAGAAATCCAGTTGACATGATTCAAGCTACAGACAATTCCACCTGGATGACTGAGAACCTTCATAGACATACTGTTTGGTTTTTTAGAACTAGAATTCAGTTTACATCATGGGACTTTCCTGCATCTTGTTTCTTTCTATTGTGTCTTTTTGACTTCAAAAAAACCTGGTCCTGAGGGATTTTTTGGAATGCCACAGGATATACTATGTGATGGTGTGCAGCTGAGTAAAATGGGGAGTTATTAAAAATGAACACTTATATGCTTGTATTTTCTACATTCATATTGTTGTAGGCTAATCATTTATACAGCTTGGGTGCCAGACAACATATATGAAGGTGAATCTTATTTGATTTTATTGACGTTAATCAAAAGTAAGCAGATTTCTTCTGGGAACCCCTGAGCCCATCAGGAGAACAATGAGAAAATTACTTCTGTTTCAATAAAGCAATGAAAGGTTAATTGTCTCATTTAAATGTTCGTCTAAATACATTTTGTGGCACAATTAAATACCAGAATTTTAAGGGCAGAATTCTTGTATCTTGCTCATGTTCTGAAGGTGAAGGCGGTGAATTATTTATTGAGAATACCATTAAATCATGTTCTTCTGGGAAGGCTCGATTCTTCTCATTGATTTCTGTAGAATAGGTTACTTCTTTTTTAGCTACTGTAGCACTTGTGTAAAGTTTCTTTGGTGCCATTATTAAGAAGCTTATTATCTACAATTTTTATTGTTTCTGAATTTCTGAAATGTTTTGCTTGTACAATGAATGAAAAAAAAGAAAGAAAACCTATAGCACAAAATGTGCTTATTTAGCTGTGTTTGTTTTACATCTAATATGCCCTTTAATACAAGTTGTTGGGTGGATTACAAAGTTACTAAAACATTTTAATACCTTGCCCCCCCAAACCCCAATAACACTCAATTAATGCAAAGTTCATTTTTGTTTCAGCAGCTGCAAATGGAGAAAAATAGTTATAATTAGGATTAACAGCATAGGTGTCTTTTGCTAACCATAGTGATGCCAAAATGCTGAAAGATGTGTCATGATGTAATGATGAAAGCTCCACTTTTTTGTACTTACGTCGCAGTCTCTCACACAAGTATGGAAGGGGTAAAGATGTGGTACATGTTTTGTTACTGTCCCCATTGTTCCTCTCCCTGTGAGTACCTATGCAATAGTTTTCCATTAAGAAATGTTGTAAAATATAATTTAGGATAAATACTGTATGTATCAAGACTTATTAAGAGTCACTAATACTCTTCATAGGTTCTACTGAATACATGATGTCTAAGCAGGCTAGAAGGATGAGACTATGTCTGCTGGCATCGTCCATTTTTCTTTGTGAACTTCTCACAATTAGTGTAATCCAATGAGGAGTTGTGTTGAGCTTCATTACAACACAATACACAATCACAGATCCTGCCTTATCAGGCTCTGTGGTTGTGTGGAGCCTTGTACTTCTATTCAAGGAAGCATGTATATAATGCCCCTTCAGATTTCTTTCCTGGATATGAGGATGGTGCGGAAAGGAAAAGGAGAGATACAAGGATACATGAATCTTAGCCAATGTGTGTAACTCTATCCTTCCATCCTGTGCCAGCCTCTCTGCAAATAATTCCCATTATCAAATTAGTAATTAAATTGCTGTAAAGATTTTCATGTGTGGATTTATTCATGTAGATACTGGACAATATTTAAAAGCAAATGAAAATTTGTACTATGGCTGTTGTGGGTCTTCCGGGCTGTGTGGCCGTGTTCTGGAAGTTGTGGTTCCTAACGTTTCGCCAGCATCTGCGGCCAGAACACGGCCACACAGCCCGGAAGACCCACAACAGCCATCGAACTCCAGCCGTGAAAGCCTTCGACAATACATTGAAAATTTGTACTCTTTATATCACATCATATTTCTCATTCCCTTAAACAATTAAATGCCTCTCAGGCTTTCATTAGAAAAGAACATTAAAAACAAGAATATATGAAATTTAAATCCAAATAATATTGCACTTATCTTTAAATCTGTACTAGCCAAAGATTTATAATTATCTGCATATTCTGATTGTGCTGTGAAATTCAGACCTAGTGAATCAGGGACATTAGGCAATACATTAACTGCCTGGAGCTTTCAAAACAGGCTCGTTTATCATAACAGGCTCTCTCTTACAGAGCAGACAAAGAACTTTCTTGAATGCTGGATCACTATTAAGAGAAGCATCCAGTTTATCCTCACCAGTGATATTGCATAAGACACCTATATTTTATTGAACATGCTATTAAAAAATGATGGTGTTGTTTGTGTGCCAGAAATGAAAATGATTTGGATCGAACTCATTTATCTGTCTATAATGGAACCCCACAACGCCAATACTTATTATGTAGCATGGATCACAATTTTCTAAAACAGCCTCATAAACATGCCTTTAAAGCCCTGCCAAAATCAACATCAGAGCGGGGAAGTTTTGGCTTTTAGTGACTATGTTTTTATGGTGGTCCAAGTGTACTTTCTCACCTCTGCAACTTTACAGTCCTGTTGTCAGTTCTCCCTATCAGACAGTTCCTAAAACAGCCTTCAGATCTGACTTGGCCATGGAAGACAAACTTGGTCAACTGGCTGGTAGGAAAGAACATTAGCTTTCTGCTGTTGGAAGCAGGAAATCAGTGCTTTTGAACAGAATGACTGTGAAGAACAGAATTTCTATCTTCTTTGTCAGTGATTCTTCAGAAAATAAATGGTTTCCCACAATGGGAATGTCTCTGGGAGTATGGAATTAATCCTCATTCCTTTTTTTCTCCCTCCCACTAGTCCTGCTTGGAAGGAGGACTGGGCAGTGGACACACTTTCTTCGTTGCCTCCAAATTCTGCTCCAGGAACTGATGTGACTCTTTAGGACCAAGAAAATTGCGTATTTCTTACAAACATGCATACTCACACCTCTGCCAGCTGAAAAATGGACTCATTTCTATAAAAAGCTTATAGCATAACCTTTTGCTGCTTAACACAAAGGGCCTATGATGCTTTAATCTCTCGTCAGCATAGCACCCATGTTATTTTGGTCTACCATATTATTTTGGTCTGTGAAGCAGGAAATCTTATATGTATGAGAGAAAAAAATACAACAATAATGAATCAAAGGACTAACATAAACTATATTTTCAGGGAACCCAAATCAGTTGCCCGAGGCAATTATCTCACTCTGTGTAATGGCAGGGCTGTCCCTGACCTTCATGATGGTCAACATGGTCAACAACAACAGGTTTTTGTTAAAAGAGGGTAATATAGTGGCCCTTCTTGATATTATTTACAGGGGACTTTTCTCTGTTTCACATGTGCCCTTGATTGTCAAGGACTCTTGGAACATTTTGTTAAGTTTCCACTAAGGTTTCCAAAACTGATATCAATCATGTCTCCCTACTGCATGTGATGTGCTTCCGATATACACAAAGAACAGCAGGGAGTGGCAGCCTGGATTCTGACAGTCCACCCTCTCAGAATTAATGAGCAGTATCTCAACTGACAATGGCATTGAATTTACCTTTTCCCCCCTCTGTGACAGAGTGTCCCTTCCTCCACTGTAATTCAGGCCCCACATGCTGCAATATTTTACCAGCTATAGAAGTGTAATGATCCCTGCATATTCAGCTACACCTATTTTGTCCAAACACATTAATTGTGGAATTAGATATTATGTGCAAAATGCACATGGTGGAAAGTTTTTCTTAGCTTTTATATTCTTTTCATGCCTTTATTATTTATAACATGTAAAAAGAGTGGAATCGCATTAGCAGCAATAAGCCTTGCCCTCTGTATTATTACTGCATCTGTTGTGGTGGTTGCTTCTGCATGAAGCTGGAATTAAATAATGCTTCTGATTATACCACTGAACATTCCTGAATGGCATAACAGCATGGGAATCACTATTGCTTAGCACCTCTCAACCTACAAATAAAGGACTGATGCAGAGAGCTCCCTAGCAAGTATCTGCCCCAATGACAATCCAGTCAGTAGGGCTCAATTTCTCTTGCTGCTGGAAATGTTTCATCTCATTTGGCTGTACAATACAGAAGAATGTTTAAAATGGCTTTGTGAATCACAGACAAAGCTAATTGGTTCTACTAGTTCTGTACAGACTGCTCCCTCACATAGGATAATGAATCATAACAATGTAATAAGTTATTAAATTTATATGCTGCTTGACTCCCAGGGACTCTGGGTGGTTTTGAGCATTGCACCGAATAGATTTGTTACCATATATATTCACATAAAAATATAGCTATAAACTATCTCCTTTAAGGGGCAACCACAAACAGATGAAAGAGATCCTCTATATTTCCCTCTGCCTACCTCCCCAGCAAGCAATGTGTGCTCCTTTCTTCATAGCAGCACCATTCTTTTTCTTGTTGAGAACTTGGGCAAGTCATTACTAGTTGTAGGATCACAGAAAAGACACTGGACAGGGACTACATCTTATTTTTACAGCCAGATTCCTCCTATGGCTATTTTAACTTGCCTCCAAACTGTCATGTCTTGCCATTCTTTATTAGCTATGCCTTCCTCAGCTTAGTGCCCTCCACATGTATTGAGCTCCAGCTCACATAATTCTAACCAGTGCCATGCAGGGTGGGAATTATGAGAGTCTTAACTTCAATACCTCTAGAGCAGTGTTTCTCAACCTTCGCAACTTTAAGATGTGTGGACTTCAACTCCCAGAATTCCCCAGTCAACTATGCTGGCTGGGGAATTGGGAGTTGAAGTCCACACATCTTACAGCTGCCAAAGTTGAGAAACACTGCTCTATAGCAGCGGTCCCCAACCTTTTTGGCACCAGGGACCGGTTTCGTGGAAGACAACAACAACAACAACAACTTTATTGATTAGTCTTACGACCATATCAAAGATAAAATAAGATAACAAGAATACAATACAATTCAATTTAACTAATAAAATTGATAAAAATACACCAAAATAGGAAATAAGATAATTGAATAACCTGAAATAATAATAAATACAATACATGTATATCTAATCAGAATTCAAATGAGTTCATCACCCCTACATGGGACTCCAATCTTTTCCATATAATGGGCTCTCTGGTGAACTGCCTTGTCTACAAACTTGGCAGTCCTATTCACAATAAAAGTATTTGAGCCCGAAAGAAAATAAGATAATCTGTGATTAGAATCCCAGTGTGCTGTTCTTTCTAACAAAGGAGACAGGAATTTAATCCTAAGTGAATCATATAATTTGCAGTCGAACAAAACATGGGCAATATCTTCTATGGCTGGGTCCCCACATACACAAGTCCTCTCATTATATGGCAAATGATGAAAACGTCCATATTTAACCATAGAGTCCAACAATTCAAACCTAGCCCTGGAATAGGCCCTTCTCAGATTTTGTGTTAGACTCATCGACAGGTATTTTTCAAATTTAAAAATAGTTTTATTCTTAGCTAACCATTTTAATGAACCATTTTTTGCCAATGTCTCCATGTCCAATTGGGCACTGATATCCAGGGCTCGCTGTTTAAAAATATCCTTTGCCTGCGGTGCAGTTATGAGTACCTGTTGAATGGAAAATCCATATTGTGTAATAACTTTAGTGAGATGTTTTAACCAGGATGTGGTAAAATCCAAACTCATTTGTTCAAGTAGGCATAATTTGGGAAGCCTATCATGGTCCATTGAATGGACCTTCTGCCAGTAAGAAAAGACCTTTGATACTGTCTGGCTATGTATAGAGTGGATACCTGTTTCTGCTCTAATTGCGGGTGCTGACGTATTTTTATCAACTCCCAGTATACTTCTTAAAAAGCGGGTTTGAACATATTCAAGTGCAGCAGAATTTGTAAGACCCCACACTTCCGCACCATAAGTCAACATTGGGACAATTTTTGCTCTAAATACTTTCAGAATAGGGGTCAAAGTGCCGGGATATTTATAATTATACAGTTTAGATAGCCTTTTGGCACAGACCTCAGCCCTCCCTGCGGTCCTTCTGAAATGATTGTCCCAGGCTCCAGTATCAGTAAAAACCACTCCTAGGTAAGTGAAAGAATTCACTTGTTCTATAGGCTCCCCATTTATTTGCCATTTATATTTCATCCTTTTTCTTTTACCAAAAACCATCACTTTAGATTTAGACTTATTTATAGTTAAAGAGTTATGAACACAATAGACATTCAACTTTTTCAGGAGTCTTCTCAGGCCAACTTGTGAATGTGCCATCAAAATCATATCATCTGCATATAATAGGACATTCACAAATATGCCATGAATTTTTAACATGTGAGTATCTACGGTACGCATAAACCCTGGAATATCATTAATATAAAGATTGAAGAGCATTGGAGCTAAGATACAACCCTGCCTGACACCTCTATGAGTAGGAATACTTTTGGTTAAAGAGCCATTTACACCAGTTCTTACTTTTAAATAAGTATTTGAATAGAGGGCCTTTACCAGGAATAAAAGTCTGGGCTCCATATTTAAATTAATTAATTTCTTCCATAAAATGTTTCTATCTATGGAATCAAAAGCTGCGGTAAAATCTATAAAAGCAGCGAACACTTTTTTACCATTTGCCAATTGTTTTGAAATAAGATGATGTAATGTGAAACAATTATCTATTGTGGAGCGATCTGGTCTAAAACCAGTTTGTTCCTCTACAAGGAGGTTTGTCCTAATTACCCAGTCCTCTATTTTGCCCAAGAGGTGTTTGGCATACATTTTTGCAGCAATTCCTATAAGACTGATTGGTCTATAATTTTGTGGCTCAGTCCTATTTCCTTTTTTAAATATAGGGACAACAATTGCTACTTCCCATCCTACTGGAATGAATCCTGTGTTGTTTATATAAGAAAACAAACCTGCAAGTAATGGGGCCCACCAGTCAGTATGGGTTTTAAAAAGTTCTGGTGGTAAAAAGTCCTCTCCTGGAGCCTTGTTGGGTTTCAAGGAATGGATGATAGATTTAACTTCTGCCACTGACACTGAGGGCCAAAGAGGGAGGTTTTCAAAATAAGTAGGATCAATTATACTTTCCTGCAAGGGTCTTTGGTTTGACTCAGTAAATAAACTTGTATAGAAATCCTCCCAGACTGAGGCAGGTATAGGAATGTCAAGTTGAAAATTGCGTTCCTTCAATAAACCCGAGACGGAATTCCAAAAAAATATTGAATTAGTTCCTTTTGCTGATAATTCCAAGTCTGCCCATATTTTAGCTGTATAAAGAGCTTTTTTGGACACAATAAGTTTCTTATATTCCCGCCTGATTTGTAGCATTTTGGATTGATTTTTTATACTAGGATAACTCTGGGCCATACGCATTGCTGCCCTTAAATGTTTCCTAGTATGTAGACAATCAGAATCAAACCAGTTCATACTGTTTTGAGAATGATTTCTAGCAGGAACTTTATCTATCAAAAATTTCCTCAACGAGCTAGACAAAAGATCATATTGTGTCAAGATCTTGTCTGGGCATTGAAAAGGAGTTGAAATAGAATTTCTCCAAGACTGAACCTGCTCTGAGTTTAGATAGGTTGTTATTGCCTTTGTATCTACCTTGTGCCACCTAAGTCTTCTGTTTTGCCTAATTTCAATATTGGCTAGTAACCTCTTATCATAAGTCATAAATGATCTAATATCTGATCTGGCTGCAAAATAAACTGTAATCGGCTGATGATCGCTGTCTTCTCTCACATGGGCTTGAATATCTGAAAATAACCCAGACTTATTTCGAGAAACACAAATATAATCTAGGACACTACTAGAGTTTCCTGTATGAAATGTAAATGGATATATAAAATCAGATTCTTTGCCTCCTAAAATATGAAGGTTACATTTATAAATTAGTGAGACCAACTGAGAACCCGCCATGTTCCTTTTGGAATCTCTAGAACGCCAGGGTGGGTTGTTAATAAGGTAGTCCTCAGGAATAACACCCAGTCGTACAAAATCAAATAAAGAAGCCCCCACTCTGGCATTAAAATCTCCCGCTAAAATTACAATAGCATTGGGGTAATTAAGGTTTATCTTCAACAGTAAATTTTCTAAATTTACCCAAATGTTGGGAGAAAAGTATGGAGATAGATAAATGGCAGATAAATGTTAAGTGGCAGATAAATGTGGCAGATAAATAAGTGGCAGATAAATGTTCACTAGTAAATGTTCACTAGATAAATGTTCACTAGATAAATGTTCACTAGATAAATAAGTGGCAGATAAATGTTCACTAGTACTACTACAACTGCTTCATACGAAAATTTAACCACCAAATAGAAAGGAGAATCAAAACCAAACACCAGTTCCTGGCCTTGCCAACCCAACTCAGCCTTGGCAAGTATCGACAATCCTCCCGATGCCCTTCCTTTAGTCTTGTGTTTCACTGCCGGGACTGACCAGGAATTAAATCCTGGAATGTGGATCCTTTCTTCCTCTTTGGACAGCCAAGTTTCTTGAAGAGCTATAAAATCAAAGCCAGAGAGAAATTCCAACAAGTCTCCATCAGATACTCGATTTTTCCAACCGGCAATGTTCCAAGTCAGTAGGTGGAGAAAAACCTTGCAATTGATGTTGGCAGGCGGCCCCATTGGAGACTTGAAATTTTGGGTTAGAGTACATGAGGCTTTTAGTCAATCGGCAGGGGTGATGTTGTCTAGAATGCCTTCTGTATCGAAGAAGACACATTGATTTACAAGTTGTCTGCCTTCGTCATTGTCTTGTTGATGGGGAAGCGCCAACAGAGATTGGGGAGCAAGACAATTATGATGAAATACTTTAACAGGTTGAAGAGTCAAAGTAGAATCAGCATCCAAACAAACAAAGTCCTCACTAACAGGTAAGGATGTTCCAGCCTTTAGTTCTTTCCATAACCCATTTTGAACTTCTCCTTCAAATGCTGTAGATCTAGCGTATGCGGGACTCATTTGAGACAACATTTGGTTGGAAATAGAATCCTTAGGACTTAGTTCTATTCCACCACCAGCATCCGATTTTAACACACAAGATACTTTAACTTTCTGCAAATTATCTGGGACTGGATTAAGCAATGCCATTTCCTCACAATCAGCCTGTGTTTCTAGACATTTCTTTTCTGTTGAAGTAGTAGTATTTTGTTGAACAGATATATTTTCACAGGCCTGAGTACTTAGTAATGCCATATTTATTAATGGCTTTGCCATAGATTGTGTTGTTTTCAATGTCTCTCTTAATTCATCCAGTCTTTGTATAACATCTGATTGCTCTGATTGTGGTAACTCCCCAAATAAGTCAATCAGCGTTTCTTCTGGCATTTCCTCACTCAGGGTCATTGCTGTTGTAGCAACTTCATGATTATCTGTATGTTTGCTACTGCCATCAGAACTTAAAGCAATATTACCCCCTTTCAAAGACTGATCAAGGAGAGGACTCACTTTCTCTGAGCTAAAAACACGTATTGGAAATATTGAAAAAGTACTCAGGAAAGGCTTCATTTTAAAAAGCATGCTGGGAACTATAGGCTGCTTAAATATTAACAAAACTCAGATATAGTCTCTTCTGGATGGCAGCCATTCAGCATGCACTAAGTCTATCAGAGAGCGTTCGCATCGTAGCAGTAGACTCAACGAGAGCATAACAGCTCTCCTATCACCCCATCTCCCTCTATTCATTTTATTATCATAAATCTGCAAGGTAATCTGTTTGGTTTGTAAGTAATAACTACATGGATCTCCTCTCTGCCTTTTTCCTGGTTGAGAGCTATTTTCTTTAGAGCTATTCTTTCCTCTCCTTTCGGTTTTGGGAGTAGAGCCAGCTTTATTTTCTGTATTAACCCCTTGATGACTGTTGGTGGGAGTAGTAGTAGATATCTTCCTGTTTCGTTCTGTTTTATTTGGATAGTCCTTAATGAATTTTACAACGGACTCCTTCAGGGAGTCAACCTGATCCTTAATTGATGTTAGAAGTTCGAAGATTGAAACCACTGTCTGTGCGGTAAGCAAGCACTGTCTAGATATAAAGTCTCTTGCATTCTCCCTTTTTAAGTCCATAACAACTCCCTCCTGCATAAGCATAGCAGCTGCCGAGCAAGCTGCTGTAGTCTGGGAGGGGGAGACATTTTCTGTAAGGCAGGAGGAAAGTTCTAAGAGCTGTTGACTATCCCATTCCACTGAGCTCTGTAAGTTAGCTCTACCTGATAAGGAGTCCAAGGTTAAGTTACTTACTACAGCAGTCTCTTTACTTGTTGTATAATTATCCATTTTCTGCTGCTTCAGTGGCTTCTGTGCTGCGGAGTGCGCACGCTGCCTCTTTTTCCTTTTCCCCATTCCTGAGAGCTAATTTAAAATGTTGATAAATTAAAGCTAAAAAGTTGCCTGTCTGTCATAAAATGATGATAAAAGTGGTTAAAAATAGTTAAAAATAGTTAAATATATAAAAATTTTAAAATAAAGTATAAAAATAAACTACTAAAAGTAAACTTTAGAGGAGCTCTTTCCAGCAAATGCTGCCTCATCGCCATCTTGGCCCCACCTGCTATGTTTCGTTTTGTGGAAGACAATTTTTTCCACGGACCGGGGTGGTGGTGGTTTCGGGATGGCGCAGATGGAAGTGGTAAGCGGACGGGATGGCACATACAGAAGTGGTAAGTGGATGGGATGGCGTGGACGGAAGTATGCGGCCTGGTTCCTAACAACCTTTTTGGCACCAGGGACTGGTTTCGTGGAAGACAATTTTTCCATGGACCGGGGGTGGGATGGTTTCAGGATGGCACAGACGGAAGTGGTAATCGGATGGGATATGGCGCAGACAGAAGTGTGTGGCCCGGTTCCTAACAGGCCACCGACCAGTACCGGTCTGCGTCCCGGGGGTTGGGGACCCCTGCTCTATAGGATACTAGGCTGGAAAAATTTAAATGAAAATGATGCTGGGAAAAGATTTTGTGAAAGCCTTCATGGCTTCATCTTCATGGATTTACCACTGATGGAAAATATTGCAAGATTATAATCAGGCCTAACTGTGGCTTTTATTGAAAACATTATATTCAGCATAACATATTCACAAAGTATTGTAATTTAACTCATTTACTGTCAGGACTAAACAGCATTATAAGAGGTCCAGGAACCAGAAATCAGGAGCTCATAGTTCATCATATAGGATAGCCAAATAGCAAACTAATTGTTCTTGGACTTAGGTCCAGCAACGCCTGATGAGGTAATAAGGCTTAATTGAGTACAAACATTTGCATGGAGATCCTTTAATCAATTTAATTGCAATTCATCTCATGCAGAATAAAATAGCCTTTTAATAGGTTTTTGAAAGCCTACTGGCTTGAAATGGTGTAACTAAATCACAATAAAATATACATCTAACATATTCATATTTGTTTTCTCCCGTTTCCTTTGAGGGTCATTTATGCAGCATGTTTTTTGACAAACCTATAAGGAAGCGTCTTCGGACAATGCTGGCTCTTGGGCTAACAAACGGAGATGAGCACCGGCCCCTAGAGTCGGACACGACTGCACAAATGTGTGTGGGGAACCTTTACCTTTTTTATAAATTTCCAAAATGATTTTTTTCTAGAATGTATGCATCCACTACTTAATGTGGTCTGCAAGTAATGTAGAATCATTTGCACATGATTCTTCTTAAAGTATATTACCTTAATAATATATTATATTAATTCTTCTTAAGCATAGTAGATCTTTTTTGGGGGACAAATTCAGTTTTCAACATAAATGTAGCTAAAAAGAGATCATAGGTTTATATTTTTCTTCTTTAGTGTGACATGTGTATGAATGCAGAGCTTCAACCTCACTGGAAAGGGCTGGATTTACAGAAAACATTAACCATGTTTGTTTCAACTATGATGTCTTAAATAAGCCACAATTGACAGTTTTACACAATACTAAGCCATAAACCAGGTTTTACAATGTACATGATGATTTGGCTCACACTGTATAGGAACAAATGGCTCATAATGTATTTCTGGCCAGGATCAAAAACATAACATGACTACAGGGAATCGTTGGCCACTTGAATCACCAAAGTCACTCTGGATGGAGGTTTTAGTACCAACAACTGGACAGTACCATGCTGTCCATAGTGTAAATGAGGCTAACAACTCTCTTTGTCAGTAATCTCTGATGGTTGTGCAGCCATATTTTGTTTTTATAACATTCATCTTTTAATATTGACTCTTATATTTTTATATTGATTGATTTATATATGTGTTGTTTTATTGGATTGTTGTATGCCACCTAGAGTTGCTTTTTGGTGAGATGGGCAGCCATACAAATCTGATAGATGATAGATAGATAGATAGATAGATAGATAGATAGATAGATAGATAGATTAAATATTCCAAGCTATAAAACACAAGTGTTTTGCAATTACCTATTAGTGATAGATATAGGTCTTCTATAAGAAAGTTGATTATATTTTGTATTATGGAGTAATGGTTAAAGTAGCATCCTAAATGCACACATTACTGACTAAACCTATAATTTAGATTGTCAAAAGGTATATAAAAATATTAAAGTATATAAAAATATTAGAATATTTTGCTATTGAATATTCTTACACTATTAAAATATTGTAAAATAATATCCTGGAGTTAAATGTGAAATCATTATGACTGAAGGGAAAAAAAATCCACACATTTTAATGGAATTTTAATTAACATTCTAGATTAAGGATGGCATTCACTTCAGGAAATATGTGGAGAACCTGAAACAGATGATGTTAATACTGCATCAGATACTTGGGATTGATTATAACATAGTTAATAAATTACCTGGATAAACACAGATGTTTTTCTGAAGTGTGGAATCCTGGCAGTGCAGTGGTATCAACATCTCCTCTGATTGTGTTCAGTATCCTAACATGTTCCAGCCATTAATAATTACAGGAAGAGTCAAAAGCTACTTCCAACATGATGCTTGAATTTTATTACAGCTGAATGAATTATTCAGGTAAATGGGTAATCCAGTTTTGGGACAGTTACTGTTGAATATATTAGTTGGATTATATCAGTTTAAAATGTATATTAATCAAAGAGAATATTTGTAACTCAGGGTTGAACTGTGGAGTCCTTGGTGCTCTCTGAGCCTTGTTGTTTTCTTGCAGACGTTTCATTAGCAGGCTAGGCAACATCTTCAGTGCGAAAAGGGAGTGGAACTTGCTCTCTGTTTATATACCCTGGCTTGTCCTGCCTGTGTTGGTGGGGGTGTTGTACTCTCCTTGGTAGTACTTTGATTGGGTTGTTGTTTGCTGCTTGGTTGATTGACTGAGTTAATAGTTCCTTGATTAGGGTCTATTGTGTTGTTTGATTGCTCCTCTGCTGCTAATCTTGCTGTTAATCTTTGCCTATCTTGTTGTTGGTTGCTGGCAAAGAGGTGTTCTGGTCTTCTGGCTTTTCTATTGTCTCTTATGAATGGTATGTAAATGTTGTTTACCTCTATGTGTCTATTGATTGCTGCTTTGTCTGTAAAATGTATATTTTACATTTTGTATTTATATTTATATTTTATAAATTTATATATTTTATTTATATATTTATATATTTATTATATTTATTATATATTTATATATTTAATTTATATATTTTATAAATTTATATATACATATTATATTTATATTTATATTTGTAAAATGTATATTTTAAGAGGAACTGTTTCCTAGGAAACTACTGAGTCCAAATTGTAAGCTCAAGAAGCCATTGTGGGGTCCATAGCTTCTTAGAATGGGTTTTGACATAGTTGTGTGCATGTGAGTGTACTACATATACATGTGTTTATAGAAATACAATCTTCATAGACAATCTGTGAAGTCAGGTTACTTGAGGTATTGCCTTTTTTCAATTTAAAGTACAGTTTAAAATACAGACTGAAATTACTTTTGCTTTTTTTTAACATGGCCAGTTAAAATCTAAACACCAAATTTTAAAATTTCCAATAAAAGGGTTAATTATGGGTCTGAATTCTGAGTAGAAATGAGATGGCTGGACCAAATCTCCTTGTTGCACAAGATGAAGCACAGTTCTTAAGAAGTGATTGAAACTGAAATGTTTTGTGGGTCATTTGGTGCTTTATAGCAAACAGTGTCTATGTATGCACAACAAGTTAAACCAAACACTAGCTACCCCCATTTTTAAATAACCTGTTATGAGAATCTGTTCCTTGCATAGGTGTTTGGTACAAGCTGCAATGACACCATGTGCATCATGACATCATTGTACCAATGATGTCAATTACATAATTTGTGTCATGATATAACTGACAATAATCAAATGCCTTGCATCATTTGCATGTTGATTTTATGAATAAATAAAAATGGTGTACTTGACATCACTCCCTCCTCTTCCCCTGGTGGATGCCCATGAGTCCCTGGAGCTGGTTAATTCCATAAACTCAGCTAACTCTGGATATGCCTGCGTACCCTCTGGGTTTTCTAAGTGGTTCCATTCAGTATTCAGTCTCTGTAAAATGCCTGATAGAAAGGGAGAAGGGGGAGGAATGTACTTAAAAGAATAGCAAGTCTATAATCTAATAATAGGGATTTTAAAAAAATCTTAGGGTGGAGTTTTTCACCCTGTATTGTGGTATGTAAAGGAGCAGTGGGTACCACTTTTTATTTCTGGCTACATTCCATTCCATCACTCTGTGACCTGTATGGTTGCTGCTTTTGTGACCTGAAAAGGCTACACTGGAGATGTCCTTCATAGTGTCTTCCTTAGGGATCATTAGAGCATGGAAAGTTAGGATTCATGCAGACCACTGAAAATAAAAAGGAAATAAGCCTGAGCTACATCATACCTAAAATAAGTGAAGAAGCCATTTATCTCTCCATTCTGAATTTCACCAGGATCCTCTTCTTAAAATCTATATTGTCATAAAATTCAATATGAGTTTGAAAAAGGAAACATGTGCAACATGTAAAGATCATATCATGCCTTCTGAAACCAAGGTGACAATTCTGTAGATTAGAAGTACAAGAATTGCTTATTATTTCTTCTATTGAATTCCATAATTCAAATACTCTTTTTTTTCTTCATCTTTTAAAAGTTTCTTCCTTATTTCTGTAGTTAGAACTTCTGTAAGTCAGCCTGAATATTAGAAATTATATATAACTTGAAGTTCTTAAAGACTGTTTTGTAGAAATAGAGGCATAGCTTGAATTTAGTTGGCCAGGACAATAGATACTGTGCATTTTACTGATATACTGTTTTAATGGTGGGAACAAGATAATAGAAACAGGTGTTTTTAATATATTGAGATTTTTTTTTAAATGGGCAGGAGTTTCCATTTTTGTTGTTGTTGTTCAGTCGTTTAGTCGTGTCCGACTCTTCGTGACCTCATGGACCATAGCACGCCAGGCCTTCCTGTCCTCCACTGTCTCCCGGAGTTTACTCAAATTCATGTTCATTACCATATGTATCCATTTTGTATTTCACAGTCTTCTGTTTCAACACTTCCTTGTACTTTCATAACAGGTAGGTTTATCTTCATGAAAATGTTGTGGAAAATCTAAGCGAGGAGTCCTCGCTATCAAGGGAGCCATTTCAGCTCATGCTTATTTAGGCAATTTATTGAAGGTGATTAAATTTCTCATAGACAAACTCTTGCAACAGAGTTCTAAGCAGGTTTATTGATAAATAAAGATAAAGGGATTTACACACTAGTAAATGTGTCTAGAGCTGCAATCTTAAATGGTTAAAATGAGGCCATGCAAGGCCTATACAGCTTATGTAACCATTCAGTCAAATGGTTCTTGCAAGCAATAATATGTGGATGGTGGTCAGCATTAATCTTGCTGTGTCTTTGTTTAATTATTTTAAAGCAGGTCTTATCAAACTTCGTGATTCCATAACCCCCTAAAATGATAAAAATTGTCTAAATCCCTATGAATAAAACTAATAACTTCTTGAAGGTTAGGGTTGGACAAGAAATAAACAGGCCACTTATTTTTAATAATTAAACTTTATATGTCAAATGAAACAATTATGACATCTTACAACTTTATAAAATAAATGTCTCATGGGTAATAAACAAATACACAATGGAATTTAAAAACCTATCTTTTAATGGGAAGGAGGGACTTGCTTGCTTTTGCATAATTCCTGAAAGGTGGGGTTTTTTTTTTTGAAGAAAGCTCTGCTAATTAATCCGAAAGAGTGTTTCTTTGCTGTAAATCAGTTTCTCTTAAACTTAAAATGCTGTAGCTTGAAATTACTAGCAGGCTCTAAGTTGCTTTGGGCCCTCTCTCCCAGCACAGCCACGCTAAGATAACAGCCATAGCATTCCTGTTCTTTCCTGTCCGACTTGCTGGATTAATCCCTTGGTCCATTCTTGCAGGTTCTTCCCTTCTGCTACTTCACAGCCAGTCCTCCTGTCCGCTCTGTGCCAATTCCCTCTGGAGAGTTAGAATCTATGTACAAGTCTTGTGCCCTCCAGACATGCTTGAAAGACAAATGCAGTTAGGTTTTAAAAAATGGACTTCATACAGGGTTGTGGAACCATCTAATATTTTTATATCAGAAAAGTGAAATCTGTTTGGAAGGAACTTGTGAGGAAGGCACTCTTTTTAATGCAGTATTATGTCCTAAAAGAAAAGAAAAGGGGGAAACATGAAGCAAGAGCCTTTATATAGAGAGGTAATGTTTGTTTGCTTGTATCTGTATTGTAATATAACAGTGGAGAGTTAAATACTGATTAGAAGATCAAACACCCAGTTACTATGGTAACTGTGACCTGCTGCAAGAATAATTAGTAAGAAGCAATAGTGTCAGAAGGGATAGCAAACTGCCCCCAAACCCTAGTGTAGTTACTGATCTGAATCAGTTCCATCTGGTTCAATCAATGCAGACATATGATAGGGGCATTCTTTGTTCCTGGAGTTTGCCAATGTATTTTCTTTGTGTGATCTAACACCTGCCACTCCCATGAGGCTATGATTGGAGACCTTGCATGTTTTGAAGCAGAACACTCTTGTGAATTGCCTCTGAAGATATAATCAGGTGATTTGGCATTTTAATTTATAGAAGATGAGGTTACATAGAGAGCCTATCATGGCCATTTGTTATTATACCAAAGAATAAATGATGCTTGGTTGTATACTGTATAGGTAGGGATCCCCACATTGATCATTTGGAAAATAATGATGCCTTAATAGGATGTTAAGGGGCGCAGTGGCTCAGCGGGTAAGACACCAGGCTTGTCGATCGGAAGGTCGCAGGTTCGGAGGTTCGAATTCCTAGCCCCGCGTGATGGAGTGAGCTCCCGCACTAGCCCCAGCTCTTGCCAACCTAGCAATTCGAAAGCATGCAAATGCAAGTAGATTAATAGGCACCACTTTGGTGGGTAGGTAACAGCGTTCCACATGCGTCATGCCAGCCACATGACCGTGGAAGCGTCTTCAGACAACACTGGGTCTTCGGCTAACAGAGATGAGCACTGGCCCCTAGAGTCGGACATGACTGCACAACTGTGCGGGGGAAACCTTTACCTTTACTTAATAGGATGTTGGTGAAAATATTAAGCTATCAGTGCTACCAATAACTCTTTCTTTATAGTGAGAGCTAATGGCAGAGGAAGGCTGAAACAATTGCACAATTTGGGATAAAAAATTTATACATCTTAATGAAGAAAAATAAAACATAATTTTTGATATAAGTCATTTAGAATATCTATCTATCTATCTATCTATCTATCTATCTATCTATCTATCTATCTATCTATCTATCTATCATCTATCCCTCCCTCCCTCCCTCCCTCCCTCCCAGTAGACCAGGGCATAAGAATAAGAATAATCACATGGACTAACCCCGAATTACTTTGGTGGAGGCTTGGGGCCTGGCAATTTGACAGCCCCGAATTTAGAACTGAGTAAGACAACAAAGAACTGGATGTCGTCCCATTCGAGCTAAGTCCCTTGGTATGAATGTGGACCCCCCCCAGGTGAGAGATGAGGAGGGGGGAGCCAAGATTGTATGAGTGTGGAAGAGTACTCCCTGGGTGAGAGTCAGGTGGGGTAGGAGTGACTGTTCGTACCTCTCCCTGACCAGTGAGAGAAGTTGAGGTGGAGGTACAGGGTGTGAGTGGGGTGGTGCTAGACCCTACCAGTGCCGAGAGCGAGAGCTGGTGTACTGGGGGATCTTGTCGCCGCCCAAGATTGTGTGGGATTGCATGATGGATGGATGGGATAAGGGACCCTTGATTAAGCCCAAGAATTCCGGAGGCCTGGGAGTGAAGGCTACTAGGTCAAAGCCAGGAATCTCTGGGGGCTATGCGGCGGGCCATTTGATTCAGGTGGTGACGGGCAGGGGACGGTATGACGGGAACCGGAGGGCAAGCCATCATCGGGGAAGGCGCCCCCGGTGTTTGTTACCGGTGGTGCGTTCCGGCCCTCCGTGTTCACACCCAGGCCCTGGTAAGCAGATCCTCGTGGGCTCCGGTCTCCGACTGCTGCTGCTGAACGTCAGGTCGGTGAACAACAAAGCCCCCCTTATAGGTGACTTGATCACAGATGAGGGGGCCGACCTGGTGTGTATTACTGAGACCTGGCTGGGTCCAGAGGGGGGAGTGGCCCTCTCGGAAATGTGCCCAGCCGGGTTTCAGGTTTGGCATCAGCCGAGACACCAGGGCAGGGGAGGAGGGGTGGCAGTGGTCATCCGAGAGTCTCTTGTGGCCTTCAGGGGCACTGCTCCACAAGTGGCCGGGTGTGAGACCCTGTTTTTCAAGTTGGGTTCATGAGAACAGTTGGGAGTGTTGCTACTGTACCAGCCTCCCTGCTGCGTAGCAACCTCCCTGCCTGAGCTGCTCGAGGCTGTCTCGGGGTTGGCAGTGGAGTTCCGCAGACTTATGGTTCTGGGGGACTTCAATCTGCCATCTCTGGGACGGGCCTCGGAGGCGGCTCGGGAGTTCATAGCTACCATGGCAGCTATGGGCCTGTCTCAGATTATTTGTGACCCGACTCATGACAGTGGTCTCACCCCGGACTTAGTTTTCTTGTCTGAGCAGTGGCAATGTGATCTGAGGGTAGAGTTACATCTTTCCCCATTGTCATGGTCAGACCACACCCTGGTGACCCTGAGACTCTCTTGTGCTGCCCCACTCCGCAGGGAGGCGGGACCCATTCGATTGGTCCGCCCCCGGTGACTGATGGACCCAGTGAGGTTTCAGAAGGAGCTGGGGGTTATTCCTGAGGACTTGCTTCATGGTCCAGTGGAGGTCCTGGCCGCAGCCTGGAATAAGGCCGCAGCCGGAGCCCTGGACAAGATCGCGCCTATGTGACCTCTCCGGCCCTGCGCATCCCACCACTCTCCGTGGTTTACGGAAGAGTTAAGGGCTTTGAAGAGGGTTAAGAGACATCTAGAGCGCCACTGGAGAAAGACGAAGACTGAATCTGACCGAACACAATCTACAGCCGCAGTTAAGGCCTACCTTGTGGTGGTAAGAGCGGCGAAACGTGAATATTTCTCCGCTCTTATTGCGTCCGCAGAATGCTGCCCGATGGCCCTTTTTAAGATTACAAGATCGCTTTTGGGTCAGGAGCAGGGGGAGACCCACTTACAGGGCCGATCGGAGGAGTTTTCTGAGCATCTGCAGGACAAAATCGCTCAGATTCATTCCAAGTTAGACTCCAAGCGTGATACAAGATCTGGGGAGATGCCGGAGGCTCGTACTTACCATGTTATCTGGGAACAGTTTGATCCTGTTGCACCTGATGAAGTAGACAGGATCCTCCGGATTGTAAACGCCACCACATGCCAGCTTGACCCATGTCCCTCCTGGCTGGTGAAATCAGCTAGTGAGGTGACATGTGGCTGGGTCCAGGCGATGATTAATTCTTCCTTGAGTGAGGGGGTGTTCCCGGCTGCCTTTAAGGAGGCACTGGTGCACCCCCTCAAGAAACCATCCCTGGATCCCACCATCCTAGGCAATTTTCGCCCAGTCTCCCACCTTCCCTTTTTGGGAAAGGTGGTTGAGAAGGTGGTGGCGTTGCAACTCCAGAGGATTCTGGAGGAAACGGATTATCTGGACCCCTTCCAGTCAGTTTTCAGACCAGGATATGGGATGGAGACCGCATTGGTCATGCTTATGGATGATCTCTGGCGAGAGCGGGATGGAGGGAGTGCGTCCATCCTTGCTCTCTTAGATCCCTCAGCGGCTTTTGATACTGTCGACCACGGTATACTCTTGGGGCGGCTCAGGGAGTTGGGGGTGGGCGGAGTGGTTTTACACTGGTTCGCCTTCTTCCTCCAGGGCCATTCCCAGTCGGTGTTGATAGGGGAGGAGAGAGCTGACCCGCGACCCTTGACTTGTGGGGTGCCTCAGGGGTCGGTTCTCTCTCCTCTCCTATTCAACATCTACATGAAGCTGCTGGGCGAGATCATCCGTCACCATGGGATGAGGTATCATCAATATGCCGATGATACCCAGTTATACATCTCCATCCCGGGTGAAGTAAGTGATGCGGTTGATGCCTTATCTCAGTGCCTGGAGGCTGTGGGGGTCTGGATGGGGAACAACAGGCTTCAGCTGAACCCTGGTAAGACGGAGTAGCTGTGGATTGATGGCCCCCCTGCATCCGGGAAGTTATCATCTTTGGTTCTGGGTGGGGTTGCACTACCCCACTCGGATCCAGTGCGGAATCTGGGGGTCCTCCTGGACTCGCGACTCCTGCTTGAAGAGCAGTCGTGGCCAGGAGGGCCTTTGCAGAGCTTCGAGTTGTGCGCCAGTTACGCCCTTTCCTGGATCGGGAGGCCCTCCGAACAGTCACTCATGCATAGACTATTGTAATGCGCTCTACATGGGGCTACCCTTGAAGAGTATCCGGAAGCTTCAGCTGGTGCAGAATGCGGCGGCGCAAGCAGTTATGGGTGCTAAGAGATCGGCACATGTGACACCTCTGCTACGCGAGCTGCATTGGGTGCCAGTTTGCTTCCGGGTCCAATTCAAGGTGTTGGCAATTACCTTTAAAGCCCTACATGGCATAGGACCAGGGTACCTGAGGGACCGTCTCGTCCCGATAACGTCAGCCCGCCCCACCCGTGCATGCAGAGAGGGCATGCTTCGGACCCCCTCAACAAGAGAATTCCATCTAGCGGGGTCCAGGAGGCGTGCCTTCTCTGCGATAGCACCCGCATTATGGAACATCTTGCCCCCGGAGGTGAGACTGGCCCCCTCACTCCTGGCCTTTCAGAAGGCTCTTAAGACCTGGCTCTGCCGCCTGTCATGGGACGACGGAGGTAGTAGTGCCTCTTGGGGTTGGTTGGCCCCATAGCACCATGATCTATTCTGCGGTTCTAACCCATCTTGGACTTTATTTATTTTATGCTTGGTATGTTTTTTAGAAATTTTGTATAGTTTTTAAATTTTTACTTGTTGTAACCCGCCCAGAGTCCCTTGTATGGGAGATGGGCGGGGGATAAATTAAACAAATAAATAATAAAATATCTATATATCTATCCATCCATCCATCCATCCATCCATCCATCCATCCATCCCAAATGATCTATTATTATATGGTACTGTTGTATAACAGCAAAAACATATTTTAACAATGCTGTGAAATTATTTTAATCAGGATTTTCTACAAATTGCCCATCAGCTGTAATCTTGGCCAGAAATGCCTGATTAGGAAATAGGTATGAGTGTAATACGTTTGCTGAATACGGAAATATTTAGCAAGACACATTGTGAGAGATACGTTGGAGAAAGAGTATATTCCACACATCTTTCTGTCTGTGCTCCACCTCCACCCCCTCCATTTCAGATTGGAATGTGGAAATATTGACAAGCAATTGCCACTTTACAAGTGGGGAAGAGAACGCAGATATTCCATTGAGCTATGGAAAAGCTGGGTGTTGGAATTAGTTCTCACACAGTAAAAAAACAACATGATAACAAGTTTGATGGCTGCAAAAACAAAGGACAGATAGAAACAAACCAGCCTGCTCAAAAAGGGGGCAAGTAATCTGTTTCTTAGATAGGGAAGGAGAAATATATGCAGGAGAGTTGGAATACTGTTTTACAGAGAGTGTTTTTTTCCTTGAAAAATAGCTGTTGTTGAAATGGTTTGGGTTATGGCTTCGTAACTTTCTTCAATTAGATAGTTATCAGAAGTTCTTGGACTTCTTGTGAGCTTGCCTAAGTGGTTCATTCCTGTAAGTATGGTGAAGTTTGACAGTGGAAGGAAAGTCACTAAAATTAATTCAAGGTTATAAGGTGGGTCAGTAGCCTTAATCGTCAGAGACAACAACTGTTGGAAATGGTGTCCATGCTGATGTTACAATAACTATTGACTTCCAACTGTACCATGTTCAGTTTCTTGGGAAACTTCAGCTAAATTCAAGCTTGCCTAGAACCTGGTAGATTGTTGCCTCTCCTTTACTCCTGCATGAACAGGAGGAGAGCTTGCATACCCCCAGAAAATTGGAGTGATGTCTTCAGATCTACTAGGGACTCTGCTGGCCAGTGATTAGCTTGTAAAATCTTTGCTCCAGCTTCCAACACTAGTTGGCTGCCAGTGGTAAAGCTATCTGTGACTATGAACTGGTTTGTCCAGCAAGTGGGGAAGAATCCACCACAACAGAGATTGGCCCTATCCTAGCAGGGCCCCAGGAGAATTCATGTGCCAGACAAGTATAATGCAACAACATTCAGGTTTATTGCCTTCTTAGCACAAAGAGAGTTTTATATCTCTTTAAGACCAGAAATGGGTTTCTTTATAAGTGTGATGTAGAGGGAACTTCAAAGTGGGCTATCCCATTATTGATCAAGGCCATTAGTTTGCTGCATATTGTTTGATTTAGACAACATTATGTGTCTGAGGGCCAGCTCTAATGATCCAATCGGGCAAATGGGAGTCAAATGCAAAATTTGCCATCTCCAGGATAAGTGTTTGCTCCCCAAGAAGGACAGATAAAATGGACATCAGAAAAGCTGGAAAAGCCACAGTGTTTAATGGGAAGGCAAAAGGTAGAGAACAGGAATGGACAACACTGAATAAAAAGGAAAACTGGGACATCAAGCGGTGTTGGCTGGCATGGAGCTGGAAATAGCAGCAAAATATAAAGCAGAGACACAGAACTGTAAGCATTTGACCCACAACATAGTTATCAGAAGGATGAGCTTGTATTGTTTCATAAGGAGAGGCCCAAGTCAAAGCAAGTGAATAAACACAGCTACAGTCTACGCACCCCTGTTAAAATGCCAGGTTTTTTAGATGTAAAAAGATCAGACCAAGATAAATCAGAATTTTTTCCACCTTTAATATAACAAATAAACTGTACAATTCAATTGAAAAACAAACTGGAATCTTTTAGGGTGCCAATCAAAGAGAATTTTAGAATCATTTAGGGTGAACAAATAAAAATAAAAAACTAGAATAACGTGGTTTTAAGTAGGGATAGAAGAGAGGACTCACTGGAAAAGACCCTGATGCTGGGAAAGACTGAAGGCAAAAGGAGAAGGGGATGGCAGAGGATGAGATGGTTAGATAGCATCACCGATGTAACGAACATGAATTTGAGTAAACTCCGGGTGACAGTGGAGGACAGGAAGGCCTGGCCTGCTATGGTCCATGAGGTCACGAAGAGTCGGACACGACTAAACGACTGAACAACAAACAAAAAAGGAGAAGGCAGATGATGCCTTGTCATGGAAGTTGCTTTGGCTAGCTGGTTTTATGTACAAAGAATGTGTTGCATTCTGGTATCTTTTATTTTCTGCTGGGAATTTTTACCAATGGAATAGTCAAAACAATTGTTTTAAGTCCTACCAGCTTGAATATATATTCTTTTTGGGCAATATGTTTTCTCACAATTTGTTTGTTTGTTTGTTTGTTTGTTTACTAGATTTGTATTTGCTACCATTAGACTCTCAGTGGTTCATAACAATAACAATTGCACAAACAATAATAATTAAAAATCCACAGTAAATACTGTACATTTAAGTTAAATAAAATCATTAAACAGCATCAACTCTTCTCTCCCCACCACTACACAATATATCGGAACAGGAACCTTTAAAATACAGTAGATGGTATCAATTCCACAAACCCTCCAAAATCATTCTGTTTTTAGTACTTTAGGAAAGGTAATAAAGTGGGGCCCATTTGCTTTCCAGAAGGAGGCTTTTCTGTAATGCAGATGCACCAACAGAGAAGCAGTGCCTGTGAGTCTCAGCCCCACAACCTCACAAAAATGAGGGGGCAATAACAGCTTTCCAGGCCCTGTGAGTTGGACTGGTTGAATTCAGTTGGAGTAGATGATCCTGCAAGTACCTCGGTGCAAAGCCACACTACATTGATTATGCCCTCTAATGGCCTGTTATTCCTACTGTGAACTGATCACCATGTTTATATTTTTATAGTTGGATATTATGTAGATGGTATACATAATTCCATTCCCACTTATTTACCTTGGTACTACTTTTTCTCCCATACTTTCTTAACATAAAAACAGATAAGCAAAAAAATATATACAAGCTGTATGTTTCTCAGTGTTACAAAATGTAACCATCATAGAAATGATGTCAGATTGAATTCCTGATACATAAAAGTAGGCCTACTAAAGGGTTTAAACCTGGATAGCAGCTGATAGTGTAGAAAACTGACTGACTGACTATAAAACTGTTCTACAGGTAGTCCTCGCTTAACAACCACTCATTCAGTGACTGTTCAAAGTTACAATGGTGCTGCACAGTGGGACTTACGACCAGTTCTCAAAGTTGCGACCGTTGCAGCACCCCCGTGGTGATGTGGTCATGATTTGGGCGCTTGGTAACCAGCTGCATTTCTGACCATCACAGCATCCTACAGTCATGTGATCACCATTTGCGACCTTCCCTGCCGGCTTCCCACAAACAAAGTCAATTTGGAAGCCAGCAGGCAAGGTCGCAAGTTGCAGCCACGGGATGTCCTTGCTTAACGACCATGCAGGATTTGCTTAATGACTGCAACCAGAAGTGCCAGAACTGCTGTCGTAAGTCGGCACAGTCACGTGATTTTTCGCTTTACAACCCCATCACTAGACGATGGAGTTGCCAGTCCCAATTACTGTCGGTAAGCAAGGACTACCTGTACAAACAACTACATCCCAATTCTGTGGGGTTCGCTCAGAAGCTTTACTGAGTTTAAAGGAATTTCCTCTCAAATTGATATAAATTTGCATACTTGTCAAATATTTGAATAAATCTTTACATGTTACACTTACGGTACACATTGCACCATACCATAATTAGGATTGTTGAATAATTCACCACCTTCTAGGCCATAAACCACACTTTACAAGTCTCAGTGGGTGGGTTCACATAATGCTGTTTTACTTCTTAGAAATGATAAAAATGAGCTATTACCTTTTCTTTGAAACAAGCCCTTCCTATTCACAGAGAGAGTAACTTCCACAGGTGTAGAAAAGTGTCTGACAGTTTGTAAGTTAGCTAGTTAGACAGTTTGTAAGATATTTATTTTTGTCTCATATGGATGTTTAAATTTAGGTGTGGTTTGACATCACTACTGTGGGCTGAGCGACATCTAGTGGTGGTAAAGAGAGGGGCTTTTATAGCAATTCCTTTAAACTTTGAAAATAACCTGCTCTCACTAGAGAAACTTCCATTATTCTTATATCTAGATTTTTTACTAGAACACATGACTATCATATTGCCATAACATGTGGTTTTCCTTTATTGTTCATAGGGTTTGATACTATCAGCTTGAATGTAAATAGAAATGCTTCTCTATTGATTTATCCGTTTTCCTTGTGGGGGCAGGTGTTTTAGGTCCCCCACCACCCACATGCCAGATGATAGCATGAAAAAGAGATTCTGACAAAACTGATGATAACTTTCATACTATTGTAGACTTAACTTTTAATCAGATGTGTCATGGCATGATTTCATTTTTGTTTTGACTTCTGGAAGGTGCCATTTTGTGGTAAAGGAAGACTACCATGAAACTGAGATACTAACTGAAAGCAGCAAGAATGAAAAATTCCATTACATCTCATCTCTTAAATTTATTCTATATCAGTTTGTGAGTTGTCATTTAATAACTTGTTTTAATAAGAATTTTCGCCTATCTTTTTTTAACCAGGCATATATATTGCACGTAACTTTTCCTAATATGGCATGCATCTATCTTTAGGTCTGCCTATCTAATCTTTCATATACAGGATTTGTGCAATTTTGAGATTAAAGCTACATTGAAAAATTTGGGGAATGTGTGTTTTGGAGAATAACCTTGCTTATCAGTCTAGGACAGGGTTTCTCGACCAGGGTTCTGTGGAACCTTAGGGTTCTGTGAGAGGTCACTAGGGGTTCCCTGGGAGATCACGATTTATTTAAGAAATTATTTCAAATTCGGGCAACATCTCATTAAAGATGTTGTAAGTTTCATTCTTTATTTTTCATTTAAGAACACTGTTCATGCGTATATACAGGCCTACACATGAAACGAATATAATAATTTTGTAACTTCTGGCCTATATTTGAGCCTGAATGTGCAGGGGTTCCCCCAGGCCTGAAAAATATTTCAAGGGTTCCTCCAGGGTCAAAAGGTTGAGAAAGGCTGGTCTAGAAAGTCCACCTAGGTTCCTTAATGATTAAGATATTTATTATTCCTCCTTAATCCCTCTATGCAGATCATTAACTTATTTGGATTTAAAGTATTTATATTTAAAGCAGATTTAGGAAATATGTGGTTTTCTGGACATCCATAAGCTCCAACTCACATCAGATTTAGCCACCATGGTAAAAAGCAAAAGATTATTGCAGTCAGAGTCCAACAAGATTCTGGAGCTAGAGACTATGTATGTGAGAAAGATTTATATATTAGAAATCTTGTGTGTTTGAAAAAAAATGACATTTTAAAATATCTTTAATCTGGGAGCAATACTTTTTGGTTTACAGGTCAAGTAACATTTCAAACAGTAAGTATGACCTCTTGTGGTGGCTAGGGTGAATAGCTTTTAATTTAAACCGTGAGAGAGAGAGATCACTTGTCTGTTTTACAGAATATGGTTTAAGGCAGGGCTTTCCAAAGTTTTCCCATGGCGACACACCAACCGCCGTTGGTGTGCCGCCGCGGGAAAACCCGGAAGTGCCGCCATTGCGGCAGTGCGCAAAAACCTGGAACTGCTGCTGCCGCTTTCGGGTTTTTGCGTGCCGCCATTGGTGCGTCGCCGCGGGAAAACCCGGAAGCGCTGATGATGATCAGCGCGTCCGGGTTGTGTGGCGACACACCAGACTGTGTGTGGCGACACACTTTTGTGTCGCCACACACAGTTTGGAAAGCTCTGGTTTAAGGAGTAACTACTGTAATCAAACTTAAGGGATCATAAAAGTTTCTAATAATGGACTAAATATTTTCTACCAGTTACCAAGTTATTAGAATAATTGAAATCACTGAAATCAGAAAAATGAAACTAAAGGATTTATCCAGAAATAATACAAATACTTTGATCAACAACTTGTCCCTGTAGCAGAAGGTTTTTCAGAAGCAGCCTCAGAATGAATGAAGTGAGCCTGGAAAAGAGCTATATTCTGCTTTAATAATCAGGTACTCGTCACCTTCCTTAACCACTCCCTTTCTCCTCTCTTGCACTATGAAAACAAATGGAGTTTTTTTTTAACCTTTTCAAGGTAGGAACTGCTGGGGGAACCTCCCAAGATGTAATTCATGATAATCTTTATATGATTCCATAATTCTGATAATTCTGAATGGCTTTTCCAGGAGAAGTTCACTATTTTGGCAGCTGCTGAGAAGACTCAGACTGGTTTATTTGGGCCATTACTTTAGAACTGTCTTTCTAGACACGTCCTGCTTCTCTACACTTGAAGCATTTGGAGACTAGTCTGTCAAAACTGTTGCCTCCTGTTGGTGGGTTGAGTAATGCATGATATGGCACAGCCTCTGGATTAAGCCTAACTTGCCAGGTTTTCTCCCACACAATAATGTCTCAATCATGTTGGTACCTATCCACCCCAACTCAGCTGGAGATCTGAATTCTGCCACCTTCTGGGCCATCTCTCCTGCTGCTTCCATCATCTTGGATCCCATTAGGAAGACTTTATCATAGTTCCCTTCTTTCCATAAACAAATCTTTTTAATCAATAAATCCTGAAATCAGCAGTTCATTTTTATCCGTTTTCAGCAAAATGTCTATAAAGGGTTTCCAGTCTTTTATAAAAGTAGTTGAAGTTCCCTCCTTAATCGAGTCAATCTAGCCATTTCTGCAAACTCAGCCTATCCACCCCAACTCAGCTGGAAATCTGAATTCTGCCACCTTCTGGGCCATCTCTCCTGCTGCTTCCATCATCTTGGATCCCATTTTTGTTGTTGTTCAGTCGTTCAGTCGTGTCCGACTCTTCGTGACCTCATGGACCATAGCACGCCAGGCCTTCCTGTCCTCCACTGTCTCTCGGAGTTTACTCAAATTCATGTTCATTACATCGGTGATGCTATCTAACCATCTCATCCTCTGCCGTCCCCTTCTCCTTTTGCCCTCAGTCCTTCCCAGCATCAGGGTCTTTTCCAGTGAGTCCTCTCTTCTCATTAGGTGGCCAAAGTATTTGAGCTTCAGCTTCAGCATCTGTCCTTCCAATGAGCAGTCAGGGTTGATTTCCTTTAGGATTGACTGGTTTGACCTCCTTGCAGTCCAAGGGACTCTCAAGAGTCTTCTCCAGCACCACAGCTCGAAAGCATCAATTCTTCGGCGCTCAGCCTTCCTTATGGTCCAACTCTCACAGCCATACATTGCTACTGGAAAAACCATAGCTTTAACTATACGGACCTTTGTCGGCAAGGTGATGTCTCTGCTTTTTAATATGCTGTCTAGGTTTGCCATAGCTTTCCTTCCAAGGAGCAAGCGTCTTTTAATTTCATGGCTGCAGTCACCGTCTGCGGTGATCTTGGAGCCCAAGAAAATAAAATCTGTCACTGCTTCCATTTCTTCCCCTTCTATTTGCCAGGAAGTGATGGGACCAGATGCCATGATCTGGGTTTTTTTAATGTTGAGTTTCAAGCCAGCTTTTGCACTCTCCTCTTTCACCCTCATCAAGAGGCTCTTTAGTTCCTCTTCACTTTCTGCCATTAGGGTGGTATCGTCTGCATATCTGAGGTTGTTGATATTTTTCCCGGCAATCTTAACTCCGGCTTGTGATTCATACAGCCCGGCATTTCTCATGATGTACTCTGCATATAAGTTAAATAAGCAGGGTGATAATATACAGCCTTGTCGTACTCCTTTCCCAATTTTGAACCAGTCGGTTGTTCCATGTCCGGTACTAACTGTTGCTTCTTGACCCACATACAGGTTTCTCAGGAGACAGGTAAGGTGGTCTGGTACTCCCATCTCTTTAAGAATTTGCCACAGTTTGTTGTGATCCACACAATCAAAGGCTTTAGCGTAGTCAATGAAGCAGAAGTAGATGTTTTTCTGGAACTCTCTTGCTTTTTCCATGATCCAGCGAATGTTGGCAATCTGATCTCTAGTTCCTCTGCCTCTTCGTTGCACATTTATCATAGATCTTATTTATCATAGATCTTGCACTTTATCATAGATCTGGTTGGAAATTTGGATCAATATCTTTTCAAGTTGCATTAGCTCATTGACTTTCTAACAGTATTGGCTCTAACACATTTACACCAGCTGGGTAAAATTCTGATAGGAATTGGGTACTTTCCACCATAAAGACTTGAAGCTCCTTCTGTCATTTTCAGGTGTCAATCCTAGCTTAGATTTCACCACGGGTTTGAATAGTGTAGAGGTGTCGATATCTCTCCATGATAGTTAATAGGTCATAGACAACAGGGAACTATGCATATGCTGTTTATCCCTCCACCTTATAGTTGTGATAATTTATTTTTAAGTTGTCCAATACTGGTCAAGAACTTTACCTTCCCTCTTTTCTGTAAACTTGTACCTTTAAACAGGAGTTGCTATGAGTTTTGGATTAGGCAGTAGAAGAAAATAATGCTTTTCAAATCCTCCATTTTTAATTGAACATCTTACTGCTTTTTCTTTTTCCCTTCCCCCCCCCCTTTTTCAGCTTCAATCTTTTAAAATATTTACCTTGCTCCATTTTTAAAAAAGTTTATCTCCCCTTTCATTATTTTTAAATTGAATTGGCTTTCCAATTTCTTGAGCTCAAGTGGGTCAATGAGTCCCATTGGTTATATTGTCTTCTGTTGCCTGAATGGACAAAGATGGCTTCCCATTACTCAGTAGCATTCAGGACAGTTCTGTCTCTAGAACTAAGCTAGGAGCTTAAAATAACAACAACAATAACAATTCGTGCGTATGTGTCTCTTTATTTCTCTGCTAATAAAAAATTAGGAAATAAAAATAATTTGCCTGCATATCTGCTCCCAGTCAGACGCCTGCCTGTGTGCCAGGTACAAAACAGCAATGTCTTCTCCAAAAGAAAAAAGAAAAGAAAAGAAAGAAAAAATAAAAAAATTGTCTGTCTCCGGTATACACTTTCCATAATGCAACACTATATAGCAGTTTCCTGGGTTCCTAGGATAGAAAGCTGGAGCCTCAGAGCTGTCATCCCAGAAGCCCTCTGGGTGTTCACCCCCTCACTCTGCCTTGCACTTTGGAATAGCAGGTTGGCAGTTCCCGCATCCACCACTTATTTTTCAGGAGTGCCTCAGTCAGTGTGTGTGTGTGGGTGTGTGTGGGTGTGTGTGAGTGAGTGAGTGAGAGAGAGAGAGAGAGAGAGGGAGGGAGGGAGGGAGGGAGGGAGGGAGAGAGAGCTGTCCTAATCCCTTAGCCCAGTGTGTATGAGAGAGAGAACTCTCAAAACCTGTTCTGCCTTTATGGTGATTAAAAGGTCAAAATATGAAAATTGAAGTACAGTATGTACACTTCCTTCTGCAGAAGAATGACTAATTAATTTGTGGGAGTACACCTTGATGACCAAAATAATTTCATATTTCAAAAGTAAAACTGACACAGAATTTAATACAATTTGGAAATCATTTATGGATTATAATTCCAAACATGGGCTTGCACCACATCCAAAATTTGGGTGTACCTTAACATAAACTTTTAATGTTCTAATTTTCAATGATCTGTTAAATTGTTTGGACGGAAGTTACTGTAATCCTTTACCTCACTTTATATTTATACTGTGCTATTATTGCCATTGATATTCATACACTAATTATATTTTAACAATGACTTGCAACTTTTAAAATTATATAAGATATTCAGTTATAAAACCAATGAAATATTAAAAATTTCTCTCCAACAAATTTAGTCCTATTTAATTTTATGATGTTTATAAATTCCCTGTTAATTCATGTTGTGTCTTACTTTTCATTTTTTGGTCTCTTTCTTATTTGAATTTTTTTACTTTCTCAAAAATGTTTCATAAAAACATAATAATAATTAAAAAGCGATGGAGTCCTTCTGAAACAAGTATCCTCTGCTTCCTTTTACTTGGATTTCCTTTTTCCTGGAATTCCAAACTTTCATCAGAGGCTGTGTAGAGATGGTCAAACCCCACTCGTTCCTAGCTTCCATCCACAGTTTTTCTTGAATTCTGCCCCTAGTTTTAAAAGGACCAAACTTGTTCTGTTTCCACCAGAGAAGGGAGCTGGAATATCTGACTTTCTATGCACTTGACAAGGAACATCTTAGCGTTGTGGGAACTGTATAGTGACTGGATGGAAAGCCATTCTTCATTATGAGGTTATGGCTTGATGGTCTGGCATGAGAGGCTGCCAGACACAAAAATTGCAAATACTTTTTCTTTTGTTCAGATACAATTCTGTTGATAACTACCACCTGATTATGGTATTGTTGTTGTTGTTGTTCAGTCGTTCAGTCGTGTCCGACTCTTCGTGACCTCATGGACCATAGCACGCCAGGCCTTCCTGTCCTCCACTGTCTCTCGGAGTTTACTCAAATTCATGTTCATTACATCGGTGATGCTATCTAACCATCTCATCCTCTGCCGTCCCCTTCTCCTTTTGCCCTCAGTCTTTCCCAGCATCAGGGTCTTTTCCAGTGAGTCCTCTCTTCTCATTAGGTGGCCAAAGTATTTGAGCTTCAGCTTCAGCATCTGTCCTTCCAATGAGCAGTCAGGGTTGATTTCCTTTAGGATTGACTGGTTTGACCTCCTTGCAGTCCAAGGGACTCTCAAGAGTCTTCTCCAGCACCACAGCTCGAAAGCATCTATTCTTCGGCGCTCAGCCTTCCTTATGGTCCAACTCTCACAGCCATACATTGCTACTGGAAAAACCATAGCTTTAACTATACGGACCTTTGTCGGCAAGGTGATGTCTCTGCTTTTTAATATGCTGTCTAGGTTTGCCATAGCTTTCCTTCCAAGGAGCAAGCGTCTTTTAATTTCATGGCTGCAGTCACCGTCTGCGGTGATCTTGGAGCCCAAGAAAATAAAATCTGTCACTGCTTCCATTTCTTCCCCTTCTATTTGCCAGGAAGTGATGGGACCAGATGCCATGATCTGGGTTTTTTTAATGTTGAGTTTCAAGCCAGCTTTTGCACTCTCCTCTTTCACCCTCATCAAGAGGCTCTTTAGTTCCTCTTCACTTTCTGCCATTAGGGTGGTATCGTCTGCATATCTGAGGTTGTTGATATTTTTCCCGGCAATCTTAACTCCGGCTTGTGATTCATCCAGCCCGGCATTTCTCATGATGTACTCTGCATATAAGTTAAATAAGCAGGGTGATAATATACAGCCTTGTCGTACTCCTTTCCCAATTTTGAACCAGTCGGTTGTTCCATGTCCGGTTCTAACTGTTGCTTCTTGACCCACATACAGGTTTCTCAGGAGACAGGTAAGGTGGTCTGGTACTCCCATCTCTTTAAGAATTTGCCACAGTTTGTTGTGATCCTCACAATCAAAGGCTTTAGCGTAGTCAATGAAGCAGAAGTAGATGTTTTTCTGGAACTCTCTTGCTTTTTCCATGATCCAGCGAATGTTGGCAATCTGATCTCTAGTTCCTCTGCCTCTTCGAAACCCAGCTTGCACTTCTGGTAGTTCTCGGTTCACATGCTGCTGAAGCCTAGCTTGTAGGATTTTGAGCATAACCTTGCTGGCATGTGAAATGAGCACAATTGTACGGTAGTTTGAACATTCTTTGGCATTGCCTTTCTTTGGAATTGGAACGTAAACTGACCTTTTCCAATCCTGTGGCCACTGTTGTGTTTTCCAAATTTGTTGGCATATTGAGTGCAGCACTTTAACAGCATCATCTTTTAGGATTTTAAATAGCTCAGCTGGGATACTGTCTTCTCCGCTAGCTTTGTTGTTAGTAATGCTTCCTAAGGCCCACTTGACTTCACTCTCTAGGATGTCCGGCTCAAGGTCAGTGACCACACCATCGTATTTATCAGGGATATTAAGATCTTTCTTGTATAGTTCTTCTGTGTATTCTTGCCACCTCTTCTTAATCTCTTCTGCTTCTGTTAGGTCCCTGCCTTTTTTGTCCTTTATCATGCCCATCTTTGCACAAAACGTTCCCTTGATATCTCCGATTTTCTTGAAGAGATCTCTAGTCTTCCCCATTCTATTGTTTTCCTCGATTTCTTTGCATTGTTCATTTAAGAAGGCCTTCTTATCTCTCCTTGCTATTCTCTGGAATTCTGCATTCAGTTGTTTATATCTTTCCCTTTCTCCCTTGCCTTTTGCTTCCCTTCTTTCCTCAGCTATTTGTAAAGCCTCATCAGTCAGCCACTTTGCTTTCTTGCATTTCTTTTTCTTTGGGATGGTTTTAGTTGCTGCCTCCTGTACAATGTTACAAACCTCCATCCATAGTTCTTCAGGCACTCTGTCTACCAGATCTAATCCTTTAAATCTATTCCTCACTTCCACTGTATATTCATAAGGGAAATGATTTAGGTCATACCTGATTGGTCTAGTGGTTTTCTCTACATTCTTCAATTTAAGCCTAAATTTTGCAATAAGAAGCTCATGATCTGAGCCACAGTCAGCTCCAGGTCTTGTTTTTGCTGATTGTATAGAGCTTCTCCATCTTTGGCTGCAAAGTATATAATCAATCTGATTTCGGTATTGACCATCTGGTGATGTCCATGTGTAGAGTCGTCTCTTGTGTTGTTGGAAAAGAGTGTTTGCTATGACCAGCGTGTTCTCTTGACAAAACTCTATTAGCCTTTGCCCTGCTTCATTTTGTACTCCGAGGCCGAACTTGCCTGTTATTCCGGTTATTTTTTGACTTCCTACCTTAGCATTCCAGTCCCTATGATGAAAAGGACATCTTTTTTTGGTGTTAGTTCTAGAAGGTGTTGTAGGTCTTCATAGAACCGGTCAACTTCAGCTTCTTTGGCATCAGTGGTTGGGGCATAGACTTGGATCACTGTGATGTTGAATGGTTTGCCTTGGATTCGAACTGAAAGCATTCTGTCGTTTTTGAGGTTGTACCCCAGTACTGCCTTTCCCACTCTTTTATTGACTATGAGAGCTACTCCATTTCTTCTAAGGGATTCTTGCCCACAGTAGTATATATAATGGTCTCCTGAATTAAATTCGCCCATTCCTGTCCATTTTAGTTCGCTGATTCCCAATATGTCGATGTTCAATCTTGTCATCTCATGTTTGACCACATCCAGCTTACCTTGATTCATAGTTCTTACATTCCAGGTTCCTATGCAATATTGTTCTTTACAGCATCGGACTTTCCTTCCACTTCCAGACACATCCACAACTGAGCGTCCTTTCGGCTTTGGCCCAGCCGTTTCACACTTTCTGGAGCTACTCGGAATTGCCCTCCGCTCTTCCCCAGTAGCATTTTGGACACCTTCCGACCTGAGGGGCTCATCTTCCGGCGTCATATCTTTTAGCCTTTTGATACTGTCCATGGGTTTTCTTGGCAAGGATACTGGAGTGGTTTGCCATTTCCTCCTCCAGTGGACCACGTTTTGTCAGAACTCTCCATCATGACCTGTTCTTCTTGACCTGACTTCATTGAGTTACGCAAGCCCCTTCGCCACGACAAGGCATCCATGATCCATGAAGGGGGATTATGGTATTAGGATGTACAATTATGATAAACCTTCTTTAACAATTTTATAGATCAATATCTATAAAATGGAGAGAAAGAAAATTAGGAAGGATGAAACAGTTGAAAATATCATAGGATCATATGATATATGTAGAGAAATATACAATATATGTGTGCAAGAGAGAGATTGAGAGAATGAGTGAGTGCCAGGTTAGTGTAGAGCAGAGCTTTCCAAACTCTGTGTCGGGACACGTTAGTGTGTCGGCTGCAGTGTCTGGGTGTGTCATGGTGGCTGCTGCCTCCGAGTCCTGCCAGGATTCCACGCAGGTCCTAGTGCCTGCCTTGTGCCCTGCTGTAAGAGTGTGTCGCGAAATGATGCCCTGCTGTAAGAGTGTGTCACCAACATGAAAAGTTTGGAAAGCTCTGGTGTAGAGATTAAAGGTACTAGGTTAGAAACCAAAGACTGAGTGTTAGTTCTGCCGTAGGCATGAAGCCAAGTGGATGACTTGGACCAGTCAGTCTCTCTCAGCCCTATGAAGAAGGTAAAGGCAAACCAATTCTGAAAAATATTGCCAAGAAACTGCATGGACTTGTCTTTGTAGTCACCAAGTGTCAATATTGATTCAAAGGCACTAAACATGCACGCACGCATTCGCACGCACGCACACGCACACACACACACACAAATGTGTGTAAAGAAGTGGAATTGAATGGTGGGAAAGATCTAGTGTAGGGCTTTCCAAAGTGCCGCCGCTGGCGACACACCAGTGGTGGCGGCGGTGGCAGCGCGGCGGCGGCAGGCGCACGCACGGCAGCGGCGCAGGGGGGCGTGTGGCGGTGCGCGCGTGCACGGTGGCGGCACGGTGGGGCGTGCGGCGGCACGTGCATGTATGGTGGTGGCGGCAGCGGCTGCAGCCTCCACTAAAACGCGGAAGGACTGATGCCGCGCCGCCGCTGCTGCTGCCATGCACGCACGCGCCGCCGCTTCCGGGTGGTGTGGCGACACACCATGCTGGGTGTGGCAACACACTTTTGTGTCGCGACAGTTTGGAAAGCTCTGGTCTAGCGGGATATTTTTCTGTCCCTGTGTTTTGTTCCAAGCTATGAACAGAGCCTGAAGAACATAGATATAATTGTTGTAAAATTGTGAGTTTGTTGTATGGTGTATCTCAGGTAAACAGTTTAAGCTTGGAGTCCCCTCCTCCTTTTCATTCTGAGATACCATTTTTCTGCTAAACCATCAGAACTATAGGTGAATTGCATCTGTTTCATGCTCTCTTGTTGATGAGAACTATGTAGAAGGAGAGTAATACTCAGGTCAAGATATACAGGATAGCAGTGTTATTTTTTGTATCATTGCGAACGTGTAGCTAAAATACAATGCCAGAAAAGAAAACCTAAAGGTGTAGCTGATAACAAAAATGAGTGTAAATGTGCTTTTTCATCCACACATGTTTGTTCCAACTAGATAAATTATGATATCATTAAACAAACAATATTAGGTAATACAATATTTGATGTACTTGGCTCAGTTGTAGTAGTGCTTTCAATTATTTTAGGAAAGCACATACCACATAATCTTGAACAAGATAAATTTCCTTCTTGTAAAACTTATTTGTAGTCTTTCATGATAAACACAGATTTCTTACAATCAACTTCAAAACATCAAAGTTTAATTTGTTTTTCACAGTGCTCCCATTTTTCTCACACTGTTTGGATTTTAAAATGGTAATTAATAATACTAGCTATAGATATTAATAATGGATAACTTTATATATCAGCAAAGCACTTCACTCGTATTATGTCTATGAAGGTTCTCAGTCATCCAGGTGGAATTGTCTGTAGCTTGAATCATGTCAACTGGATTTCTATTTTCTCAGTGGAAACGTTTCGCTCCTTATCCAAGGAGCTTCTTCAGTCTGAGCAAAGTTAGTAAGGGAATCCTAAATATGTTTCTAGGTAGCTGTGTGACCTTACACCTGGGGCTAGGTCATGGTTATATTGAGATGTTATTTTAAGTCCTTTTATCATCTAAAGGAGGATCGTTAAGATCACCATGCTGCTGTTCAGCTTGTGAAATGGTCTTAATCTTCCTAGGCACAGAAGACAAATCTTCCTCCCTGCTTTGTCTTCTGTGCCTAGGAAGATTAAGACCATTTCACAAGCTCAACAGCAGCATGGTGATCTTAAAGATCCTCCTTTAGATGATAAAAGGACTTAAAATAACATCTCAATATAACCATGACCTAGCCCCAGGTGTAAGGTCACACAGCTACCTAGAAACATATTTAGGATTCCCTTACTAACTTTGCTCAGACTGAAGAAGCTCCTTGGATAAGGAGCGAAACGTTTCCACTGAGAAAATAGAAATCCAGTTGACATGATTCAAGCTACAGACTTCACTCGTATTATCTAGCTGAAATTTTTACAATAACCATGTAGGACAAATAACGATTAGTCCCCATATTACTTCTAGTAAGGGGAAAGGAAAACTGACTATGAGAGCAAGCAGTTTGCCAAAGGAAATTTAGTGAGATAAGGGGAAAGGAGAGATTTTAATCTAAGACATAGTTCAGCTTCTTAGCTGCAAATTAAACCAGGTGGCATTGTTCTCTTGGAATGCTTTTCCATATCCTCAAGAAAGTGGGAACCTTAATGCCTTCAAAATAATAAAAATGGATCTTTTCTTTTTATTTGCTGTCTATCAGTGCTTCAAAAGATTGTAAAGTCCTGCCTATTGGGATGCTGTTTACATAGCACATCATTTCTAAAACTGTACGTTGAGCAAAATAGTTCAACTGCATCAGTGTCTTTTAGGATGCATTTGCTTTGTAATTGCAGGTCAGCAGTTCTATTTAAAACTTCAGGATACGATAGAGATTTGGAATGTGGCTCTCTTAAAAAACTGCTTAGGGAGGATTTTTTTAAATGACTGTCTTCAGATGTACAGCAGATAGATTTGTGCAATGACAGTGTATAAACTTTTGCGCCATAATAGAGTTTTGCTGTACTTATACTTTAGTAAGCCTATAGATTTTTGATGTAAGGGGAGGATCCCTTCAACCCAGTACTGTTTCTCTTTTATTGACATGAAGATAAAACAATCTTCTCTGCATATGGAATCCCTTGAGATCAAAGGAATCAAGGTTTAATCATTTCCCAACCATTGACCCAAATAATCATTGGTCAGAAAAGAGAATGCCAGCTTTTATCATGGAATGTTGAGTAGCAGAAAGGAAGGACTATGTGGAAAACAGTGAAGCATGCATAGCAACAATGCCTACAGTTATTATTGCTCAAATTGTTGACAAGAATTTCAGGTGCCAGGTTGCTAACTTTGTGCTGAAAAATACTGTGTGTGTTCTTTACCATTTTAATTCAGTCTGGTAAAAAAGAAAAAGCTTGTCAGTTTCTTCTTTTTTTCTAAAAAATAACAAATATTCCCTTTATCTATGGCTTTTGCATTGTGCTTTCAAAATGGGTCCGGGATTGTTCCTGAGAAAGGCAGTATCTGATACCATAAGATGGTTTCCATTCAATTTGGCTCTGTTTTGAAAGCACCCTAAGATGTTATTCTTTCCAATTGGTCAGAAGGAGGGTTTTCTTAATCTTTAAAGAAAAAGAACAAGATATTTAAAATATTCTTTGCCTTTAATATTACTGTAAGCTTAGAGTTATTATTTCAACATCTCACAATAGCAGTCACCTTTCCTTTCAGCTTAAAATATTGGATTTTTATTTATGTTTGCCCATAATGCTTGCTAAGTATTGCTTCTCCAGTAGGGGGCTACAGATTACTATTAATTTTCTTGGGCATAAGAATGCTTTTCTTTCTTTATCTGAAGACATCCTGCAATCAGAAATGAAGTAAAAGGATTTAATATTTGGAGTCCAGATTGAAATGCTTAGAGATTATATTACTCTTTAGTTTGAACTATACATTTATTAAAATTGGCAGAGTCGTTCCTTTCGGACCACTATTTTTTAGCAGTAAATTATGAAGTAGGATTATGATGGTAAGCTTTGTTTATTTTTGCAGAGAGCAACAGCATCTGATTTTCCATTGATATTACTCTGTTCTGTTGCTGCATTAAATTATAAATAAATTCAAACCTTGAGTTTCAAGTTAGTGCTGTCCGTGGTGCTAGCCTTTTCAAAGCATTTGAAAAGAAAGTGAACCTCTTTTCCACTCCTGTATCTCTTTTTTTAAATAAGAATTCTATTAAGTTTCAAGCAAGGATAAAAGCTACAAAAAAAAAAAAAACCCTACAAAAAAGAGAAAAAACTAAAAAGGTGTGAAAAACACAAGAGAAAATTTTTTCAAAGTTACAGAAAGATGTGACTTCTGACTTTTAACAGCAGGGATATACAAAAATTTTCCATAATCAATCCCTTACTCTATATTAAACCAAAACCACATTATTTCTATAAATCATTCCACATTGGCACAGTATAAAAATCACTAAGTACAGTTACTCCCTCCCCTTATATTAAAAGAAAAAAAAATCATATAAACCTCTTAAACAACTTCCCCCTTCCCAAAAATAACATCTATTTAATTATTCCCTTCCTACTAATATTCTATACATTTCTGTCTACTATAATAAAAATCAAACTAAAAAGCACATAAATTGTTTGGTATTAAACTTAATAATACAACAATTTTAATGATCTTAATCTTAATAAAACCAAAACCATCCAGGTAAACATATTTTAAACCTTATTAATCTTAATCCAAATCATTAAAGATAAATGAAATCAGCCAAACCTTAAAAGCAATCCAGATAAATATTCTTTAACCCTTATCCCACTTCAAAATAAACCAGAGCATTTACATATCCCCACAATGCGCACCGAGCTTTTTTCTTAAAAAAATCGTACAGCCCAACTGCCCTCCTCAAAAACTCTGACTTCTCTTCAGAAAACCTCCTATACATAATAACCTCTTCTTTTTCATGGCATTCCTCCAGAAGATCAATTTCTCCTGTGGCTTGCAAATCTCTCTCTCCCTTAAATTTCTTCAACTCTACTACCCAATCTTCATCCATCATCTCAATAGAAATCCCGATCTCACTCATAGAAGAAACTTTTCTATCACTGTTGAATTCCTCAATTTCATCCATGACATCCCCAACCAGATGACACATTTTGGACCTCATATTTTCCACAATGTCCTGAATGTCTTGCATAAAAACTTGATAGGAGTCAGAAAGAATCTGTTTAAAATCTTGGTTTAGTCAGAGAAAATCTGTTTAAAATATTGCATATCTCATGCAGTAGATTATGGTGCCCCCTAGGAGCTTAACCAGCGAAAGTCGAAGATATGAAAAAGTTCCAGAATGTGTTTACACAAGCAAAAGTGAGATATGCAGACAGTTCCCAAGAGAAAGTAGAAACAGAAAGCTGAAGGCTCAATCAGCCAATTCAATGTGTAGGAAAATGCTAATAACTTCAAATTTAGTACAAAAATAATAAGAGGGAGACAATTATTTATTCTCAATCCTCCTTAATATTTGGAGGGTAAACAAAGTCCAAAACTTAAAAAGAATTTTTAAAAAATCCCAAAAATAACGATAAGCACCATGAGAGCTCACTTTTCCTTGCTGTAGAAAGCCTCTCTTAGGGTACACATACTTAAAAATATATAAATTGGGTGATTTAGAAATGGGGTGGCCGGTCTTAGTGTCCCTTTAAGGCTACAGCACAGCTTGGAAAATGATGATGTCCCCACCTCCTAGCTAGCTCTTACCAGTCGAATGCGAATGCTGTTTGATATCTTCTGGCTGCAAGCAGCCGTCCGGAAGACAGTTGGGGTAATTCCAGGTGTTTTCCTTTTTCTGGAAAAAACTCCTGGGCTTCAGAAAAACCTGCCTGAGCCTGAAAAAACTGCCGTGCTGTCAGCTCTGCCCACTGAGCCTGGGGGAAAACAGCTGTTCAGTCCACCATGTCCCCACCGGAAGTCTCCACTTTTGTATCTCAAAGACTAAGAATATTGTGAACCAGAGTTCACTTCATTGGATTTATGGCATGTGATATTTTCTTTCTCTCTCTCTCTCTCTCTCTCTCTCTCCCTCTCCCTCTCCCTCTCCCTCCCTCCCTTATGTCACATGTGGGAATCTCTGAAACAAAAGAAAAAATTGTAAAGTGATAAACTCACTAAAGCATGCTGATGACAGCGCTCAATACAGCTATACAGTTTTCAGAGAAACTTTGCTTTTGAGGAGTGAGTTTGCTGAAAAACTGGTAGTAGTTTTATTCTTCTTACTCTTGGCTGTTCTCCAAAATTAATAGGCAACACATAAATGCTCTGTTTTGGAACCATTAGTATCTTATCTTTCATTGCTAGTGTAATGAGTTTAAAAAATTAGGGCAAGCAGAGTGGGATATATAAATAGTTAATACATGGTAATTTACTCCAGTGTTTCTATTCAAGTTTAGTATAATCATTAATAATTGGATGGAAATGCAATAATTAAAGGTAAATCTGAAACAAATTGATTTGGGCTCAGAGTCTGTCAGGCAGAAGACTTGAATAACATCTTAGTGTTTCAATTCATAAAATTGATTTACGGTGTGATCTGTTTTTGAGAAAACAAACTGATTTACTTATTACTGAAGATGTTAGGGATGCATTTAGAGACTCAGAAGGAAGCCAGGATAAAAACTTAAAGTTGTATTTCTGAAGAAATGGAATTTGAGACAGAACCAATAACAGTGGTCTGAAATAGGTTTCAGATATAGTTAAATCTTAGATATCATTTTCTGCTGCATGAGAACAAAAGTACTGTGAGCTTCAGCATTGAATTGAACGAACGAATCAGATTTGTGGCTTTACTCTAATTCAGCAAATACTGTACAGGTTTTCCTTCCATGCATTTTAAAACCATGGGAGTATTAAGGATCAATTTGAGTTTTCATATTCAGAGGCTGAAGAACTTCAGGAATTAACTGAAGAGAATGCACTGGTGGAAGAGGGAGTGAGGAGATACAGGTGCAGGTTGAGTCAGCTGACCCAGAGCACAAATTAGGTAAGGTCTCAAGCTCAACAACCTGTCAGAAACTATGAATGGCAGAGCAAAGAAAGTCATGGTTTCTACTAGAAAGGAAGAAGCATAACTCAGAAAATTAGTCAAACTGGTAGCCAGGTCTATAAAGTCTATAAAGAGATGGAGACACTTTGTGGCAAACAATGTTCCATCCCCCACTTCCTGAAACTGTGTAGCTGTGTTGGATTTCTTGGTGACTTGTGAATTGCAAACATTGACTATTGGATCCCTGTGATTTGTTTCTCCAGACTCTCTTGGAAAAGTAACCTTGTGTGGCTATGTTTTCTATGCAAGAAGTGTTTATGTCTGCAATGTGCTTTGTACTATATCAACTAAAGATTTAAAACTGCAATAAACACTTTGAGTTTGTAGCAAAAATTGGCTGTATGTATAATTGGCAGCATAGAACAGTAAACTGTACATGTTAAGAGAGGGCATGGAGATTAGCACACTTTCTTTATTCCCCTCCCCCCAGCTCTAAATGTTGAGGGAAACAGTTAGTATCCCCTCTGCCTGGAGGCTACCCAATTTTGATAAATAGTTTTTAGACAAAAAAAAAAGCCACATAGATGAGCATGGATTTCGGGATCATGTTGTTTTCCTCCCAACGGTCTTCTCTCTTTAATCTTTAGCTTCTTGTTTAAGGCATAGGAAATTCAAGAACCACTTGTGTCTCCAGTCTTATAAATTGCAAAATAAATTGTAGAACTGTCCTAAAAGGGAGTAAGAGGTCATTACAAAGTGGTTGGCTAAGAGTTCTTTAGTACTTTTCTTTACCTACCATCTAGGATGTAGCAATTATTCTTCCTACCTTTAGAGTATTATTTAAGAGCCTGTCATCATGGAACTGGTCTAGAAAGTTACATTGTGAAAACCAAGAGCAAACAAGATGATACTGTCACTTCACAGTATGCACCAAGAAATTAGAATTACAACGCTCTTCAGTAGAATATATACTGGACCAACAAAAATAAATATTTCTTTTAAGACTGATAAAAACAAACAAACAAACTTCTATACAAAGCACAGAGTTTAGCCATAGACTTTGCTACCATCAGTGGTGATGATCATTGGATACTACTTTAGATGATTCTTAAAGTGAACTGGACAAATCCATAGAGGATCGTGCTTTCAGTGGCTATTAGTCTTGATGATCGTGTATGTCTGAATTAAATGCAGCATACGTTAAATAGCTGGGAAATGCCATTGGAAGAAGTCTGTCATGTTCAAGCTTTTGATCTTTGTGAAAGCATTCAGTTGACCGTATGTGACATAGAATGCTGGACTAGATGAGCCCTTAAACTTCATTCAGCTGCATTTTTTTATGTTCTTAATTTTTCCTTTTCTTAGTAATCATTTATTTCTGCTGAATGTGACAGTGAATATGAGTTCTACAGAGATCAACGACACAATTCTCAGGTATTCCCGTTGGGGGAGTTGAGCGGTCATATAAATTTAATTAATAAATAATAAATAAATATTTGAACTAGAGTGTATTAACTATGGTGTTCTCTTTTAACTCTGGACAAGATATTATTATTCAGGCATCTAGAACATCACAAAACATGTTTTATTAAGAGCAGAAGGAACTCAACTACAGTATATATAGTTGATGCTGGAAACATGAACCGGGAATCAGAGTTTCCCTGAAGGAATTCTGATGCACTTCATTTTTTCTCTCCAGAATCAGTTGCAACAAGCCAATGTCAGAAGAGGCATATTTTCTTCTGCTCTTCTGTTCTTTCGAGCTCACTGTGCATCTGCTTCCTCTCCCACTCACCTCCTACATGCCATTTGTACAAGAATTTCAGCTCCACAGTGCACTTAAACCAGAGAAAAATAGTTGGAAAGGGGAAAAACGCTCTACAAAATTGTATTCCTTTTTTTCAAACAAGATGCTGAATATCTAGTCTTCTGATTGATAGCTACTCATCTCCTTAGATTCAGTGAGAGGCAGCACTCATTGGACAACGACTGTCCACTTCCTGATGTACGTTGATAAAACAAGGTGCTGTTTTTCCAAACTATTTTTTAATGTAGGACATTTTAAAATTAATATCATCAAAAGCCTACCATCTTATTTTAAATTACATTTGCTTGCTTGTGGTGGGCTATTTAGGCATAATTTTTTTCAAACAGCAACAACAACTCTGCAGCAGTTTGGTCTAGTGGTTAAGGCAACGGGCTAGAAACCAGGAGACTGAGAGTTCTAGTCCTGCCTTAGGCATGAAAGCCGGCTGGGTGACCTTGGGCCAGTCACTCTCTCGCAGCCCAACTCACCTCACAGGGTTGTTGTTGTGGGGAAAATAGGAGGAGGAAGGAGTATTAGGTATGTTCGCTGCCTTGTGTTGTTTATAAAAATAATAAAGGCGGGGTAGAAAATAAATAAATAAATAAATAAAACTGCAGCAGTTGCTATTAGGGAAGTTGCATTTATTATAAGTTTGCATAGCTTTTAGTGTGCACTATGTGGAGTATGGAGATGAGCACCGGCCCCTAGAGTCGGACACAACTGCACAACTGTGCGGGGGGAACCTTTACCTTTTATGTGCAGTTCAGTGATGCAGAAAATGTAGCTTAAGTCCCATATTTGGACTGGCAGTATTGCTTTAGTGGTCTCCTACTGCAGAATGAAGCCCAACATTTTTTTCCTTAACCCCAAAAAACCCAAACTCCACAACTTTTTTTAGAGTTTAAGGGCAAAATGAGTATCTCGAACCTTATAGATGCTCAAAGTACCCATTTCATCCCTTAAAACTCATGAATTCCCTTTCCAAAACAGTCTGTCGCACTGCTTCAAATATGTCTCTTGAAGTACCCCTGAAACTGATGGAAGGTAGACACTCTTACTTGCAGAATGGTTTGACTTTAAAAAGCATTTAAATACTGTATGTGTGCCCATATAGTACTTTAGTACTTTTACACAACCAATAAAGGAACAACTGCTAAAGTGCTAATCCAGCATAATCTCCCAGAACCAATTAATATTACATGAATTGTAGAAAAGTCACCTGTATCTCTATGGCACATGCTGATTATCAACACAATTCCACATGAGTTTACTGAGAACTAAGCTTAACCAGTTAAGTTAAGTGACCCATAATTCCAATCAAGCAAACACAGGAAACTGAAATTATTCTTCTACTCAGTTAAATTCTTACTACATCTTGCCAATATTCACTATATTTTCTAGGCATTGCTGCCCAGGATTTCAGGTAGAAAATGTTCCAGTCCTACTGGGAAATCTCAGGAACTGATCTTCTGCATGGAAATAATGTATATTTGCTGAGCAATAGTGAGTGCCTTTTCCTTCCAGAGAATGTTCTGAACACAGCTAATACACTTCAAAATCAGCATAAAAATAAACATAACTAACCCACTCATAAAAATAATTATTAGAAGCCGGTGACTAATACCAGCACAGTAAACAATAAATATAATAAATAGCAGTGTAATTCACTGTTTCAAATGCTTCTGGAATCTAGATCTAGAAGGAGGAAGAACCTTCATTCTTGTAACAATCAGTTCCACATTTGTCTCAGTGCCTCAAAAGCCCATTGGCACATTGTTATAAACTGTGGAGTGACATGGCACATACAGTTCCATCTCTTCTTAAAAAGCATCTCCTTATTTCATGTGGGAGGTAATGATTCTCCGAGCTCTCCCTCTACAATTTGTTATCATGGGTTTTTTTAAAGAAGAAATGGATATGTATTGATGTTTATGAAAAAGTATTCTATGAAAGGCAAAGCTAGGAGCCATTGGTCCTCATGCTGCCATGACATGTTCCATGTTGTCTGGTTTGCATGCCAAAGTGCATGATGGAAAAACTGTGACAGAGAAATCATGGGGTGATTCCTGGGGTGGCTCATCTGATGCAACTGGAGGATGCCAAAGTAACCCGATGTATGACGTGTTTTAAGAGCTGGAGGGGGAAAAAACCAGTAGCAATGAAATCACGCAAGGAACAAATGGCTTAGTATATGCAAAATGATCATTAATAATAACAAACATCCTAGTGATGCTACAACTCCAGTTAAACTGGTGATAAATGGAAAGAATGTCTTTGAAAGATAGATGTGGGACATGTTACCTGCTTAGATTAATACAGTCTGCCTTTCATGAATGCATGAAACCTATTCTAACTATGGAGCTTAGGAGAATCATATCACTAGTGTTCTTCACTAGCTATTCATCCTTCCCTGATGGGATTTCTAACTTATTTTCTTATTTTCTTATTTTGGCAAATAAATATATTTGCATTGCTAATTCTAGTGTAGGGATCCAACATACTTATGATCTTCCAAGCAATTGCTCTTTACTAAAACATCCCACTGCATGGCTCTGTTTTAGTTAAGACATTAGCATAATAGTTGGCCAGACACACTTAGGTTTTTTTTTTAAGTTGACTGTTAACATATTATTGAGACAAGCCTCTTATGGTCATAACACAGAGATGATTCTGTGAGGCAAAAAACAACAACAACAACAACAAAAACAAAACAACAAAGAAGAAAGAACAAAAAACAAAATCCCCAAATTTTGTTTTTCTTTTTCCTAAAGTAAAATTCTGTTACAGATTAAACAGGCAAAAACACATCAAAAGATTCCAGTATTAATTTAGCATGTGTACAAAATTTATTTAGCATGTGACAACATTCATACAAATTGTTGTTTATTCGTTCAGTCGTTTCCGACTCTTCGTGACTTCATGGACCAGTCCACGCCAGAGCTTTCTGTCGGCCGTCACCATCCCCAGCTCCCCAATGGTTGAGTCCGTCACCTCCAGAATACCATCCATCCATCTTGCCCTTGGTCGGCCCCTCTTCCTTTTGCCTTCCACTTTTCCTAGCATCAGCTTCTTCTCCAGGGTATCCTGTCTTCTCATTATGTGGCCAAAGTACTTCAGTTTTGCCTTTAATATCATTCCCTCAAGTGAGCAGTCTGGCTTTATTTCCTGGAGTATGGACTGGTTTGATCTTCTTGCAGTCCAAGGCACTCTCAGAATTTTCCTCCAACACCACAGTTCAAAAGCATCTATCTTCCTTCGCTCAGCCTTCCTTATGGTCCAGCTCTCGCAGCCATAGGTTACTACAGGGAATACCATTGCTTTAACTATGCGGACCTTTGTTGTCAGTGTGATGTCTCTGCTCTTAACTATTTTATCAAGATTTGCCATTGCTCTCCTCCCAAGAAGTAGACGTCTTCTGATTTCCTGGCTGCAGTCAGCGTCTGCAGTAATCTTTGCGCCTAGAAATACAAAGTCTGTCACTGCCTCCACTTTTTCTCCCTCTATTTGCCAGTCATCAATCAAGCTCGTTGCCATAATCTTGGTTTTTTTGAGGTTTAACTGCAACCCAGCTTTTGCACTTTCTTCTTTCACCTTCGTCATAAGGCTCCTCAACTCCTCCTCACTTTCAGCCATCAAAGTGGTATCATCTGCATATCTGAGATTGTTAATGTTTCTTCCAGCGATTTTAACTCCAGCCTTGGATTCCTCAAGCCCAGCATGTCGCATGATGTGTTCTGCATACAGGTTGAATAGGTAGGGTGAGAGTATACAACCCTGCCGTACTCCTTTCCCAATCTTAAACCAGTCCGTTGTTCCGTGCTCTGTTCTTACCGTTGCTACTTGGTCGTTATACAGATTCCTCAGGAGGCAGACAAGATGACTTGGTATCCCCATACCACCAAGAACTTGCCACAATTTGTTATGATCCACACAGTCAAAGGCTTTAGAATAGTCAATAAAACAGAAATAGATGTTTTTCTGAAATTCCCTGGCTTTCTCCATTATCCAGCGGATATTGGCAATTTGGTCTCTAGTTCCTCTGCCTTTTCTAAACCCAGCTTGTACATCTGGCAATTCTCGCTCCATGAATTGCTGGAGTCTACCTTGCAAGATCTTGAGCATTACCTTACTGGCATGTGAAATAAGTGCCACTGTTCGATAGTTTGAACATTCTTTAGTGCTTCCCTTTTTTGGTATGGGGATATAAGTTGATTTTTTCCAATCTGATGGCCATTCTTGTGTTTTCCAAATTTGCTGGCATATGGCATGCATCACCTTGACAGCATCATCTTGCAAGATTTTAAACAGTTCAGCTGGGATACCATCGTCTCCTGCTGCCTTGTTATTAGCAATGCTTCTTAAGGCCCATTCAACCTCACTCTTCAGGATGTCTGGCTCTAACTCACTGACCACACCGTCAAAGCTATCTCCAATATTATTATCCTTCCTATACAGATCTTCCGTATATTCTTGCCACCTTTTCTTGATCTCTTCTGCTTCTGTTAGGTCCTTACCATCTTTGTTTTTGATCATACCCATTTTTGCCTGGAATTTTCCTCCGATGTTTCTAATTTTCTGGAAGAGGTCTCTTGTCCTTCCTATTCTATTGTCTTCTTCCACTTCCGCACATTGCTTGTTTAAAAATAATTCCTTATCTCTTCTGGCTAACCTCTGGAATTTTGCATTTAATTGGGCATATCTCCCCCTATCACTGTTGCCTTTTGCTTTCCTTCTTTCTTGGGCTACTTCCAGTGTTTCAGCAGACAGCCATCTTGCCTTCTTGGTTTTCTTTTTCTTTGGGACGTTTTTTGTTGCCGCCTCCTGAACAATGTTGCGAACTTCTGTCCATAGTTCTTCCGGGACCCTATCTACTAAATCTAGTCCCTTAAATCTATTCTTCACCTCCACTGCATATTCCTTAGGAATATTAGTGAGCTCATATCTAACTGATCTGTGGGTCTTCCCTATTCTCTTTAGTCTGATTCTAAATTTTGCAATAAGAAGTTCGTGATCTGAACTACAGTCAGCTCCAGGTCTTGTTTTTACCGACTGTATAGATGTCCGCCACCTTTGGCTGCAAAGGATGTAGTCAATCTGATTTCGGTGTCGACCATCTGGTGAAGTCCATGTATAAAGTCGTCTTTTAGGTTGTTGGAAGAGAGTGTTTGTTATGCACAGTGAGTTGTCTTGGCAAAATTCTATCAGCCTATGTCCTGCTTCATTTTGTTCTCCCAGACCATGCTTGCCTGTAATTCCAGGTGTCGTCTGACTACCCACCTTAGCATTCCAGTCTCCTGTAATGAAAATAACATCTCTTTTTGGTGTATTATCTAGTAGGTGCTGCAGATCCTCATAGAACTGATCTACTTCTGCTTCTTCAGCATCTGTGGTTGGGGCGTATATTTGGATCACTGTGATGTTAAATGGCTTACCCTGAATTCGAATTGAGATCATTCTATCGTTTTTTGGATTGTATCCAAGCACTGCTTTAGCCACTTTATTATTAATTATGAAGGCTACTCCATTTCTTCTGTGGTCCTCTTGTCCACAGTAGTAGATCTGGTGGTCATCTGATGTGAAGTGGCCCATTCCAGTCCATTTCAGTTCACTGACACCTAAAATGTCTATATTTAATCTTGACATCTCACCAATAACCACATCCAATTTGCCCTGGCTCATAGATCTTACATTCCAGGTTCCTATGGTGTGTTGATCTTTAGAACATCGGATTCGTCGTTCACCACCAGCACCGTCGGCCGCTAGCCGTCCTTTCGGCTTTGAGCTAGCTGCGTCATCACATCTGGGGCTAGTTGAACGTATCCTCTGTTCCTCCCCAGTAGCATTTTGACCATCTTCCGACCTGGGAGTCCCATCTTCCGATGGTATACCGACATATCTTTGGTTGTACTGATCCATTTAGTTTTCATGGCAAGAATACTGGGGTGGGTTGCCATTACCTTCCCCAGGGATCGTATTTAGTCTGACCTCTCTGCCACGACCTTCCCGTCTTGGGTGTCCCTTCACGGTTTAGCTCATGGTTTCATTGAGGTGCTCAAGCTCCAGCACCACGACAAGGTAACGATCTCCTTTGCTGGAGATTCATACAAATAGCCAACACATATATGAAGGACTGTAGAGTAATGGCTTAATAGGTCTCTCTGAACTTAAAAAAAGATCTGAGTTTTCCAGATAGCTGAATAGCTAAAGTACCTTCAGCATGACTTTGCTTTTTATACTTTCCCTATTCTAATATTTACTTAATTGTTCCTACCTAATAAATAGCAGGTATTAATAGGTAATAATTTTAGGCACATCATCATCTCATCCAAATTATAAAGTGTCAAACATCTGTCTGTCTCTATGCCTATACTTTTATCTCCTGATATAAATTTGCTTAAGTAAAATGTTACTCCCAGTATCTGGATTGTTTGTATAGTATCTTCTTTAATAACTTTTCTGTCACTTTACTGATGTCTGCCTATCTAAAAATCAAACAATAATCTATTACCCTAACACCTTGACTTCCACTGATATGATGTCATCAGATACCAGGGTCAGAGTTAGGGCAAGGAATATAGGATACTTTCTGTCAAATTAACCTTTAGCTTCTTCCAGGAATCCTAACTATTTCATTAGTCTATGACTAAATGCTTTTCTTGGAGACATTCTATACAGTATTTGATTCACTAATACTTATCTAATTTTTTTATTTTTTATTTTTTTTATTTTTAAAATTTGTATCACCGCCCATCTCTGGGGACTCTGGGCAGTTTACAATAAAATCAAGAGTTAAAAAAATGTAACCATGGAAATTAAATTAAATTAAATTAAAATGTAAAGGACTGCTGCTTCTGTCACAAGATCCCCACGGGTCTTTTCACTTAGAAAGGAGATGCCATCAAGCACTGTGTCCAAACCACACATGATTAATAGTGAGAATACTCTTCTATTTTTAAATCTAAATGGGAGTAAGGAATGGAAAGGAAGGGTTAAGGCTTCACTGGTATCGTGCAGAAAGGGCAAGAGGTCTCACTGCTCTGGTAACATCAGGGATAAACTATCTACTTATCCTGAGTAATAAGGAGTGTAAGAACTCCGGCTGATACCCTGCACATTTGGTGAACAGATGCACTCACACTGGCACATTGGAGAATATAATCTTTGGCTTAATGGAATTTCCACTCACTTCCTATGTCTGTGTTTTGCTTTCAATATCTAAAGCAGTGTTCTCAACCTCAGCAACTTTAAGATGAATGGAATTCAACTCCCAGAATTCCCCAGCTGGCATGCTGGTTGACGAATTCTGGGAATTGAAGTTCATGCATCTTAAAATTGCTGAGGTTGTGAAACACTGATCTAAAGCATATCTAATCCCCTTTCTGAATGCTTTGCTAACCCTGATCAGCAGAAAGTAATGAGATGGAAATCTCTTCCATATAAATTAAATCATATTGCCTTACATCCTAGTGATGAGATCAACTCAACTCCATTTAAACATGGAAAAATGCCTTTTAGAGCACAGTACTTTGAACATTTATCATAAGATGCATAATTGGAGCACTGACATTGGATGATTTTAATGTATAAAACGATTTCATTTTTCAGATATGTTTTGGACTGGGTTAATCAGATATTATCAGCTGCTGTCTGATCAAATGCCCATCAGCCTGTTTACATATACCTAGAAAGCAGCAGCTCTGCAATTTCAAAGTATTTGAAATAGCAAATTCTATTTTGGAATGTCGTCTTGATACTTTGCAAGGCCACTTTTCAGCTGTAGTTTTTGCAATTGAAGGAAGAGAGACCATTTATGTAAGGTAAAAACAAGTTAATGTATCATTGAAAACACTGGGGGATGGGCAATTATAATGTTTAAAAATAAAAAAAGATGGTACATCTTTTTAAATTCCTTTTATTGCCTCCTGCTTTTTAATTCATAACATAAGCATTTCACAGATCATTATACCAAATGGCTGTTGACAGTCTTCAGTTATGCAGACTAAGATACTCTATATTTTATTACCTTTTCCCCTTAGAGTTCAGCTGAGTAGCATAATATGAGCCCAGATTATGCTGCTTGTTTTTTCTCTGAAGTCCCTTCCCCAACTAGCATCAGGCTCACTGTTTAATGCAGTTCCCTTAGTGCAGCCTCACGTGGAGTTGAAAATGACACAGTAAGGATCTGACTATTCCCAGACTTTCCTCCCTCCCTTTCTTATCTCAAGCACGGATTTAGCCAGAAAGCTGCTTCTTGCAGACAGAACAGACTGCAGCTGGTCTGCTTTGAATGTAGCAATATTGACCTCTTTTTATAATTTGTTTTAGGGTGGGGGATAGCCCCATTAAAAACATGGCAAGAAAAGAATGGAGTTGGTGGCTTGTGCAGCATGTCATCTGCTTCAGCAGAGACATTTGCAGCAGCAGCAGCAGCAGCAGCAAGTAATTAAGTCAGACTGCACCATTTTCTTCTCACCCTGTAAGAGGGTGATGGTGGCGGCAGCAGCGGCAAGGAGCTGTCCACCCCCATCTACCCACGGCCCCACCCACTTCCAGCGGATGTACAGAGGTGGGTTTGTGTTGGCTCTCACTCAGAGAGGCACAGTCCATCTGGAGAAATCCCAACAGATCTTTTCAGTGTGGTAAAACTCTTTTATATTGGAAGGATTTTTTTCACCTGTCACAGAAATTTTCCATTGCTTCCTGCAAGGAACTCTTCCACAGAGCTATCTCTGCCACCATGTGCATATTCTGTGTTCGTGCAAGGGGATCACGAGAGACTCTTAATTCAGGGTATCATGCTGAATTATGGATGCTGCAGAGGCTGGAGCACAGCTGTGACCTATCACAGACAGCTTGAGGAGGAGGAGGAGGAGGAGGAGGAGGAGAGGGTTGCCCTGTGAATTTCTGGCTTCCTGCATTACCTCGGCAGTGTCCTTGTAAGATAAACAAACCTCTTGGATATCTGGGTAACAGGAACGGAGACCTCCAAGCCGATACCCCCTCTCCAAAATGGCTCATGCTGCTGCTTCTATCAAAAAAGTTCGGGAGGCAGAAAACGATGAAAGGGAGAGGGAGAAAGAGAAGGAGAGGAAAAGGCAGAGGAAAATATCTAGAGAAAATCGGAAGCGCAAGGTATGGGCAAATGTATCTCCCCATTGTTTCTCCTTACTCCATAGTGGATGGAAACAGATGATTTCAGCAAGATAATGACAGCATTTTTGTTCTTTTCATTCCAAAATGTCTACATGCATTTGCTTCTCAAAAATTATCCCATGCTTTCAGTAGACTTGCTGCCCTCAGAGCAAATGAATTAATGCCTAGCCACCTGAGTGTAAGTGTGTCAATAAAGCTAGTGACACTAATAATGTTTTTCCTTTATCGTCAAAGCAACCAAGCCTGATGTGATCACTTTGAAGGCAGGTATTTCTTATGCCTGACTTGAAATTGTTTACTGGCAGGCAGAAAGGGACTTTGCGCTGCATCTAATCAGGCTAGGTTTTGAGGTTTGTTTCTCCTCTTTTCTATTCTTTGCTTCAAATAGCATGCTGTTTCACATAAAATCCTGTAAACAAACTTAAGTTCTTCTGTTTGCAGTGATGACATAAATGTGCCATTATGTTTTGATATTAAGTTAAACTGCCCTGTGTATATTCCTGGTTTCTTAACCCAGGCACTGGAAAATGATGTATAGAGTATTTTTTGGTTAAACTAAATTTAGTTGAAAATAAGATTTGGCTTTTTCCCCATTTTCAGGTCAGCCATTCGTTGATCATTTCTTTCTGAAGCATTTGTAAGATTGCAAGTGATTTTGAGTTGTGATTGGCACAGAGAAATGAGTGACAGTTGATTTGGTTTTTTAAAAGTAAACCCACACATACACAAATATCAGCCAAATAACAAGTTGCTCATTTGCTGGTTAAACAGCAGGCAGCTGTATGACTATTTCATATATTGGATGAGAATATAACAATTCTGAGCATATTGGGGATATACATCTGAAATTATATTCTTAGCAATTCATATGCACTTACCTGTATTGCTTAGAGACATTTTACATACAGAATATGTATTCATGGACCTAGAAGTTTTAAAAATGTATACTCACAGATACCAATCATACAAGTGTTTTTATTTCTGCATTTCACTAGTTGTGAAGTAATGGCAAATTGGATCACTCCATAGGCTTATTTAAATAGATATGAGTGTCTATTCCATAGCATCTTGTTTTTTTTTTGCACAAAGAGTATAATTACACATGGAAAAAGGAAATCTTCATATGTGAAACAACTATTAATATACAGGAAATAGTTGCTTGTTCTAACTCCTCTTTATTAATATCTTACCTTCTGTACAAGTTGTTTGCTGTTCTATAACACTTCATAGCAAACTGCACATACATTCTATCATGTATAATATGCTTGAGATCAAATGAATATGTCCAGTCATGCTGCATTTTAACTTACAGAGCTTTTCAGCAAGTCGCTAGAATTATTATTCCTGCTGTTCTTGGAATATTTCTCATCTTATACTGGCATTGTGGAATGAATTATTTCAGTTGAATTAACGTCAATATTTTTTTCTTAAACTGCCAATTTATTATGCTGCTAAATACCTTTGTGATCGCTGAAGTGATATGTCTGACTCTTTAAATGCTTTGTTTGGTGCATTAATTGAGGTGCAATAGAATTTTTTTTAGCATAATATGAATACCATTTCAAGTACAGGCACAGCTGTGATGCATAGAAGCTCCCAGACAGATTGCGGTTACTATCCTAATTCCTCAAAGAGAATGCTGCAGAAATAATCACCCCTCTCATTATATATTGGTTGTGATTTTCTTTCAACAAACGTATCTACTGTGATGTATAGAGTGATGTACTGTGATGAATAGAGCTCAAAAATACACATATACACGTAGATATGATTAAGGATATCAGCTTGCAGTGATATGATTTTGTAGATCTCTGCTTTTATAAATTGGTTTTAAATGTGATGCTGGGGCTTTTAATTAAAGTTGGATATAATTAAATCAGTACCTTCTGGCATTTCTTTTTTATATAGTGCTCTACAGCCTTGATTAGAACCAGAGAGACATAGAATGGGCCACAAGTTACTAATAAATTGGCCATAGAAGATGGAGAGTTCAGGATGTTCTGGTATAAGAATAGGCCAGCGTTGCTCAGAATATTTAAGGAAAATACTACAGTTTTGTTTGTTTTGTGCCATTTAATATTCTGCCATCAGTTTCCCTATGCCTGTCTCTTACTGCAGCAATACAGTACGTATTACATAAATAGCCACTTGAGTTGCACAGTACACTTGCTTTCTAACAAGGTGAGTGTGGTTTAAGTTTACTGGGTTTTTTTTTTCTTGCAGAAGTATATATTAATGGAAGCACATGCATGCTTGTATAAATGATAATTGCCAGAATAGTACATATGCTGTATATATGGTTGGAAGTTATAAACACTGTGGAAAACATGAAGTCCCTTGCAATATTGGAATGACAAAGGCAAATTGCATGGTTATGGTTTGATGGCTTCTTTTTTTACTTTGGGGAAAGATATTAGCTCCCTACATAAATATTTACATGCACAAATATGTGGGTAAATCTGACAAGCTGTATGTGAGATATCAGGCACAGAGGAAACAGTTTGGTGTACCATGTTCTTCTGGCCAAAGAGTGAATTCAAAGCACAATTCAAAGAGTGAATTCACATGTTTTCCCTGAGTGAATCATACAAACATGGGGTTGTTACTTTTCCAAAAAGCTCATATTGGAGGAAGGAGGAAACAGGAAGTGCATATTGGGGGAGGGGCGTAGAAGAGGAAGAGAACTGAAAGGCACTAAAATCTATGGAGCAAATGAGTATGTGTAGATCTGTGTGACCGGACTGACCCAGGTGTGGAATCCTAATGTGATTGTATTGTGTGTCTGAACCCAATCATTGTATTTGTAAACCATGATTTATCACTTTGTACAATAGTGAACCCAACAAATCATGGGTTAGTACAAAATGGTAAGAAACAGTATAAGACATATAGGAGCTGAATAAGTATGTTAAATGATGAATCCAGACTAGGGTAATGAAATAATATTTACAATGTCAGGAGACGGATCAATTTCAGTGTTTCAATTTGGAACCGACTGGCCTATTTATACACTAACATAGAGATGGGAGGGCTCTGGCTCTCCAGATGAGCTTTGATCAGCATGATCAATAGTCATAAATATGGAAATATTCAGAAATGTGGTTTCTGAAAACATTTGAAGGCTGCAGGATTCATAGTGCTGGCCTAATGGAAAATATTTATTCATTTAATTTATTAATTCTGTATGAATCAACCCAAATAAATAAATAAATAAATAAATTTATCAGTAGATTTCTGATAGAGATAACCAATAAAAATAATAAGACAAACAATTCCCTCAGCTCTTATAATACCAATAGCCTTCATGAGCCATTAGCTGAGTTGATCAAGTCTTAGGGAGCAACTGAATCAGAAGCCTTAAAAATTGCAAGCGAAGAAAACATGAGAAAGCTAAAAAAAATGGATTGGAACATGGAATCATGTGAAGAAAAAGAGGAATACAGTACAGTTGAATGTTTTCCGCATACCACATTACCTTTCCACTAGAAATTGGATAGAAGCCCAGACCTTTCTGTGGTATGGTAATTTGCTATGGGCATTCTGAAATGGTGCAGCCCAGATATGACTCTCTCACTTCAGTGCAGTGTCTCTTGAAGAAATTTGTTTCTCAGTACAAAAGGCAAAATAACATCCTTCCTCATTTCATGTATGGAATCAGATTTAGGCTCTGAAGGATAATCCATCATCCTGTGTGCAATAGGGTGGTTTAAGGGCTATAATATAGACTCTGTTGCACAGAAAACTCCAAGGGAATGGGATAGCTGGGGGGCTAAAAAGAAATAGAGGTAGAGCTTTCACTGCTACCTGCCTCCCCAGTACTACCTCTATAGCCATTTCTTTTATTCTGCCTAATTAATTTCACTCTGCTTTAGTGAAAACGTGGCTAGGAGAGACAAGGAAAATAGGAAGACAGAATGGATAGTAACTAGAGTTGTATGTAGCAGGAGCTTCAGAAGTTAAGGAAAACATGTTGGTGTGAAATAATAAACGAACGTTTTTACTACAGGTTTCTTGTATTTGAAAGCTGCCCGTAATTTTGTATTAAAAACAGCACAAAAGTCTGTGTGGTAAGTGCAGAGCACTAGAATACTTCACCCATCATGTGATCTGATTATGGTCCAGTAGTTCATGGCTCAAGGTTTTCTTTTTCTCTGCTCTATATTAACACTGTTTTTAAAATGATTTTCAGCTCAATCAGAAAGCAGCCACACACAGACTGTTTGCCAAATGGAGGCATCTCTGTAGGATCCCTTTCAAAGTGTATACACATGAATTCCAATTTTGTCTATTAGTTCCCTACTTCCTTAGGACAATGCTAGGAACATCTCCCCCCCCCCCATATGTTACAAAATGTATAAATCAAAAATGTTTCTCTGGCTGATACATTTCACCAGCCCAAGCATGGCTACAGTCAGAAACAATGGGAGTAATATTCCAACAACATCTGTACAACCATTGTTCTGCATCTTTAATATATATTTTTATTTATGTAAATTAATAAATCAGTCAAATCTCTTAATTAATCTTTTGCCATGAATTTCTCAGGTATTACATTATCTCTATCTCTATGACAAGCTTTAGCAAAAGGAGGAAACCTTATACAAACTGAAGATACTACTGGAATGTATTCATAAAGAATTCTCCTACTTTTTGGGCGGAGGGGGCACACAATCTTTGTCTAGGGAAAAAACCTGCTTTTCTTTGAAAAGGTTTATTTCCTAAAAAGTTTTGCATTTATCAGTGATTACTTGCTTGATATTTTCAAAATTACTTAGAAAATTTTCCTCTTAGCAAATATTACCATTTTTACTAGGCCAAACTTTTGGTTGGCTTTCTGGGATATATATTTTTTCTTCTAGTGCAGCGGTCCCCAACCTTTTCGGCACCAGGGACCGGTCATGGGAGAAAATTTTTCCATGGACCGGGAGGGGCGGGGTTTGCAGGCGGGAGCCAATCATGTGCACTGGGGGGGTTTCCAGGTGGGAGCCACTCGTGCACACCGGGGGGTGGGGTTTGCAGGCGGGAGCCAATCGCGTGCACTGGGGGGTTTGCAGGCGGGAGCCAATCGCGTGCACTGGGGGGTTTGCAGGCAGGAGCCAATCATGCGCACTGGGGGGTGGGGTTTGCAGGTGGAAGCCAATCGCGTGCACCGGGGGCGGGGTAATCACGCACACCGGGGGTGGGGTTTGCAGGCGGGAGCCAGTTGCGTGCACTGGGGGCGGGGTTTGCAGGCAGGAGCCAATCGTGCGCACAGGGGGCGGGGTTTGCAGGCGGGAGCCCCGCAGCCCACTTCCTAACAGGCCGTGGCCCACTAGTGGGCCGTGGCCCACAGGTTGGGGACCCCTGTTCTAGCGAACACCTTGGTTAGGCAAGCTAGATGGGAAGGGTAGCCAAAATCAAGGCAGGAAAAATTTCAGAGAAGATAACCCTGCATATGGTCTCATCTAGCGTAATTCCTATCCAAGAAGGAAACTAAGAGATTGGATTAATTCTTGGGAGTTGAATAAGTTGTCTACCTATTTGGCTACTTTTCTGGTTTGCAATGTAGTAAACTATGATTGTATTATCTGATAATTTGCTATAAGTTTCTAATCAGGTGGATGGGGAATGGGAATGTGTGTGGGTGTTGAGGGGGTTGCCCTCTAATGTTTTGAAGTGTCCTTACCTGTGTTGCCACATTCTAAACTTACTATGAAAACTCCTTTATTTTATTCTTATAATCAAAAAGTCATAGAGCAGAGCTGCTTCATGGACATAAAGCACTGATACATGATCTTAGCACCCAAATATTATAACCCAATATCCAGTTCTAGCAACTGAACAGAAAATCTAATTTGCTAAATATAAAATATCTAATTTGATATTTCAATTCTTTATGGAACTGGGAGAAAAAATGTGTTTGTAGCAATCATTAGAAAGTGCATCCTTGTGAAATGGGCATAAGTATTCATCAGTTCTGTCAGCATAGTTTGTACCTCTAATTATTTTGAAATCAAGGAACTCTGTTAAAGCTAAGAGCCGTTGATTACCTAAGTTCATAGGTATCATATTTAGCCATGGCTTATTTGTGGAATAAACAAAAATGGCTGGGTTGATGCAACACATTCAGCATACTGTATTCTGGACCATCTGAAATTTTCAAGTGTTCTTCAAGGCCAGTCCTATGTAGAACAAGCTACAGCAATCTAATATAGAAGTGACAAGGGCGTGAGCAATCGCCTTGATTGCATCCTGTCCCAGGTAAGGCTGCAGCTGGTGCACAAGCTTAAACTATGGAGAAACCTTCCTGGCCATGGTCTCCACCTGCTTTTTGAGCAGGAGCTTCAAATCCAGGAGGACCCACAGATTGTGAGCCTGTTTTTTCTGGGGAAGCACAATCCTATCAAGAGCCAAAGATGGTGCAATCCTCAAATCAATTCTCTGAATCAACAGCTATTCTGTTTTGTTTGTATTGGGTATGACCCTCTTTTTCCCCATCAGTTTCCAGATACCAGGTATAATAAACAACACAGGGAGATTCTAATCTAAAAGAATTTAGATAATGTATCAAAGAGGGTGTGGACATGGTCCCTTCACAGCCATTAGAGAAATGCTGGAATTTTTATTTTTAAGCACTTGAGAATTTTACTATTTCATGTGGTTCCCATTATGTTGCCACTGACGAACATCTTATGATGTTGCATGTTAATAATGCACATACTGCTTAATTATTTAGTCTTTCTGTTATGTTGTATAACAATTTTTCACTGCTTGACATTTCTGAAGTTGACAGCACACTACTGGACTACCATGTGATGAAAATTACTAGATAAAACCTATGTTTTCTATAAATATTTAACCATAGTAAGGTTGGGCTATTTAAGTTGTTGGTGAAAAAAAATATAAGAGAAAGAGTTCTTTAGATCCATGCTATAGCTTTTAGTATAGATTTATTCCAAAGCCATGTTTTAAACTACATCTAAAGCACATATCCCATTAACTTTAAATAAATTGTGGAAAATTAACTTTTAAAAACAAAGCTAGTAACCTTTGCAAAAGGGAGTAAAACAGATAACAAATAGAAACGTGCATAATAAAAGATTAAACAAAATCTAGCCTAAGCCATAAAGCCACACTAACAATTTATTATCAAAAAGTATTATGTCTCCAAGGCCCAATCAAACAAAATTTTGCACATTAATAACGGGGCTACCATATCTAGGCTGGTTTTGTTTTGCTATTATCTAGTGATCTTCTGAATTTTTATAGTCCTGATATGATTATCTTATGGCAGTGTTTCTCAACCTTGGCAACTTGAAGATGTGTGGATTTCAACTCCCAGAATTCCCCAGCCAGCATTCTCCAGCATTCCCACACATCTTCATATTGCCAAGATTGAGAAAGATCTTATGGAATACAAGAAACCATACTGTAAATAAAACAGTATTATTTTTCAATGCCTCTCTGTAGGTCTCTTCTCTTAAATGTTGGCATCTAGCAGGACCTAGGAAGCATATCTTTTCTGTAGCAGCAGAGGGACAGCACAGTCAAGATTATGTTATTATAAACACTCAATAAAAGTAGTTTTAGCCTTCTTGTGGAGTTAATTTCCTGGTGTGGTCTAATTAGTGGGGCTGACATCCCCCAAGTGTTGGGAAAGGGTGAGGTTGGAGCCCAGGAATTGTATTTGGTGATATATTGGAGAGTGTTAGTTGTGGTGGCAGGTTCTTGTTTTACTGTTTTGGGGTTTTTAGTATTGTTACGAGCTTCCCAGAGTTATGGCACATAGGATGGGTGACCATATAAGCCTTTTGAATGAATGAATGAATGAATGAATGAATGAATGAATGAATGGTCATATTTTCATGCTGGAAGATTGTGTTACTTTGTTCAAAACTGCTGAACTGTGAAAGTTGAACACTGGCTTAATTCTTATTGAAACCTTATTGAAACAATGGCAAATATCTACACTAATGGAGACTACTATTCTCCTTTATTTTCTTTGTTTAGAACACTTCCAACAATAAAAAGAGTGTTTTAAGTTACGCCTATTAAATTGTACCTAATTTTTTGGGACCAAAAGTTCATCACAAGTTGAGCTCAAATACAGGGTATCTTTATGTTTTTTATTGTTGTAAGCCGCCCAGAGTCGTTGTGTACAAGATGGGTGGCTGAGAAATTTGATAAATAAATAAATAAATAAATAAATAATAAATGTTTTATTCCAAGTTAGTTGGGTGGTTTAGAGCCCTATGGCAAAACAGCTGTTTTCACAAAGAGTTTGTCTGTTCCATACATAAGTGAAGTACACATGCAGTATCATATATCTCATCTGTTGTGATAAAACATGTTTTGACTCTCAATTATCATAATTGCTGATTCTTATTAATATATTTGGCTAGGCTAATTAATAATGTATCTCTTCTCATTATAATATTGTATAAGTATGATGTGATTATTATTCGTCTTTCCACGTGATAGAAATATAAATAATTAAATAAATCATACAAATAAATATTAGGATAGTGTGTTTTATATTTCAATGATGAATATAGAGACATACTGTATGTTTATGTCGGATAAAAGCTCTGTCTGCATATGGTACTAGCAAGAAGGGATTACTGTGATTAATGCACTGATGTATTCACATATAAGAAGGACTTTCTGGGAATAATTTTTAAAAGATGGCTAAGAATAGGCATTTGTAATGGTTGAGTATTTAATTATTAAACTTTAATGGGTAGCTTGGCTAGGAGCATTGTCCACAAGAATGTGATTTCATCTTTATTGTCAAATCATCCACTAGGCTTATGGATGTGATCTAAAAATGAAATCGATCAGTATTCACTGTATGTATGTAAAGAATATCAAAACTGATGTAAAATGCCATGGTTGCATTTTACTTTATCTATATGGCACAAACTCATCAGTAGGACTAATAGCTCCAACCTTTTCCTATAACACACAATATTATAATAACTTTTTTTCAGTGCAAGAGGACTTGCAGAAGAGAGGAAATTCTTTGGACTGAATAAACGATTTTGCACATATGGATCAATGGAAAATATCTAATCACTGTTGGATTGCCTGCCATTGCTAAGTAAATGGTTGACTTTAGAGAAGAACAGCGGTTTCATACATTTTAATGTTAACTTTAACAATCAATGAGTTTAATTCTTAAATATAAGTAGACTGCTTCTGATAATTTTTAAAAAATGACAATCCACATCCATACTGCTACTGTGTGTGTGTGTGTGTGTGTGTGTGTGTGTATACATATATATATATATATATGAGAGAGAGGGAGAGACTGGCCCAAGGTCACCCAGATGGCTTTGTGCCTAAGGCAGGACTAGAATTCATGGTCTCCCAGTTTCTAGGCTGGTACCTTAACCACTACACCAAACTGGTGCATAGATGTATCTATACTATATATCTTTATCTTATTCTATAAACTGAAGAGGGATACAGGAAAGGAGAGAAGGTGTTGTTGGTACTAGTATATGGTTGTGGATGATGGAGAAAATGGAAGCTTTCAGTGCCGTTGAAATTTGGTAACAGAATCTGGGTAAACACTTTCAGGAAGGGTTACTTTTGACAGGATGCATACAACCCATGATTATCAACCTATCTCTTTTGGCATGTATTTAAAAGCAACAATAGAAAAGTTTTCAGGCTTGAAAGGTTTTCAGCACAGGGAATAATTTTCTCATTGCTTTCCTTTGTATATGGGCATCCCAGTATTTTCTCATCTCTTTTGTGGTTCTGTTAATATCATTGTCTTTTAAAATGTTAGTATTGCTGTCTTACAAAGCTAGAATTGCTATATCATGTAGGCAAAGCACTTTGAACATTTGTCATCCATTATATACTGTAAATGCAAAGTAGTGTTATTACATCTTCAGTAGCAGCACTGCTTTATATAGCTTCTCTTGGATATATTTAGTGATATTAGTGAAATTCTAATGCATTTGGTCACTTCTGTAATAATACTTGATGGTTCTCTGGTAGCATAGCCATGTCTGTAGTTATAAAGGATACTTTTGATACAAGCAGCTAACCAAATGCCACAAATAGAGAAAAAAATAGTGTTATAAGAAAAAATAAACCCCTTTAGGACTTCTGAAAGATTTGATGACTGCATTGTGCTTTAATTGATTTATAGCTGTCTGATCTATCAGGGTCCCAAGAGGTATTCTGCACCTACTGGTAGTAAATTGCCCTTTGCAGGGTTTTTTTTTTTAAAAAAAGCCTTCCATCTTTACTCAGTGTTGTACAAAATCAAAGTGAATAGAAATACACCCAGATTAGAAAAACTAGAAGTCAAACAAATGTCAGCTTTCAAACAAGATAAATATTGTGAGGTGATAAGGCACCTCAAAGGTTGCTAGAGAGACCAGTCCAGTGAAGAACATTTCAGGGTATGAATGAATCCCTACCATCTGAATATATTCTGTTTAGCTTCTTAGTTCATAGTATATAGTTTGCTTGTTTTTTTGCCAAGAATAGCCCATTCCCTCTGCCCAAAACACTGGCTGGCTGGCTGGCTGGTCCATATTCAACGCCAGTAGTTAATGCATTAGATATCCAGTGAACATTCTTTCAGTATGGATTTGGAGAATATGAAAAGGAACAGAAATGTATAGAACACTTCTGCTCTGTAGAGTTTGAGCAGATGGAATATGCTAATCAACATATAACTGAAACAACATATGGAATGACTTCACGCTTTGATTTAGCCATCGTGACTACTATTATTTGTAGAAAAGGGATGTACAAATTCAGTAAAGTTTCAAATGGAAATAAAGCAATGGTACACTCTTCTGACGATGTTTTTAAAATTCCTGAGCAAATGTTAGTTTTTAAAACCTGATATAAAACTGGAGTGGAGAATATCTTAATTCCCCAAAGGGTACAATGTTACAAATCCTTGGATCAAATCATTCATGGCACAACAAACCAATTAGTCTCTAAGGTACCCTGCACTTTTTCATTAATGGACTTTTAGGTATTTTGAATAAAGTGAAAGAAACTTCAAAAGTGAAAGAAACTTCTGACTCTTTTGCATTGTTTTTGCTTTCATTGTATAATGGATTGATGTACAACCTAGATTACTATAACAATTGGCCTGTTCTTCTTCCTTAGCTGCCATCTGATATGATACAACAGATTCACAACAGCTGTATTAAAAACATGAGCTTGGGAACTTTCCACCCTTCTATGAAGACTTTGAAACTTAACGTCCTTAACTATACTCTTGGTTTGAATTCTGTTTACTGTCTTAATCAGGCAAAAAATGGAATTGTTTCATGATGAAGTATTGTCTTTGGTAACTTTGAAACATTTTAACGACACTAATATTGGAAGAATATCCTTTTGTTTTGAATATCTGTATGGATCCAAATTATCTGTAAATATTACAGATACTATGGTTGTTGTGGGTTTTCCGGGCTGTGTGGCCGTGTTCTGGCAGTTTTGGTTCCTAACGTTTCGCCAGTCGCTGTGGCTGGCATCTTCAGAGGACAGGAGCACAGCTAGAAGATTCTCTCTGTGCACAGCGACTGGCGAACCGTTAGGAACCAAAACTGCCAGAACACGGCCACACAGCCCGGAAAACCCACAACAACCATCGGATTCCGGCCGTGAAAGCCTTCAACTATACATAAGGAAGGCTGAGCGAAGGAAGATAGATGCTTTTGAACTGTGGTGTTGGAGGAAAATTCTGAGAGTGCCTTGGACTGCAAGAAGATCAAACCAGTCCATACTCCAGGAAATAAAGCTGGACTGCTCACTTGAGGGAATGATATTAAAGGCAAAACTGAAGTACTTTGGCCACATAATGAGAAGACAGGATACCCTGGAGAAGAAGCTGATGCTAGGGAAAGTGGAAGGCAAAAGGAAGAGGGGCCGACCAAGGGCAAGATGGATGGATGATATTCTGGAGGTGACAGACTTAACCATGGGGGAGCTGGGGATGGTGACGGCCGACAGGAAGCTCTGGCGTGGGCTGGTCCATGAAGTCATGAAGAGTCGGAAGCGACTGAACGAATAAACAACAACAAATACATTACAGATACTACTTAGCATACTATCTTTTCTATTTTTTCCTAGTTTATAATGATATCTATTTATATCTATATTTATTTGTCAAATTTATCACCACACATCTCTACAGCAGTAGACTCTATAAATATATATATTTATATATACTTAAAAAGTAATGCATATTTTGCTTTTTTAAAAAGCCAACAGTATTCTTCAAAGACCATGAATTGCCAAAGAGATTGCCTATGCAGAACATGTCTCTCTTTAAATTATTAACAAAGATTTAATCCAAAAATGTGAAGGTTATATAATCTTGAGAGTTGTTGGAGTCTGCTAAATACTTGAGTTACCTAACTCAAAACTGTCTGAATATATCCTTACCAATGTTTTGAGTATAAATAAATGGAATTTATGGAATTGTAGCAAAAAAATATTGGGATTAAAATGATATTTTAAATTATCATAATATTGCCAGCTTCCATAAATTTGGATGTGAGAAATCAGAATTGCATGAACAGAAAATTATAAAATTATATTTATAAATTATGTTCTGCAAGTCTTTAGGCTTGCCAAATGCTAAATGCAAGATCCAGAGATACATAAAATTGTATAGTGAGATGGGCGGTGTATAAATTTGATAAAACAAACAAATAAATAAATAAAATACAGGTAAAAGATGACCTATACAAGGATTGCCCTCTGCCAAAAAACTGGAGTTGGATTTTGAGGAGTAAGTTTAAATACCGTTGACAGAGGTTATTGTGAGGAAGTTTCATCTATCTCTGTTTAGAAGAAATTGCATACATACCTGCTAGTATCTGAGGTTTTAAAGAATGATAGGTAGCTATTACAACTTGTCATTCATAAAGATAACTCTTCATTTTTCCTTCTTCCTCTGTTATTCAAACACCTCCTCCCCCCTCAAAACCCTATGGCAAAGACAAACTTTTAAGGAAGAAAATATCTGGGGAATAATCAGTCCCACTGCCTCAATCCTTTGTTTCCCCTATTGGGGAAATATCTGTTAAAATATCCACATCACACATATTCTTATGGCAAACAAATGTGATTTTTGTTAACAGCATCAAAATATTTAACTGAACAACACTTTCTTTCATAAATAAGCATCAAGAGTAGGTTAACTTTTAAATAACAAAACATTATAATCAATGAACTCAGCAGGGGAGGGGAAGGGGCATCAGACTGATGAAAGCAGAGACGCAAGTCCACTCTTTTGTACAAGCTTTGTACAACAGCAGCAAGTTCCTGCAGATGCCACTGATAATTCCAGAAGGTATGAATGAGCTATAATCAGCAATCCTAAGGTAGTAGGGAACACAAACAGATACTGATTATACTTCATGGCAGATATGAAGAATAATTTAGTACAAATAAGTAGGGCAACAATCTAGGACTGTATGCTCCTGGGCAGTATATACAGTGCATCTGGAAAGTATTCAGACCCCCTTCACTGTTTTCTATTTTGTTATGTTGCAGCCTGATACTACAATCACTCAAATTCATGTTTTGTCACATTAATCTACACTCAGTACCCCATAATGACAAAGTGAACACAGAATTTCAGAAATGTCTGTAAATTTATCAAAAAGGAGAAACTGAAATACCACATGTATGTACAGTAAGTATTCAGACCCTTTACTCAGTACTTTGTTGAAGCACCTTTGGCAGCAATTAAAGCCTTGAGTCTTTTTTGGTATGATGCAGCAAGCTTTGCACACCTGGATTGGGGGATTTTCTGCCATTCTTCTTTGCAAATCCTCTCAAGCTCAATCAGGTTGGATGGGGACCATCAGTGGACAGCCATTTTCAGGTCTCTCCAGAGATGTTCAATAGGGTTCAAGTCAGGGCTCTGGCTGGGCCACTCTAGGACATTCACAGAGTTGTCCCTAAGCCATTCCTGTGTTGTCTTGGCTGTGTGCTTAGGATCGTTGTCATGTTGGAAGGTGAACCTTCGGCCCAGTCTGAGGTCCTGAGCACTGTGGGACAGGTTTTCATTGAGGATATCTCTGTACTTTGCTCCATTCAGCTTTCCCTCAACCCTGACCAGTCTTCCAGTCCCTGCTGCTGAAAAACACCCTCACAGCATGATGCTGCCACCACCATGCTTCACTGTTGGGATGGTATTGGGCAGGTGATGAGCGGTGCCTGGTTTCCTCCAGACGTAACGTTTAGAATTGAGGCCAAACAGTTCAATCTTGCTTTCATCAGACCAGAGAGTCTTGTTCCTCACAGTCTGAGAGTCCTTCAGGTGCTTTTTTGCAAACTCCAAGCGGCCTTCATGTGTTTTGCACTGAGGAGAGGCTTCCGTCTAGCCACTCTGCCATAAAACCAAGTTTGGTGGAGGGCTGCAGTGATGGCTGTCCTTCTGGAACTTTGTCCCATCTCCACACAGGCTCTCTGGAGCTCAGTCAGAGTGACCATTGGGTTCTTGGTCACCTCTCTTACTAAGGCTCTTCTCCCCCGATTGCTCAGTTTGGCCAGGCGACCAGCTCTTGGAAGGGTCCTGGTTGTGCCAAACTCCTTCCATTTGAGAATTATGGAGGCCACTGTGCTCTTGGGAACCTTCAGTGCAGCAGACATTTTTTGTAGCCATCCCCAGATTTGTGCCTTGCAATAATCCTGTCTCTGAGCTCTGCAGGCAGTTCCTTTGACCTCATGGCTTTTGCTCTGATACAGTATGCATTGTCTGCTGTGAGGCCTTCTATAGAGAGGTGTGTGCCTTTCCAAATCATGTCCAAATCATGTCCAATCAATTTAATTTACCATGGGTGGACTCCAATCAAGGTGTAGGAACACCTCAGCAACAATCAAGAGAAATGGGAGGCAGAAAAAGAAATAGAAATACAAAGTAAAGAAAGAAGAAAAAGAGTGTTTTTCTGTTTTCAACTTTTATCTATGTATATGTAAAACCTAATAAAATATATGAAAAGAAAAAAAGAGAGAGAAATGGGAGGCGCCTGAGCTAAATTTCAAGTGTTGTTGCAAAGGGTCTGAATACTTACGTACATGTGGTATTTCAGTTTCTCCTTTTTGATAAATTTACAGACATTTCTGAAATTCTGTTTTCACTTTGTCATTCTGGGGTACTGAGTGTAGATCAATGAGACAAAACATGAATTTGAACAATTGTATATCAGGCTGCAACATAACAAAATTGAACAAAGTGAAGGGGGTCTGAATACTTTCTGGATGCACTGTATATTTAGGTGGCATCCTAGGAGATTCACCATTGTGTGCTAGAAGGGATGTTGTTTGGGATTTTTGTGCTTATTTAAAGTTTCTTTGCAGCTGGCAACGTGGGTTTTTTTGGTTGGGAGAGACTGAGAGGTAGAGTGTGTGTGATAGATTTGGGAAATGAAATGAAGTAATGTAGGGAGTTTCAACCTGGGTGTAGGATCCAGATAGCACAAGTACGAATGGGCATAAATAATTATGGTGGTTTGGTCATTGAATTAGTTACTGGGTTCAGTTCTAAGTGCTGATCTGAACCCTCCATAGTTACGCCTACCAAACCATCTCTTCCTATAAGATTCTGCCTATGTTGTACATTCTTCCCAAAAAGAAATTACGAGGGTTACTGCACCATGTGAAATAAAGGTGATGACCGCCTGGAGGTAGTCCTTCTTGATGACTCCCTGAGATTTGTGGACTCCCAATTTAGTAGCCTTTCAGAAGATTCTTGCCTCAATAACATTCGGTTGCTAATTGTGATGGGCTGCGTTTTTATTATTATTATTATTTAATCCATTCAATCGTGTCTGATTCTTGGAGACTGCCTGTACAAGTCCCTGCATTTTTTTGGCAAGGTTTTTCAGAAGTGGTTTTCCATTGCTTCCTTCTTCCTAGGGCTGGCCCAAGGTCACCCAGCTCGCTTATGCACAAGGCAGAACTAGAGTTCACAGTCTCCTGATTTCTAGCTCAGTGCCTTAACTACTACACCAAACTGGCTCTTTTGCCTTTTTAATAAGATTTTTAAAAATGACATTTAGTTTTATTTTCATTTTGTTTGTGGATTGTCTCATTAAAAATGATGCAATGGTTATTGTAAATGCCTAGAGTCCTTGAAGTGGGTGGTATAGATCATAGAATGGATATTATTTTGTGCAAAATCAGTATTCCTTCAAAAAATGGCATCAAAACTAAAACCATAGTCAAATTCCAATTATCTTCATTACACTGAGGTTATATGCTGGATATTTCCTATATTATATATTTACTTATGTGATTGTTATACTGCCCCAGTTGCATTTGACTCTAACTGGCTATTTGGAGATTATATACATATTTCTATATCAATAAATACATGTCCAACAAGATTTCAGTTGCTTGCTTTTAATGTTAAGATGCTTGCTTTTAATGTTAAGACGCCAGGCTTGTCGATTGGAAGGTTGCAAGTTTGGAGGTTCGAGACCCTAGCCCCGTGTGACGGAGTGAGCTCCCGCACTCGCCCCAGCTCTTGCCAACCTAGCAATTTGAAAACATGCAAATGCAAGTAGATAAATAGGTACCACTTCAGTGGGAAGGTAACAGCGTTTCGCGCACATCATGCCGACCACATGACCGTGGAAGTGTCTTCGGACATCACTGGCTCTTCAGCTAACAAACGGAGATGAGCACCGGCCCCTAGAGTCAGACACGACTGTGCGGGGGAACTTTTACCTTTTTTTTTGCTTTTAATGTATGCAATAAAACTGACTGTAAGACAGCACTGTTCTTTCTGAGAACTCTTGGTGGCATGCTCTGTCATGTTTCCTTGAAAATTGGATGCAAAATTCTGCTAAAAGAGGGAATAGCCCCAACTTCCTTGAAGAAATAGTCCAGTGAGAAAATGTGGGTTGACTGAGGACATCCACACCCCATGTGTATGTTCTAGGGGGCTCTGCCTTGAGTTGATTGGCCAAAGATTTTGGGATTTTTCTTGTTTGTTGTTTGTGTGTTTGTTTGAGGGGAGGGGGAAAAATGATCCCTTAAAACTCTGACAGATTTTGTAGTTACCCAAATTGACCCAGCCTGCTCCAGTAATGCCATCACATCACCAACTATACCTCCCCAATTTAAGACAATGAAAGGTATCCTCACGCCAAAATATTACCCATCCCTGCAGTAGTAGACCATGCCTGAGCAAACAACAATTAGACATTGAAGGTCTTAAGTATATTTACCACCTGCCTGATAGTGATCCCAGACAAAATTCAAGTTTATGGTACTTGATAAAAATGGTTTACTGACTCCTTAAGCCTAGTTAAAGCATTTAAATTGTCTTGTGCATCCTATCCTCTATCAGGATAGGGATGCATAGGACAGAGAGACCATAACCTTGTAAACTCTTCTTAATATTTCAGCAGTTCTTGATGACATCCCTCATGGTATTTTTCTAGAGAGGCTGTCAAATTTGGGTGAAGATAGATCTCTTTATTGGTTTTATTCACAACTAGATTTCAATGATTTTTTTTTCTTTTTTAAAGTCCCATCAGGGGGAGTTGGAAGAAAGTGGTTGGTTGGAGAAAACTTCAGCATCCCTCACTTTCGTATGATAAAGTTATGAAAGCACATTTATATTACCATAAATCAGATAAATAGTTTCATGTTACATATTTGAGCTATTGTGTAGTTTATTTTTTAGAGACTATTAAAATGCCACAGTCCTGCAAATTGTGAAAAAGAATTCTGCATGATTCATAATCCAATGAAAAAAACATCAGCATCAGAAATATGCTAGTTGTTGTGCATGAACTGTTACTTTTTAAAAGTGTCTCCATATATTTTGGTAGTGTTTGTATGATAAATTCCTAATAGTTATCATTTTACAGTAAAAGGTTTTCTGCCCCTCCTCTTAGAAATTAGCAGCATTAATGTAGTGCTGTATGCAAGCATTGATGTATAATGTAGTAGGGAGAGAAAAAAATCAAAACATTCAAAGGCATGCAGCTGGGTAATTCAATAACCTTCGCATGTGAAGGCATTTCACACAGTAGGGCCTTAACTCAGAGCTAGTCAGGCTGCCTCCCTCCCCATTCAATTTACATGCATAGCTGGGCTAGTAGGTGTAAAAATAGACAGGCAGAGCCTGAATTGGAAGTGGTCACTGAAAGCTGACTATAGTTGCTAAAGTTTCTTTTTAACCTAGGGCAGCCAGTAGAGAGAAACCTCTGCCAAGGAAAGCGCAGGAGAGCAAATAATAGAAGTTACAAATATCATTCTTGATTTTCAAAAGTCATCTGCCCTTTTGGAATATTCCATATTCTGCGAGGTCAAACCCACTACAGGAGTTAACAGGAGGATATGGGCAATGCACCCATTTGCCAAGCTTGCCGCACAGACAAGGGTGTAAGAGTGCAAGGGAGTGTGCAAGATGCAGATAAAATTCCAGACTATTATGGATGCAACAATGGAGTGAGTAAAGATCCTGAGGGGTTGGTAAGTCTAAAGAGAACACAGCTGAGAGAATAAGGGCGTTGTTATAAAAAGATAATTTGAAAATATTGCGTTAGTAATGCCATTTGGAATCAGTTAAGAGCTGCTAAAAATACAGGCTGGTTGTGTTTTAAGATGCTGTTGGTTAGGCAATCTGGGATTGAGCAAAATAGCTCACAGAATGTTTTGGTGTGTATATAAAATCTAAGAGTGTAAGCAGCATAGATACCGAAGCCCTTCTGATAAATTGTGGTTGAGATGTAAGATAGCATTTTACCATGTTTTTTAAAAAGAGAGTCTATATTGATAGCTCAGTTGGGAACCTAAAAACAATAAATTGCTTTTGATAGAATATAGTATGATATAAATACATTTTCCTGTTTTAGAAGATGGAAGCAAGCTTTGCTTTCATAAGTCAACATTATCAATGTTTATAGTTACTAGGATCAAGACACAGATTGATGACTTTTCTCTGTTCTGTAGAATTAACAGGTAATGTTATAGGTATTGCTTGGAATTAGGTCTCAGTGAATTAAGTTAGACTTAATTTAAAACAACAGTGTGCTTGGGGCTACAAACTTTGTACCTCTAGCAGAGAGAAACATGAATATGAATCTACTTTTAGAGTGAATGTGAATACAACAGCAGCATGTTATAATAATTATGTTTGTTCTTGTTCTTTTTTTATCTGAACTAGCATTTAATTGTAATATATAGCTGCAGTTTGAAACGTTGCATTAAATGTTCACATGGTCTGTTTGTATCTTCATTGTTCGAAATCCAGTATTATACTTGCTCCTACTTGTTTCCTTGCAGACATTCTTGGTGGCTTGGCAAAAATCAATTATACTTTGTTTTCAGTTGGTAAATCTTAATTGCCTGGAAGATTTTAATATCATTATTCAATTTTTATCATAATAAAAATAACCCGATTATTTATCTGGAGGAATTTTTGTAGAAATATGAAGACAGAGAGAACAAAACACATGTTTTTAAAATATTGTTTTAAAAAATCCAAACACCATCTGCAATAGAATCATATTAGCTTTCTTTAAGCCAAAGGTTAGTATGAAGCATGATTCACTGAATCAATCAGAAGTTTCTTATCAAGTCTAACAGTAACAATATTTTAAAAAACAATTAGTATTGCATGATTTCATAATTAGTAATTTAGCAAAAGTGAACAATGAAATGAATGTGTACTGTAATTACTAATTTAAAGATATGCACTCCTCAAGATTAGACATTCTTTTATTTTAAATAAAGCAGATTATACTGTTGTTTTTATATTGTTGGTTTGAGAAGTAGAATATTAGCTGGCATGTCTATACTATACTCAACCTTACAACATCAGTCTGTCATAGGACCTGGTGTAATTCAGAGATTAATCCAAGTATGTTATATTTAGGTTACATATAATTAACATAAGCTAATGCAATCTATTAAATGTCTTTTGGAGCCCAAGAACTAATGTGACACAGTATGTAGATGAGTCAGCTTGCCACATAGTTTCTTATAACTCCTCAAGTGCTTTTGTGCATTTATTCAGCATCACTATTATCTGTTTGCCATTGAAGTCCCAACCCATGTTTGACATGTCAAGAATATGCTACTGTGCTGGCAGAAATAAGATGTTGTTGATGAAGTCGTCTGGTAGCAAAATATGTGAAGGTGAACTGCTTGCCTGCTGCAATTGCATATATAAATGGTTGGACTGTTTACATTCTCTACATAGGAAGTGGATATCTAAATGCAGAAGATTCTTCCATCTCTCCAATGCTTTGTGTAAGGGGAAGGATGGGTGAACGTTAGCAAAAACAATTTTCCTTGCAGGGATTGGTCCTTGCTGTATTACATGCCAGCTTGTTTGTTTAGAATCAAGTTATGAAATCATAGGATTATTCTAATCCTTCAGTTTAAATGCAGATGGAAGTAGTTGTTTTAAAATGAATACACAACAAAAAATGTTTGGACTAGTTCCATAGGAACTTCCTCTTATACTAGAAGCATAAAGTCCAATTACTGACAGACAGTTTCTACCTTATAAACATAAAATAGCCATTCTAATATATGATCCCTTTCTGTCAAGAACATCCTTAATAAATTTGACATGAGACAATGCAAATGCTTCATTTAAGTTGAGTATCTTATGTCTATTTTTATGTATAACACTTCTTGTCAAGGAAGTATCCAAATCACACAATTAGTTTGTGTATAATACCTCCTTTGCCAGTTATTTCTGATGTAGAATAGCACAAAGTGAACTGTTAGGATGTTTCTCTTAATATTTCCCGAAGTCCTGCTGCCTCACCAGTTCTACCCACTGGACTTATTCCTGCCTTACAGAGCAACAGATAAGAAGTCTGCAGTATCATATTGTAGACACATGAAATCTTAAAGTTTTGCCAAAACTTTAGATATCAGGAAGGTCAATGTTTGTTTTTAGAATCATTATGTTTTTTTTTAATTTGCATTGATTGTTTGTACTTTTCCTGGAAGAGATCTTGAGATCATATTTACCCTTAAAGGCAGCTGAAAAATATGATGAATAAAGAAACCAGTGAAAAATTTCTGCTCCAACCCCCCCACAAAAGTTGCCTTGTCTTTTTTAAAAAAACTTTATTATAAATTCTTAAAGTTACGATCACACTCCTCTATACATTTGCTGTTGCTGTGATGTACAAACACAGTTCTTTATCTTAGTCACATATTCTCACAGGGGATGAATGCCAAACAGTAGCAGTAATTAGAGGTTTCTTAATGGGCAGGTCCATATCCAATTTGATTAAAATCTTGATGTTCTCATACTGAAATATGCCTCTGTAATCCCACATTAGTTTTCCAATGCTGCAGAGGACACCTAATAATTAAAAGGTAGTTTCATGTTTTCCTGATCACCTCATGTTTATTTTTGTTCCTTCCTCCAGTTTCCTGCCAAATGCACTCCCCACCACATGTTTTGAATTCTGTGCAGCTACTCATCTGACAGCTGAAGGCTGTCCAGCCAACTTGGCCTCACAACCTTGGTCCCTTCAGGTTTGGTCTGTCAACACAAGTCAACAGGAAAGCACAATTTCAATGGATGCCATCCCTTTGTTTGTTGCTTTTTGCAGCCCAAACATTTCATGGTAACCAGAAGTACTCTAAAGGAAGCCTTTCTCTTGCTTTTACCACTGCAATCTTAAGACTGCTTCTGATACTATTTATCGGTTGCAAACCCCCCACATTTTTAATGGGATTTGGCAGCACTGATTGAGATATGGACTTATTTTAAAAGCTGTTGTTGAAAGACATTAGTGAGTATTATACTGCTTACCAAGAAGAAATATTGTACCTTTTGGCTTGATAATTAATATAGTTCTGGTAATGAATTTTTAAAATCAAATTAAATGTGCTGTTTAACCTTTTCTTGCTGGTTTTAAATAATGTGATTCTTCAGAAAGCAGAATTAGCACAACTTTTTTTAAAATCAAAGCTAATTAGTATTTGCAGTTTGTTTTCAAAGTTACACCTTAGTAACACCAAAGTATTACCTTATGCTACTTTTTCAATGCAGTCAAATCATAATCTTGATTCAGAATATGATTGGCTATCATATGTTTTTGATTGTCATGCATTGCATTTTCTTCTGGCTACAAGTGAACTGATTATTTTGGTAATGTAATATGCATTCTGAACATGCAGACTGAAAACTAATGTGAGTTAGAAGCAAGGGTCAATGTCCACTGCCAAATTCAAAGGTTACACTAAGACATTCCAAAGATCCTTAAGTGCTGCCTGACCTCAATGCCAGACACACATCAAGAGATAAACATGTTAAGGTGGATTAAGGACAGTTTTCATGTTCAACTATAGACTTCGTTGGTGAATTAATGCCACGAGAAAGGAAGCTAACGTAAGCTGTACAGATTAATTTGAATGAGGCACAAAAGTACGTTTTTTGATTCAGGATCAGTATTAGAAATATAGTTAAAAAGGTATAGAAATGAATATATCAATAGCCATTACCACAGGGGATAAATAATACTAATTTTGGTTGTTAGATAATTCAAAGCCATGTATGTATGTACAGTATGTATGTATTTTCTGTCATCTAACAAAAAGTTCTTTGGAAAGAGTCAACTTCTATATGTGGATTCTTTACTGGTTTGTTCAAAGTAATCCTGCCTTCTAAAGACACAATGAGAACTCAGGAACTAGGAAGAAGGGCAAAGTGCTGTGGCCTTTCTTGCTATGTGTATTTGCTGCACCTTCTCAGTTTTATATGCTGCTACTAAGGGAAGTAGATATGCTATTACCAACAAGAGCGAATGCAACAATTAGAGGGAAAATAAATGTGCCTGGGAAGGTGTTTGAATTCTGATTGAAAGTGTAAGGGAGATAACAATGTATAAAGTTTGGGAAGTGCAGTGAAGCTGTATATACAGTAAGTCAGAAGATGCATAGACCAGATATTTGATGTTCATAAAGTCACTGAGAAAGCTTATTATACGTTTGTTGATTTAGATCATAGCTTTCCAAACTGTGTGTCGCGACACTTTAGTGTGTCACAACACACAGTTTAGTGTGTCGCGAAGCGGCGGCACGGGGGCATGCGCGGCGGTGGCGCGGGGGCACATGCGGTGGTGGCAGTGTGCACGGCGGTGGCGGCGACAACGGCAGCGGCGCGCCATCAGCGCTTCCGCGTTTTAGCAAGGCTGCCGCCGCTGTGCACACCGCCGCGGCGCACGCTGGTGTGTCGACAACGGTGGCACTTTGGAAAGCACTGATTTAGATAAAGCATATGATAAAGTGAATACATTTGAATTATGGAATGTTTGCATAGCATGGATGCTGAATGTGATAAGAGCTGTATATGATGAAAAGTAAATATGTATGAGAATAACTGGAATGCTTAGTGTATGGTTCAGCACAGAGCAGGGAATAAGACAGGGATGTGTGATTCTCCTTGATTGTTTAATGCCTGTTATGATGTTGAAGTTTAGTGATGCAATTGTACATATGCTGATTATGCTGTGTGTTGGCCAAGAACTCAATTGGTTCACAGTTAATGTCAGATTTTGTGAGTCATCAAAAAGTATAAATCTGAAAATTACAATATCAAAGAACAAGGAATTTACATTTGACAGAAAAAATGGAGGAAATGATTGTTAAATTATACAGCAATTGCAAAAAAAATCAAGCAAGTAGAATTCTTATTAAACATTAATAAAAAAATAAGATGTGCAAATAAATGTAGTGAGAGTACTTTCTGTTACAAAGTATAACAGTTTGTCAAAAGAAGAAAAAATAGTATAAAAGCATGCTTTTTCGATTTTGTTATATGGTAGTATAATTTATGTGGTTGCTAGGAGTTGAAAATGACTTGATGGCACATAATCAGATAATCACATGGAAGTAATAATTGGGTATGTCAGATAAAACATAAAAATAAGTTGAATGAATGTTTACCTAGCAGCTATGCGACAAAACAAGAACAAGATGGGATCAAGAATATGTAGGTGCTCAATGAATGTGCATTGAATAAAAAGGTGAGTGATCAGTAAGAAGTACATTGAGATGCTCTGGTGATATAGTGAGAATGAATTAGGATCAGATTGCAAACAAATATATGAAGGAAGAATGGATCAGTGGGCCAAATAATGGGTCAAGATGAAAGGAAAGACATGTTTGGATGAAGGGGATGAGATCCTAAAAAAAGAAAAGAAAAGAAAGGTGAAGAGTTTAAGAACAAAAGGTAGTGTATGAAGCAGTTTATGGACGTGGGGGAGCAAAGCTTATCTGCAAAGGATATTGAGAGGTATTGTGAATTCTGCTGTGTAATTAGGTATATTTCCTTTTCTTTTTGTTATCTAATGCCTTTGATTTCTTTGGCAAAGACATTATGGTTCCTTTCCATAACATTGCTTACTCCCAAAGGGAAGGGATTTGCATTGGGCTTGGCTCTAATAACTGTTCATATTTACTGAAGGTTGTATCTACTCTATTTTTCTAAAAATAGCCATGTAAAGACAGTAGCCATTAATGTGTCAAAAGAAGAAGAATGTCAGAGGCTTAAGGTTGAGAGGCATCGAGTAAATACTGTAGATATAGAATAGAGTTATATGGATTGCTGTCATAAAATTCTAGAAAAATAGCCAAATTAATGTCCAGCAGCAAAAGTAGCAATAGCACTATGGCTTCTTGGAAAAGAAGTATGCATTTATTATCTACAGTATCTTTTTTGGTTAAGAAGATCTAGATGATTCCATGATGTTCAGACATTACATTTTCCTAGGATCAAAATCATCAGTATTTTTTTCCCTTTCTTGTATAGACTAAGACTGTTCAAATATTATTGACTGTTAGATAAAGCTTGTGACAATTCATTGTTATTAGTTACACAGCTTTCTCTTTTACAAAACACATACAGTTTTGTAAATACTCCTTTAAAACTCTCACACACTGTCCCTCTTTTGGTATTGGTAAAGTTATGGTCATCTCTGTTTACCAAGGACTTCCTTCATTGTGTATCAGTGTAAGTATAGTGGCATTTTTAGGAATTGGCACCTTGTGTGACAATGCAGCTATTGTGGCGTATTTAGGAATTAGAAAGGACTGGTTGTTTTTATAGAATGAAAGTTTGCGGCACTTTGGTCAGTAATTTTAAAGCACAATGGGTATGATGAAAGTTGTAGGCTTTCATTTTTTTAAATTGAAATTTCTTGAATCGAAAAAGTTAAATGATGAAAGTTATATCAGAACAGCATCATGTTGCAGATGATGACCTTACTAATGTTTTATACAAGATCTCATATATAGGTACTTACATATACATTTTCTTTATATAATTTATTTTTAACACCCTTCCCCTAGCTGTTGTGTGATTTAACTATAAATCTGCAGAATTAATTCTAGAGGTGGTTTATCTTTAGAAAACAATAACTTGTTAGAGTTCCTATCCAGTAGTTTGCACTAATTTGGTTAAATCACTTTCATGATGGTAAATATATGTTTAACAGAGATAAAGAAAAATGAAATGGTAGTATACCATATGTCTATACCTGTACAAGGATAGCAACATCCCTTGATTAGGAATTCTAGTTTTGCAGAATACTCAGAAATACAGATCCATTGTGCATTTAGCTGTGTGAGACCTTTCTCCTGACATTTCAATTATTGTATAGATTTGGGCAAATCTGCCATCACAGTACCACTTTGCTTCCAAATACACTTATTTTGCCCATGTTATATAGTATATATAGAATATCAGTGAAGAGATCCATATAGCCATCACTGTACAAAAAATTGTGAAAGAATGCAGCACCTTTGTACTTAAATAACTGCCCAGAGTCCCCTCTACGGGGGGGAGATGGGCGGTGATATAAGTTGGATAAATAAATAAATAAATAAATGTGCTGTAACTTGAAAGCTCCATAAATTATTTTGCATTTGGGTTTTGTGCCTTCACTTTCTGCTCTTGCAATAAAAATTCTGCTGCAGTGCACAAAGCTCACTTGACTGTAGATCATAATTCTATTTAGAATGGGACAGATTTTGATACTGCTGTGTCATGATTACTGTACAGTGTTTAACTGTCTGGACATGAAGACTAGAATAAGACTTTGGCAATGCAAATATCTCAGTTGACTTCTCCTTGGTAGAGTGAGCCTTCTTGGTGCTAAATGATATGGAAAATGTTATCAGGATTTGATTTAAACACGAAGTTCTCAATTGCATTGTAGAGTAAAAAAGTGTTATGAAAATAATCCTTGAGAATAAAATGAGGTAGAAATCAGTAATATAGTTTTGAATTTCTCTGTTGGAGATAAAAAAAAGGAACCCATGTCCTTCAAGGTGTGGTTTTTATTTTCAGGATTAAGGAATATCTAGCATGAAGAATGAAGGGGGCATGGTGGCTCAGTGGGTAAGATGCCAGGCTTGTCGATCGGAAGATCGTAAGTTCGGAGGTTCGAATCCCTAGTCCCGTGTGACGGAGTGAGCTCCCGCACTAGCTCCAGCTCTTGCCAACCTAGCAATTTGAAAGCATGCAAATGCAAGTAGATTAATAGGTACCACTTTGGTGGGTAGGTAAGAGCGTTCCGCGCGCGTCATGCGGCCACATGACCGTGGAAGCGTCTTCAGACAACGCTGGCTCTTTGGCTAACAAACGGAGATGAGCACTGGCCCCTAGAGTCGGACACGACTGCACAAATGTGCAGGGGGAACCTTTACTTTACTTTAGCATGAAGAAACCAAAAGAAAAATCTGTCACTTCATTGCTCTAATTCAAATATTGTTCACCACTGACTTTTTATTGCATAGCAGGTTGTAGATAAGCTGCATGCACCTCACTTGGCCATTCATAATTAAATGGATGCATGAACAAAACACTTTTTTCATGGGAATTTTACTGAAATTCTTTTCTACTTCAAAAGAAATTTTGAACAAAATTGTTCTTCATTAAGTTAAATAAGAACTGCAATTTGAAGTTCTGAATTTCAAATTGAGGAATGATGATTTAAGAGCTAAATTAGGACTGACAGAGCTAAATTAGGACTGACAGAGGGGCTTAAGGGTGATGATCGAGCAATCACCAACAGGAAGCCTTTAACACTAAAATGGAGTGGCGTATTCTTGATGGATTCAAATAAAAAGAGATTGGGAAATAACTATGAGGATTTAGATAAATGTGTTTATTTTTTATTACAAATTGAATTCTAAGAAGCTCAGGAAATCTTAATTTTGTCAGCTTCTCAAGATGGCAAAAAATAAAGCTGAAAAGATAAAACCATCAGCATAATAATAAAACAAGGTTATATATTCTGACTCCTCACATTCACATCTTTAGAAAAAATAAAAGCTGAGAAAGACAGAAAAAGACAAAACTCACTGAATAAAAGTTTTGCCTTCTAGATGTTATCTGTTTAGTTTTATTTTCCAAGCTTTTCTTTTTTACTGTTGGCTGTTTTGCTATTTGGGTTCTGAGACTTCAGTTGTATTCTCTTGATAGTCTTTTGATTCTGAAAACCAAAAATTTGCTCCAGTTGAAATAAGCTTCTCTACTCTTTCACAAGTTAGTTCTCTGTGTACAGGAACTGCAGTGGTCTTATGCTGTAAATAAAAGTGATTCAATTTCAAGTTATTAGAAAAGACTTGCAATACTAAGTGGCAGCAATATGTGAATATCTAGGTTTATTGCATTCATTATCCTAAAAAGTATTTTGTTGTATGTCTATGAAGGTTCTCAGTCATCCAGGTGGTATTGTCTGTAGCTTGAATCATGTCAACTGGATTTCTATTTTCTCAGTGGAAACGTTTCGTTCCTTATCCAAGGAGCTTCTTCAGTCTGAGTAAAGTTGGTAAGGGAATCCTAAATATGTTTCTAGGTAGCTGTGTGACCTTACACCTGGGGCATAACCATGACCTAGCCCCAGGTGTAAGGTCACACAGCTACCTAGAAACATATTTATTTTGTTGTATTTTTTTTAACATTTTCCTAAAATTTTCAATTCCTCTGCCACAATTTTTCCTTTCTTATCTGAGCCTTCACATCTCTAGCTAATCTTTAGTTATCTGGGATGTTGGCTTTAGAGTGAATAGTTCACAGTGACCATAGATACAGGGCCAGTAGGTGACATCCTTCTTTCCATTCCATGTCTTATGAGCATGAATTTGTTATGTAGTAAAATGCCCATCCAGTAGCCCTGAAAAGTGTTGACAGAGTCCAGAGGAGCTGAGTATATGATATATCTAAATGTGACACACAGTTTTGTGTAGCTCTGCAGAATGTAGCTGGACATTTTTATAGCTGGATGTGAAACCAGCTAGGTAGGCCAAGGGAGGAATGTGTACTGTTTACAATTTAACTTACTACAGGTAGTCCTGGTATAGCTACCACAATTTCTGCTTTTAATTTCATGACTTTCCAGGATTATAGAAACTTTTGACATTAACTTTTTTGCTTCCTTCCTGGATACTTGATAGGTGAAGATATGATTTTCTCTTTTTTTAATTTTGTGCTTCATTATACAAAAGGAAGACAAGACACATTGAATCTAGTTTTTAAACTAATAATTTAACCTTGACCACATAAAATAATATTCACCAGTCTTTCCATTTTGTTACTAAAAAACCTGATCATAAATAAATGAAAATGAACATATATCTGTAAATTATTTTATTTATTTATTTTCTATCCCGCCTTTATTTTTTTTTTATAAATAACTTAAGGCGGCAAACATACCAAATACTCCTTCCTCCTCCTATTTTCCCCACAACAACAACCCTGTGAGGTGAGTTGGGCTGAGAGAGAGTGACTGGCCCAAGGTCACCCAGCTGGCTTTCATGCCTAAGGCAGGACTAGAACTCACAGTCTCCTGGTTTATAGCCCGTTGCCTTAACCACTAGACCAAACTGTACATGTGGAATAGCTCCAACTTTATAACTTTGAATAGTGATCTTTGGCTGCCCACCCCCCACCCCACCCTGTTCAATATATCCATAATTCTTTACATAATGTTTTTGGTATATGATTCTAAAATTCATTTACACTTTTCATCTGTATTGCTCTTTGTAGCACTGTTATTAGCAAACTTATGGGTGTCAAATCAAAATGGGGCAATAGGACAATACAATTAAGTATTATGTGAGCAAGCATCCCTTCATTTTACTTTTCTGACATAATTAAATTAATAGTCAGCCTTCTATTATTTATCGTATGGCACATTCACATCACGTTACAATAAAAAACATAGAGCATAATAAATATGAAATATAAAATATGAAATATAGACAGGAAAATTACAAACGTATGTCTAGGTTACAAATATAGCTTTTTGCTTCCGTTGTCACAGCCAGGAAATCAGCAAAGTCTCCATTGTAGGCTCGGTTTTGATACTCTGTCACTATATGTTGGATAGTTTGTTTTTCGGCCCCACAATCACAATTCAATGATGTTGTTTTGCCCCATTTATAAAGGGCATCTGCACATCTACCATGACCCATGCAAATTCGGCTCAAGGTTGTCCATATCACATGGGGCTGGTCAAATCCAGGTGGTTTTTCTAAGATGCAGGGCAAGCTTCGACATTGTGGAGGGCAATTTCCTAGCCAATGTTGTTTCCACGTGTTGTGGATATTGAAATCATCTTCTAGTAGAGCTTTAGCAGTAGAAATGGCTGGATGTCTCGATCTCAGCCTGTTTCGCTCCAAGCAGGCTACGTCATTTAGTATTGGTAACTGGGGATTACCAATAATCTTCTGATATTCTTGAAGAAGGGCGCTCTTTCGTCTTGGATCCGGAGGTGGTATATGGCTCAAAACAGGCAGCCAGTATGTGGGAGTAGGTTGTATCATCCCACTAATGATGCGCATTGACTCATGCAGTTGCGTATCGATCTTTCTCGTGTGAGGGCTATTAAGCCACGCTGGGGCACAGTACACTGTGGACATTCTCAGTGTATCCGCTGTCGAGCCCCAGCTAGTGCCGCATAGTTTGTGTAGAATGTTGTTTCTACTTCTCAGTTTGGCAGCAGCCTTCTAAAAACATTATATGGAGTGTCCAAAGCATTAAAAACAATATTTTTGTTGAATTAATCTTCCCTTGGTATTTTAATACACAGCTAATAATCTCTAAGACCATTAGTGTTTGATTATGAATATAAATATTCCAACTCTATATTCTAGATCAGGGGTCCCCAACCTGTGAGCCACGGCCCACTAGTGGGCCATGGCCTGTTCGGAAGTGGGCTGCGGGGCACCCTTCTGCAAACCCCACCCCCCGGTATGCACGATTACCCCACCCCCGGTGCGTGCGATTGGCTCCCGCCTGCAGACCCCGCCCCCCGGTCCATGGAAAATTTTTCTTCCACGACCGGTCCCTGGTGCCAGAAAGGTTGGGGACCGCTGTTCTAGATATTTAGGAAATAATTAAAGTGTTGTATAGTATACTGTGGGCATCCTAGTACAAACAATATTACATTGTTGCTTTTTTTCAGCTGAGAGGTTAATAAGGCTTTTTTTTTTCAGCTGAGAGGCTAATAAGGTCTTTAGTCTCATTTCCAGTGTCTGCTTTAAACAATTCTGTTAATATTCTGTTTAAGTCAGAAAAGGAATTAAATTCCTAGTTAGTTCCTAGTTATAAAAAAACTTTTGCAATTATAGTCTTGCATGTATGCTCAAAAGTTCCTTAATTTTTTTTCTCCTAGTTTTTCTTGTTTAATTTTTCATTTTTTTCCCATGAAGCATAAGCAATAATACAACTATTTGTGTAATATTCTTCAAACCTCTGTTGCTTCCGTATAATTAAAAAAAAAAGAATCTCTTCCTCATCAAGTGTTCTCTTTATTTAATGGCAGTAGATTTAACTGTAGTCTTCCCATGTGGCTACATACACATTGTAATACATTTTGTGGTTTGTTTTTGGATTCAGTGGTGGTATAAGGAATGCTGTAAGTGAAGCAAGAATTAAACAATGCATAATTAATTTTGGCAAGCAATTCCCTAATGCAGAGCTTTCCAAACTGTGTGTCGCGACACAAAAGTGTGTCGCCACACCACCTGGAAGCGGCGGCGCGTGCGTGCATGGCGGCAGCGGCAGCCGCTGCCACCACCACCGTGCACACACGCGCCACCGCACACCCCCCGCGCTACCACCGTGTACACGTGCGCCGCTGCACGCCCCCCGTGCCGCCACCGTGCACGTGCGCACCACCACACGCCCCTGCGCCACCACCGTGCATGCGCACACCGCCACACGCTCCCCCTGCGCCGCCGCCGTGCACGGGCGCCCGCGCCGCCGCTGCGCTGCCGCCGCCGCTCATGTGTCGCCAGCGGCGGCACTTTGGAAAGCCCTGCCCTAATGCCTTGTTGATCTGCCGAATGTGGAGTTGGCCAGAGATTGGATAAGATTGCTCCTGCAAGACCTCTGCACAGTCATCAATACCAAGCATTTCCTTGGTTTACAAAGGAAGAGCTGAAGGAAATGAAAAAAACTGAAAAGATGCCTACAGTGATGATGGTAGAAAACCAGACGCAGATGAGTTCATGTTCAAGCCTACACAGTGGTGATAAGGGTGGTGAAGCAGCAATTCTTCTCTGCATTTATTGCATCTGTAGATTTCTGCCTGGCAGCCCTGTTCAGAGTTACCAGGTCCCTCTTAGGGAAAGATGGACAGGATGAAACAACTACAGGCATGCAGAATAAATGTGCTGGTTTCTTTGCAGATAAAGTCATTTGTATCCACTTTGGGCTGGATGATCCTATAGTGGTGAATGAGGTGCCATCATGTGATGTGATCTGGCATTACTTTGAACTTGTGGACCTCAAGGAAGTGGATGAGGCCCTCTATAGTCTGAAATTGTATGTTGGATCCATGCCCCTATTAGCAACTATCAGGCAGCTAAATGGGGCAAGAATGGTTAGATCTGGGAGATTTTTGTTGCTTCCTTGAGGAACAGGGTGGTGCTGCATATTTTAAAGAAGCCACTTGTAAGTACTATAAATAAAATAAGTGATAAGTTAATAATGCTCATGCACTTTCTTCAGATGAGGGGTAACTGAATCAATAAGAATTGGATAAAACATCAGTAATATAACAAAGAGCTTTCCTTTAGTCATATTTCTGTTACTTACCTTCAGAGCAAACATTCAATAGTATTATTTTGCTTTGCTTTCCACAGTCGGACAGCAATGCAAGCTTCCTTCGAGCTGCCAGAGCTGGCAATCTGGACAAAGTAGTGGAATATCTAAAAGGAGGAATAGACATCAATACATGCAATCAGGTAAGTAAGTAGTCACACGTGGGCTCATATTTTATAAACTGCAGATTTTTGTCTAATATTGAAGAATAAATGGGAACCTCCTTCCTACAGTGTTTTCTAATTGCTAAACAAGGCAATCTCAATAAAAATACATATACCTGAAATCATTCCCATAGAGGTGAGATTGATGGTCTTCAGCATTGTGCATTATATGTAGAGATAGAGGATAGAATATTGTTACAGCCAGATTGTCAATTTTTTTGAAGAAATCTAGAAAATTTTATTCTTGTTGATACAAGGAAAGGTCTGACTTTGTATTGTCGAAGGCTTTCACGGCCGGAGTTCAATGGCTGTTGTGGGTCTTCCGGGCTGTGTGGCCGTGTTCTGGAAGTTGTGGTTCCTAACGTTTCGCCAGCATCTGTGGCCAGCATCTTCAGAGGGCAGGAGCACAGATAGAAGCAAAATCTCTGTGCCCAGGTAGAGTGGCAATGCATTTTGCTTCTGTCTGTGCTCCTGCCCTCTGAAGATGCTGGCCACAGATGCTGGCGAAACGTTAGGAACCACAACTTCCAGAACACGGCCACACAGCCCGGAAGACCCACAACAGCCAAAGGTCTGACTGTTCCTTAATGTCAGCTCAGATGATTAGTCTGTCTATTGTAGTGCAGTCTACACTACACAGCATCATATAGCTAGAATATCAGGTGCCATATAATGATATTTGATATACAATTATTTACTGGTGTGCAGAGGTTTAGTTGATTATATTTCAAATAAAAATGTTGTTATATATATGGCCTTAAGCAACGTTCCCCAGCACAATTCCCTCAAATCTTTTTGGCCTGGAATTCTGGGAGCTGCAGTCATAAAATAACTGGAGGCTACCTTGTTGGCAGAAGCTAAAATTCCTATACATATGAAAGATTCCCTTTTACGACAGTGCTCTAAATCACTTCTATATCTATTTTGTTTTAAGGACAAAATGACAGGGTTGGCATGAACCCTTGCCAAATTCTCTGCGAAAAGCTAGGATCAAATGCTAATCCTTTAGATATTATTTTGTTGATGAATATTTTGACAGAATTTTAGAACAACTTTGCAAATTATAATGCATACAAAATGTTTAAGAGTAGCCACCATAGTAATTATAGATAAATATCAGAATGTTGCATATTGAATGACAAAGAGGATGTTGCTTGAAAACTATTAGAGATACCACAGTGAGTTTAGGATTAATAGAATCTAGTTAAGGAACAGTGAAGTTTTGGTATTATGTCATTGGGAACAGTAGTATTTTTTAATCTAGATCATGTTTGTAAAGTCATCCTTTGATTGGATAATTGTATTTTAAATGCCCATGCAGACAGTTGGAAGAATTATAAACAAATCTGTATTCCTGAATACAGTTGCTGCAAGAAATGCAGTCCCAAATCCTTTTTATTACAGCTTCACTGAAGAAGTGATATTGGAGTTTCTTCAGGTGAAGCTTTTCTATAGGCTAATGAATTCTTACTGAGTGAGAAAGAACTGCAATGTATATTAAAATTTATGTTTTTGACAGGTAACTTAGTGAAGCATTATCATTCAGCATTATGTTTCTAAAATGGGAATCTATCTATCTATCTATCTATCTATCTATCTATCTATCTATCTATCTATCATCTTTGACCAGAAATGTGTTTTTTTTAAAAAGGAGAAATTATGACATTATTTAGAAGGGAGGAAGACATACAGGAGGACTACGTAATGATAAATAAAAAATAGAGTCCAAGCTTAATACTAGGTCATACCCACCATACATTTCATGGCCTTCCTAGATGTTTCAATAAATTGGTCTCACAGTAGTTGATCTATAATTGCTGATTGAGGTAGTAGCAGAATTATTGACAAGTGGAACAACTGTGAGGCTAGCAGTGATCAAATGACATCCCGCTATATACTTGCTCTCCTCTAATATAGTGTACTGGCATACTAAATGGATGGACTCCATCTTTATTTCTTTCCTGTACCAGTTTGATATCGTGTTTTTCCAAGAGATTTCTGCCTCAAAATGGGAATACTCAGAATTTGTAATGAAGATGCCTATGACATTAAATATAAACATGTTCCAACCCTAGAAGATATTGACCAGCCAGTTGCATAGATCAGCACATGTGATTTTTTGTTGTTCAGTCGTTTAGTCGTGTCCGACTCTTTGTGACCTCATGGACCATAGCACGCCAGGCCTTCCTGTCCTCCACTGTCTCTCGGAGTTTACTCAAATTCATGTTCATTACATCGGTGATGCTATCTAACCATCTCATCCTCTGCCGTCCCCTTCTCCTTTTGCCTTCAGTCTTTCCCAGCATCAGGGTCTTTTCCAGTGAGTCCTCTCTTCGCATTAGGTGGCCAAAGTATTTGAGCTTCAGCTTAAATACAATTTATCTATGTAGTAAATTATTTACCATATCTCATGAAACAGTTAAACTGATTCTCTGTATGTTATGACTATACAGTTGATAGATATAAATATATATAAATTAAAAACAAAGCAAAAAATTGCCTTATATTCCACAAAACAGTGACATGAAGTCAGAATAAAAATATTTCAGAGGCAGCAATATTTTATTAATTAGCTCATAGTCATTAAGTGAGGCAGTATGGCATGTAATAATGAAGAACATGTGTAACTATTCTGATTGCCACAGAGGAACATCAGCTCCTCAATTTTATCTAACACACTTCAAGCTCTCCTATTCAAATACTGCCTGACATTCCATAAAAATAGTAAAGGAAATCTCAGACTTCCACATGTGAGATCACTAAACACCAGGTGCATTGTGGAGGAAGATGTAGGGGTAGATACATTTGAGTAATAGAAAATCTTTGGCTTTCTACTACTCAAATGCTACATCTTCCTCCACAATGCACCTGGTGTTTAGTGATCTCACATGTGGAAGTCTGAGATTTCCTTTACTATTTTTATGGAATGTCAGGCAGTATTTGAATAGGAGAGCTTGAAGCGTGTTACATAAAATTGAGGAGCTGATGTTCCTCTGTGGCAATCAGAATAGTTACACATGTTCTTCATTATAAAGCATGGTGTGTGTGATATTAATTAAACAGCAGCATTTTAAAAGCATGTTCCACTATAACCCTAAGAATGTTTATATTCTCACAGAGTTTGCATAGGTGCTTTGAAATACTTTTTTAAAGAGTAGGATAGAAACAAAATAACTAAGTAGATTATTTTCAACTTTCATCCCCTTCTTCAGGGTGTGGAGGAATCCACCAAACAGGATTTTGACCCATGTGAATGAGGGGGCAGGTTCACTTATTTATAAGTATGTGTGGAAGCAAAGCCTCACTTTTTCAGTAGACAATAAAACCCTTAACTCTGATTCATACTCCTAAGAAAGCTCTGAGTTGTATCTGATTCTTCTTGAAGGTGGACACCAAATTTCGGTTTTCCTTGCCCATTCCCTTACTTGTGAGATTATATTCCAAACATAAAAGAAATATTAAACAATCTATAATTAAGCCTTATAGACCATTAGGCCTTTGCCAAAATGCTTAAGATAAAATCTTTTGTTACAAATATTCACTATATATGAAGTGATTATAGCTACAGTATAAGGCTATTAGTTTATTGCTAACTAAATATTCAGTGGGTTAAAGTTGGAATTTGCTCCCATCAATGGAAGAATCTCCTGAGTAGGGTTATGGTCAGATTGCTTCTTCAATGGAAAGAACTTTTCTCCTCCTTCTGACCCCCTTGTTCTGCTCCATGATTGCTAACAGGATAAGGGCTTACAGGAGAGCATGGAGAATACCGCCACCAGTTACATGACTCCACTAGATCTGAAAACTTCCACTAAACACGTTCTTCCATTCACAAGAGTATCTAAACCCAAAAGATATATGCTGCTGTAATTACTTTTACAAGGAAGGGCTCTTTCAGATTTATCAAGAGCACAGTAATGGAAACAGACAAGTGATTTTTGACCCAATTTTCCCTTTGATTGTCCTAAATTACAGAATCTCCTTCCTTTGGGATAAATATGGCAAAAGTTTGTCATAAAAATTACACTTTAAAAACTGCAGTAAAAATTAAATGCTTAAATGCTATCAGTTATTTCTCTCTCTCCCCGCCCCATGCCCCTGCCCGCCATTAAATAACAAATTAAAAGATGAAGAATGTTAGTAATATTATGTAACCCTTAAAATGCCAATAAAAAGCAGATGCTCTGATATTTTTTTTAAAGAAAGAGGTTTACAATTTTCTGAATTTAGAGAATGTCACTACCTATCATAAATGAATTGTAGCCCTTCCAGATCTCTTTAGATAAAGAAGAAATAATGATTTTTAAAAAACACATATTACTCTGATAGTAATGGAACATGGTAAAAGAATCACTACTTAGTCATGTTATACTTTACTTCATGTTACACTTTTCTATGAGACCTCTTTTAATTATGGATCTGCTTCTTGGATGCATAAACAAAGGCAATACTGAAGTTTGTTAAGAGACATTAATCTTAGTGATAAACAAAACTGATATTTAACCAAGGCTTACTTTTCTATTTTCCTTTCATAAATATCTCTTCCTTTTCTGTAGGTTCACAGCAGTATTTTCTTAAAATTTAGACAGGACTCTTTAGCGCAAAGCTAAGAAAACACCAAAGCTTACGTTTTCTGATCCCTAGAAAACCTCTGGATAATGAGAAAATCAACATGAGTTTTTCCATTAGTGTTTTTTTCTCCTGCCTTGATCCATTTAATCAGTAACAGTATTTGGTTTCTAGCCAGTCTCTCTTTTAAATAGATTTGATTGTGCCCAACTGACCTTTTGTTGATTTCACTGATGATTACAACTAAATAGATATTATCTTATGTGCAGTATTGTATTAATTCATTTAATACTGAATACCTTTGCCTATATTTATAACTAGATCTCCCATGTTACCTGTTTCAACAAGATGAGATATTGCATCTTTTCCCTGTGATCTTTGGTACATGGTGCCTTATATCATATTAAATACTAATAAATGTATTAGCAAACTTGTGATCTACATAGCACATCTATGCAGAGTTCTGTTTTCAAAGGAGAAAATGTGATTTAAAGCATGCACACACAACACTTGTGCATTTATATCTTCTCCTGGACTTGCATGGCTGCTCTCTGCAGCTGGTACAGAAATCCCTCCCAAAACATGTTAGTATAAAACACTGGTATCCTGTGACAGTCCTACAGTATGTGTGCACCCACATGCTCCAAATCACATGTTGCTCTTAGAATCCAGATCACTGTGTAGCGTACTATTTAGGTTACTGACCAAAGAATCTAGTTCCATGTCACTGTCTGGTGTTCATCCACGACCTAGGCAAGTGATTGGGGACACGTTCTCTGTTGGAACAGGTTGCTTCTCTTTGCGGCTTCTCTAAATTTAAGATATATATGAAAACTATTGGGAGATGTCATCCATAGGTTTGCGGTGAATTATCATCCGTATTCTGATGTCACTCAAGTGTTGCCTTCTTGGGCCAAGGATGATGCCGTGGAAATCATTACCTACAGAATAAAGCCCTACTGTATATGGCATGGCACTATATACCTCAAGGATTGATGGATTGATTACGTACCATCGAATTGGTGTCAACTCTTAGCAACCACATAAATAGATTTTCTCCAGCTGAGTCTGTCCCCAACCTGGTCCTTCAAATCTTCCAATGGTATACCCATTGCTGCTGTAATTGAGTTCATCTATCTTGCTGCTGGTCATCCTCTTCCTCCCTTTCCCTGCAATACATCAGGGAATGCCTTGCCAGATGTGATTCTGCCAACCCAGTTTTAACACCTAGAGCAGGCCTCCTGAGAGTTCTACCACCACATGAGGTACAGGTTGTATGTGCTATATATAAGGTATTCTTAGTGAGAGCCTCTTTGCCGGGAGGTGCACCTGGGCCCAATTCTCCTCTGGTTCTGAAAAGCTCTGAAGACAATTTGTCTATGAAAGTTCTCAGTCATCCAGGTGGAATTGTCTGTAGCTTGAATCATGTCAACTGGATTTCTATTTTCTCAGTGGAAACATTTCGCTCCTTATCCAAGGAGCTTCTGAAGACAATTTTATTTCAAAAGGACTGGCCCTTGGTAGAATTGTGGGCAACCAATAAGTTAATTTCTATATTTACATGGTTGTTGTACTATATTTATATTGTTTTTCTGGTTGAACTCTTCAGAATCTTGTAAGATTGGAGAACCCAGAAAAAATATAAATTAAATAAATAAATATAAATTAATGTAACAAAATGAATGCTCTAGTGTCAATATATTAATTTCCCCAAATAGAAACTTACTACAAATTAAATATAAGTTATATCATCACAAAAATTCAGATATAGGGCGCACTGTAAAGAAGTAATACAGCTTTATTATTAGCAAAACACTTAATATTGTGTATTGTATTAGCAATTCAGAAACTTGGTTATTAAAGTTTGCATAGAAAAGTGGATTTTCTAAGAAGCTAAGTTAACATTACAGTGAAAAGTTCTTTTTAATCATTCTATAAACTGGATGGTCTAGAAGCACATATGGATTTCTGACTTTAGATGATCAAATTTTAGACGTGAAATATATGCATGCAAACTAATATAGAAATCTTGACTTATTTTATTTGTTTAATAAATAAACATTTATTTATTACAACCTTTCTAGTCAAAGGAATTTTTTGAAGTATTCACATGGACATGTACTTTCCAAAATCAATTATATGTGAAAAGACATTTACAGCTTGCATTGATTCCCCTAATTTTGAAGGTTTATTTGTAAAATCCCTTTATGGCATGATTCTATGATTTGGCTTGGCTTCCTTCTGGTTGGCACTCTCCAGATGTTTGGGAATATATAGGAATATGAACAAATTTAAAAGCCCATTAATCCACCATTCTGTGGCAGATAGTGTCCAATGAAATGCATTTAGGAAGATCACAAGGATAGATAGGATGGGAACCTTTACCCACTGTTGCCTCATACCAGCTGGCATGTAAAATACTGTGCTTCTGATTTAGAAGGTAGTAAACAGACATTGAGACAATTAGCTGTTGATAGCTCAGTCCTCCATGAATTTGCCTAGTTGCTTTTCTTAATGGTCTAAAATGATGGTAATCAAATCCAAAGACAGTAGATTCCACAAATGAATTACTACTACTTATTATATGCTTCCTTTTGTTGGTCCTGAATCTAGTTTTAGTGGATAATCTCCTATATAACAAAATGAGAAGAGAGGGCGAAAATTCTATGTGAGGCATAATTTTATATACCTCTGTCATTATCCCCTTATCTGCCTTTACTCCAGTGTAAAACCCCCTAAACTCCAGCGTAAACCCCCCTGTAATTTTTCCTTGGAGAAAACCTGCTCTAGCCCCTAATCATTTTGGTTGCCCATTTTTGCACCTTTTCAAGGTGGAATACATGCACACAAAATGAGGCAACACCTCATAGTAGACAAATATGCAAACACAATTGCAATAGGATCTGGATAATCTGTTTACAAACAAGTTATATATAGGTATAGGTTCCCCCCACACATTTGTGCAGTCGTGTCCGACTCTAGGGGCCGGTGCTCATCTCCGTTTGTTAGCTGAAGAGCCAGCGTTGTCCGAAGATGCTTCTGCGGTCATGTGGCCGGCATGACGCACGCGGAACGCTGTTACCATCCCACAGAAGTGGTACCTATTCATCTACTTGCATTTGCATGCTTTCGAATTGCTAGGTTGGCAAGAGCTGGGGCTAGTGTGGGAGCTCACTCCGCACGCAGGGCTAGGGATTTGAACCTCCGAACCTGCGATCTTCCGATCGACAAGCCTGGCGTCTTACCCGCTGAGCCACCACGCCCCTTATCCAAAGATAAAAAAGGGGTTTTGGCAATGTCTGCAACATGTTGGAAACATTGATAACTGAATTTGACATTATCTTGTATTGATTGCTTTTACTTCTATTCTATTACTTCACTGGAAAGCTGGCAATGCTGAAGCACTCCCACCATAATTTAGTCCCAGCCTATCTTTCATTTGAAATGCTTTCCATTACTGACACATTACAGTATAATTTAAATGTATAACCAGTTATGCATTCTTGATATTTGTCAAAGAATGTTCTATTTTTATGTGAAACGTACTTGCCTGACAGCATTTTTTATTAACGTACTGATCAGTTTTTCTCTAAACTATTTATTACATTCCTTTTACACCTAAATATTTATTGAATGTGAAATTTCTTATTTTAAAGAAAATCTGTCTAAAATGTAGTTTTATAAAAGGAGTTTCTTCTATCTATTGTGTGGAAAGATGTAATCTGAGAGTGATTTAACCGTACACTTTGCTCATTACTCAAACATTAACTTGTCTTACCCCATAATGAATTCATGGAAAGAATGATTAAATACAAGCAACTAGTCTATTCTTTAGTTCAATTACAACCAAAAGTGAAAAACAGAAAAAATTAAATTTCATTTATTTTACTGAATCCTGTTCTGATCAAGAATTATAAATAATAACATTTTACACAGCTATTTGCAGCTCCAACACTATTATATATTCTTCAATAAATTTAAGCTAGAATTTTGTTAATTAATATTAACAGTTACTTCATATCCCTGTAAAATATTCTTAGTTGATTGAGTGCATTGACTGTTGCAGTGATACGTAATTGAAGAGATCTTCCCAATATAATAATTTATGTTTCAGAGATTTGGTACAATGCACTAAAGTCTGAACCTTGGTCACTTTAAATTAAGTAACAAAGGCTCATAAATTTAAATTAAATAATATGATTAAATTAAACAATATGAAGGCACAGAATATAATTTTAGATTTTCAGGAAAGTTATAAGTGATAACCCAATAAATGTTTTAAATATTTTTATGGTAAAGATTGAAAACTTCTGAAAATTTTCCTCAAGTTGGCCCATTAAACTAATTCTGCTTTAGATAGATGGGGTTTGTAGTAACTAGTTAGTGCAAAGCCTGTAGTAATTAGATAGACTGCATGCCAGACAGTAGAGCGACCATTAGAGATAGGAATGGCATGGATGCATTAGGGGGAAAGGAGCCAGGCTCCAAGGCCATCCATCTGGAGACATCAAAGACTGGCCTTGTAAAGTTATGGGAAGTGAGTCAGGAGGGGAGGGGTGGACGAGGGGTGCTCAAGAGTCTGGCAGGTTTTAAAATATGTTTGCATGGGAAAATTCTTAGTTTGCTTTTTGCATCGATTCTATTCACTTGTATTAGTAAAAGAACTTTCAATCGAAGAGATGATTTGTAGCTCAGGGTTGAACTGTGGAGCCCTTGGTGCTCTCTGAGCCTTGTTGTTTTCTTGCAGACGTTTCATTGCCAGGCTAGGCAACATCTTCAGTGCGAAAAGGGAGTGGGACTTGCTCTCTGTTTATATACCATGGCTTGTCCTGCTTGTGTTAGTGGCGATGTTGTTCTCTCCTTAGTAGTTCCTTGATTGGGCTATTGTTTGCTACTTGGTTGATTGACTGAGTTAATAGTTCCTTGATTAGGGTATATTGTGCTGTTTGATTGTTCCTCTGGTGCTAATCCTGGCGTTAATCTTTGCATATCTGGGTGATGATTGGTGGCAAGGAGGTGTTCTGGTCTTCTGGCTTTTCTATTGTCTCTTATGAATGGTATGTAAATGTTGTTTACCTCTATGTGTCTGTTGATGGCTGCTTTGTCTGAGTGCCAAGCTTCCAGGAATTCTCTAGCATTTTTGGACTTGGCTTGGTTTAAGATGCTCACAGTTTCCCAGTTGAAAGTATGGTTAAGTCTGTCCATGTGTTGTGAGATTAAGGAGTTTTCATCGTGTCTTCTGACTGCTAGTTGGTGTTCGTGGATGCGTTCTGCTAGTCTTCTGCCAGTCTGTCCTACATAGTGCCTGTTACAGTCCTTACACTGTTTGTTGTAGATAACTCCTGTTTTTTCTTCTTGGGCTACTGGGTGTTTTGGGTTACTTACGATGTTCTGAAGGGTTTTGGTTGGTTTGTGTGCTACGGTGATGCCGTGTGGTTGTAACAGTCTATTAGTAGTTTCTGAGATGTTTCTGATGTATGGCAGTGTAATCCTTTTCATAGCTTCTGTTGGTTTTGCTGTGGTGGGTTCAGTGGTCAGACACTTTTTGATAAAGTTGCATGGGTATCCATTTTGCTGGAAGATGCTATATAAGTGGTCTGTTTCCTTTTTCTGGTGTTCTGGGTTGCTGCAGTGCGTTTGTGCTCGTCTGAATAGTATTCTTACACAGCTACTCTTGTGGGAGGTTGGGTTATTGCTTTGGTAGTGGAGTACTTGGTTAGTGTGGGTAGATTTCCAGTAGACTTGTGCTTCTAGAATGCCATCATTTCCTCTACTGATGAGGATGTCCAAGAAGGGTAGTGTGTTGTTGTTTTCTTCTTCCCTTGTGAATTTTATTCCTTTGAAGATGTTGTTGATAGTTTCATGTGTTTCTTCCAGTCAATCCTTTTTTATTATGACAAAGGTGTCATCTACATACTGGATCCAATAAATAAATAAATAAAAGAACTTTTTCATATCCTATCATGACTTGTGCTAAAGGTTTCTAAATTAATGTTAAAGGAGTGAGTCATCACAAGAGCAGACACCTTCATGCACTGTTTTATTCAATGTGTTCCATATTACACTGCATTTATTGTATGAGAACTCTAAATAATAGTGGGCTGTGTAAACTCTGACCTTATATAGGCATGTGGACCCATGATTTTGGCAAAGGGGTACATTTCTAATTAGCTACAGATTGGTATTAGTACCAAATACAGATTTGGTTTGATAATAAGCAACGCAATTTTAAATTGGGTTCTGATCCTGGTTTCCTAAATTATAGTTAAGATTAAACACAGCTACATTTTGGATATGATACATAGATATATGGATATGATCTGTTATCTGAAAATAGAAACTTTTTTTCCAGTAACCTCACAGTTACCGCAGATAACAAGGGAATCATATGAACCCAAAGCTCATGCATTTGTCATAGCTTAATATTAAGTCCAAATTAAATCACTGTGGCTCCTCTCAGCTTAATTTTATGAGGTTCAAACTGATATAAAGAGCTACAGTGTAGGATTTTCCCATATGGTCCAGAACCTCTTGTGTATGTAGATAGATGTCAGTAGTTATGCATATGATATATGTAAAAGCAATAGGTTGGCAATTAATGTCAAACCACCTTTCATTTGGGATTTGGTGCAGATGAGGAAATTATTTGAATGATTGTTTAGGCTAACTCAAGGTGGAAGCTTGAGGTAGCTGGTGAAACTGTTTCAGTCCACCTTCCAAGTGAAATTCAGCAACCAGAAGGAGGAACAATGACTGTTGTTCACCCTCACTGAACACAGTGATTATCAGACACACCACAATCATGTGAACAAGGGTGTGAAACTGATTTGTTGCTGTTTTCTGCACTCTATAATTAGTCGGAGGGAACAACGAAGGGTTCTTAACTCGAAGGCTGGCTGCACAAATCAGCTTCAAATGGTTTACATGGACCTGAAACATTTGTTTCTTGACCAAAAGCTGTTATCATTAAAATGACCTTGTAATTAAATGACTAACACTACAACATTGTCTACATTAGAATGATGTTGTTGTTGGCGCATCTAATAAGACCTGTTTTGTACTTTTCTCTCTTCTCCTGAATCTTGATTATTAATTTAGGAAAAAAATACAGACCCTCTTGAAAAGGAAGAAATGCCTCATGTGTACACTTGACAGTAGTTCTGGCATGTTGATAATAAATGAACATGTCCAGCATAGCATATGTATGCAGACAGCTTAGGAAACAGCCCAGCCATTTAAATTTGAACACAGGGAGCTGGCAGTGGGTCTACAGTGACATGGTTATGTAAGGTATCTATGATGGACATATGAGAAGTATGTTTAACTTGAAAATAATATTTCATAAAAATGTGAACACAGATGTGTGGATGTAATTTCAAAGTTGAACCTCTTCTTTCCCTTGACCTGCATTAACAAAACAAAAATAAAACCTAAATTGTCCATGTTCTTGAAAATCTCAGTTGTGATAGGTCTTTCCCACCAATAACCTGAGCTGGTTTCCAGTCTTTGAAGACTTCTTTTTGAAAATACTGACCTGGCCTAAATCTCCTCAGCTTGAACTTCAAACTGATATTCTAGGGTAGTTTTCAAAGGTTTCCCAAACATGTATAATCTCCATGTATTTCATAAGGTAGTTAAGTAAGCACTTGATATGCACCTTCAGAAAATCTTATTATAGGCCATCTAATCGTATTCAAAAACTATTGTCCAAGAACTGCATTCTTCCTCAGCCTCAGAGGACTACATAAAAACAAGGCAGTTGTCTACCTCCTTTCCTTCCTGAGACTATTTGCCATCTATTTATTCTCAGGCAGCCAGTTCCACACCACCTGGATAGTGTTGATATTATATTAATGCCCAGCAGCTAATCTGAGTAGATTATTTTCCAGAGATTGTAGTGGTCCAGTTTAGGAAAACAACAGATGCTTTATCACACAATGCAAGCCTGTTTTTAAATACCTATTCTTATATGCTTCTTTTTCCATGTAAATTTCTTCCCTAAAGTTTTTTTTTTGGCTTTAGGCAATTTGAACTCTTAAAGAACAACTCATTTACAAACTTATAAACTGCATCAAAATGACAGTATGTTGTGCAGAATTGATTCACACATAGATATGGAATATGGGAACGTATGCATCCAATGTATATCACACATAATTTGCCTTAAATTGTCTGGGTTTACGCACTATTCTAAGTCAGGATTTGTTGAATAAGTCATAGTAGTTTATGAAGTCAGATAGTGTACTAAGCCATAGTATGTGATTTACAAACGATAAAGTTTGGATTCATACAGCACACTATGCCAAAGACAAATAATAGGCACTGAATCAGACCTTTAGTACAACTGGTTTAATGCTGTCTTTTGAGATTGTCAGAACTTTTCAGAGATCTCTGATAACTGCAACCATTTTAATTGGAGGTTGCCAGGAACTGAATGTCAGGTTTCACACCAGGCATGGCTATAAGCTACAGCTTTCCAGTTAACCCCTTAGAAATGAGTTACCTGGCAGAAGGTTTTCAGACATAAGTAGACAAGATTTGTTTCTTCTTTTACAGACAGAATGAAGGTATCAGCATACATGGAAAAGTTGTCTTATTCCAGTCACAAAAATCAAGGTCTCTCTATAGCTGTGTTCTGCAGTTTAAAATTGCAAGCTTTTTATTCCTACCTTTCTGTGTCAATGGTTATTTGGCTGTTCTCCTTAAATGCCTTGGAATGCACCTGCTCTATGTTGATTTAATAGTTTTTTCCAGCCTAGGAATTGCTGCTCCCACCTTGCCAGCTCCATGACTTACACTGAAGTTGAGGCACAGTGTGCACTGTATGACTGAGTTACAGATATTTTCTGAAGTGCCAATGTAACCTCCATGTTAACACTCAGTATAAATGTATTTGTTTCCAGAATGGACTCAATGCCTTACACCTGGCTGCCAAAGAAGGCCATGTGGGTTTGGTTCAGGAATTGCTGGAAAGAGGATCTGCAGTTGATTCCGCAACTAAGGTAATATTATATAATCAGACTGTAAATGCCACCACATGTCAACTAGACCCCTGCCCCTCCTGGCTAATAAAATCGGCCCGGGAGGTGACATGTGGCTGGGTCCAGGCGATGGTTAATACATCCTTGGGCGAGGGGGTGTTTCCAGTGACCTTTAAGGAAGCACTGGTGCACCCCCTCCTCAAGAAACAATCCCTGGACCCTACTATTTTGGACAATTTTTGTCCGGTCTCCCACCTTCCCTTTTTGGGAAAGGTGGTGGAGAAAGTGGTGGCGTTGCAACTCCAGAGGATTCTGGAGGAAACGGTTTATCTAGACCCCTTTCAGTCAGGTTTCAGGCCAGGACATGGGATGGAGACTGCATTGGTCACACTTGTGGATGATCTCTGGCGGGCGCGGGATGGAGGGAGTGCATTTCTCCTGGCTCTCTTGGACCTCTCAGAGGCTTTCGATACTATCGACCATGGTATCCTTTTGGGTCAGCTCAGGGAGTTCGGGGTGGATGGTGTGGTTTTATGCTGGTTCATCTCCTTCCTCCAGGGCCGGTCCCAATCAGTGGTGATAGGAGAGGAGAGATCTGACCCGCGACCCCTACTGTGTGGGGTGCCGCAGGGTTCGGTGCTCTCTCCTCTCCTATTTAACTTCTACATGAAGCCACTGGGTGAGATCATCTGTCACCATGGGATGAGGTATCATCAATATGCTGATGATACTCAATTATACATCGCCATCCCGGGTGAAGTAAGTGATGCGGTCGCCATCCTGTCTCAGTGCCTGGGGGCTGTAGGGGTCTGGATGGGGAACAAGAGGCTTCAGCTGAACCCTGGTAAGACGGAGTGGCTGTGGATTGATGGCCTCTCGGAATCCAGGAAGTTGTCATCTTTGGTCCTGGGTGGGGTGGCACTGCCCCATTTGGAGCCAGTGCGGAATCTGGGGGTCCTCCTGGACTCACGACTCCTGCTCAAAGAGCAGGTGGCAGTCGTGGCCAGGGGGGCCTTTGCGCAGCTTCGGCTTGTGCGCCAATTACTCCCTTTCCTGGACCGGGATGCCCTCTGAACTGTCACTCACACCCTTGTCATCTCCCATATAGACTATTGCAATGCGCTCTACATGGGGCTACCCTTGAAGAGTATCCAGAAGCTTCAGCTGGTCCAAAATGTGGCCGCACGGACAGTTATTGGAGCCTGGAAATCGGCACATGTAATTCCTCTGCTGCGCGAGCTGCATTGGGTACCAGTTTGCTTCCGGGTCCAATTCAAGGTGTGGGTTATCACCTTTAAAGCCCTACATGGCATGGGACCAGGTTACCTGAGGGAACGTCTCATCCCCAGAACATCGACCCGCCCCACCCGGTCATGCAGAGAGGGCATGCTATGGACCCCATCAATCAAATAATTCCATCTAGCTGGGTCCAGAAGGCGAGCCTTCTCTGCAACACCGCCCGCCCTTTGGAACATCTTGCCCTTGGAGCTAAGGCAGGTCTCCTCGCTCCCGACCTTCCGAAAAAATTTAAAGACCTGTTTTTGCTGCCTTGCATGGGAGGGGAATGCTAACAGTTCCTCCTGGGGCTGGTTGATCCCATGAAACTCTTTTTAGTATTAACATCCTTGCACTTGGATTTTATATTTATTTATTGATGTTCTGATTGCTATTGTGTTTTAACATGGTTTTTTATTGTGAACTGCCCAGGGTCCTCCGTTGGAGGAGATGGGCGGTAATATAAATCTAAATAAATAAATAAATATTCATCGTCCAGTTGCTTAAAAAACATCACATTAACACAGAGAGGTGAATGGTAAATGGTAAATTCTATTGGTAAATGTTTTAACAATTTAATGTTTATTTAGGCAATTTCTAAATTATGGCCTTTGTATATTTCCTACATAATTTCTACATGTTGTTTTCTTCTCCTGTCCTGAATGAAACTATATCTGCACAGGAGATACAATTTTGGTTTTGCAAGACTTATTACAATTGCAAATAATGATTGCTTTTGGTTTATTATGCTAAATCAGGATTTAACATTTAACTGGAAGATGCAGGGCAAGCCTGAACCTAGTAACAAGCTCATTTGTTTTCCCAATCCCTGCTCCTCCTTCTACACAGCTGGTAGAATTTTAACTTTTTTTGAAAGAAACTAAGAACTGGTTAAACCAAACTCTATTCAATTGCTAAATAAGACAACAGTAAATTTTGAATTAATTTCATAATTTCTTTCATTGTGGATTAGAACCAAAATAGTGTTCTTCCAGCAGACATGATGGAGTAGCTCAGTTTTTCTGATTTATTGGGAACTGGCATGCATAAATAAATTTCAATGTTCATGTTGGTGACAGAATTTCACAATTAGAACAACTATTTTAGTAAATGGCTCCCAAATTATGCTACTCCCTAATGAAAAAATGCCTATTAACAGTACTGATTTCATTTTTTTAAAGAAAGAGTAAATGTACTTTCCTAGAAAAGTCTTTGGATAGTCTTAATTTTACGTCAAATTATAAAGGAAATGGAAGATATTGAACATTTTCTAATGGAGCAATTTCATTGTTTAATTCATATTTTTATTAATATTACTGTGATTTATTATATGTTGCTCTGAATTCTAGATAAAATATTAATTTAAAATTTAAATTAATATGTGCATTTTTATTTTAATATGTGCAAAGCAGAAGGGAAATACTGCACTACATATTGCTTCCTTGGCGGGACAGGCTGAAGTGGTCAAAGTTCTAGTTAAAGAAGGAGCTAATATTAATGCACAATCTCAGGTAAGTTGACATACATACATACATACTAATCTGAATTAAAAAAACTAGGCCTTATATTTTCAAATTATCTCAAGGTTAATTGGTGAAATTTATAGTGAGGTACCCAGTTTATTCAGTATGCTGATTGATGTTAACAATTGCCAACACATGGAGTGCAGGAGCTAAATTTGGTATTTTATGAATTATGAATATTATCATCAATAATATCAAAAAAATCAATGTCCAGATTACTGTATTTAAGCCATCCTTTAGAATCTGGTACTCATACACATCCTTCTGCAAAAGCAGTCACCTTTTTGCAACATTCTATGTATAATGTAAAAGGGGCGTGGTGGCTCAGCGGGTAAGACGCCAGGCTTGTTGATCGGAAGATTGCAAGTTTGGAGGTTCGAATCCCTAGCACTGCATGCGGAGTGAGCTCCCGCATTCGCTCCAGCTCTTGCCAACCTAGCAATTTGAAAGCATGCAAATGCAAGTAGATGAATAGGTACCACTTCGGTGGGTAGGTAACAGCGTTCCGCGTGTGTCATGTGGCCACATGACCGTGGAAGCGTCTTCGGACAACGCTGGCTCTTTGGCTAACAAACGGAGATGAGCACCGGCCCCTGGAGTCGGACACGACTGCACAAATGTGCGGGGGGGGGGGGGTTACCTTTACCTTTTTTTATGTATAATGTAGCCAAATCTCTTCTAAATTTGGGGAAAATAGCTTAATAACACAATAACATCTTTAAACCTAAACGTTTTCCAAAAAAGTTGGAAGTTGCTTCATACATAGTCATATGTCTAACCAACAAGGAACTACCAATATAAGTGACCAAAGAATATGCATTAATTTATTGCATCTCCATCCTAGGAGGAACTAGTCCAGCACTTGATCACTATACCACACAGATTTCCATTTACAATTTAGCAAATGTAAAATATTAATATATAGACTTACTATATTTTTCTTCTCTCTAAAGTTTTACCCTAATAATGAGCAGTGATTATTCACAAGCCATAACTACAAGGTAGCATCTGGAATAATGCTTTCTTATCCACCCCCCCACCCCTTACATTGAGGAAATGCCTTGGTATCTGAGGCAGTATTCTTTGATCTATTTTTGTAATTGCTGACTCACACCAGCAAAACAGAAGAGGCCTACAAAAGGGAAAGAACAGAAAGGAACTGACAAATCTTTAAATAAAGGGACATCTATAGTCAGATGAAAATTCTTAATCTGTGCTTGGTGCTACTGAAGTTCATAACACTAAAGGCCCACAGGATACATACAGTATAAGGTATGCATGTTCTTCAAAGTATATGAATGCACTTCTACAAGCATCAGCATTTTCACAGCATCAAATGTGCAGTGATCATGTTCCCATGGTCAAAGCAATCTCAAGTAATACCACATGGTTGGCATTTACTTGGGAAATTGGCAAACTCATTCACCTGCAGTACTTTTAGAAACAAACTATGCACGCATACCAATCTAATGCCTGCACAACTTCAGTATGGATAGTCTAAAGAGTGTCAAACTCTAAGGGCTGAGCCCTTCCCACTTCTCTTATGGTTTGTTTGTTTGTTTGTTTATTTATTTACTTATTTATTTATTTTTCAAATTTATGAGCTGTTTCAAAATGTTGGAACAGCTGGAAAGTTCATCAGGGAATGTTCATGTTAAAAGCTGAATCAGAGTTCTTACAACAAAAAACTGCATACATTCTCAAGCCTGGATTCTGCTTAGCCTTCTTAGATGTGGGCAAGTTGCAGCTCAAGGGTCATGTGTGGCCCTGAAACTACTTTTTGTATCATCCCTGGAATTCTCTCCAAAATTCATCAGTGCAATTTGCCACAAATTATATGGGATAGCTCTAAAATTAAGTTAAAATAGTGCATGTGTTTTTTGAGGGATATAACTATCCTTTTCGGAACATTGTGCCAGCAAATATAACCGGTATCCTCCATACAACATTAAAGGCAGCTCCAAGCCATCAAAATGTTGGCCATTATGGCTTAACACTCTCTAAAGAGCCAGTTTGGTGTAGTGGTTAAGGCATCAGGCTGGAAACTAGGAGACCATGGGTTCTAGTCCTGCCTTGGGCAGTCCTCTTTGGGGGAGATGGTGCGGTGATAGAAGTTGAAAAATAAATAAATAAATAAATAAAAATGAAGCCAGCTGGGTGACCTTGGGCCAGTCCACTCTTTCTCAGCCCTAGGAAGGAGGCATTGGCAAACCACTTCCAAGAAAACCTTGCCAAGAAAACTGCAGGGTCTTGTCCAGGCAGTCACCAGGAGTCAACACTGACTTGAAGGCACAAAAACAAATAAGCAAACAAAAACCCACAGTCTCTAGGTAGAATCTATCTTTGAACACTGGAAGATATACTTGTGCAAAATTTGATAGCTAGATTTTGGTCAAGCATTTAATTAGATAGCATATTACAGTAAGCGATTCCCAGTTTGGATGCTTTTCAAATTGCTAGTTTTGCTGCTAAATCCCTTAATCATTTGTGGCTGGAATACCTGAGTGACATCCTTCCTTCCTTCCTTCCTTCCTTCCTTCCTTCCTTCCTTCCTTCCTTCCTTCCTTCCTTCCTTCCTTCCTTCTTTTTCAAATTTATATAGCTGCCCATCTCACAAACAAGCGACTCTGGGTGGCGTACAAAGAGCTAAAAACAATAAGTAAATATTTGTGAAGTACTAATTTATTGTCACTCCTGTTCTACCATTCTTGGAGACTAGCTTAGTGGGTATTCAAGACTGGGATCTCTCACCCTAAAAACTGCTTTTTGTTACTGTGTTGTAATTAGGCTTTTAAGGCTGTGTAATATTTTGTCCCTTTTTAATTTTAATGTGGCTCTCAAATGTTCTATTTTATTAAACAATGTTTCTTGATTTTATGAATTGATTTTTTAAATTGTATATTGTCTAAGCAACTTTCAGGTAAGAGCAAGGTTTAAAAATAATTATATTGTATTGTTTCAATGAGTTTATCTGCTTTTGGGCTTACACTGACAAAGTAGTATTTCTATACAAATATAAACTTTAATGACACTTCATTAATATGCCTGTGGTCAGGTGAAGTACCCTAAAAGATCATCTGAAGCTGGCTTTCACTTTGCAAATATTTATATACAGTATGTGTGTATTAAATGCATGTTGTGCAGATGGGAATTAGATTTGGATCAAACCGTGGTTTTTGCTGGTTCATAGGCAGCAGTGTTACATAATAGGAAGACTTGGTTTCTAGAACTGAAGATTCATATAATGCAAAGGGAAGAGAGAACAAAAAAAGAACAGAGCAGCATATGCCAGATACATAATTTTACTTGTTTCCTACAAATGTATGTATATTAATTAATGTCAACATACTTGCACAGTACCATGTATTAACTTTTTTCCCAGAGCCTAATTAAAAAAACAATGGTAATGTCAACATACTTGCACAGTACCATGTATTAACTTTTTTCCCAGAGCCTAATTAAAAAAACAATGGTAAGAAACCAATCCATTTTTAATTATCTGCCTTTGCTAGGCCACTACTCCATCCCTATGGTCCTAACATTAACATTAACATAACTACATATTAATAACAATTTGTGAAATATACATGCCACCTGACTCCCAGCAACTGTGGCAGTTTACAAATTGTTAAAAACATTTAAAAACAAATAACAATACAAAAGACACAAAAACACAAAAACAACACACAATAAAGGGACAGAGATGGCAAAAAACCCAAACCTGGATAGGAACAAGGAAAAGGAAGAAAAGGGGCTTCAATTGTCCTTGCCAAAGGCCTGGGTGAAGAGCCAGGTCTTCAGGGCCCCTTGAAATACCAGTAGGATGGGGGCCATTTGAATCTTGGGTGGGAACCTCATTATAGAGAGCAGGTGCTGCTACAGAGAAGGAGTGCTTCTGGGGTCCCAAAAGATGGCCTTGTGTAATCAACGGAACCCGGAGCACGCCAACACTGCCAGATCAAATTGACCTGGCAGATACTATGGGAGACAGTAAACAGGCCCCATGCCATGTATGGCTTTATAGGTAGCAACCTGCACCTGGAATTGCACCTGGAAGCAAATTGGCAACCATTTTAAAAATGATAAAATATAATGTCCATCAAAGTGGTTAAGTTTTGCTTTTGGGTAAGATTTTGGAAGTGAATATGGGCCAATTTAACCCTTCTGACCGCCTCCTTTCCCTGGGGAAAGCTACAATAGATTTACTGAAGCTCAAGAAACTTGCATTTGCTTTTCATTTTCTAATTAAATAAACTTTAATTACTAACCTTTGTTTACTGCATGCCAAAAATTATATCAGAATTGCAAGATAGAAATATAAAATAGTCAATTAACTTTAATATGCATTTTAAAGAAAAACTGAATTGTATTCAATAAAAAAGCAAAACAAATCTTCACCAGGAGCATATAATGATTATTCCATTTTTTCAGCTCATTTATTGCTGGCACTAAATGTTCTAGGCACTGCCTGTAGTCATTATAACAGATGTTCAATTCTTGAATTCTGATCGAGATACAGTTGACTCGGAAAACAAAGATAGTCTGGCTCAGACATTAAATGGCAAGCATTCTAGCACATTATTATATCTTTGCAACTGAAATGTAATGCAGACCCTATGTTACAAGGAAATCAACAGGTAAATGTAGTCTGTTTTGGGAATTTACTTCCTACTGATTTAATAGTAAATCATAGCAATTTCTTTTGATTACTTTTTGGTAACAAGTGAGCTTCCCCAAAAAATGATTTTACATAATTTTTTGCATGGTGGAAATTTCTTTAGAAAGAATTCTTACTTTGCCAAATCAGTAATTTGAGAGTTCAGAGATAACAGTGGTTATAAGTGAATTACATTCTCTCAGATTCTATGCTGAGAGAATATTCTCTCAGATTCTATGCTGAGAGAATAGGTCTGCTTTTTTAGTAAGGTAAAGGTAAAGGTTCCCAACTGCACATTTGTGCAGTCATGTCCGACTCTTGTGATCTAGCTAGTGCTCATCTCCGTTTGTTAGCCAAAGAGCCAGTGTTGTTCGAAGACGCTTCCATGGTCATGTGGCCGGCATGACGCATCCGGAACGCTGTTACCTACCCACCGAAGTGGTACCTATTAATCTACTTGCATTTGCATGCTTTTGAATTGCTAGGTTGGCAATTGTAGGGGCGTGGTGGCTAAGCAGGTAAGATGCCAGGCTTGTCAATCGGAAGATCGCAAGTTTGGAGGTTCGAATCCCTAGCCCCATGTGACGGAGTGAGCTCCCGCACTCGCCTCAGCTCTTACCAACCTAGCTTTTTTAGTAGGTAAAGGTAAAGGTTCCCCCCGCACATTTGTGCAGTCATGTCCAAATCTAGGGGCCGGTGCTCATCTCCGTTTGTTAGCCAAAGAGCCAGCGTTGTCCGAAGACGCTTCCACGGTCATGTGGCTGCATGACGCGTGCGGAACGCTGTTACCCACCCACCGAAGTGGTACCTATTCATCTACTTGCATTTGCATGCTTTCGAATTGCTAGGTTGGCAAGAGCTGGAGCTAGTGCGGGAGCTCACTCCGCACGCAGGGCTAGGGATTCGAACCTCTGAACTTGCAAACTTCCGATCGACAAGCCTGGCGTCTTACCCGCTGAGCCACCACGCCCCATCAGCTTTTTTAGTACTTATATGTAAATATATTTGGGTTATTATCAGTGTCCCTAGCTCTTTTAAGAGAGATGTAATTCAACCAGGGGCAAGCAACCTGGTGTTCCCAGATGTGTGGGCCATAGATAAACACGTATCTATGTGTCTACACATAGCTACAGTAAATTGTGTTAAAAATGGTTGTCTCCTGATTCAGAATTAGAATTCATAGCTTATGGGTATGTACAGTATGTACAGTATGTACTGTATATATGTATGTATGTATGTATGTGGATGGATGATAGACAGACAGACATTCTGTGTACAAATGTGCAGAATTCATGATCTTTTAAAATCAAGATTAGCTTTTGAACAGAACATTGCTCCAAGGAATGGAAGACATTTTATTTATGAAATAATTTGGTTAGTTTGGTTCTACGTATGTATTTTGAACTTAATGGTTGAGACATACCATTTGCTGCTCAGCATTTGGTAGCAAAATGTTTTGAGTAGGTTCTGGGCTTGCTATATTCTCATATTTGAAACTATTTGAACTCCAGTTTGGTTGGCAAATACATTTTCTTTGTATGAGTGTTTTTAATTAACATTTTATATATTAAGAATTTAATTAATGTCTGTGTAAGTTTGTGTCTTTTTATGGTGCATTAAAGGGAGATTCACTTCATATCACACATTTTGTGACTGGTAGATGGTTTTTTTAATAGAGCTCATATGGTAGCTAAAAATGTAATGGCATGACAAACAGGATTTGTTTAATGATGCATTTTGATTACCATAATGTTATACATTTCCATGCAATGCAGGCTGACCTCAAAACACAAGTGAAGAACTGTGTAATAATCCTGAAACAAAAATAGCAAGTCTTAGTGTTCAAAAACCATAATACAAAATCCATCAAGCTGTTCTGAATTCTTATGTTATATGCTCTGTACACAGTGAATAATTTAAAAATATAATGTGCAGAGTACTGTGTCTCTATAACTTAATGAGATGCTCTCAAAACCAATAAAAATGTGTATGGCATATATTGCTTTGGGGCTTTCTTCTTGGATGAATTAACCAAAAGGAATGGAAGTTACTTATTTTCTATTTTTAATTAATTGCATGCTTCAGTGTCATTTTCAAAGATATGCATAAAATGCAAGCAACAATTGCTTTATTTGACTCTGTTAATAGCCTGCTCAGAACTGTATTTTGTAATTTGTGGCACTATAAGAATTAAACCTGATGGTAGTTAGGATGAATTTTGTTACTCTGGAGTTCTTGCAAAGCATTCCTTGAAAATGGGAATCTTACACTCTTCTTAAATCCTGTGTTCACATCTTTGTCTCCTGGTCAGGATATCCAGTTGTAAAAGCGCTTTTGCAAATCTGTTATAATCAACAAGGTTTTACTTATATTATAGTGCCATAGAATATAAATTGACATGTTGCAGCCCATAAATCTGCCATGATTAAGGTCACTGTTTTACGGTGGACAGTGAGTTGCCTTCAATTAAATACAAGCAGTAAATAATAGATTTCTTCTTTTCTTCATAAATATTGCAACTTTTACATTATTAATTTGAAATTTCTATTTCTTGCAGTATATACTAAATTAACTTAAGTGCTGCAGAAAGAATCTGGAGGGTGTATTAAGCTTTACAAAACTACAGAAAGTTTCTAAGTCACTACAATCTCATTTTTCATGCTTAATGCATATTTAATAGGGCTCACAAGATATTTGTTACTTTAATAAATTAAACATTTAAAAAGATATAAGCTTAAAAGTAGTTTTGCCAAAAGAAAATCCTTGTCAGTACCTGATATTTCTTAGAATTGAGTTGTTCAATGGAATGTTTGTTTTTCCTTTGGATTCTGCTTGAGTTTATTTGACAAATCACATTATTTTGTGTCTAATTTGGTTTGGTTTTTAATATTTATGTTTTGCTATATTATTTATTATTTATTTTATTTATTAATTAAATTTCGTCACCGCCCATCTCCCTCAAAAGAGGGACTCTGGGCGGTTTACAATAAAGCTAAAAAGGATTAAAATACATAAAAACAAAATATCTTACATAAAGATATAAATATAAATATAAAATATATTACTTTATTTTCTCCTAGAATGGCTTCACACCTCTGTACATGGCAGCGCAGGAGAACCATATTGAAGTAGTAAAATATCTTCTGGAAAATGGAGCCAATCAGAGCACTGCTACTGAGGTACCATACTCAAATAATCCTCCCCCTCCCCCCCTCCCCCTCCCCTCCCCCTCCTCCTCCTCCGCTTGTCCTTTTCTTTAAAATCATGGTTCCTACTTTATCCTGATTTTCTGAAAATCATAAATCCATACCCAACATTCAGTTCTCTTTCAGGATAAGCAATGTTATAGAAAGTAGAGAAAATGGTAAACCAAAGAAATTAAAATCATGATAAAGAAAAAGATAAATACAGCTAAATCTAGCTTATAACTTTCCATATATTTCTGCTCCTGCAAACCATCCTTGTTTCCACTATGTCCATATCTTCAGAATTTCTAACTAAAAGTTTTCCCAACTCTTTTGATACTACAGTGTGGTTGTAACATTTACCATTGCAGAAGTGTTCATCCATGAATAAATTTATTTACAAAACAATCTTCTACCTTTAGCATTTGTGTAATGTGAAGTAATCCCTTATCAATTTCTTCATTTGTCACGTTTCTTGGTATGGAGTAAACCCACTGCCAGGCTTGCCTTTGTTAACAGCTGTTTCATTCAATGGGTACTATTGCATTTGACAGTGGCTTCTAAAATAATCCTTTCTGTTGCTGGGATGGATTGAGGTCATGTTACATTGCAGCTTTTTGCTGCTGGGATGGACAGAGGCCATGTTCCCATTGCAGTTTTGCTGGATATGGAATATTGTGTGGTTGCTAAGCAACTGAACAGGAACAACAGTGCAAATGAATGAATCACTGCATGATCTTGGTGCCTACATTTCTCTCTCTGATGACGATGATGATTACATATTGCATGGTTGTCTCCCCACGTACATTGATTCATTTCTCGTGAGGATATGAATTTGAAAGTGTGATCATATTATGCTAGGAATTAATAGCAGTTGTGTTATTCTATTTTAAGTCCAAGTGAGTACATGAAACAGGATGAGATGGATAACACTTTTTCTCTGGTAGTTCTAAAACCACCTACTTTATTAACAGGCATTACTGAGCTAGGAAGAAAGCTTATAACCCCAAACCAACAATTAATTATTAGCCTTTTCTTGTCCTAACACTTCTTCTTTCACTATATTGCAGTATAGTTTTGAATGTGAGTAGAAGGAAAGCTTTGTATATAGTGGCATTTGCTGGGAGGTGTGTGTATATCAAAAAAAGTCAAGTTACAAGTAGTCAAAGCAGCATTGCAATGCAACTCCCACTCCTTTTGTAATTGCATCAACAAACACACAAAAGGGCTGGGGATTGCATCATGACACCACTTCTGTCTTGTTTGCATTTTTGACCCCACCTTGTGGGTGCCAGTGTCTGCACATAGCCCCTAGGTTTCTAGCCCTGTTTCACTCTTCTGTTCACAGTCTCCAGAGGAAAGAGATACTGTACATCTGAAGATGGGAGACTATGAGCATTCTTCTTTATCATTTTAAAGATAAAGAGTTCCATAAAGCACTTTGGCTTCAGCAATTTCTTACTGCCTCCATCTATGTGTCACATGGATTCCAATCATAGTCAATATTATGGGGCCTAATTCAACACTACCATGTTTTCTTATATTCCCTGCTTATATTCTATTTTATGTCCTTCTAGGAAATATTCCTGAAATTTCAGTATTTTAAAGTAAAGAAACCTGACAATTCTACCTTGTGTACATTTAGAATGATATTCTTAATTACAGTGATCAAATATATTTGTTCCACTTAAATGATAAATATAAAGGCTGGTGCAATATACAATTTCAGTACCTGATATACTACAACTACAATTTTAGCTATGTCTTACATTTTATTTTCAAATTAGGTTTAATATTTGGAGAAGTCAGTCACAGAGGGTGCAGTTTAGTATTAGATGTGATGCAACCAACAGAGAGCGTTGATGTGGTATTCCACAAGTGAATATCTCACTCTGAATATAATAAAAATATTGCATATTTACAGTATATATGGTGCCGTTTGTGTGATGGCTCTTGATACCAAAAAGGGCCATATGGATTCTGCCTTTCAGTTGTCTACTTTTAGACTTTAATCTAATCTTACATTGAATGGTCTCATAAGGAACACTGTGTTTAAATTGATAATATTACCTCAGTGATAAGCCAGTTTTGATGTATTTGGTAGCCAAAAGTGAGCCTATTCCACTGAATAGAACTCAAGGCTTTTCTTCCAAATCATGCCTAGGTAGCACCACTAACTAGTTTAATGCAGCATCTCTTTTCTTTCCACTGTAACAGGATGGCTTCACTCCACTAGCAGTTGCGTTGCAGCAGGGACACAATCAGGCAGTGGCTATCCTTCTGGAGAACGACACAAAGGGGAAAGTGCGGCTACCGGCTTTGCATATTGCTGCCAGAAAAGATGACACCAAATCAGCAGCACTTCTCCTCCAGAATGATCATAATGCTGATGTTCAGTCTAAGGTAAAAATAGTATCTTTTTTCAGGATTGGGATGTTATCAAAGGTGGGATGCTTCCAATATTTTTTTTATCCAATGAGCAGGATAAATGAATGCTTTTTTCACTGAGACTGGAAGTGCAACCATTTGCAGCTTTTTGTATGATTCATATATTTATTTGTTTATGGTTTGTAGCGTACTTACAAAATATCTTTATGTGCATAATAGGCATATAGCACTATAAAAGCTACTAACATGGATGCTGAATCTGATATATCCAGCAAAGTCCCCCCCTTTTTTTTTTACAGTGAAGTTGCAAGAAGACATGGACTTAAAGGCACAATTCATGCTTCAGATTTCTTTTCTTGTATTGACTATCTGTGGCTTTTCAGTGCTTCCTGTCTTTGAAAATAACCCAATTAATACTATATTTTAGACTCTGAAATATAACATTTAGACTTTGAAAGTTTGATTATCCACCAGGGAAAAGCAACTGTTAAAGAAGCTGTTGAGTAGGTTTTGGATTGTGGCCCATGGAAACGTGGGATTCCATACATTTACATGGGAAATTAATCATGTTTATCAGGTTTTTTTTTCCAGTAACAAGATTGTAATTAATTTCAGTGAACAAGTGTGTTCTCTATCTTTCTACCAATCTGTAATATCTTTCCTCTTTTTTCCAAAACATGCTGCAACAGATGATGGTGAATAGAACAACTGAGGTACCAAAAACAACAGTTTTGTTAACCTATTCTTCCCAACCCTTTACTGATAATTGTTGCATTTCCCCCCTTGTTCTGTACAGTTCAGAGTATATCATATTTCGTTTTTAAGTATCTACCATTGGCAGAAATATACACTGTCTCTTCTGCTTTTATTTTGTTTTGTTTTGTTTTTCAGCTTTGAGATGGCCTAGATTTTTGTATTTGTTTTTTAATAGTAGATTAGGGAACTAAAAATAGTAGGCCCGCAGAGGAATGATAGGAAGTACAGAACAATTGCCTGTAACATGAATTTATTTCTGTAGCAACGCAAATCCATACCAAAATATTAATCTGGACAATTGGTTTGGATTGTTTGTTGGCAAATGGCATTTGTTAATTTCTGAGCTTCATTCCCTATACACTTTTATAATTTATCATGTTTTCAAGTTCTGGGGCAGCTTATATACTGAAATCAGTGGAACTCTGTTCCAATTTAAAAATATTCCCAGCTCAGTTCAGCTCAGGAAATATATGGCTTCTATTTTCTTGAGGGAAAAATAGTAAAAATGCTGACAATTGGATGTTGAAAGCATTTTAAACAGAAGCTTCCCCTTAATTCCACAGAACTGCTTTCTGTAGACATATATGGAAATGCCATACTTAAATTTGCCATAGAAGATGGATAGGTGAGCACACACATCTAGAGTTAATCACCCCCTGCCTCCAACTTTTTTATCAGCAACATCCCTCACTTTATAATTGTATGGAGAGGCAACAAGTAGCATGGCAGAATTTGGTACAGTCAGTACCTGCTAAGAAGTATAAAAAAGTATTTAAAAGTTTTTTTTCAGAAAACAGAGAAAATGGATTTCATTGCCTTTGAACTAAGAAAAATGAATCAGTAATGAAATGAGCAAATAAGAAAACATAACATTTTATCCTTGTACAATTAGAGTAGTCCAGAGGTAGGAGAATAATTCTGGTTTACAGTCCTCAAAATTTTAGCTAAGTATTTTCTTATGGAAAAAAGAATTGGATTTTCTGATTAGGATTGTTTTATTTTTGCAGAGTGGCTTCACTCCTTTGCACATAGCGGCACACTATGGAAACGTTAATGTAGCGACACTTCTACTCAACCGAGGAGCTGTTGTAGACTTCACAGCAAGGGTACGCATTGTCATCTTCTGCACATAGTAATAACAGTGAATTTTCTTTAAATATTCATATTGAAAAGGAAATAAAAAAATATTTGAAAGGGAGCAGCAAATCTGTTCTATTCATAGATTTGTTCTAAATATTTATTTACAGGCAATGATTGTCCATTCCCCCCCCCCCCCAGAAATAATGTTATTTTTCATAGTTAAAAAATAGTTGACTATAATGCATTCATTATATTTTTACAGGGTACCACTATAAATGGACAAAAATATATCAAGCATCTACCTATTAATATAATATGCATATTGTTTCTTTTTTAAATAGTCAATATTTAATTTAAGAATTGCTATGAATTGGGTATTCCAGAAAAAATGTATGGTAGCAAAACCTTTATGTTTATTACTCTGTGGCATGCTCACGTCAACAGACTTTATTTTAATTCGCCTACCGCTCACCCCCAATCATCAAGGTATCACTTGTTCCAGCCACATGGCTAACACATGAAGATGGAAAAAGACTTTGGCACGCATATTCTTATGAATGTCTTATGAAAGCTTCCCTTAAACTTTTCCAGATATGCTGAAGCAGAACTATAACAATTTTCATCTAACTGCCTAGAAATAGTGTCAGTTGTAATCCAACACATCTGAAGACAGTAGATTGGGAAAGTTTGCTTTATTAATACTGTTTTCCCACATAGATCTCTGTATGGATCACCTAATCCTTTAGGGTCATGTTGGTGTCACTTCATAATTTTTTTTTGTTCTCTTATCATTCTAAACTATACAGTGATTAGTTTGTTTTAGATCGGCACAAGGTCTGAATCCACGAAGGCTTATCTTTATCTAGAATGCTATGCTTTGAGGAAAAACTCCTATCCTTGATTTATCTGTGTGAATGAATCTTTTCATGCTTATCAAATGCACCTCATTAGGGCATGAAACTGACTCTTACTTTTCAGCAAGGATGAAAACCTTATTGCAACAGCTCTTGGGGATTATTGAATTATATTTCTGTGATGACTGAGGCTTTTACATTTTTTAAAATATTTTGACTATTCTTGATGTAATATAAACTATTTTGTATTTTTTAAAAACTGTTAGACATTGACATTTAAAAAATAATATCTGAAAATAAATTTAGAAATATTTGTACAAGCTAGATGAATATTTATATAAAGTTAGAGATGTGTGCTCATTTCTAACCTCAGTCTAATTCTTGAAGTTGTGCATATAAAGCCTTATTTTTTAAACAACAGCAACAACACTGCAGCTTTCCAGTTGGAAGTAACCTGCATCCTACATATTCTTACACAGAAGTTCTCTTTGACTCAGTAGGATTAACTTTGGAGTAAATACAGTATGCACAGGATTGTGCTGTTAGTTTTTAACATCTTATAACTCACCATCGAACTCCTAACTGTCTGATAGGTTGCATGGGGTCAGCCCAAATGTTTTTCCCCTGCTTAATTCTACATCTTATTAGGATTGGTTTTGTTCATATATTTAAACTATGTTTTAATCTTTTTTTCCTATTTCCTACCAAGATGCCAAATCCTTACCCAATATATATGAATATGAAATTAAACAAAATCTTCAGACCTACTTAAGACATTTTAACTGATACTTGTTTTGATAATTGGCTTCATTGTGGCTGCGCTAATGTGTTGTCTATATATTTAAGTACTTGATAAATTATGAATAGAGACTCACTAGGTCATTTTGTCTTTCGTGTTGGTTGTTTGTATGCCTGTGTGTGTCTGTAGTAAAACTTTTGTCGTTTTGATTTTTGATGTTTTAAATATAAGTGACTGTACTACAACACATGAATATCTAAATTCTCCATATTTAAAATTATGTGCACATGTGATCATCATGAGTTTTACCTGCATTAATCGACAGAAAGATGTGGACATACAGTACATCATTGCTTTTATTACATTTAATGTAGGTTAATCTGAACCTAAGCTCTGGCGTGGGCTGGTCCTCACGAAGAGTCAGAAGCGACTGAACGAATAAACAACAAAAACAATCTAAACCTTAATGCTAAACACTAGTTATTTCTTTACATATTTAATTAATCTAAGTGCACATTTAAAAGACAAAATTATCACCCCTTTCCAGTTCTCAGAAATTATTATTTTTTTATTATTAAATTTATATAGCTGCCCATCTCACACTTGTGACTCTGGGCAGTACACACAATTAATATAACAAAAAACCCCAAACAATCAAAACAAAACAACCATTAAAATACAATCAAAACCGTTAAAACTATAATAAAACAAAAAACATAGGAGAGTGCATTCCAAACTTGCAGACAATAGAACCATTTAGCAGGCTCCATACTTCCTGGATCCCAGGCCTGATGACAAAGCCAGGTTTTAAGGGCCTTCCAGAAGGTCAATAGGGTTGGGGCTAATCTCACCAAAGGGGGAATTATGTTCCAAAGGTCGGGTGCCACAGCAGAAAAGTCTCTCCTTCTGGGTCCCACTAGACAAAGCTCCTTGGTGTGAGAGTCGGGCCACTCACCTGTCTGCCGTCCGATCAGGAAGAGTCCGATCCAGAAGAGGAGCCAGTTTCCGGAAACAGCAGGCTTGGCGCGAACCCTGTGGAAGAAACAGAGACGCTGATTGGCAGAGGCCCAGAAGGAAGGACACCTCCACCAATCAGCGTGCGCCAAAGGAGAGCAGAGAGGCGGGCCGAACAATGCGAAGCCCGATTGGCCCCTGCTTACCAAAGGCGCGAAAAACGAAATAAAAGACCGGCGCGACTTACCCCCATTGCTGGAGACAACCGTTCTACCTGCTCCACGCCGAAACCTCCAGACTCCGCGTCGGACCCTGTTTCTGAGCCTTGCCTTGCTGCCGCTCCGGACCTCAAGCTAGAGCCCTGCCTTGCTACTGTTCCGGACCTCGTTGACGAGCCCAGCCCTGCTGCCGCGCCGGACCCTGCCTCTTCGCCTCGCCTTGTTGCCGCGCCAAGCCTTGGAAACAAGCCTTACCTTGCTGCCATGCCTAGCCTCATGCCCGAATCTCCGCCTGTCGTCGCATCTCCGCCCTGCAAGAGTCCAGTCCCGGAATGCTCTTCAGAGCCCTTCTTGCTTCCTGTGGAAGAAACCAGCACCGGGGTAAGCGCCGCTGCTTTGCCTGTTTCTCTCCTGACCGCCCGAGCTACTGCTGCTCCATTGCCCTCTGCCCCGGACCCAGCCGACGCCGGTCACCAGTGGGTTGCCTTTGTCGGGCCCTGGTCTACCCATACGGCCACTAGCCCAGACCAGCAACTGAGCCCAGCCAATGCCGGTCAAGAGTGGGTTGCCTTTGTTGGGCCCCGGTCTACCCAGACGGCCACGAGCCCAGACCAGCAACCGAGCCCAGCCGATGCCGGTCACCAGTGGGCTGCTTTCGTCGGGCCCCGGTCTACTTCCAGCCTCGACAGCCAAGCTAAGTCCACGCCCGCAGTCACCTTGCTGGTCTCCTCCGGATCACCACCGGCTGTAGCAGCCACCACAGCGCCTGCGCCCTCTCTGGTCCTCCCGGTTGGGCCAGGAACGTTCTCTGAACTGGTTGTGGTACAGCCTGCAGAAGAAGAAGAGGACATTATAAATTGGGCTGCTCTTGTAACTGTGTAAATAAAGTTGTTTTCAGTAACGCTTCCGTGTCCAGTCTTAGTCGGAACAGGACACTTGGTGGATGGGACCCACAACATGACCCTCTTGCTGGAACTGATGGGACAGGTGGAGGTAACTGGGGAGAGGTGGTGTCTCAAATAACCTCGAATAGGTGAAGTACTAAGAAGGTGGCAGCATCTAATAACCTGCACATTATTTACTTAAGTTATCCTATACCCATTACTGATGGGCTTTTTCCAGGGCATGTTTTAATGCCCTCCCTTCTGCAATTATGGATGGCAGATATAAAGGAATCTCTGTAGCACTTAGGCAATGCCCCTTTACCTCTAGCAAACTCAAAACCCTTGGTTATGTTTTTCTAAGGTGTACATTCTACACAGAACTGTGCTCTCAGTGATTTTGCCCTCTAATGGAAAGATTGCCCTGCTACCCCAGTCATTTTTTTTAAATGACAGGTGTTCTGAAATCACCTACTTAATTGTTAAGTTGTGTGCCTTAGTCATAAACCGCCCAGAGTCCCCCTTGGGGGAGATGGTGCAGTAATACAAGTTGATATATATCATAGATATATATATATATAAAGCAAGCCACAACATATCCAGATAGAAGTACATTATACATTAAACTATGTATAGTTTACATATACTATTATATATTTTTGGATAGCACTTGGATTGTTTTTATGTTATCTTGTACTAGTCTTAGACTATAATAAGGAAAGATGATGTTGAATGACCTCAACTGATCTTGCAAGAAGCTAAACAGGGTTGGACCTGGTTAGGGCTTGATTGGGAACCTATCAGGAAATCCCAGGGCTGGAGACTAGATTGAGAAATCAACCAAGCAGGCAGTAGCAATCCACTTCTGCAACGTTGCCTAGAAAACTACCTGAATATATTCATATCATCACCAGGGTCCGAGCTCAACTTGAGAGGATGTTTACCTTTATTAACCTTCTGTTTATTGTAAGGAAATGCTAAACATGACACAACATGAATGTTGTTATATCTCTGGTAGACATAATCTATGCATATAGTCAGGTTTTGACTGGCAGCCTTTATGAATCAGATAGGATTGTTCTTGATGTTTAATGTATTCTGTGATGCATTCTTGTTTATCTTCTGTACTGCTCTGTGTCAAAATGCAAAGCCATTCCCATTGAACGCCTCCAATCCCATCATGCTTTTTGTTTGTTCTTTTCATGGTGTAGAATGGAATCACCCCACTGCATGTGGCTTCCAAAAGGGGGAACACTAACATGGTGAAGCTCTTGTTGGATCGTGGAGGGCAGATCGATGCCAAAACCAGGGTGAGTGTTTTATTCCCTGAATGTATGTTCTCATGCATTTTACTTTTTTGCTTATTTTTTAGGTAGGGGCCAGAACTCCATCAAACCACATTCTTTTAGAAACCTTCATTCAGAAAGTCATTACATAAAGGCTTGGATCCAACATTTTTTCTTTGTGAGTAGAAGGGAATTTACACTTAGTCAGGATGCCATTTTATTCATGGAAGAAATTCTTCTATGAGTATATTTCTCCTTCCATGAGTGAAAACTCCTTCTTTGAATAGATGCTCTTTCTGTTACGGCTGCCTGTACTTTGAAAATGAATTTTGGCCTTTTGGTTAAGATCAAGTGTAGCATTTGTTCTTATCAGAAAATCATTCTGAAAAAGTGCTCCAGTACTTGTGCAAAAACCCTAGTTTTCTGTTATCCATTAAAATGTCCTGACTTTTTTTCAAGCTACTGTGTGAGTCTGAAAAAAAGATGCTACTGATTAGGGAATGCAGGCATTGATGCTATTCCAACTCTTAATGCGACGACATCTTTTTTTATGCTTTCATTTTCAAAGTGCACAGAACCTTGCTTTCAGATTATAAAGGGAAACTTTGAATTAAACCTCGATCCTCAATATTTCCAGTCACCTATTTAATTTCTTTCTTTCTCCATGAAATGTTTAGAATGGCACAAAGCCAATTTTTTGTAGGTTTACTTTAACATTAGTAGTAAAACAGCAGAGTTTTTTTTTTAAGAATTAAGTCAGCCAGAGAATGTAAAAACAAACCAATATATAATCCAACAAAACTACAATACACATCACAATAGCTATTTTTGCTTCACTGGCTTCTCAAACATTCATTCAAAACTATATTATGCAGACATATTTGGAGATATTTCTGTTTCTGATGCTCTTACTAGAGCATTGCACTTGATTCACAGCATTCTAAGTTTATTGAATATGATGCACCTGCCAGGTATTTAGGTCCTAAAATACACTGAAAGCTCCTGGGGCTGCAATTTGGAAACAGATCCTGACTATCTTTTCCTGGGGAGAGGATTCCTAGATATACAATTTGAAAATCTTTATATTAAAAAAGATAACAAAAAGATGGAATGATTATCCTAGCAATTCAGTTCTTGAATTCAGTTGGGATAGTTTCTTTAATTTTGGTACAATATGAGATATAAACCAATTTAGGTAAAGCTTACAATCTTAGGGTTCGTAAGAGAGTATTTTAGGTGCCAAAGGATTCTTCAGTTCCCCACTCAAAGACAAGTGACAAATTTCAGAGGGGGAAATTCATTACTTAGATCTAAATTCATTAGATTCCCCATTTTCAGCTCGCCATAAAACTCTGAAGCTGGTTGTTTCCATGTTTGTGAAATCTTTAAAAGTAGTCGTGCTGAAAGCTCTACTAGAAGGCACTGAGGATCAAAGATTTTTCAGTCTTCTTCTATATCCCTGTTTTGGGAAATATATTAAGACAAACCTGTAATGGAAAGAATATCTGGATTTTTTTCTCTCACTTTCAGACTGAGAAATAATTGCAGGGAATAGTAAAATAAATGGACAAACAAATATCTCACTTTCTCCATCCTGGGCTGCAACAGGACATTTGATATGCTATTGTAGTCCAACCTAATCATAGGGTTACACTATTATTATTTTTTAAAGATGTTGAATGGCACTAGGACTTGGAATATACAACAGTGACCTAGATCAGTCAATGATTTATATGGTAAAGAGCTGCTTGGTATATATCATATACACCTTACGTATATGCAGAATTGGGCTCTATGCTGGCCAGTATTGCCAGATTTGCAGTATCGTTGAAATTTGTACATTATTATTTAAAATATTTCTTGGCCACCTTAAAGTCTTAATATACAGTTTATAATAAAAATACAACAGTAAAATACAGAAACATCTACTTCAAAACAACAATAATAGTAATAATTCCACAAACAACAAAGTTAAAGAGTGCCCAGAGGCTATGAGGGTCTGGGTGGGGAGGAATCGACTTCAACTCAACCCTGACAAGACAGAGTGGCTTTGGGGTTTTGTCGTCCCCCCCCCCCCCCCCAGTCTGGTAATCTGTCACCTTTGACTCTGGTGGGGTTGCACTTTCCTGGACGGAACTGATGCACAATTTTGCTCCTGGACTCGTGGCTGCTGCTTGATGAGCAGGTAGTAGCCGAGGCCGGGGGGACTTTGCACAGATTCATCTTGTGCACCAATTGCGCTCTTTCCTGGACTGGGAGGCCTTGCTCACGGTCACTTACACCTTGATCACTTCCTGTTTGGATTACTAAGATGTGCTCTACATGGAGCTGTTCTTGAAGACCACCCGAAAGTTACAACTGGTCCAGAATGCAGTGGTGTGTACAGTGTTGGATGTCCCTAGATTTGCCCACATATTGCACCCCTATTGCACAAGCTGCACTGTCTCCCAGTTTTCTTCCGGGTGCAATTCAAGGTACTGGGTGTTACCTTTAAAGCCCCACATGGCACGGGACCAGGTAATCTGAGGGACTGCCTCTCCCTGAGGGTATCACCCTGTCCCACCAGAATGGATAGGGTAGGCACACTCCACGTCCCTCCCCTTAAAAATTGCCATCTTGTGGGTCCTTGGCAGCATGCCTTTTCCGTTTCAGCCCCTGCTTTATGGAACACCCTCCCTCCTGACATCCAACAGGCCCCCCTTCTATCTTTCCAGAGAGTACTTAAAACCTGGATCTTCCCCCAGGCATTGGGATAGGTTGAGGTCAGGATGGGATGAGAATGGGGGTGCATCAGGGAAGTGTGGCTGTGGTGCCAGGTTTTTATTTTTGGGGGGGTTGTTTTTAGTTTATCATTATTGGCTTTATATTGTTTTATTGGTTGTAAGCTGCCTAGAGTTGTTTTAAGATGGGTGGCTATACAAATGTTTTAAAACAAACAAACCTGCTATACTGTTAAAATATGAGTTTACTTTAAACTCAGTTATGGTTAAAACCTAAAACAGTGTAATAGAACCCATTGAAGATAAGGCTTGAGAAAATGGTCAGGTCCTTAAGGTTTTCCAAAAGCTGGCAATGAAGGGGCCTGTTGGAGTTCAGGGGACAGTAAGCTTTATAAAAGGTTTCTGCAGAAAAGTCTGTTTAACATCCTACCCAGCTAAACAGCTGCTGAAAGAGGCTGAAAAAAGCAAGCAAGCATCTACTTCTATAATGGAGATGAAAGATTTATTTAGGCAGCTGTATATGGTAGCTATCAATGACCTTTCTAATTCAAGATTCTGGGACATAGTTACAGATAGAAGTATTCTAACAGTTCTAACTTTCCTTAGTGTATTTTATTCCTTCTGCCAAACAAGGAACAATGCTAGATGAAAATATAATCTCAGATTCTATGATCTCCATAAAATTTCTGATAAAGCTTTAAAATGGTTTCATTGTTTGATTTATTACCCGCATCAGATGAGAGTGTTGCTCTGAGCTGCCAGCACAGGGGCATTGACATCTGAAAGGACTGGCATCCAATTTTCAGAAATTTAGCACTGCCTCTTCTTTGTATGCTCAAAGACATTTTTCAGTGTGGGAGATTCCAGAATTTTGGTTTTGTTTGTCAGTGTCTTGCCACTGTGCAATATTCTTGTGTCCAACTTTGATTCAGCTTATATCATTTTTTTATCTTGCTTTGTCTACTTTGTTATGGTCATGCTTAAGTGAATAATAATAATAATAATAATAATAATAATAATAATAATATACATAATATAAGATAAAAGCCTTAAGGCTAAATATATGATTGAAGAGTAGAAAAATAGAATAGAATACATAGTGCATGAATGGATTTTATTAATAACTACAGGAAAGACAAGAATATCTGTTTTATCAGTGCTGCTAGGAGCCCTGAGATCCAGTGTAACTCAATCAAGTCAGCAGTAGCCAAATGTATCTGTTGGGACAATCAATTTTACCATGTCATCATACAACCTCCCCTCACCCCAGCAGCTTAAATGATAAAACATTCTTCTTTTTATTCCGTGGCAGGAAAATACCAGGTTGCTAAGGCAAAACCATAAAAACAAAACAATATCAATATCAATATGCTATAATTAAGGTAAAACCTAATAAATTGTGAAAGAATGGAGACCTGGCACTCAGAAGGGAGAAAGGAACAATAAATAGTTAAAGGAGGAGAAAAGATTATTCAGTCTGGGGAAAAAGGAAAGGATGAGCAAGAAATTCAAAATAACCCTAGTTTGATTTTGTTTGGTATAAGATATGGTAGAGATAAACTGACATGCTTTCAAGATTCCATTTTACAACTTTAGAGGCATGGTAAGGCTGACATGGAGAGGTGAAGTTTACACTGCTAGGTAGCCTGCAAGCTATTCCTCCTAAGCCACTCATATTAATCTAAGTCAACTACAAGATAAAGTTTCATTAACGCTGGTCAGCACAAAAGTTTTTCATAAAAGCAGACCTTTTGAGACCAACGACCTTTGGTACCAAAGATGAAGTTAGATCAGCACTGCGATGATTACCAAGTTATAAGGCTACAGGAACTGATGGAACATCTATAGAAATATGGCAAGCAACAGAAGAAGAATCTATAAAGGTTCTAACCAAACTGTGCCAGCAAATCTGGAGAATGACACAGTGACCAACAGATTGGAAGAGGTCAATCTACATACCAATACCAAAGAAAGGAGACTTAACAGAGTGTGTAAAGTATTGTACAATATCCTACACAGAGCCCTACATGGAAAGCTGGCTTTTAAAAAGGCTGAGAAACACGAGATGTCATTGTTGATGCATGCTGGATAATTGAGAAAGCCGAGGAATACCAAAAAGAAGTCAGTATGTGCTTTTTCGTTGATAATAGAAAGGCCTTTGATTGTGTCCATCATGTCAAACGTGGAATGTAGAATCTGCTTAGAAAAATGGAAATCCCAGAATATCTCACTGTCCTCATGCAAAAGCTATACACAAGTCAAGTCAGGAAGCCACAGTATAGACAGAAAATGGGGAAACAGTCTGGGTCCAGGTCGGCAAAGGAGTGAGACAAGGCTGTATACTTTCCCCTTATTTATTAAACCTATATGCAGAATATATACTGAGGGAAGTTGAATTGGAAGAAGATGAGTGTGGTTTTAAAACTGGAAGAAGAAACACCAATAACCCACACTATGCTGATGTCACTACTCTGATAGCTGAAAATGCAAGGATCTGCAAGCTCTAGTAATAAAAGTCAAGGAGCACAGTGAAAAATATGTGTCTATTTTTGCAAAGATCAGAATCATGCAGGTAATGGTTTTCCCTCTATTTTTTCTTTCTTTACTTCTAGATATAAAAAACTTATTTTCATATAAACATCTGATAATTACTAAACATATTAAAAGCTCTGCCTGTTACATGCAAAGTTTACCTGCCCTAATAGGATTTGTTACAATTCTGTGGAGCCTTTGCTTCCTGGCTGGAGACATAAAATAAGACCATGCCATCAAATTGGCTAGGATCTTAGCTTAGACTACTTCTCTTAGCTGAGAAGCTAAGAAGTTGGCAGTGTGATTCACTCAGTTGTAGAACACCTCACTAATCACAAATAGATTGAGAGATAACCTTAGGTGCTTTATTTTTGGTAGAAGGTTCCTGGACTATCATCTTGTATGAATGAATAAAATCAGGAGGTTGTCACATGGTGATAATGCTATCTGTTGCTTTCTCCTGGGCTTTTGGAGTTTGTGAATGTGAATGCATCGGACCAAGGCATCCGACTTTTTCCAGGCTGAGATCTGCTTAAAACGACTTTCTCTGACTTCCATGTGTTATGCTAGAGGTAAAAAAAGACATTTGCTGCCGATGGCCTGAATGTAAATAGACCCATTTGCATAGTTCAGGACCACAATAAAGTAGGGTCCTGGAACACACAGGGAACTGTACTTGCATTCAAACAAATACAAATATGTTCTCCTTCAAACTTCCAGCTGGTGAGAAAAAGGGTAGGGCTACATGTAAGTCCTATTTTCTACTTAGGTTGATTCCTCCACATATGCAACTGAATATGTGAACATGGCTACAGCCAATATGGCTTTCCTTTTATGTCAGGTGTCTTCTTCCTTCAGCATTATGGACACAAACAAGGGAATAGAAAATATCTAAATCTTGACGGGGCATTTTCATGTATTTTAGTAATTCTTTGGTTGAACAGTGAAGTGTGCTGTTACAAAATACAGTTTGTTTATGCAGCATTTGGGCAAAAATGATGTGGAACAGTTGAGGTCCTTTTGGAAATAGATAGTTTACAACTATTTGTTCTTTCATGAGGAGCCCTGCTGAGCCATTGATGCTAAATCAATTATTTCACCCAATGTTTCAGTGCATTTCTGGATTTAGAAACTGATAGATACTTTCAAATATTATGACTTCCTTTGTTTCTGCGGTGCGAAATTCTAGAAGAATTTAAGGGTACCATCCACTTAAGGATATAACATAATACAAGCTATTGGTAATAAAGTGATGTTAATATTAATGGATTTTAAGTTAGTTACAATTACAATTTTGGGTCTTAAGAGTAAGCAAATTATAACCTGGAGACCTCAGTTTGCTGAACTGGTTGAATGTTGACCTACATGGATCATGACTAAGTTTTCAGAGTCTGCAAAGATAACATCCAGTACAATTTGAATATTTTTCTTCCTTTCTTTGGCAGTGTAATTGTGGGTTTATTTTAAGGCCTCACTGTTCTTCTGCTTTCTTTCTCTATTGCTTGTTTTTGATAGTCCAGAACCACATAGAAAGCATGCCGTTCTTTAAATTTTTCCCTGGCTTGCCTTTTGCTAACCAGCGTGTTTAGTGCCAGAAGCCTTTCACATGATTCATTCATTCATTCATTCATTCATTCATTCATTCATTCATTTTGTATAGCTGCCCATCTCAGACCAGCGACTCTGGGTGGCTAAAAACAATAAAAACAAACAATAAAAACAACACAAAAATTAAATATAAATATAAACACAGCCGAGAGATCTGGTGGAGGGAGATGGGCGGTGATATAAATTTTATAAATAAATAAATATAAATAAATAAATCATTGGTGTTAGCACAACCATGAAATGGGGCCCTTTGCACACTCAGAGCCCCAGGTCCGGGCACAGGATCTCTTATACAAAAAAAAGAGGAAATAATGCAGGGATGGTGTTGTGACAACAAGTTTGTCAAGCAATGCTTACATGCTGCTTAGTCTTCCTTGGTTGGCATCTTTTTTTCCTATTTTATATTATTTATTTATTTAGCATCATTTCTATGCCATCTCAGTCATAAGACTCTCGGCATCTCTTTTGACATTCTTATTATCCTTTTTTATTGTTCCTTTCCACAATTTTTGTTATCATGGAGGTAATCTGTCTGTCTGTCTGCATTATTATATACTGCTGACTTCACATGGTCCTCTGGCAATTTATAATTTAACCATAAACCAAAAAATCAGTTAAAACCATGCCATAAAAAAATAACCATACAGTAACCAACCCTCTCTGATGATTAAAATCCAACCACATACATTTTAATTTGAATTAAAATTAAATTAAATTAAAAGCTCTGCAAATCAGTTTTGTTTTTCCCCCCTGAAAACAACCAGGGAAGGTACTAGCTATTCCATAGGGATGGAACACAGACAGAAAAACACTGACCCCTGACCATTTTCCTGAGCTCGCCTGGAAGGCAGGCCTTCAGCATCCTAATTTGGAATGCATATGCCCTGAATTGATCAACACACACTTTCAAAAATAATTACAAATATTGCAAGGATCTCCTATTATTTCCTATTACATAGCCAATATATCCAGACACATTGGGCATTTCAAAAGGAGAGATATTCTTAATGGTCTTTTTAATCTCTTCATTGGTAATAAATCAGGGTTCGCATATATACAGTATCTTTCCTAACAGAATTATCTCTCCTAGCAGCAATTCTGTGCATGGGTGAGAACTATTAGTAGAATACTTATAGAATATATAGAAACCCTTGTAATTTGATGCCAATTTCCCGAGTTACATAAACTCATTAATGCCAGTGCTGCTGCTCCCTGAGTGATGATGGATCTTTTTTGAGAGTTTCCGTATTTGAAGGAAGATAGAGCAAACACTTCATCATTGCCACTCCAATAAAGGTCTACTTTTGCTGCAAGATTTGTATTAGCAGTACAGGCAAATGGCTCTTTGACTCCAAGATAAAAGAACACTTGTTTCTGTTTTTGCTGTTTTTAAAGGATGGACTGACTCCACTGCATTGTGCTGCACGAAGTGGACATGACCAAGTTGTAGAGCTTCTCCTGGAACGAGGTGCCCCACTTCTTGCCAGGACCAAGGTGTGTTTATAGTTCAGACTAGTATTTTAAGGAAGTTTGTTTGATATTGAAACCCGTAGCAGTAAAATAAATAATAAATAGTAAAGGAATTGATAAAAAATATAATAAAATATTCTAAAATTCATGTACTCATGCTCACATGTGGTTACTTATTTTCTCATTCACTTCTGTTTCCACACTGTTTCCATTGCTTTTTATGCAAAAGTGCATTCATAAACTTCTACAAGCAGAATATGTGCAGATTAAATGAAGGTATCAAAAACTATATGCACATTCAGGAAAGGCAGTATTAATATACTATGATAGACAATGGATAGGATACAAAGTACAAATGCCTGAACACCTTTGTGTGTTCTAAAACAGAGTGAGGTTTTCCAAGTGAATAAGCAAAACCTCAAGACATTTGTATATCTTCCAAACCAACTTTGGAATATACCTTGGCAATGCATTATTGTAACTTGGTGGATGACTCTGTTAATTTGGAGTTCTGTAGGCATAACATATTTCAAGGCTTAAATTTAGTTTGTTGTGTGTGTGCATGTGTTTACATTTACGAGTTTGTCACTGCATAATGCTTTGCATTGTTTGTTGCAGAATGGACTGTCTCCACTTCATATGGCTGCCCAGGGCGACCATGTGGAGTGTGTCAAACACCTATTGCAGCACAAAGCTCCTGTTGATGATGTTACACTGGATTACCTGACTGCCCTCCATGTTGCTGCACACTGTGGCCACTATCGTGTCACTAAGCTTCTGCTGGATAAGAGAGCAAATCCAAATGCCCGTGCTTTGGTAAACTTTTTCTGGACTTCTGGTGAAACATAAAGGGAACTGGGATACTAACTCCACACATTCAGTTCAGTGACTATAGAGTCACAGGGGAGTAATTGCTGACCTTTTCAGTTGCACATTCGGTGACTCTGCCACAAATCCATGTAGACAGTAAAACAATTGGGCATTAAAAGAGATCTAATGGGTACAGTGGCATGTGGATAAGAATGTGAGGCAAACAGAATGGTCAGTGTACATGAGGAGGGGGAGCTTCTGCAGAGAACTACAGTCATAGACGTTTTGAAACATTAAGGGCTCCCTCTTCACAGCCTACAATAAAAATTATATTAAATTCTGCACCATAAGCAGAGTGTTGTAGTGAATGACATCAGTGTAATGCAGCCTCCTTCATTAGTGCTCTGAAATTGTGTTGGGGTATAAGTCCTATAGTTTCTAGTCAGTTAATTCATGCTACTTGCAAAACCTGAGTGTTGTAGCCCCAACCCCTGGAAGACATCACTTCGGGAAGATTGAGCTAATATATCTTTTCCAGATGGTCTGGCATTGCTTAATAATTATTTATTGATAGATATGTTTGATTGTCTAAGTTAGCATTTTCATAGCTTTTTCCCATTAAAAATATGAATACTATAGTTTATTCATTTTATCTGTTCCAGAACAAGAGCAGCCCTCCTTCCAACTGCTCTATTTGAATCCATTCCATTTCAAAATTCTTCTCTGGTTCTTGCATGTATTCATCAACTTCACAAAATCAGACTACATTCATTCAGATATCCATCCATCCATCTTATATACATGACTCTGAGTGGCTAACAATTAAAACAAAATAAGAACAAGATAAAACAGCCAAAATTTAAAAACAACATCAATAGTTGAGAACATTAATAACATTCCACATTCAAATCAACCATGATATGGGCTCACCCATACTGCCAGGGCCCCAGCCTAGATGGCACAGTCAAGTTTTTAATGCCTTGCAAAACGCCATCAGGGTGTGGGCAAGTCTAAGTTCAGGGGGGATAATATCCAGAGGGGGGGGCACCACACCCTCCCCCCTTTTTTAGTTTCACAGACACCCAATATGCCTATTTTCTATTATTCCAGTTTATTCAGTAATTTATGTTCTTTACCATTTACCATTTATTTTACATGTCACAGTCTTCTATATGCCATGGTCGTCATCAAATGGGTCTACAGATACTCATCTTCTGCCCATCACAAGTTTGGTCAATCAAGGCTTTTTTAGCAAAAGAAAGGAGATATTGACTAGTTCACCACTTTTAGTCATATCAGTGCCACATGTGTCATTCCTAGCTAATGATAAGGACACTACTGGCTAGGCAAATTTTGGCCAATATGCCACAAGGCAACCAAAGCAAAGTTTTACTCCAAGGATATTCATGCTATGCTATGGAAGCTAGAATTCTCATCTAGAGACTGCCTTGCAAGTCAATGCAATGTTGCCCACATCCACCCATTAGGAGATATAAGTAGCTTACTGATTGCATATAGCTGATCATACAGCCTCAATATACCTGATATACTTGACTGCACTGCCCTTTTGTATCTAATATACCTCCATATAGTTGGTTGCATATGTCTACTGATTTCACAGCACCAATAAAGTATAAAGTCTTCCTTGAGTCTTTAGATGGTTGAAAAGACTGAGCAAGGTTGAACTTTGTTAAATACTTTGGTGGAAAACCACAAAGAAATTCCAAGGCTATCAGACTAGGAAGGCAAGAAAATAACATGTCCAAATTGTTGCCAAGAAAAACACATGGATATGTCCATGTAATTACCAAGATACCAAAGTCAAGCTCCACCTGAAGACTTTACTTTTTTAGGACACATGGACTCACCCATACACAATGTATGATTCATCTTTTAACCCTAAACACTTTTTGATTTGATGTTGCCTAGAAAAACAGTATGTAACACTTGGGGGCAGAATTAAAATTTCAAATTATTAGGGATTAAACAAGAAATGCTACACCAGAGCATATTGTTAAAACATAAGTGTCAGTAGACAGGCAAAGGGTGGGGCTGCTTTTCAACCACTGTAGAAAGAGCAAAACCAAGAAGGAAATGGAAACTTGAGGAAAAAAAACATTTTATTATTGTTTTTAAGGTCCTTTAATAGCATTTTCTTTGAGAATATTAGTAGAAGCACATTTTAAAGATATATAATCAAGATATTATAGCAGTTCATGTGAATATAAATCTTTTAGTTTCAAGATCGTAAGATAAGGATGCTGGTGATAATAAATGTGGGATCACCAGTATATTTGACTGGAGTCCTAAACAAATAGCAGTTGATGTTGCAGAATAATACAGAGCAGGTATTTCATGGATGGTGATGCTTCTTACTCAATTCTGCTTATCAATGAATTTCTTCTGTCTTCCGTAAAAAGTAGAAAAACCACTAAAGAATATTTGAAGACACCTAACATAAAGAGATCCATAGAGGATAAGAAAATTATATTTAGATATCACACTAAGACACTCTTGCTGTTCAACAAGATAGGTATATTATTCAATAACTCATGCAACTTTTAACAAAAGTCTATTTCTTCCCTAAGGCTTAATGCCTAATCCAAATTTGGAATGGCTCCATTTCTAGTTTGCACTAACAATTCACTTTTAAATTCTGGTTAGGAAGGTAAGAGTAGAATGGTAGAGTCTGCATTCATGTGAACTACTGTAGGAGAGTGACTTAGTGGGTCATTCAAACACATTCAAAGTTCATTTCAATTTCACTTTTCCCCCTGGATCTGTGACAAGTTAGCAACAGAATCTGTGGGCCTTGGTTTTGATTTGAGAAATAAATGGTAGCATTGCTAGTATCTTACAGAAAGTAAAAAATGGAGCATTGAATAGTTTGGGAATATTGTAGCCTTTACTATTATTTGATTAAAAATAAAAATATCCTAATACAATAGCTGAAGTGGACTACAGTCCATGAAAGCTAGTAATATAGTAAATTTGTTAATGTTTAAGATGCCCAAGTCTCTTTCTTGTTCTTGATAAAAGAAGTAATTTATTCCTGAATAGATGGCCTCTGTGGATAGGTGTCCTTACATAATCATGATAATGCTCAAATAATGAAATGTGCATTGTAACATGCACATGACGTAAGCTCTGCTCCTTCATATTATCAATACAGTGTCATACACAGGTGTATAAGGAATGGAGTTTGTGTTGTGATGTCAAAACACATCCATTATTTCCCATGGATGCCCATACTTCTGTACTGTATGTATCTATTTTGTACATTGCATAGATCTCCCCATGAATTCAGTTACCATGCATTTGTTTTCACATGAGTTGCTTCTGTTGTTGAAATAGTACATTTTTGTAGCACACAAATCACACTGTTTTTTTTTAGCTTAGACAATGCAGTTCTGGAATGTAATATATTGTGATTGTGTTCTATAGATTGTGCTTATGTGTATCATGGATACAATTTAGGAATGACCTGAAATAGCACCCCCAGTTTATTCCCTTTATTTGCACATGACAAATGGAGGAGAGAAAATTTGGAGCCAAGAGTAGGATGAGCCAAAAGAGGATGAATTGTTTCAGAAGTGAGACAAGGGAGTGATAGCTTTCTTTCTTTTCCATTTATTCTAATAGTTTAGAACAGTGTTTCTCAACCTTGGCAACTTTAAGATGGGTTGACGTCAACTCCCAGAATGCTGGCTGAGGAATTTTGGGAGTTGAAGTCCACACATCTTAAAGTTGCCAAGGTTGAGAAACACTGGTTTAGAAATTGCTCAGCATTCCAACAGCTCTTTAAAAAAAGACTTATTTTATTTATGCCAGCCCATACGCCAACTTTGGTGGCTAAAATAAACTGACTATTTTGTCCTATTCTCAAATGGCCCTAGATTGTCAGTAGTATCATTGTAACTAGCTTCATTTCGGGAGCATCCTGGGAGGGCGAAAGATGGCCATTGGTGCTTTGCTCTGGATAGAATTAGAAACACTTGGTTTTTTAAGATTCAGGCAATAAGTAGTTGGCAATGCTGAAACAAGCAGCATTTTAAAAAACTGAAGAAAAGGAAACGAATCTATTGCTTTCATTGTAATGTGCACCCTCCAAGTTAGGAGAGAATCCAAGATTTTCCACTTGGTACTAAAAACTACCAATATCATAGGCATTAAGCTGAATTCACCTGATTCCCCATCCCAACATAATACTCTGCAAAAGTACCATTAAAGTATTGCTGAGCCAATACTAATAAATTCAGAACCCATTATAAAACTTGTATTTTCTGTAGTGATAATTAAAGTTAGTTTTTTAAAATAAGCAAGCAGGGAAGTTCATGGATGTTGAGTTTCCTATTCTTCTTATCCTTGTGATTTCCATGGGGCTTCTCTGGGAGCCAGGATTCTTCTTGAATAATGTGATATTGTCAGCCCTGGCTTTCTACAGATAAAGGATGTTGGGGGCTGGTGGTGGTGTTCTGCCCGATTTGGAGCAAATACTGCCCCTCCCTTGCAGTTCACTCCTGTCCCTCCACATTGTTCAGGAGCAATTGTGAACCTCTGGAAAGCTTCTTGGAGGCAGAGAGAGCTGTAGGACTGGGACTAAGACCGTACTTATTTGGGTATCTTGTTAAAACCCATAATTTTTCAAATTGACTGATACTTTTTCTGGTTGTTGTAAATCCCATTGTTCAAGTCTCATAGGTCTCTCAATAATTAATCAGTGGTCTCTTGCTATAATGTCCTATTTCTATGCAAAAAAAGTAACATTTCAGCATTGTCATATAATTGTTCAGAATATATAGACTTACAAGTGCACTTTTATGGTAAGATAAGGTCAAATTAAGTACTGAAGTAAGCATTCCATTATAGTTAACATACTCTGGTATTGATTGGAGAAAGTCTATGTTAAGCCATAGAAAATGGTGGCAATATAATCAGAACATTCTTACTCTAATGTCCTTCCCCCATATGCCAAGCAGCATGGAAGCTACTTGAGTGCAGTGCAATCCTATATTGCAGATGTTGGTGATTATGAAGTTTGTATTATTTACACATGGTAGGTAATGCTACACTGCTGTGGTCTCTGTAGCTCAATTTCATCAGCTACTACTATAGCAAAAAAGAATAAAGAACACCACACATATTAAACTGCCAATCAGACATTTCTTTGTCTGCTTAAGATAACTTCACAAATCCTTTTTTGGGCTCATTGTTGCAGCTGTACCAGTAGCCCTGGTATTCTTGTTTTCTCAGTATGTCAGAATCTGACTTTTTTTTTTTTAAAAAAAGGGTAATCTACCTGTATGAGAACGGAAGGTGCATGATTTAACTAACATGACTGTTTTTTGCACAGAATGGTTTTACTCCACTGCACATTGCTTGCAAGAAAAATCGCATTAAAGTAATGGAACTGCTGGTGAAATATGGGGCTTCAATCCAAGCTATAACAGAGGTAGAGAAATTTCACAAAGAGCCATCTCTCGTGGCCATCTCTTCTTTCTATTCACACCCTCCTTTTAGGCAGAATTTAAAGGCATTTTGCAGAGGAGTAAAATTGCTATTGCTTTATTTCACAGTCGGGCCTGACACCAATTCATGTGGCTGCATTTATGGGGCATTTGAACATAGTTCTCCTTCTACTGCAAAATGGTGCTTCTCCAGATGTCACTAACATTGTGAGTATGGCTTGGATTTGAGTAATCCTAGACTAGCTGAGCTGTAGTGTGTCTTAACCAGAAGCTACGTTAGATATTAATATTTTGTGAAGCTTTTCCATCCAACTTTTCTATCCATACATTTAAAATGGAATATGGTATCTTTTTCTGTCTTCTGTTTGTCTCGTAAATACGTTTAGAATACACTTTTATTTCTGAAATCTCAAAGTAATGTCTAAGCAATTTCTTAAATAATTTCAGGATCTTTTGTTTGTATACCAGATTTTGTACAGTATAGGCAAATCTACTTAAATGCAGAAATATTTTTTTTTGTCCTTGAGAAAATATAAGTATCTAGCTATTATAAACAACATTCAAAATGGAGTTTGTTTTTCTGGGAAAAAGGTTGTTAGCAGGAGGATATGCTTGACTCAAGACCAGGTAATACAATCCTTTTCTCAGGAGTTTACATATGGCTGCTGGTAGATTATATGCATTATTATAATACTACAACTATAGGAGTTTGTGGTTCAGTGGATATGAAATACTATCTTCTATTTTTGCAGTGGAGTTTTTGCAGTTGGGGGACAAAATATGGGAGTCCCCCTCCCTCCACCTTTTCTAATTAATTTAATAGATGGACTTCATTTCTGCCTCTGTTTTATTCTGTGCAAAGTTGTACCACAAACATTTGTGGTTTTGGAATATATGAATCTGTCACAAATCCACTTCTTCCCAACCTTCCTATGTCTTCCATTTTGACTGCTATAATAGAGTTGTGTCTATGGTGCCGATATGGGGTATAGCATGCCCACAAGTTTGTGCTAGTGAATGATAAACAAGTATCTCAAGTTCTCTGAAATTCAGTACAGACTGAAATCTAAATCTTACACAATAGCTGCAAGTTATAATTTTGTTCAGTAAATAAATAGAAATAATTTTTCAAGCATAAACAATAACCGTGACATTTAGATCATTTGTTAGTTGGTTTCACATTTAAATATATTTGTCAGATTGATATCCATCAGTAGCATATGAAGATAAGGTCTATGTTTGATCTATTAGACCAAGGATGGACTTCAATTACTGGTTTTCTGTTAAAGAATTGCTTCCATTGGCAGAAGCAGAGGGGGTAATCCTTGTTGCTGCAGTCCCTCATATTCTCCTTCCAAATTAGCTCTAGCAGGGTGTGAGAAAAAGTTCTGTCCAAGGAAAACTGACATTGGTTTTCACTCTTGGGTTTTTATTTGTTGTCATTAGAATAATAGCTTTGACTCACACTATGTATAAAATAAGTATTCAAGACTAACATGAAATGAGTTTGAAGGTTTTTATTCAGATGGATAGCAAATTTGACACATCCATTCTTCTTCAGCGTGGTGAGACTGCATTACACATGGCAGCTCGTGCAGGACAAGTGGAAGTGGTACGCTGCCTCCTGAGGAACGGTGCTTTGGTTGACGCACGAGCTAGGGTATGTATTCTCACCTGCCAGCTTCTGCAACATTTTTAACAGTCAGAAGAATTCTCAGTGTGCTATGATGAACAGGTTTCATTTTTTTTTTCTTGCAATCTTCTATACTGGGAAGAACTCAAGGATGGATGGATGGATGATATCTAACTTCTTTCCTGTTTTGAGTTGTAGGAGGAACAGACGCCACTGCATATTGCCTCTCGGTTGGGTAAAACAGAAATTGTGCAGCTACTGTTGCAACACATGGCACACCCAGATGCTGCAACAACTAATGGGTATACACCACTACACATCTCTGCCCGAGAAGGCCAAGTTGATGTAGCATCAGTTCTATTGGAGGCAGGTGCAGCACACTCCTTGGCTACCAAGGTAAAATCTAAAGTTTTGGTGCTAATGTTCCAATACTAGCCAACTAAGACCAGAATTATAATTTTACCAATATGTTATGGCTAGATTGTTATGGCTAGATTGGGCTAACATAGAAGCAAAGGCCTTGAAACCAGATTGGTCTATTATAATAGTAATGTAAAAGGGCCATCCATTCCTTCTGCCCCAAAATGAATGGCCCTCAGCCTGTTATGAAACATGAGCAGAAGAAAGAGATTTAAGATTTGAGATTTAGCTGTTCTATATAAGGGTTGAGTGTTACAGTTTGCAGTTTGGTGGTTTTCTTTGTACTAACAACTTTTCTAGTATCTATAATAAAGCTGTTGTGTTCTTGAATCTTGGCCTATGATTCCTTCTAATTTCAGAATCAGTCTGGGTGAAGCATGACACAGGTTTTCCTTCAGAATATATTAGTACTCTGATTTTCTACTTCTGTATTTTACAGAAGGGATTCACACCACTGCATGTGGCAGCGAAGTATGGAAGCCTAGATGTGGCAAAACTCCTGTTGCAGCGTCGTGCATCTGCTGATTCAGCTGGGAAGGTAGGAATTAGTATTCCAGTTTGAATTACCAGTAACCAAGAGACTTTTGTTCTAAGTGTTAAATATCCTAGTTTTGATGTTGCACTCAGTATTACAGAAGAAGTTGATACTGAAATAAAAATATCATTTATAACAGTATACAAATACTATGGATATACTATTTTTACAAAAGCTTTCCCAGTATTAATTGCTACAGATAGTGCTCATAGCATATTGTAAAGGGCAAATTAGAATGGATTTCATTGACTGACTCTTTATAGGATTATCACATGAAGGCTTCCTTTTTAGGTGGTTGTTTAGATGTCATGAAACGCCCACAAGGATAGTATATTATCATTATAGTTAGCACATGACAGAAGATATTGTTGCTATAGCTCCATGTCCAGTTTGCTATGCATACTTCGTAAGATCTAGTTCAATTTGTCTCACATGTTCATGCCAACTATAGTTAAAGATGTGCAGTGGGGCAAGAAAAGCTGTCAAGAAAGGTTGAATGGAAACAGGATATAAAGGGGGATGAAGAAATTGATACATTTAGCAGCAGACTATTTGCAATGTGTCACTTGGCTCAGTGCCAATCTCAGTGGCAGTATTCTGTTCAAGTACCTCACTAGGTACACTTTTAACTTTCTAACTCAGAGTTAAAAGAGGGAGGAAAAAGGTGTTATCTTCAGGCTAATAAGGAGTCCCATAAACAATCATTCCATGGTGGGCATCTTGCTTGGATATGCTAGGAAAGGCAACCAGGTTGTGAATCCCTCACAAATTCAGCCTTGACCAACTTGCTCCTTTGACATGAGCTTTCTTTCTTCTTTCCTGCTCAGTCAGTGTAGCATCCTGGGACTCCTAGTTTGGCTTCCCCCTTCCCTGTAAATACTGTGGGCTTTTATTTGGCAGAGACTTAATAACCCTGCAGCAATTTCCTCCCTCACATTCATTCTTTGAATGTTTGACCTCAGCTGCAACTTTTTGGTAATTCCTTCAGCAACAATGCAGCTGTTTGGAAATATAGCATTTCCCTGACTAGTGACTAGCTTTTGTAGTTACTGTACAGTGAGTGGGATTAAAGGAGGGGATCCCCTGTTTCTTTCTCTTCTACAAACCCGCTTGCATATAATTCCACCATGAGTATATTTGTAAAATAATATTTTTTTCCCCAATTAGATGGTTATTTTTCCAGGATTGCCAGAAATTCCATAGATAAAATGGAAATGCTTTGTTTTTCTTTCTGCTATGAAGTCATTGAGGATTGCAAGCCTGGCAGTAAGACTATATGGTTAGGATTACAACATATTAGGGAGGTATGAAATGTTTTGAGTTTGAAATGGCTGTTCCAATCATAGTGAAGGAGGTCTTCTGATAATATTCTGACTATTCTGGAAGTGTTTTTTGCTGAAACCTCTCCCTAGAAGTGATCTGAGCTCAAAACAGGGCTGATTTAAGCAGAGGATACTTTTAGGGTAGTTGGAATAGTGTCAGAACACTTTCAGTAAGGACAAAACAGCTGTTATGAACTCAAGATAGGGCATTTCAAGCTTGAAATATTTTGAATCCAAACTATTTTTTACTGCACTACAAAATATATCAATTCAGAAAATTTAATAAATTTGAAATGGCTTATTCTTTTTTAAAAAGCAAAATTCTTTTATCTAATATTGATTTAATAATATTGTCTTTTAAATAACATGTCTAATATGAAATAATTCACTTTGAGTTAAACATGCTGTGTTTTTCTCAATTGCTTATTTAATTTATACTGTTGTTTTGTAATTAATGCTAGTTTAAACAAAGCTAACCAGCACTTAATGCCTTAACATAAACCACCCTTTCCAGAATGGTCTCACTCCCCTCCATGTTGCTGCTCACTATGACAATCAGAAAGTGGCACTACTGTTACTGGAGAAAGGTTCTTCTCCTCATGCTACTGCCAAGGTGAGATTTATCATTCTACTGTGAATATATTCTGGTTGTTCTAAAACAGTGTATTCGAAACTTGGCAACTTTAAGATGTGTGGACCAACTTCATGCTGGGAAAGTTTAAAAAACACTGTTCTAAAATAAACTAACTAGAACCTTCCAGACTAGTTAGATCACAACTACCTTCCACCCTAGCTGGCACATATGCCTAGAAGGAATCCATTTAGGGAAGACAAGTATGGATGATTCTTTGAGGTACCATTTTGGGTATAGTTTCCACTAAGCCGACCTTGTCTGAGCATGGAAGCTAAGCAAAGACAGGCTTGAATAATACCAGAATAGGAGACTACAAGGAAATACTAGGACTGTAGGCTAGATAGAGAAGTAAAAAAGCTTTCTGGAAAAAAGGCAATGGCAGACCAATTTGTATTATTGCTAGAAAATGCATGGACATGTCCAATGTGTCACCAAAATTCAAGTTATTCTTAAAGATGACTTTATTTTTACCTTTAGTTCTATAAAAGTTACATAAATTCTAATCAGGAATAATCCGTTTAAAGGAAAGCCTGTAACTATTCTCAATAAAGGCTATGATGTGTTCTATAATTAAGATTGGACCTTTGAAATATTAGTGCTAATATATGCCTTAAATGGATTGCAGCTGTGATTTCATGGAAGAAACTATGGCTAATATTACTCTTAGGTGAAAGTTGTAGTGTCAGAAAAATAATGCCTATTCTCTGAAGAGGCAATTTCTTGATATTTTATTATGAAAGAAAACAAAATTCAAAGGTATATTAATACAAGGCAACTGGTTTTAGAATGGGTATACTCCTCTACACATTGCTGCTAAGAAGAATCAGATGCAGATAGCCACAACCCTGCTGAATTATGGAGCAGAGACCAATATTTTGACCAAACAAGGAGTGACTCCACTTCACTTGGCCTCTCAGGAAGGTCATGCTGACATGGTGAACTTACTTCTGGAGAAGGGAGCCAATATTCACATGGCCACAAAGGTAATGCCCTCTTCCTATTAAGAATGAATTCTTGAACTATCATCTAGAAAATGATATACTGTAAGTGTTCTACAAAGCAATACAAAATGTGAATTTGTGTTAGGGAAGTAAAAACAGGAACATGTGTAAGAATATATTTGGCTAATATCTGTTATCTAAAATACCCATTAGTGCAGAGCTTTCCAAACTATGTGTCGGGACACATTAGTGTGTCGGCTGCAGTGTCTGGATGTGTTGCGGCCTCCGAGCTCTGCCAGGATTCTGCTCAGGTCCTCGTGCCTGCCTTGTGCCTGGCTGCCTCCAAACCTGCCCTGCCAGGATTCCGCGCAGGTCCTAGTGCCTGCCTTGTGACCTGCTGTAAGAGTGTGTCACAAAATGATGCGTGTCTAAAAAGTGTGTCACCAACATGAAAAGTTTGGAAAGCTCTGCATTAGTGGAATATGTTTTTTTTAATCTACTACTGATCTCCTCAATAGCAGATAATATATCTACAGAAGTTCATTATGGCTCTGATCTTTGCTTATATGTTAATTGGAAATTGCAATTAAATCTGTTAGATCATGTTGAGGTTTCTATAATGCTGAAGCTGAGATACTTACTGTAATGATTATAAAATATGATCAGTTTTGGGGTTGAGGGTGAGTTTAAAAGATTCTACTGTTTCTGGCAGAATTTCACCCCAAATTGTATGGATAATTTTCCCTTGCTTGCAGAATTTTCATTTTTTTTCTGCCTCTCTTCTCCAGCATGTGTCTGAGGCCACAGGCCATGGTGTTCAATTCTTTTATAATACCCAATTTTACGCCCCCCCCCCCGTTCATATCTACAACCTTTGTGTTCTCCAATATCTAACCAGGATTGGAAACAAGCTGTGAATGAGTTGACAATCTGGAGAGTTCATGATAATTATTAGGGAGAAGTTGATTGGATATAAACCCAACTGAATTTCATTAGGCCTACTACTAAGATGACATATTTAGTAATATCATACTGAATGCCTGCCTTTGTTAGGATTCAGTTCCTTGAGGCAGCATGGTCACAGCCTGTGGTATTCAAGACTTGACCCTCATTACTCAGGTTATGGCGAGAGGTATTTTGCTGCAACAATCTTCCTAAAGGGCTACCTTTGATGATGGTTGAGACACTTTAATTATTACAGTGTAAAAGATGTTTCTTCTCTTAATCTGTATTACTAAAAATACCTGTGTTGTTAATTTTCAGAGCGGATTGACATCTTTACATTTGGCAGCTCAAGAAGATAAAGTGAATGTAGCAGATATGCTGATAAAGCATGGAGCAAACAAAGATGCCCAGACTAAGGTATGACAAACAGTAATTTCCAAGATGATAAAATAAATTTCCAATGCCTTATCACATTCACTACTTACGTTTTTGGGGGGTCTTTTTCATTTAGCTGGGTTACACTCCACTAATTGTGGCTTGTCATTATGGAAACATCAAGATGGTGAACTTTCTTCTGAAGCAAGGAGCTAATGTCAATGCTAAGACAAAGGTAAATGTTTGTTAATTGTTTCTCATTTACAAACAAGCACATTAATATTAATTTGTATTTAAGAAATTTACAATATTTGTAAATTTGTATTTAAGAAATTTACAATATCTGAAAGTAGAAGGGTCAATTTTCCAATGCAATAGCCTGTGAATAAAGCATCATTAATAATGCATTTGACTATGTACAGATAATAACTCATAACCAATCATTATCAGCATGGCTGTGGAATTCTGAAAATGACAGTGCTAATGCATTATGTTGGCACCAGTGAGGAAAGCTAATATAAAAATATTCAGTTAAAGTTAAAAGTGTTATTGTTTAATAAGCAAAATTATATATTGTAATTATTACTTTATCTTATTAATTATTGTCGTACTGGAAATATTAACAGAATATGTACATGTTTTTGTTTATAATAATTAGGCTAGTGCATTCCCGTATAGCAGCGATTTAACTATGTTGTTACACTATAAAATAGCAAATGCCTATTTCTTCAGTTGACCAAAGTTATATTTATTTATTATTTATGAGATTTGTCCACTGCCTGAAACTTAACAGACTCTTGATGGTTTAGAGAACTTACAGAACAAACCAATATTATGATAAATTAAATAGTGACATCCAAACTCTAATTATCCTACAATTAATGAGGTAAAATTTGTTTGTGATGGAGCAATAGCTATTTTTTGTGTGTGAAATATGTGTGATATGGAATGATAGATATAAATGCTTACTTTAGATGTATTGTCGAAGGCTTTCACGGCCGGAGTTCGATGGCTGTTGTGGGTCTTCCGGGCTGTGTGGCCATGTTCTGGAAGTTGTGGTTCCTAATGTTTCGCCAGCATCTGTGGCCAGCATCTTCAGAGGGCAGGAGCACAGACAGAAGTGAAATCTCTGTGCCCAGGTAGAGTGGCAATGCTTTGTTTGTTTTCTATTTATAGAGCTAAGTTATAGGAGATTAGGTGGGGTTTTTTGTTGTGTTGAAATGTTAACGAGTGGCTGATGAGCGTGATTAGCATGTTCATTGTGAGTATTCCCATGTCCTGGTGGTTGGACTGAAACACAGCCTGCAAAAGGTCAACAAACTCAGTCCAACCACCAGGACATGGGAATACTTCTCACAATGAACATGCTAATCACGCTCATCAGCCACTCGTTAACATTTCAACACAACAAAAAAAACCCCACCTAATCTCCTATAATTTAGCTCTATAAATAGAAAACAAACAAAACATTGCCACTCTACCTGGGCACAGAGATTTCGCTTCTGTCTGTGCTCATGCCCTCTGAAGATGCTGGCCACAGATGCTGGCGAAACGTTAGGAACCACAACTTCCAGAACATGGCCACACAGCCTGGAAGACCCACAACAGCTTACTTTAGAGTTTTTCCCCACATAAAGTGATCAGCAACTTGAAGAGACAGTTACTAATCCACAAATAAAAGGGATATAGTATATAATTTTACAGGACACAAACACAACCAACTTTCATGGGAACCTAATGTGTTCGTTATCTTATTTTCTTTGCCCCACTGATTACTTTTTATTTATCTTAATTCCTAAAAATTAATAGGGATCTGATAGGTCTTAGCCTACCTTCTACCATTAACCCTATATGAAAAATCTTTAAGATCTATTAATGTTGTTTGCTGCCTGATGAAAACATCTGGCATCACTGTGATTAATACGTCTGCAAACTCAGGAGAATATTAACAAAGTAAATCTATACTATTTTAGGATTTCCCCCCCCTTATATTTCTTAAATGTGCTACCACTAATTACAGAATGGATACACTCCTCTGCACCAAGCTGCTCAGCAAGGTCATACTCACATCATCAATGTTCTTCTTCAACATGGGGCCAAACCAAATGCAATCACTGCGGTAAGATTGTAGAGTACTTAATGATATACTTGCAATGATTTGTTTTAAGCGCCAATAACTGTTGGACTCAAAAATGTCTTAGAAAATAAATTGGATTAGTCAGCTGGGATTAGATGAATGGATGTGACTTCTTAGACAACCTGTAGTAAGATATACAAGTCAGCTAAAAATAAATTATAATGTTAATACAATATATATATATATATATATATATATATATATATATATATATAAAATTATAATTATGTGGTTATAATTTAGTAAGAAAAAAATGATATCTATTGTATGCATGAGTTCTTTAAACTATAGAATGGATATCATTGCACATATATGCATGTCCTCATAGCATATGATTAAACATGTAGCTGCTGAAAAATATAACATAATGCAGGACAATAGTAATACTGAAACAAGAACTTTATCATACATCATATTTCTGTCACTCATTCTCTGTCAGGCCGAGCCCAAGAACAACGAAGTCAGTGCATTCAAACTCCAGTTCTTTATTTGCTCACACCGTACAGACAGAATCTTGCCAGAGTAAAGCTACTCTAACAAACCTAAGGGGAAATAACCTGGGAGACTCTAGGGCGGGGCTATCCTGAACCTCTTCGCTTTCCCACCATCGCTCTCCGGCGTGTGCGTCCACTTATCTCCTTGGAATGTGCTCCCTCCTTCCTGAGAACCAGCGGCAGCGCCGAAATCCACCACATTCTCCTGCAGCAGGGCCAGATCTGATTCGTTTCTTTTACCTGTTCACTCTATAAACATTGATTAAATATATAAATAATTTTTAAAAATATTGAATTCATAGATAATTAGTTACAGGGAAATCTGATTGGTTATATAATATTATAAATATATTATAAATATTATAAACAAGGGGGTGTGGTGGCTCAGCGGGTAAGACGCCAGGCTTGTCGATCGGAAGGTTGCAAGTTCGGAGGTTCGAATCCCTAGCCCTGCGTGCGGAGTGAGCTCCTGCATTTGCCCCAGCTCTTGCCAACCTAGCAATTCAAAAGCATGCAAATGCAAGTAGATTAATAGGTACCACTTCGGTGGGAAGGTAACAGCGTTCCGCGTGTGTCATGCCGGCCACATGACCGCGGAAGCCTCTTCGGACAACGCTGGCTCTTTGGCTAACAAACGGAGATGAGCACCGGCTCCTAGTGTCGGACACGACTGCACAAATGTGCGGGGGGAACCTTTACCTTTTTATATAATATTGTGATACTAGTGTATTTATTACATGGTTTTTCCTTAATATAAATAATAAATAATGAGAAAATAGGGCTGAAACAAAAATAAAGATAAGAGACAATGGTTATCACTTCTATATTAACTTAACTATTACATGGGCAGGAAAATTCAAGTTAGTTCTTTTTTCCCCTAAAGTTAAGAAAACACACTTTAGGTTCTGAATATAATGTATTTGTTTTAAAAAATGAGAGAATGTATATATTTAAACATGCTAAAAAATATACTGATTCTTATTTGTTTCATTATTCTGGGTTTATACTGTATCTGCTGCATCATGTCCATATCTGATCTAATATTCTGAGTTGGAACCTCTTAAATTCCTGCTGTATCTAGGATCATTCTACAGTATTGATACTATTATCAAAATCACTGCCAATGAAAAGCTTATTGTCAAAATTAGACAGGAACACATGCGGCAAATAAAAAAATTATCTAATGTGATATAGAAAGCTGTGGGTTAAACTATTAAAAGTGTGTATTTTTTAAAAATGTAACAGACAGATGTTCTGAGTTTATGTTACCATGGCAATTGGTGCTATAGTCTGACCAAGTTTGCAAAGACTGTAAAGCACAGTTTTTCCTAAGCGAATGACTTATGATGTTGGATGGAAATGCTGGCTCATTCAGCTCTGGGTGTGATCTCATTGGTGGATATCACAGTCCTCCTTTTCCTTTTCTCTTCCTTCAGAATGGCAACACTGCCTTAGCAATTGCTAAGCGCCTGGGATACATCTCAGTGGTAGATACATTAAAGGTTGTAACAGAGGAAGTGATTACCACCACAACTGTGAGTACAGCAGACATTTTTCCACTACTTTATTCTGGTTTTGTTTATTTGGGGTCTTTTTAAAGGGATAAATTAATTACAGCCAATTCAGTACTTATACTTATGTAATTCAGTACTTTATAGGTGCATCCACCTGCAGAATTGATAAGCGTGTCATTAAACATATCCCAGTGTTTTGTTTGAATTTTATGCCTTTTCAGCATCTCTCCAGACATTTCCAATTAAATTTCATGTCAATTGTGCATTTAATATTCCGTTATTTGGGTTACCTCTCATTTTCTGTCCTTTCTGATACTGCAGTTTACTTGGGGGTAAAGTAGTAAGGGGCCCTGAGGCCAGCCAATATAGGAACCTGTATAGGATCACAGGTTTATCTATCCCTGATTATAGTAAGGTTTTCACATCTATATAATCTACTAAAACTTTTGTGTCTGTTTGTTTGTAACCTTCAATTGGGTGAAATGGTGCATCATAGGGCAACAAATTTTCAACCAAGATACCTCAAATGGGCTAACTTACAGAATGCATTTACAGAATGCATCCAAAATCCCATCCTGAAATTTGGCAAAGTTGTGGCCACTTCAGTGTTGCCATGTTGCCACCTTATTTATTTATTTATTTATTTATTTATTTATTTATTTATTTATTTATTTATTTATTTATTTATTTATTTTCTATCCTGCCTTTATTATTTTTATAAATAACTCAAGGCGCCAAACATACCTAATACTCTTTCCTCCTTCTATTTTCCCCACAACAACAACCCTGTGAGGTGAGTTGGGCTGAGAGAGAGTGACTGGCCCAAGGTCACCCAGCTGGCTTTCATGCCTAAGGCGGGACTAGAACTCACAGTCTCCTGGTTTGCCGTTGGCTTCTTCCTAGGGCTGAGAGTGTGTGACTGGCCCAAGGTCACTCAGCCGGCTTTCATGCCTAAGGTGGGACTAGAACTCACAGTCTCCTGGTTTTTAGTCCGTTGACTTAACCACTAGACCAAACTGGCTTTAGTGCTATCATGCTGCTGCGTTAAGCCGCAGTCACGTGATTGTCATTTCTAATGCTCCCAGCCAGGTTCCCACAAGTTAATGAGAAAGATAGCAGGAAGTCTAAACTCGATCATGATTGCTGACGCTTCCTGCTAGCTTCCCACAAGCAAAGTCAGTGGGGAAGCTGGCAGGAAGTTGCAAGTCAAAGGCCAGCAGGCAGGTAAGTGGCTGCTGCTGGGTGGGGTAGGAAGTGAGTAGGTGTGCAAGAGATGTTGCAAGGGTTGGGGATGGTGTGCAGGGGTGCGTGACAGGTGCAGCCTGGGTCGGGGAGGTGCGCAAGGATGCAGGTTGGGGAGGGTGTGTGGGGGTGTGGTGCGGGTTGGGGAGGGTGTGTGAAGGTATGGTGCAGGCCAAGGAGGGGGTGTGGGGGTGCATGAGTGGCCAGTGTGGTATAGAGGAACTTGGGGAGGGTACACAGGTGAAGAAGGAAGAGGGAGGGAGGGAGGGAGGGAAGGAAGGAAGGAAGGAAGGGGGAGGGGGAAGGAGGAAGGGAGGGAAGATTTCCGATGCTTCCTGCCAGCTTCCCACAAGGAAACTCAATGGGGAAGCCAGCAGGAAGTCGGAAGGCGCTCCCACTCCCACTGCTTTTTTGCCCAACCGTGGTCATTCTGTTTCTCTGTTTAGGTAAGGAAATATCTCTGAAACAATGACCAAATGGGTCACAGGTTGTCTAGTTGCAAATAAGAAGTGAGCAAACATTTTGTAACCAGGAACGTAATACAGATGCAGTTAAATCATACTTTAGATGTATTTATCAGGTGCTTCATTCATTGCTTACTTTGAATATTTTATTTATTAATTAGGAAGAGGAAATTCTATATCCCTCCTGAAGCTATGATTTTACCAATAATTGCCATCCCCCACATTTTATTTATTTAGTTAGTAAGACTCTTTTTCATATTTAAACCGAATCTGAAAGTTGGATTGGTTTTATTGGATATCAGGCTTAGAAAAGATAATCACTTTGGTACAAACAAGGAATTTGAGGCAGAAGTGGATGGGTTAAAAAACAGGAATGTTCCTCACTTTTAATTGTTAGTATTTTAAAATATTGAAATTAGCTTGTTCCTTACCCATCAAGCTTATACAACAGAGCAAACTGAAGCCTACTATTTGCAAATAATTTCCCAAAACTAAACTAGTCCTTTTAATATTAGATGGAAACATGATTCATATGCTTGGCAGTGATGAGACTATTGGTATTTATAGAAAAGCAGAAAAATATAAAGGAGGAACAGTTCTGTTTTAAGGACAACAGACTGTTAAGGTTCACAAACATCTTTAAGATTGTGTTTAAGATTATGGTGGGGAAGAAGAGGATGTATTCTCTTAAATGATTAACATAGTGAATCATGCTGACTTGTAGGTATTCAGAATGGAGGGACTGAAACATTTTTAGAAACATATCTTGCTCTGTATTCTTTTTTTAAAAAAATCAAGCAGCTTCAAACAAATCTTAAGACATAGTCCAGAGAGTTGCTGTTTAGGGAAAGCATTTACTGTTACACATGAAAATCTCATATTTGTACAAATTCATTGTCAACCTGAATGTCTTTTTGGTGTGGTTCAACAGCATGTGTAGGCAGCTGAGTATCTTTGAAAATCAGGCATCTCACCAATTAACACTTTTGCAAAACAAAACAAACAAGTGGGATTTTAAACATAGTTTTCCCTTCCCTTCTGGAATCAATTTAGGTCAGCAAATTGGATTTTTGGGATTATGCTGGAAACGTTTTGCTCTGAGTTGATTTCCTCTATAGGAAAATATGTTATATTGAGTCAAACCATTAATTTATCTAATTCAGGGAATTATATACAGTATATTTATTTATACAATCATTTATATACCATCCACTTTAGAGTGTCTAGGTGGTTTCCAATCACCAGATACATAATCAAATAATTCCCAAAAATAAAGGATCAGAATCTCAATAATGTATCACAATAAAACCAAATTTCATTAAAAAAAACCTTTTTTAAAGAGAAAAAAATGCCTTTAATTAAACAGAACACATGGGGTGGCAGGAGAAGAAAACAAATTATATGTGTATAACAGCATCTCATGCATGTATAATGTATGTTCAGTGTTACAGAAAAGTTTCAGTAAAGGATGATCGCGTTTCATTATAATCATCTATACATAGTCAACTGTACATTCATAACCAACTCATTCATAAGCCACAAGTAAATTCTGGTTAGGATTAGTATTCAAGGCCATACACTCATATTCCCAATGTTGAAGGGCAACTCTCTTAGCAATAAGAAGGGTACAGAAATCCACTTCTGACATCCAGATCAGCTGACAGTTTCCATGTGGTAACTACGCTATTCAAAAGAATATGGACATCCAAAAATATTAAAACCCTTCTCACAGGAAGACTTTAGTACAGGTTTGTTATAGAACTGAAGAACAAGGTGCTCTGAGCATATATTCAGACCAAGATTTAAAACAAAAAACAACCCCCTCCCCTCCAACAGAACTAGAGTTCTCACAAATATTCTTTTATGTCCAGGATTAGTCCCATTATCTGCCAAGATTTTTGATCTAAAAAATCTAATTTATGAGAAAACAAATACTTTTTGTAGTTTTTGTCATGAATCTATTGGCAATTAGAACCCCTTGCTGATATACCACAAATCAGTAATGTCCCCATTTTATCTTCTGATTCTCCTGGGTCTAGTTCCCCACAAAGAGATAATACTGGATTTCTGTCTTCCAATTACTTCTTTTCCTGCTGATATCCTTAAATCATAACATATAATTAATCAGTCCATTTATAGATTGTTAATTATATAAACTATATGAAAACAGTATGTAAATTTGAAGTGGATAACATGAAGAATCCAAAATATAAGACATATATTGAGATAAAGATAAAGCTAAAGAATGTATATTTTATAGTAACTATGGTTTATTATTATTATTATTATTATTATTATTATTATTAGTATTTTACTGTTTGATTGAAATTGTGAGCCAACTGCAACGAAATTTCATTCTATTGTGCACTTGGTGAATAGTGTATATTGGGATGACAATAAAATTATTATTCTATATATAATCATTACTTGAGATAAAGATTCATCATATCTTCTGCTAAGTCAGTGATTTTTTTTCAGATTATCCATGTTTCATTGTTGAGTTTTACTTGGACAGGTTTTTAGCATTCTAACAGTTTCCATATGTTTCTCAGAATTTTTGTGAAGATATTACCTAATTCATTTTAAAATTAAGGCTGAATTAAGTTGAAAATGTTTTGTATATATTATTAGTTCTAAAATGTTCTAAAACTATTTTAAGAGCATTTGATAGCAGAAATTGCATTTCACCACTTCATCACAGTATGTAGCCATTTTTACTGCAATATCATGGAAGCAACAGTGTCTATAGAGGAAAAAAACCAAAGGATTACAATACACCTTTGAAATACCAGAATAAACTAATTTTTAAAATATCTTGATAAGTAACTTTTGGCTTGGATAAGTTTTAAATTTTCTTATTCTTTGCTATGTGCAAAATAGCACACACACACACACACACACACACACACACACACACACACAAATACACACGAGCCTGACCTCTCTCTTTTTCTTATTATAGACTGTCACTGAGAAGCACAAGCTCAATGTACCTGAGACTATGACTGAAATTTTGGATGTTTCAGATGAGGAAGGTAAGTTCACTTTGTTTGTTAATATACTGTATGCATTTATAAAACATATTTATCGCTTTTATCATGGATAATTGGTGACGTTGTAGAAAAGAAAAATGAAAAACAGCTACATTTTGCTGAAAATAGGAATAGAAATTGAAAAACGTACCAAACTAACTAAAAATATATTCAGCTAAAGATATGTTTCTGATAAAAGTAGAAAGTAAAATATCTGTGATTTGGATAAGCTAGGCCATAGTAGTAGCACCCATAGTGACAGTCATTGGCTTTAAAATGGCAAGCCCAACTGGGCAAGCAAAGCCTCACCACTTTTTAAGTGCTTGTTGGTCATATTTGCCATTTTGAAGCCAATTACCATTACAATTACAATTACGGGGGCGTGGTGGCTCAGTGGGTAAGATGCCAGGCTTGTTGATCGGAAGATCGCAAGTTCGAAGGTTTGAATCCCTAGCCTCGCGTGACGGAGTGAGCTCCCACACTAGCCCCAGCTTGTCAACCTAGCAATTTGAAAGCGTGCAAATGCAAGTAGATTAATAGGTACCACTTTGGTGGGTAGGTAACATTGTTCTGTGTGCGTCATGCCGGCCACATGACTGTGGAAGCATCTTCAGACAATGCTGGCTCTTTGGCTAACAAACGGAGATGAGCACCGGCCCCTAGAGTCAGACACGACTTCACAAATGTGTGGGGGGAACCTTTACCTTTACCATTGTTTCAGATGCAAAAATGGGAAATGGAGACAATACTGATTCAGATGGACTAGCAATTAGACTACTTCCTATGTTAGAATTTCTTTTAAAATTATGGGGAAATCAGAGTTATCCCAATGCCATTTTCCTTAATGTAAACTACCTATTTACCTGTGAGCATGCGCAGATACAATTGTTGTTTCTGAATATGTTCTCCAAATGGAGCAAATACAGTAGCTATCACATGATTTTCAAATGAAACGTATTACAGGTCATCCTCATTTGGTGACTGTCTCAGACAGCGACTGTTCACAATTATGACAATGATGAAAAAGTAACTTTTTGACCAGTGCCCACATTTACGACTTTCTCAGCATCTCTTTCTCAGTAATGTGTTCACCGTTACAGTATCACGTCCTGTGCCTGACCCGTTCCCTCCCCCCCCCCCATCGGAGAGATTGCCTAAAGAAGCTATCTCTTCCTGAGCTGCTTTTCTCTGCAGCACAGCAGGTCCCTAAAAATTGCTAATTGCAAGTTAACAAGCTTAGCTCTATGACCTTAATTAATTGATTAGAACCCTCCACCTGGCAGCTGCTACCTGAAACTGACAAGACCCTAATCAGTTTCACCCTGAAGGCTTTTGTTTGCTGAAGTAAAATCATAAGCACAGTTACAGTCATGTGATTTTCACTTAGTGACTGCTTCGCTTAACGACCAAGTCACCAGAACCAATTGCAGTCACTAAACGAGGACTAGTTGTAATGGAACTTCAGTATAATTGATCCTTATATGTTCCTTTGTAAACAATTTTCCCCTGAAATGTATGTATGTATTATGCAGCTTTAAAACATTCTGATTATGACCATTCCACTGACGATGAAGCCTTTAGTGATGCAGGTACTGTAGAAAGAACTCTTGGGGAGCAAAGAAAATGTTTTTAATTTTCTTGTTAAAAGATAATGCATATTGAGTGCCTAACACTGATCAGACACTAAATTTGATTGTGAATCTGTGCATGTTTATAGTTTGTCCCACCCTCTGTTCTCCAAATGGAGAATAATGGCTTAAAATCACTACTAATATAATGAATTTGAGTTATAGTCTGGGGAATGTGCCTAATTTCCAATGTTAATTAAAAGTGTAATAATCCTGTATTTTCGTGTCATTAATTTAAAACAAAAAGACACACAGCATGTTATTTTCTTACATATCAGTATTTTCTAAGCAGTTCAGCATTATTAATTTCATTAATATAGAAAGATGAAGTTATGAGAACAAGACTGTCACTAAGAAGAAAAGTGACTTAATAGATGATGTCACATTTGAAGTAGGAACTTTACAAGTCACCCTCTTAGTTGTTAATGCTTTACATTGTTCCATGAAATACATAGCACATAAGCTAGTTTATAATATGTAAAACACAACTTCGCATATATAACATACTGTGCTGTAGCATCTTCATTCATAGTTAACAGTATTAACACTGGGCTATGTAATATAATTGTATCAATATATTTCAGTTACTTGGTGGATTTAATGATGGAGCTTATGTTTGTACATAGCAAAAACATTTACCTTTTTATTATAAACATGTTATGCTTCTTAAACCCTATTAAGGCAGCATTATGAATACAGAATGCTGCCACAAGTAAGGAAGGGAGAGTAGTGTACACCAGCAGCATCCACAATTTCTCTGGCTACACACTGTTGAGCAAGGACATCTGCAGTGAGTTCCTATTCATGTTTGCTTGAACATGAGTAGCAACTGTAACTGATTGGGAATCCTGCTTTATCAGTGCCTAATCATGCAACATGTTCCAATTGCATTAAGATGAATAGAAGTCAAAGACCTCATCATGCAACATGGGGAAGTTTGCAACACTATGATGGAGCCATGCACACCAACACATATTGTGCTAGGGCATTCAACTGAACCAACTATTTTATAAAATAAAATGACAGGTTCTTATGATTTTTACTGATAATCTTTGGGGGGTTGCTCACTAATCATTATATATCCAAACTGATAATAAAAAGAAGTTGGCTACATTTTTTTTAAAATCAGAAGTGTTATACATTCTTAAAGAATAATAATTTACAAAAAAAAAGTTATTGTGCCTTTAGTCCTTGAATTCCTGTGTTTTCATTAGGAACATTGTACCTGGTGTTTGGTGATGGACTACAGGTAGTCCTTGCTTAGCGACTACCTTGTTTAGTGACTGTTTGCAGTTACAACAGTGATGAAAAAGTAACTTTGTGACCAGTCCTCGTATTTATGACCTTTGCAGGTCTGTAAAGCAAAGGAAAGCTGAAGTAAGATCATAAGCATAGTTGCAGTTTCACTTAGCGACTGCTTTGCTTAATGACCCAGTTGCTGGTCCCAATTGTGCTCGCTAAACAAGGACTACCTGTAGATGCTTAGGTGCATAATCTATTATTTGAAAAACCAAAATAAATATTATCAAAGTTTTATATTTATTTCACTGTATTATTTCTGTTGCTGCAAGTTAGCAACTTAGACAAAGATGGCCAAATTGCAAGTTCTGTTTTGCAACTTTCTATGGATGCCCCAGTTCTCTCTCCTCATTGCTGTTGCTGTCCTTATGTATTTCCATTTCTTTTGCCTCTAAAATGTGGCTTCCAGCAGAGTCATGCAGAGCATAAGAGGTTAACTGCTACTATATTAGTGCCGGTGAGGCAACCATGTTACTGATAATAAAATATTCTCCAAAAGGCTGGCACAGTAGCTGCTCAATTGTGATACTTTCACTGTTAGCAGGTACTCTGAGAGGTTTCTATGATTGATCGTAGAACACTCAGAGTGGCTGTATATGCTCTCAAGGCTCGAGTGATCCTTTGGACAACCAGTTTTAAACATCAGCAGAAATAGCTGTGGAAGGAATCATGAAGGGATGAAGAGAGTATTTCTGTTCCTATGCAGCTATTAATAGGAAGCAGTAAACTGGCTGTATAAGTGTAATAAGATCTCTTCCACCTTTCTAGCAATGATGGTTTGTAAGTGGCTAGTGGAGTTTGGGTATTTTCATCAACTCTCTCCATGCCTCCTACCCACCACTGAGCACAGCATGCAGACCTCAGGTCTAAGAAATAAGGCATCCCAAGGAAGGGGGAGGGGTTAAAAAAACCTCAAGATGGCAGCTGTGAAAGCGAAGCATCGCCCTCTTTTGATATGTATCACATACCTCATGCATGTAAAAAAGAGGTGAGGTTTTGATCATATGATCATGTTCACCATCTTTTTTGATCAAGCATGCTGATGCCTCTGCTGAAAAGATTGCCCACAACTGTGGAAGGGTGGAAGGAAGGGAAGGGAAGGGAAGGGAAGGGAAGGGAAGGGAAGGGAAGGGAAGGGAGGAATTTCATGCAGTATTAGGATTGTGTAGCTCCTGGAGACTCTTAATTTGATAGATCTGGCATTAAAAGCTGGTAACTATTGACACTATTGACATTTTCAATAAAAGTTTTCTAAACATTCTAGAGTTATCACATGCAAAGTATTAAAATATGCAATGCATTTATTTTTCCCTTTTCAAAAGATCCACAGAGACAGTTGTAGACTGTCGCCTTTGGCAGCCTCATTTCTCATCATGAAGCAGAAGCAGATGTTCTTGCCTTTAATTTCCTAGTTTCCCTATGTGCTTCTCAGAGTTATGTGTTGCTGACATAATATGATGTTCATCTGTAATTACTTAACTCCTAATTCTTTATGCCTTTAGCCAGACATCATGGCTCTTGAAAGCAGCGAGGTAATATTTTTCAAAACTCTGAGCTGAATGGTAGCTATGGTTACAAAATTCACAAGAATAACACTGTAAAATTCTGAATTGCTTTAACTTCCATTCTCCACGAGAGTGTTCCTTGAGACAGGAGTAGCATGGGCATGGATTCCTTTTAAAGAAAACTAGATACCCAAATCCAGAACTACTGATTTCTGTAATGTTTTCAATATATAATTCTCCTCACTGTCTTGAAGATAATGCCCTATTTAGCCATTAATTAACACCATTTGCCTGATGGGCAAGAAGATAGTACTGTTATCACATCATCAGTTCCAATGGCTGCATGTGCTACTCAAAAGTGTATTGAAAAGGGCCCTTTGTGCTTATCATATGGACAGGAATCTTATCTTTGAAAATGCTTGCACTGTATAGATGGATGTGAAAGGGATGGTCGATGTTACCTGCGCAACAGTGGAGTGGACCTAATTGGTTTCACCATCTACTTCTGTGTTTACATAAGCAAATATTTATTATTTATATAGAGGGCTTCTGACTACCACAGAAGAAGGGTCTCCTTCCTGTGTCTTTCTTTATCAGCAAGCATTATCAGGGATTAATGGATTTAAGATTAATTATATAGACTTAATCACTAGATTAAGAGCTAGAATAAGATTAGAATTGGACACGATTGAATGGATAAAAAACAATCACTAGATAAAGAATATGAAGTTGTTTTCTTATATACTTCTTGTACTTAGTCTTACTTTTATCATTTATTTTAAAAGTAATCTGAAATTTTGTTGGTTTATTAATTTCCCTGCCTTAGTACCTTAGGCCCTTTTTGCACTGCAGCCTTGGATGGACTAGCCTGCTTCAGGCAGTCACAATTTGATGTGGATCCAGAAAACTCATGTGGAAGTCATCTTCCCAGTGAGTAGGTGAAACAAAGGCAGCTTTAGAAATCTTTTTCCAGATTTCAACTCCTTCCTCTCCTGCCTTTTAAGGATTGGTGAAAAATTCAGCAAGTTTTCCTGTCCCTTGGGCTAGAAGGGGAAACCTGGCAGAATTCTTATATATTTCACCAGTGAAATTGAAAAACCAAAGAAAGGACCAGCATTTCACCATTCCACTGCTGAACTTGTAAAACAAAGGTTCAGCCTTTCACGCCAGGCAGCCCTGCATGGAATGGCCATCGAAAACAGAGAGGAAGGACTGCTAGAGCATAAACTGATCAATACAAATGGAGGCATTTCTATTCTATATCAGAATAGAAAGAGACACAACAGGCAAACTGGACTACCCTGCTTCAGGCAGTCACAATTTGATGTGGAGCCAGAAAACTCATGTGGAAGTCATCTTCCCAGTGAGTAAGTGAAACAGCCGTGTGCTAGGGCAAGCAGGAAGTGCAGATTAGCCATCACTGAATATATGTTTACTTAGATGGAAAACACTTTTGTTAATGGAAGGGCTGTTTCTAGCTTAGAGGAAGATTATTGCATGAGAAAAGTAATCCAAGGAACAGACATCATCCTTTTGCTTAAGTTCTTAGTTAAGATCTTTTCATGTTCTATTAGCATTTATATGCTGTAGCTTCCTTATTCATCATCAGTTAGTTCCCAAATATGTCATACACAGTCTTATTGAAATCAGTAGGATTCATGACGTGTCAGTGAGCCCATTCTTAATTCCCCAGAAAATACATGTAGTATCTATCTCTTACACTGCTAGGAAATGTAAAAATATTTCACAGAACTCAGCCTATTTCTGTATGGGAGAGGCCATAGATCAGTTATAGACATGATGCTCTGTATGATTGCAGGTTCAGTCCCTGGCATTTGAATTTAGAAGGATTAGATAGCAAGTCGTGGAAAAGAATACTGCATGTGATCTTGGAGAGCCTCTATTAAAGCAGATAATACAAAGCCGATTAAGTATTTATTATTGTGGTATTTATTATGTTGATTTTTTAGCTGTTAGCTGCCCAGAGTCATCACAATGACATGGGTAGCCATATAAATCGAAACCAATCTATCAAAAAACAAACACTATGGCTATACCCATATATAGCCTGAACAAGTTTTTCTTAGAATCGGTCTATGTTGCTAATATAAATTCTATTTGCCTAGGATGTTCATTTCTGTTTACTCCATATTCCTATATTCCTCTTGAAACTCTTATTTTTGTCCTTCAAGTCCTTATGTTCTACTTAGAGGTGATATCAACATCTGATATAAAAATGATATAAGACAAACATTGATTATACAATTATAAAAAAGACTTAAATAATTGAAGCAGATAGTGGTTGTAACTAATTAAACAATGGTTAAGATTTACATCCCCTGTACAACATTAGACATTTAGATGTCTTTCTAAAGAAGGAATTTCAGAGAATGTGCCAACTTATCCTGATGAGGCAGAGAGTTCCACCAAGAAGACATTAATGATATGACAGTAATGATTGAAATATGGCATATAGCATTATACAGACACAACATCCCTTTTCTTATGTGGAAACATATTCAGAGATTCTGCCAGAGTCCAGCTGAGTTGAAGAAATGATGTAAAACCCATGAAATTAGTCCTGCCAATACAATTTACCATGGCAAAAGACAAGGAATGATTGTATGTGATTTCTAAAAAGCTTATATTGATTCCATCCTGTGTAACTGACCAGTGTTTCCTTAAGATATATTAACTCTTTGTGCTTGCTGTGCTTCAAGAGTGACAGTAACCATGTCTGTTTTATATGTGTCTCATTGGAGTGCTGAAATAATTCTATTGCTGATTGACTTTGGGAATTTGTGTGTTGGCTGAAGGTGATGACACGATGACAGGCGATGGGGGAGAATATCTGAGACCTGAAGATCTGAAGGAACTAGGTGATGATTCCTTACCTAGCAGCCAGTTCTTAGATGGCATGAACTACCTGAGGTACAGCATGGAAGGAGGCCGCTCTGACAGGTACCACTTCATGAACAATGAAAGAATTTCCCTACTGTATTCTTTTTCTGAGCAGCTACTCAAAATGTAGATGAGTGTTCGGGTTGAAATAGACCTGCCTTATGTCTTAAAAGACATGGACCAAAAAATATTCAGGAGAGATTTAAATTGAACATTCTTCATTAAGGAGAAAAATAAACTCCACTGGAAAAGATATTATCAATAACAATGTTAAAAGTGTATTTGCTCTTTTATAAGTTTCTGGGAGCTCTGCCTTTTAGATATCGGGTTATAAAAGAAGAGCATTTTTCACCATAGAACAAAAGAACTATCTAAGGAGTATTGTCTGTAGCTTGAATCATGTCAACTGGATTTCTATTTTCTCAGTGGAAACGTTTCGCTCCTTATCCAAGGAGCTTCTTCAGTCTGAGCAAAGTTGCTAAGGGAATCCTAAATATGTTTCTAGGTAGCTGCGTGACCTTACACCTGGGGTCATGGTTATATTGAGATGTTATTTTAAGTCCTTTTATTATCTAAAGGAGGATCGTTAAGATCACCATGCTGCTGTTGAGCTTGTGAAATGGTCTTAATCTTCCTAGGCACAGAAGACAGAGCCGGGAGAAAGATGGGAGAAAGATTGTGCCTGAGGCCCCCACCTCTATTCAAGGAAGGATTTTCCAAGTTGGCATAAATGGATTCCTTGACCCCTCTCTCAAACCACCTATCTTCTCTGTCTAAAATGTGAACATTAATGTCCTCAAATGAGTGTCCTTTTTCCTTTAAATGAAGATAAACTGCTGACTCTGGTCCTGTGGTGTTACTTCTCCTGTGTTGGGCCATCCTCCTGTACAAAAGTTGTTTGGTTTCTCCAATGTAGAGTTCAGAGTATCTGTCGCTGTTTTAGGTCTGGTAGATTTAGATTTGGTGAAGGCCCACTGCAGCACAAACTAGGAGTCATCAGGACATTGTCACACAGAGCAGAAACCATCCCCACCTCCATGGATTAAAAAAAAAAAATGAAAATCAGCACCTGAGAACAGCTCTGAAGGCCTGTGGATATCCAAATTGGGCCTTCACCAAATCTAAATCTACCAGACCTAAAACAGCGACAGATAGGGCTGAGACTCAGAGTAAACGAAAGAACCTGGTCATTCCCTACATGGCTGGTGTGTCTGAAAAGATAAAACGGATATTTGGCAAACACTACATACCTGTATATTTCAAACCCACCAACACACTGAGACAGAGGCTTGTACACCCCAAAGATCAAACTCCAAAACACAAGAAAAGCAATGTAGTTTATGCAATCCAGTGCAGTGAGGAGTGCTCTGAACTCTACATTGGAGAAACCAAACAACTTTTGTACAGGAGGATGGCCCAACACAGGAGAAGTAACACCACAGGACCAGAGTCAGCAGTTTATCTTCATCTAAAGGAAAAAGGACACTCATTTGAGGACATTAATGTTCACATTTTAGACAGAGAAGATAGGTGGTTTGAGAGAGGGGTCAAGGAATCCATTTATGCCAACTTGGAAAATCCTTCCTTGAATAGAGGTGGGGGCCTCAGGCACAATCTTTCTCCCATCTTTCTCCCGGCTCTGTCTTCTGTGCCTAGGAAGATTAAGACCATTTCACAAGCTCAACAGCAGCATGGTGATCTTAACGATCCTCCTTTAGATAATAAAAGGACTTAAAATAACATCTCAATATAACCATGACCCCAGGTGTAAGGTCACACAGCTACCTAGAAACATATTTAGGATTCCCTAACCAACTTTGCTCAGACTGAAGAAGCTCCTTGGATAAGGAGCGAAACGTTTCCACTGAGAAAATAGAAATCCAGTTGACATGATTCAAGCTACAGACAATTCCACCTGGATGACTGAGAACCTTCATAGACATATCTAAGGAGTACAATATGTAAAGCAGTGCTTGCATTGTAAATTATGAAAATGCCTTTGTCTTTTGCATTAGAAACTCATAGATAAATGTAGATCTCTTGAAACAAACCAATGTAGGGTTTTCAATTTCAGAACTGTGCAATCAGACAGTATAAAAACAGAGTACTTTCTTCTTTATGTGACAGTAGATTTCTTAATTTAGGGACTTAACATGGATTATCAAAAATATTCAGAGCAGAGGATAATAAAATTCCATCCTTTATTATTAAAAATGAAAGTACAACACCACTGATTTCATTGTATAAGTAAAAACAGGCTTATAGATAAAGATCTGATTGTGTACCCAAAAAAGCATTTATAATAATTTACATGTTTAGTATTCTTGTTCTAATAAGTTCTGTTGGATAAAAAAATGTAATGTCTATCTAGTATTGCAAAAAAAAAAAAAAAAAACAGATGAGAATAACATGAATAATAAAATTCCATCCTGTCAACCTTCCTTCACACCAAGCAACAAAATTACATCAAAATAAAGCATGCCAGAAGGCTTTTAAAAGAAGCTCAGGGTTGGGGAAGACTCTAGAAAGAAGTCACTATTTAGGGTAACTATTTCAAGTACTTTTTAGGCACATTTGTTAGAATCAGCTTCCCAGTGAAATACAGTGATTGTGCATGAACAGGTATGTGGAGATAGCCAAGACCAGTATTCAAAACAGCCTTGCAGCTGCTTTAACTGTTCTAAATTTGTTTACATTCCTACATATTATGAAGCTTCATATGTTTTGTACAGCCCAATTATATCTACCTAAGCACTTCCGCAGGCTGCTATATACAATGATTACGTAACAGGCAAGACAGTCCATATGCTCCAGATATACTTGTACTGCACCTTTCAGAATTTTCAGCCAAGATTGCCACCCACATTTTCATATTAACACTGTATATGAAGCCTCTGTACATGAGAAATGACCTTGCTTTGTAAGTGGATCATTATTACAGAAATCAAAGCTTGTGCTTCAAAATGAATATGCTACTTGGTTTCCGCTATGGGACATTTCATACCTTCAGTCCACTGACACAACCACATTTCTAGAACTGTTTCATTTTAATTATTAGAATCTATGGGGATTTTTTTTAAGTGTTCCATGTTTATTATTTCTATTTCCTTCCTTTGTATGCTTTCAATAGCACTATGCCCAGGTAGGTATTATGAGGCCTGAAAACAATGCTTTCTGTTCTCCCTTATGGCATCTATCATTTTCTCTCCAATTCCATTTTGTAAGCTTGCCAAAGAAAAGGTTTATATTTTAGAGTTTGTGAAGATTACAGGACAACTAAAATCTGTTCTTACCGCAGTTAGTAATTATCTCAACCAAAGCTTTATCATACTCCATAATGACATCTAGAAAGGTGCTAATTAAAAATCAGCTTTAGAAAATGCCACAATGAATGTGTATTACTAATAGCTAAATTACTTTTTAGGGGGGGGGGAAGAATGATGGGTACTATACTATGACACAGCCCACTTTCTGTTCTGATATAAACTGTGATAGAAGTTTAATAATAAATAATTGTCGCAATAGAAAGACAGAAATAACTATTGTTACTTTTCTTAGCTTAATGAAATCTAATAGATAAGAAAATAATAAGATGAAGAGAAAGCATGTTTGCTCTATGTATGGTGGAATAGGAATGAGTTGTTTGGGAAAGCATCAATGACTGCAGAAAAAAACATGTCCTTGTATCAGTGCAGGAGTAGATTATGTGCTTCTTTTGTGCTGCCTCAAAGCTGAAAAAAATCATGGGTTGCAAAGAAGAAAGATGTGGAGTTCTTGGTGCTCTCTGAGCCTGGTTGTTTGCCTGCAGACGTTTCATTACCCAGCTAGGTAACATCAGTGCTAGTGAGTGTGGGGTTTGCTTCCTCTTTATATACAGTAGTATATAAGAAGAAAGATACTGATAAAGTAATAGTGTGTTTTGAAGCAGATGAATAAAATAATAGAATGTAGAGTGGGTTTTTTTGTCAGATCAAGTTTACCTCAAGCATGACAATAGTGCATTCTTAATTTTATATTATGTAGGTATATAAAGAAGAAGGTACTCTTTTTTCTCCAAATTCGTCACAAATTTCTACCATCTTTGTATAGCCACTAGTGGCAAAGTCCCTATTTTGAACTAAGGGCCCTGTATTTAATTACATCTCCCATTGTCTAATATGTACTAAGTAAATATTATGGGCTTTGTTTTACAACCACTAGAAGTAGTCAAATGCTGTCCTTAAAATCACATAACTTTAGTTTTATAAACCTTATGTGTGAATGCTTGTTACTTATTGGAATACTTCATTAACAGAGCTGTAATGGATTTCTTTTGCCAGCCTTTTATGTCACTGCTTCTAGTGTTCAAGGATGTATAAAGAATGGGCCGGTTACTTAAAATTTGCTTATTTAAAAAGTAAAACTGAATGCTATCGCAGGCAATTTAACTACCCACCACAGTTTCATAGATTTAGGAATAATGATCTGTTATGGTTCTTATCTTTCATTTTAAGAAATAGCAGAGAGTCACGGGGACTCTAACTGGATCAGGATCATAGCATGGGACAGAAAATTTAATTGTTTGTTCCAACCATTCCTGACTGGAATTAGCCACACTGACATACAGTAACTAACATAAGCTGCACTAATGCTCATGTTTAATATCCCCTTGTTACAAAATAATATTTCAGTGAAAAAATGATGAATACAAGAGAATAATTACACTAGTTTTGTGTCAGACTGATATTAAACTTGCCATTCTAAACTTATTTAACTGGTTTTATTTACATAAGGGAAAATGTGATTTATGTTAGCAGCAGTTTTCCCATATCTTGTCCAAGTATACTGGAGGGAGAGATAAGGGAAAGAAAGAAGAAAACTTATTTTCTGAAGACTTCAGAACATGAATCTGTTGTCTGAAATCAATCCACTTATTAAAGTCAGTTGTGTCTGGTTTCATTCAAAATTAGAAGATGTTTATACATGTTACTGGCTGCAGATTTGGCCACTAGTTGCAGTATAAGAAATATTAAAATAGAAGCATTATATGTATTTTCTACAATTCATGCAAAATTTTGCATTGTATATAGCCCTGAAGAATCTGTAGATAGTTCATGATGAAGTAGTAAATTGTGTTGCTTAGATAATATTTTAATGCTTATCCGTATTTGAAACCTTAAGTTTAAAATGATTCTAGGCAATTAGAAAGATGTGAATTATCATCTGGTAATTGCTCCAATGACAGAAGCTTCAGAATCAGTATTTGAAATATATATTCTATAAATACAGTATGTAGAAATCACAGAGTGCTTAATGTATTTGTATTTTGGTTTTCAAAATGACAAAACTTGGGCCAGTTAGGCTCATAGTTAGGCTTTTAGTTTTATGTAAGTTGCTTTTTTTTTGCTTCACATCTGTCATTGCTTCAGCAAATGGTTTTCTATAGTTTTCCATGTGTGTGTGAGAAGTAATGGCTGTCATTGCTTACTGTATGTAAATGCTGTTGGCGTATAAGAGAAGAATCTTGCACAACAATAACAGCGGTTGGCTGGCCCCTTTCTATGTACCTTCCAGGGGACTCTTTCTGTTTTTCTTCTAGAACAATTCCCTCATGTTTTGAAGGACAAATAATGGATTTTTCTATTAGAGAAAGAAAGAATACGTAGGAACAATAAGTCACAGAACATGCATGATGTATTTCTTAGCAGAAAATTGAACATATTGTGATTCTGTTCATGTGCATTGGACAGAAAAACCAGAGCGTGACTTAACTCCAAGGAATATTTAAATAATCTCCCCTGGAAGTTACACTATTTGCTAATAGCAAGCTTTTTTCACTCCTTTGCTTTGCTCATAACCCTATCTTCACAACACCATCACAACTGCTGAAAATGTTGCCCAAATACCAATCTACCAGCCTGCGATCCTTCAGTTCAGACAGGTCCCGTACACTGAGCCATACCTCATACTTGAGAGACAGCACTATGATTGATGACACCGTCATTATCCCAAGCCACCAGGTAAGATGTCTCAGGTTATTTTGCAGGTCTAGTCAGTATATTGCTTTATAATGATCCTTTTTCTGCAGAAAGGGATTTGAAAAAGAATATTAGAAAATGATTGGATAATAGATTATAGAACACTAGAATGCTAAAAACAAAAGTTTTGCTACTGTATAGAATTTACATTAGAACTTGATACTTTTAAAAATTTGCTATCAAGAGTCACAATATTTCTGAAGGTTTAAGGCTTCAGACTCATTCTGAGCAGTCATGAATGGGATTATATTACAACCCTAAGGTTATTGTAATCAGTCTCTAATATAATTAAAATATTATTATTAGTTTTTTCCTAGTATTCTGCCTCATGGGTTTTAATAATCTAAAATAATCTATATTTTATACAAATGTAGAAAATGTTTTAGGCTGATTAGAGACAATGCACTATAAAAATAAACTTATTTTTCTGCTTTTACAGATATCTGCATTAGCTAAAGAAGGTGAGAGAAATTCATACCGCTTAAGTTGGAGTCCTGATAACCTGGACAACATCACTCTTTCTGCTAGTCCTATTCATTCTGGGTGAGTAATCTGTACTAATATTTTCTTACCTTTTACTAATTTATTTTCTTAATGCAAAATAATCTTAAGTAGGGTATTCAACCCTACTTTGAATTTCAACCATGTTTGTTATGACATCTTCCTTAAAAATGCTGAAAAGCCTTTTTTGATTACCCTAATGGCTTTATGGTTACAAGACATTATTTGTTATAGATCATCACAGTTAAACCTGTTTGAAATTGATTTAAGGTGATAATGTGAACATACAATAAGGCAGACATCAAACTCCTAAATATTCTTATGAACTGCTGAAATTACTTGGTGTTCTTATCTTGGCAGGTTATGGCTCACAACTTATATAGTACTAGATAATGAAAATATTTGGGCTTAAAGTGTCAATAGGTTTGGAATGGTACAGTTTTATGCTAGCTAGTAAATGGTATCCAGTTTTCTTTTCTTTTTTTATAAGAATTTTATTAAGTTTGAAACAAGGATAAAAACTACAAAAATTAAAAAAACTACAAAAAGAAAAAAGAAAAACTACAAAAGTGTGAAACACAAGAAAAACGAATTTTAAGAATTACATACAGAAGTGACTTCCAACTTTCAACAGCAAGAATATACAGCAATTTCCATAATCAATCCCTTACTTTATATCAAACCAAGATCACATTATTTCTATACATCCTTCCATTAGCACATATACAAATCACTAATGCAATTGCTCCTTCCCTATATATATATATACCGTATTTTCCGGCGTATAAGACGACTGGGCGTATAAGACGACCCCCAACTTTTCCATTTAAAATATAGAGTTTGGGATATACGCCGGAAAATACGGTACTCGCCGTTTAAGACCTCTCCTGGCCAAGTGCAGCCGCTCGCCGAGCGCGGGAGAAACGCGGGGAGGGGGGAGCGAGCTCTGTTCCCTCAGAGCAGCCTTGGGAAGGGAGGGGGCAAAACGCAGTGGCTCCATGACGGGCTCCAAAGTCGCCCACAACGCTCAACGGGCGCCTCACCTCGCCTCGCCTCGCCTCGCCTTCCCTTCCCCTCCCAGCCGCGGCTCCATTTAAAGCGCGGCTGGGAGGGGAAGGGAAGGCGAGGCGAGGCGCCTGTTGAGCGTTGTGGGCGACTTTGGAGCCCATCGTGGAGCCACTGCGTTTTGCCCCCTCCCTTCCCAAGGCTGCTCCGAGGGAACGGAGCTCGCTCCCCCCTCCCCGCGTTTCTCCCACGCTCGGCGAGCGGCTGCACTTGGCCAGGAGAGGTCTTAAACGGCGAGTACCATATTTTCCGGCGTATAAGACGACACCCGGCGACAACCCCCGACTTTTGAGAAGATTTTCCTGGGTTAAAAAGTCGTCTTATACACCGGAAAATACGGTATGTATGTATGTATGTATGTATGTATGTATGTATGTGTGTGTGTATGTGTGTATGTATGTATGTATGTATGTATGTATGTATATATATATATATATATATATATATATATATTCTAAATCAGCTTCCCACCCCCATAAAACAATATTTATTTAGTTATTTACTTCCTACCACTATTCTATATATTTCTGTCCACTATAATAAAAATCAAATTATAAAAACATGTAAATTGTCTACTTCTATAATTAATAATACTACAACAATTAATCCCAATCATTAAGGCAAAATGAAATATAATAGTCTCATTGTCAATTCAATTAAACATTCATAAATTTTATCCACTATCATAAACATCAAATTATAAAACCATATAAATTATCTTTTATAGTTAATAATACTACAGCAATCTTAACCCTATTAAACTTAAAAACCAAGATAAACCAAAACATTTGCAGTTGTTATTATACCTTATAGATACCTTATAAATCTTAAAAATCAAACAAACCTTAAAAAGAATAAGATAAATCCTAATCCAAATCATTAAAGAGAAATAGAATCATAAAAGCCTCATTATCAATCCAATTAAACATTCTTATTTTTTTTTGTTTTGGGAGAGAAGAAAATTTGCTTTGTGGGAGTTTTTTTGCTGAGAAGTCTGAGCTTTTAAGGAGGGCAGTTGGGCTGTTTGATTTTTGTAAGAAAAATGCATTGTGGGTAATAAGGAGATATGCAAATGTTTTGGTTTATTTAGAGGTGGGGTAAAAAAATGGTATCCAGTTTTCTGACTCTTTTGCTATAATACTTAATGGCTGTGGCATTTATTATTTCACCAGGTTTGATCAGATCAGTTTTTAGATTTAAGTTTCAACGGGGAGAGAACCATGAGACATTTTGTTAAGACATCTTCATGCATAGAAGCTGTCTGTGAACTAGACTCAGTGGACCTGTGTGGCACAGGTTATGTCCCCTGAATTTCTATATAGCGGGATCCTACATATGATAAACTTTTCACATATGGTCCTAATTCTTCAGCTATTAAAAGTTCTTGAAACTAAAACATTTTTTCACTTTAGCAGAGAAAGCAACTTCATAACCTATATCTGTGTGGATATGAAACTGCTCTCTAATGAAGTGATAATGAAACTCAGTCATATTGGGTTTTAGTAGAAGTATCACAGTGCCAACCTTTGGAATGTGATTTAACCACAGAAAACTTTAAAAAGATGCTTCATGTAAATATTTTAAGCTAAAGTTTCTTAAAAATATAAATTAAAAAAACAGAAAACATTTTCATAAATAATGTGTGATCAAATATTTAATTTAATGAGATTTTTTCACCAAACTGAAATAATTGGGCAAATGTGAGGGGCAAATATCATCATTATGCCCCTTTGAACGAACTTCTAAGTGATCTTCAGATTCGCCTAAATATTGTAACAATTTGAAAAGATAAAATTTCATTTACGCTGTTTAGATTACCAATTCCAGGTTGATGTCTTGCACATTTTCTTTCTAACAGCCTTGTATCTATAATCAAATGCCTGGTTTGAAATTCCTGGCAGCAAAGTTCAGAGGCAAAAGCTTTTATTGCATTACTGACATGCGCTGCACGTGAACTGTTTCATGGCTGACAGCTATACATTTTCTCTTAAGATAGCATTACAATAGCCAGCCTACTTACTAGCAAGTCTTTTCTATGCATAGCTTAGAATTAACTCATTGGAAAAGATAGTGTGTGCAGATACATCTTTGGGAGAGAGATGTGTATATTATTTGTATGGAAAATGAATTCAATGTATTCAATTTATTTATTTACTGTATTCAATTAAAAATGCAATGCTGACTTAAGTTAGTTACCTCTATGGGAAAATAACATTTTCCAAGTATTTAAGCCCCATTCATATATTATTTATCTATTTATACTTTTAACTTCTATTACTGCACCATCTCCCCCAAAATACTTTATATTTAGAGCAAAATGCTGGATCAAAAAGAAGATCTTGCGTTCAGACATATTAAAGTTGTATATAAGAATATATACAATTAATACATTAAAGATAGAGTGGGATTGCTTCTATAGTATTGTCTTCCACTTTGCATAATTGTAGTCTTTACAGTTTATAACAAGTTGTTTGTGCATAGGCTTTATCCATGCAATCTGTACATATAGATGGCTTGCACATGAAAATACGCAAGTATATGCACAGTCTCTATTATGCAGATTAAACTGCTGGTCTGTTCTGTCTTTCTGTCAAGAGGTTTCTGGACTGAGTGATCCCATTCAATTAGCAACAGAGAGCACATATACGTACTGATCTATAATAATTATTGTAATAGTAAATTTCAAACTGTATATTTTTTCTGAACATCTTTAGTTGTAGAAAAACTAGTCCAAGAATGATTTCCTGAGAGAATTTTCAAATTTTGTGTCAGTTGATATTTTTTTTTTGGTGGGGGCTATATGGAGGGAACCAGTACTTAAAACTGATAAATAATTAGAGTTGTTATTCTTAGCTGCCTGTCTTCCAAAAAGGAGATTGGATCATTGCTAACAAGGTAAATGATATTTCTTGCTTTTACCTAATACGGTATCTTCACAAAGAGTAATAGAAACAGGACCTAGCTGCTAGAAACCAAGCTTTATAAAAAATACTAAATCAAATAAATTTAGAAACTTGTAATATATATATAAGGAAAAAGTTTCTGAAACTCTTTTTTAAAGTTAGAGTCAAGTCTTGTCAGATAAATACACAAAGTTTACATGACATATTTACTAATTTTAGATCAGTACAATGGAAGAAAGAAATGAAAAAAATGTTCCTCTTTTCTATGAGCAGGAAAGTTGTATGTTGCAATTAACCTAGAATGGAAAAGGATTAGGGAAATAGTGGCAGATAGCATGGAACTAAAAATTATGGAGAAAAGACACTGAGAAAAAGATCTCATAAATATTGTCCAAATATAAGCAAATAATTTGAAAAAAATAAATACAAAATATTTTTAGAGAAGTAAATCTGGAATACAACATGAAAAGGAATTGATATGTACAATTAAATAATACTAGTGAGCAGATTTTTCAGAAAATTGATTTTTAAAAAGGGATATAAGAATTAGAAGGTAAATTCTTTTCTCCATTATCACTAAACCCCACTGACATAAGTGCAGAAGTTGCAAGCAGATATGGTTGCCTAGAGGTAACTTTCATTGAACTCAGTTGAACACTGAACTTTTAGCAGTCAATCATAGGATTGTGCTATAAGTTATTTAATTGTGCAGTTAATTGTGCAGATCTTGGCAGTTTGCTCCTGCAGTTGTGCTTTGTTTTTTTCAATGTACTGTAATTGGTTCTTTAAAAATTCAGCACATAATTTAGCAAGATACCTCATGATTAATTAAAGCATTACTGCCTTATCATATGGAAGCAAACGAATATTGTTCAGCTGTATGATGGTGATTGTCAGAAAAGCTCTTTCACTATATATATGCCAATAAAGTGGACTGAAACATGTCCACAATAAATATGGCTAGCAAGCAGATTCTTGACATCTATGGACTTCCTAGAACATTCATACAAGAAAGTGCTTTTAGATGATTTTAGGGGCAAGAGTAATACTCCCATTCAAAAGAGGTTACAAAGGAATATTTCTTGCTCTTCATAATTTATGTTTAATATTTTTCATCATTCCATTTGTAGTTAGACATCTTTTCTGACTGGTTTTATTTCATTTGTTCATTCATTCATTCTTTTTTGTTTTGTTTTGCTAAATTATCTCTTCTGTTGCAGCCATTCATCTCCATGTTTTGACCATGAAAACAGCAGGTGAACTTATATACATATAATTTCATTTTAATGCTAATTCCCTTTTTAATTCTTTCTTCTACCATCCTTTTTATTTACTCACTTTAAGATGCTTTATTTCCTTGATGCTGTTCATTATTTAGTGTAGGAGACTAATCCAGTCCATATTTACCATTTCATCTGAGATTTTCTTTCATAGAACAGCAATAAAATTATCCACTAATGTTCCCGTAGGAAGCCTTCAAAAGGACCAAAATGCAGTCTTTTTAGTTTTTGTGTCTGTACTGCAAAAGAATTGTGGCTACTGGAATTTGGCTATTTAAAGTAATACATCTTGTTTTTAAAGTAGATTTGTTTTGATAATTTGAAACATTTCTGAAGGAAGAAAATTAGGTCTTTAGTTAAATATTAGTCAACAAAAAGAAATGATTATCAAGTGTGTGCATTGCATACCATTAGCCCCAGTTTAGCTTTTCTTCATAAGCTCTAACATGCATATGCCCACATCTAATAAGAGTTTAGTGAACATCTGATTTATATAAAAATATATGTGACTATACATAGACTATATATTTATAAACTGGAAATCCAGTCTTATTATTTGAACAATCAGTTTGGATTATATTCAATTGTTTTTTAAAAAAACAATAGCTCTCATTAGGTTTTAAGTAGCCATTTTAGTGGTCTTTTCATTTTGCTGTGTCTTTAAAATGCAGAATATCTACTTTGGACCTATTATTATTCACATGCTTGAAAATGCTGAAGCAAATTACTCAAACTGTTTAGTTTTCACACTCTTGACTAACACGTTGCTGCTATTTCCCTTTTCCCCTGCCTGACATGGTCAATACAATACAATTCTGGTGTGGGGGTATTGTAGAAATACTCCATTAAGGATTGTTCTTTCCATCTTTATTGTGACAAGCATGTCTACTTGTCTGACTAACTGTTATATCTGAACTCATTATGCATAGTGTGTTTTATTCCCCCCCTCCACACACACACACTGGTAAAAAGTATGCCTCCACAGTTAACTGGCTATGATTACCTTTGCATGAAAATCATATTTAGTCCTATAAAGCATCTAGTTTATATTTATGAATATAAATATTTTTTATATTTTTCCATACGTTGCATCCTTCTAAACTATCTTCTGTGAGCTCAGCTCTGCAGAGTTTTATTCTTTTGATAGTCCTCCCAGAAAGCTGTTTTGTGGGAGAAATGTACTAATTTAAATGTAACTGTTTAATTGTATAGGCACTTTAGTGTATATAATGAGATATATTCTAAAACTGTAAAAGACAAAAAAGCACATTTTGCAGGTTTGAAATTGAAACAACCGGGAACAATCTCAAATCATTGGTAGAATTTTAGAAAATTCGTTATCTTTCCTGCTTCATCCAAAAGTGTGCCATTTATGAAAAGTGTGTGATTTTTATCAGAACTATTCTGCCCTGAATAGCCTTGTCATTTGCTTCCATTAACAGGAGCAATTTAAATGAATTGAGAAGACAGATGAAAAGGTGCACAACCCAGGGAATTAGGTTTGCCTGGCTTATCTAGACTCTGGGCCTGAAATTGTGAAATTTAGGCATTTCTCTGTATATAGCTTTTAAGGGTATGTGAATGCTCACTACAAAAACGGGAGAGAAGGGTATGTTTTGCCTTAGATTGTGAAGCCTCCTGCTGATCTACTGTTTTAGGATTTGAATAATATGAAAAAGGCCTTTTTGTCTCATGGCAAAGAAAATGTTCTGCTCAAAACCAACACACACGCACGCACACACAGAGTCCCTTTCCAGTAGCTATTGAATTAGCCTATTCATGGGCAATCTTTTCCAGACTGGATATTATTATGAAATACTCTGCAATGACATGTAAATAAGCTGGAATCTGGAAATGCACCAAAAGTCCTGTGAGTTTTTAGTGAATTTGTACAAGATTTGGTGTTCTCAAGCAGAATCTTGGGAGATTGTGGAATCTTTGAACATTATTTTATTTTTTGGGAGAACAGTGGAGTATAAAAGACAGAGGTAGATACTTGGGACAAGTGCAACATTTACTTTCACACTGTAATTGTTACATAATATTTATTATGATTATTCAGAAACGTTAAGAATTCCTAAATCAAGGATTTGACTATATGCAATTTTGTTACATCATCAGGCCTAGGACAGATAATTACATAACTTTGACTGTTAGAAAAAGGTAACTGATAGAAATTTGGAAGTAAATATGGAAATCTCAAGCAAATTTATTGGGAATTAAGCCTCATTAATCAAAATGAGACTTACTTCCCAGCCCCCCCAAAGCCCAAAACAGAATTAAAAAACTTTAAAGAATAAAGTGCAAAAAATGAAAATGAAGATTTAGCTAATATATTATTTCCTTATTAAAACCACCAATGCATGCACTCCTCCTTAACTTTACGTTGTTTGTTCTCAGTGCAATTTTACACTACAAAACTACAAATTGTTGGCCTACAGTGAGTACAGTCCATTTCACTTTGAAACTTGAAATAAAATGCCCTTGCTGGATACCTGATGGCACTTGGTAAGATGTAGAGTTGCCAACTCCCCACCTTCCTTTGCTAACTCTTCTATATTTATAGCTACATGAAACCTGAAATTAGAAAGTGTGGTTGACATTGTAGCTGTAAACTTGGAGCACTGTACCTGCTAAGTTTATTTTTCTTTTACTGATATTGAGGGGCATGAACGCTTTGAAGTAAAGATATAGACATCCCTGGAGAGGAAGGATAGGAAAGATTTAGGATGCATGGCATGCTTCAAGATGGTTTTTCATCTTCATCCACATTGATATGCTTATTTATAATTGCATGTGATATTGACTTGGAAAAAATTCAAAACATGGTAGATGCTCTCAAAGAAATAAATTCTGTGTTGTTTTTCATACAAAATATTTATATTACCTATTAGTTTTACCTTAACAGACAGAATTGCAAGAAGACACCAATGAAAAATCTCTCACCCACAAATGGCCACATTTCTGTTCATTTTACATTATATTTTGCTAGTTTTCAAATTCATTTGTTGTTGTTCTTACTGCCTGAAAAAAGTTACATTTCAAATTCAGGGGCAAAATAATAGGTACTGTGCATCAGGTTCCTTATGTGAGTGGGAATTCCAACCTCTTATAACCTCCTAGAGTTTTTACTCCTTGCAAGGATACAAAACCTACAAAAGTTGACAATGAGAAAGCTTCTTCCCATTTCCCATATTTTTCTTGTTTTTCTTAGTAATTGAAAGTGCTGTTATATTCTTATATTATCCACAATAACCCTAATGCATCATTAAACTTACAGTAAAATATATATACATTAGAATAAGTTATAGAGCTAGTTATTACTGCAGTACTCTGTGTAGTATCTAGTACAATTCATATAAATTATTTAACAGAGTTTTGCCTATTTGTTAGTTATATGCTAATTGGTTCTACTCTCTAAAAATAATAAAAATGTTTCTGATTTTTTTATCTGTGCAATTAACTGAAAGCTCTAACTATAACTTAACTGATATACATAATTATTGTTAATTTTGATTATAAAGAATGAGTACAGATATTTGAAGTTTGTCGCTTCGGAATGTCAAATTTTTAGAAATATACATTATAACTGATTTTCACACCTATTTTTTCTTCCCAATTTTCAGTTTTCTGGTCAGTTTTATGGTTGATGCTCGAGGTGGTGCTATGCGGGGTTGCAGACACAATGGGCTTCGAATCATTATTCCACCCCGGAAATGCACTGCTCCAACTCGAGTTACCTGCCGGTTGGTCAAACGCCATAGACTTGCCACAATGCCTCCAATGGTGGAAGGAGATGGTCTGGCTAGTCGCCTTATTGAAGTTGGGCCTTCTGGTGCTCAATTTCTTGGGTAAGAATTTTTTAATAATCCCAAATACTAACTTACATGAAAATAATAATTTCAATGATTGATGAGCCAGTGTGGGGTGGCTTGGCATTTTAACAGTAGAAGTGAAAAGACTGACTCTTATAATCCATGCAGTGCAAAGATGGGATCTGATAATTCAATCAGCTTGTGTGCCTTTTAATTTAAAGCAACAAGTCAAGGTTTACTGCGCTTCCTGCAATCAGCTGGTGTAAGCCATGCTGGGCTGTAAAAGAAAACACATTTTGTTATAACAGTCACTTAATTACATATTCTCTTTTAAGGTTAAATAAAAATAGCAGCAGAAATGTTATGAATACAAATGTAATACCTGTTGAAAAATGCAACACAAGCTAATGCTCCCTTTACAAGGAACTTGTGTTCTCTCAGTAGGTATTTTGTCAGTAATTGAGACTTCCTGGGAAGCACAAACCAATGATTTTTCTGGGGTTGAAGCAATAGAACCACTTCTCTGATTGCATTTTATCCTTTGTATTGCAATGCCCCACAGAAAGATCAAACTTGCTGCAAACGTTTCAGCAATTTTTCTTTTTCTTTCTGTTTTGCTGAAACGATCATTTTCAATACTTTTATTTTATCAACATTTTCCCTTATCAATGGTGGCATCCAAAAGTGGATGAGCAAAAGAAACCCCCTCTGCTTAGAGTGAATGGCTTCTGCTGGAAACCAAAGGATGAAGGTGTAAAAGGAACAGCTTAAATCCATTATGAAGCAAATTAGACATACCTAAGGCCATAAACTGAGTTTTAAGTCTGAGCTGTTTTTCTAATAATATCTTGTTTTAGAGGATGGGGCTTGAGAGGGAATCTGATATGCATTATAGCTAGTGAAACCATCAATCTCCCACCACCCCATTATTTTGTTGTTGCTGTGTTTTAGCAAAGGAACGAGAATATTCCTAAACTTTAATCTATGAGTAGATTAACATTTGTAACTATGGGATTGCTCCTAGAATTTCAATGAAACTCCATTCAAAACTAGGTAAAGGTTTAAATAAAAAATGCATCCAACCCAAAATAAAGTGCCCATGCACAAGTTGTACCTTAAGTTCTTCTGTTTATTCCCAGTATAATAATGACCAAGATTATTTTATTTTGTCAGCCTTGCGAGGTTTGTCTATGAAAACTGTCATATGGTAAAGAGTTTTCATACAATTTCCCAAAGGCTACCTCTTATACCGCTGGCGCTTTCCTGGGGGGCGTCCTGACGGTGAAATCAGAGACCCTGAACACTTCCTGCTAAACCAAATCTTATTGTCATGCATTTTTTCATGAGTTCTGAGTGGCTCCCATTAATTTCAAGAAGTGATGCTAACGTATCATTGAACCTACTACTGAAGAAACCATAACGTTCAAAATTATGGGAGACTTATTTCATGAATTGCTGTGATAAGAGGGTTATTCCCAAACACAAAAAGGCAAAACCCTCTTCAGTGTAAGCCTAATTCCACTCTGAGCAGACAGTGGCACTGGGGTTCTGTAAAAAAAAAAGGTACATAAAGGTATTTTTTTATTTCTTTCTTTCACTGCTGCTTTGGATGTACTCAGTAAACTTCACCTGCCTACGGCTCCTCCCCCACTTAATGAGGGAGAAAGTTTGGTCAGCCGAATCCTACAGCTGGGGCCTCCAGGGACCAAATTTCTTGGGTAGGAGAGACTTAAAACAAATTGATGGATGCTGGCCTTCCCATTCTTCTCCTTCTGCAATATTACTTTTAATGTCATTGTGCCCATGACATTGTCCTTTCTATGATTTTATAGTATGTATTCCTAACCTTTAGTGGACCATTTCTAGCCCTTGTGATATGTGGTTTTTGTTTTGGTGATATGTTTGTACTTTTTCTTAAAGTTCCTTGACCTCACCTTTGATTTAGCATGAGAAAATATTAGTTATAGAATGTACCAGTCATTTCTGCTGTTATGTGCTTGATGTCTGTAGCAAAGCAACCTGGACTGAAATGAAAGGAATCTGTTGCAGCATTATTATTATTATTATTATTATTATTATTATTATTATTTTGCCACCATAGTCCCCAGTATGATACTTATGTTATATATTGGATATAACATAGCATTTAGCATGATCAATAAATATGGCTGTACATAATTCAATTATTCTTGTAAAATTATTAATACAACAATGTGTTTATAGAATTTACAAAAGTAGAAAGCATGTGTTAAGAGAATATATTACAGATCTGCATAATAAGCATTTTTTAAATCTTTGCATTTGTAAAATAATCTGAAATAAATTATTTCAGTATATTCACTATATAAAAATAAGTTTTGAAAATGTCAATTGAAATGAAAAGCCAATTTAAAGTCAATGCAAATGAAAGACAAAGATACCCTGTTACTTAAAGTGGTTTCTTTTTTCCTCTATTATAAGATAATAATTTTTCTTTAACATGTATACACACACAGCAGTAGATTCTGTATAATAAGGATGCCTGCACACAGTTCCATACTTCAAAATAACTTTCAATTTTATGAATGTTTAAAAACAAATCTAACATATTCATTCATATCCCTGTGTCTTTGGCAAGGTTCTGTGTATATAGAAAAAGCTAGAAGTGCAATACTCACTGATCATAATCCTTAGCTACAATATGAAGGTGCTAGTACTATGCTTTTTTCAGAACCATATCAAGGAATAACAAAGAAGCTGGCAGAGTTCCAGGTCTCTTTGTTACAGGCTTTAAACAAAATTATCTGTTTGTTTCTCTATTGTCACAATCTTTTAACATGATCTGTTGCTGTAATAGGCCTGTGATTGTTGAAATCCCTCACTTTGCGGCTTTGCGTGGTAAAGAGAGAGAGCTGGTGATTTTGCGCAGTGAGAATGGGGACAACTGGAAAGAGCATTTCTGTGAATTTACGGAAGATGAGCTAAATGAAATACTAAATGGAATGGACGAAGGTACATATTTTTATAAGCAAGATCTTAAAGCCACAGAAAAAAAATCAAAGTTATAGTCCAATGGAAGGAATAGCAATTCTAATTTGTCATATAGTTTCTGTCAATTACTTATGCACTCAGAATAGTGGCAATAGTTATATGGTAGAAGGTTAACAGGATTTTCAGAAAGGGAGCATAATGCAATAAAAAATAAATTCCAATAAATGAAGTTCCTTATGACTTCATAAATACATTCATGTAGTTTTCTACACTATGTGATCCTGCTCGCTTCTTGGGGATGTTTTTGATTCCCCAGCTCAAGGATAGCCTAGTGGCTTCCTATCTAAGTATTCACCAGGTCTGAGCCTGCTTGCTTTTTGAAGTCAGCCAGGTGCAGAGTGGTGAAGTCTAACTCAGTAAATGGAGCATGTAGATATTGTAATGGATTATAAATTGGAATTTGGGAGTAACATGGATTATGTACTATGGGTAGTTTAATTGGTTAAAATTTTTAAAGCTAGTATTTTATATACAACTACTTTGAAAAAAATCGCACTAGTGATTACATGTTAAACAAATATAAGAAGGCAAACGTGAAATCTGTTATGAATTTCACATTGTACACCATACCATGCTCTTCCAAACATATTACATAGTGCTTGATGTGCATCAGTAGTATATTCTGCATAACAATGTAAAATACTCTTAACTATAGCTGTGTTGCTCTAGTCTAGCCATTTTCAACCAAACAAAGATCTCTTGAAACTTAATGTGATGTTTGCTAAGCTACTTCTGAAATACGGTTTGGAGTATAAAAGCATTTAGATGCTAATATTTTGTTTCCAAGTTGAAATATTGTTTTTATAACATACATACAGTATATCCAACTCTTCATTCAAAGGTCTCAGGTTTTTCTTCCTTCTTTAGTCTCACAATACTTCTGATGCTTGGATAAGGTGAGAAACAGTTACCTTCCAGGATCATGAAGTCAGTTTCATGGGTAGGTGAGGGATTTGAACCTTGGTTTTCTCCTTATGTGGATAGACAACCTGATGTCCTTCAGATATTTTGGACTTGAAATCCCACATCCTCAGACTTCATGGCAATGGAAGGGAATTGGAATTGTAGTTCCAAACACCCGAAGGTATAAACAGTGCCTAACCCTTCTCTGAACATACTGTTTTTCTCTTTTGGACATCAGTTCCATTATGACATAACAATAGACCTAACATGACCTTAAATATGTGGATGAGATCATCCAAAATCAGCTTTTAAATGGAAATACTGTAGCTGTATGGGACATGGTGGCTCAGTGGGTAAGACGCCAGGCTTGTCGATCGGAAGATTGCAAGGTTGGAGGTTTGAATCCCTAGCCCTGCGTGCGGAGTGAGCTCCCGCACTAGCTCCAGCTCTTGCCAACCTAGCAATTCGAAAGCATGCAAATGCAAGTAGATTAATAGGTACCACTTCGGTGGGTAGGTAACAGCGTTCCGCGTGCGTCATGCCGGCCACATGACCGTGGAAGCGTCTTCGGACAATGCTGGCTCTTCGGCTAACAAACGGAGATGAGCACTGGCCCCTAGAGTCGGACACGACTGCACAAATGTGCGGGGGGAACCTTTACCTTTTTTTTACTGTAGCTGTACATAAGCAGCAATTAATGAATTGTTCTACTGATATGAAACTCAAGTCCTGAATCTACTCAGTGCAAATTTTGTGGAAGTTACTCTGGCTTCACCTCTTAGGATCAGAAGCACATTTAGCAAAAAGGTGTGTAAATATGTAAGTGTATGTTTGTATATTAGGGGTGTTCATGCTTTGAAAATTATCAGGAAAAGGCGCTTTGACCTCGTAAGAGTACAGCACCTCTCTGCTGTTCATTAGAGCATATTTTTCTAGCTTCCACATGATCCTGAAAAGAAAAAAAATGTGGCTGTTTTTAAACAGAGTTGCATTACTTTTAATGAGGTATTTGAAGCAGCTACAACTTTTTTTTAGGGTGTCACAGAAGCTTGAAAAGAAGTCAGGTTAATGTAGAGGTTATTCTTGGAAGGGTCTGATACATCTTTGTTAAAATAATTTTTGAAACATTAAAAGGTCCAGGTATGAGTGTGAATGTATAGGTTTTCTCTATGGCAGTTCCAGTGTTTACTATCTGAAGCAATGATTGATCTTTTCACACAGTGCTTGACACTCCAGAAGAGCTGGAGAAGAAACGTATTTGCCGTATTATCACCCGGGACTTCCCACAGTACTTTGCAGTGGTGTCCCGGATCAAACAAGACAGCAACCTCATTGGACCTGAGGGTGGTGTATTAAGCAGTACTGTAGTTCCACAAGTACAAGCGGTCTTTCCAGAGGGAGCATTAACCAAGAGAATCCGTGTTGGTCTTCAGGTAGGAGAAACCAAATCAAAATGTTATAATCCTTGTAAGGCAGTATTTCTGTTAAGGAGAAAAGAAGTTTCCTGTAATTCTATTCCATTATGATTCCTCTAGTATTTTTTCTCCTTGCCCTGCATTTTATGTCTCCTGAATTCCAGTTTTAGTGGAGGACAAACTGACCTTGTTATAATTTGTAATGTATTTACCAAGTTATGTATCCAAAAATTTGTAGCAAAGGTTTGAACAAAATGTCTCCATAATTATATCTAAAACCAAAAATACATTCAAAGCATTTATTTAAACATAAAGTCCTCTTTAAGAGGCCAGGTAGAATGGTTCTTGCCAGATACTTTTGAAACTTGACTTGAATTTTCCTTTTTCCCTATAGCACATAAAACTCTAACTTTTCATGTAGTGCTTTTTCTAAAAATCCTTTGAACCTTTTTAAACTTGAAAAACTTATCCATACATATGACTGCGAAGAGGCCTAAATAAACTTTCTTAAAATTATTGTACAATTGATTACACACTAATTCTTTTTAGGAGAATTGGTGGCAGATCTTGGTGGCAAAAATCTAGATGGATTATTAATGACCCAAAGAGTTCTTTGCTGCCATCTAGTAACTGTCTAGATTTTTTCAGTCCTCCTCCTTTTTTATTGTGCCCCTTTTTTGTAATATTTTATGTGCTTCAGTATTATACTGAATTTAGGAAAAAAACCCAAAATAACAGAGAAGTACCACAGCATAGGCTCTACTTCAGTAATAACTTTTGGTAAGTCAGATACCCAAAATTTAGTGACAAAATATGGTGCGAAGGACTGGTAATGATCCTCTAGATTTTTGCAGCCAAGATGTACAACAAACAGTAATTTAATCATTGTTGTATAAGAAAAGAAAACTCAGTAAAGGTTATTTTGAGTTTAAAGTAGATGTTTAAAAGTAATAACCATATATATAATGTATGTACCTGTGCATACATGCATATGTGTGTGACTTATTGGTATAAAAGCCGTGTGTCTGCCTTTTAAAACATTTAGGCTACAAGTCTGTGCCCACTTTCTTGGGGTTGAGCCTCATTAAACTTACTGAGACTTCTGAATGTAGGATTGAATTGTGGCCGATAATTTAGGTTCCTTCCAATTTTGTCTTTCATCAAATTTGTGATTAGCATGCCATAAGTCTAGTTTAATTCAGAAATAACCAAAAGAGTTAGACTTTTCACTGGAAGAATTCTGTATACAAAAGATAAAAGGACTTATTCATAGAATATTTTATCATTTTCACAAATGACGTAAGAATATGAAGATATCCAGTTTGTACTCATGTAATGGCTAGAGATAAGAAAATTTATCCCATCTTGATTCTAACTGGATTTAAAGACTTTTCATAGAATTGTCAGAATTCTCTTTTCTTGAGAATTCTGTGAAATCGTAATACCCCAAAGCTTTGGTAAATTATAATTCCTAGGGATATTTTCACTAGAAATGGCTTGATGGCCAGTTAGTAAGGGAGAAGGGATCAGCAGATGACAGCAGTTAGCAGCAAATTAAGTGAAGAAAGGTCACCACAGAGTACAAAGTGTGTTATTTTAAGTGATCATTATTCAAAAAATTATAATTAAGATAACATTTCTTTTCTCCATGTCTTTGGATAGGCCCAACCTATGCACAATGAACTTATAAAGAAAATTTTAGGCAATAAAGCCACATTCAGTCCTATTGTCACCCTGGAACCTAGGCGAAGAAAATTCCATAAGCCGATAACTATGACCATTCCTGTTCCCAAAGCTTCCAGTGATGTGATGATTAATGGTTATGGAGGTGAGACTCCTACTCTAAGACTACTATGCAGCATAACAGGTAAGCTCACATATGTCTTCGGAATTCCATGCATGGTACTAAAATAAGATATTGGTGGTTTAGGTCATTAAAATTCTCATTAAGGCCCTTTTACAAAATTATGTAAACTATCCTCCATAGATCTTAGTTAAACTAACATTGGTTTACAGTGAAAATATCGCACTGCCTAACCAAACAATGTATATTCACAAAAAAACCCAAAATCCAACTAATTGCCATTTTAACTGTATTGTTTTATTCTAAAAATATGCTCAGTGACTGGAATAGGTAGTTTAAGAATAGGAGCCCTCCAGTGGAAAGAGCCATTGATAATGTTATTGTGAAATAGAGTTGTGGGGAAAAAAAGCTCTTAAATATTATGGATACTAGCCAATATTTAGTTATGGCATTAATATCACTGTTTAATCAGGGGCGTGGTGGTTCAGCGGGTAAGACGCCAGGCTTGTCGATCGGAAGATCGCAAGTTCGGAGGTTCGAATCCCTAGCCCCGCGTGACGGAGTGAGCTCCCGCACTAGCTCCAGCTCTTGCCAACCTAGCAATTCGAAAGCATGCAAATGCAAGTAGATGAATAGGCACCACTCCGGTGGGAAGGTAACAGCGTTCTGCATGCCTCATGCCGGCCACATGACCGCGGAAGCGTCTTCGGACAACGCTGGCTCTTCGGCTAACAAACGGAGATGAGCACCGGCCCCTAGAGTCGGACACGACTGCACAAGGGTGCAGGGGGAACCTTTACCTTTACCTTTTTATCACTGTTTAACGGAACATTTATTTGGCTTGTAAAACAAAGGACAAATTTATTTTTCCAGAGTTTTAAATTGTAAGAATATAAGAATAGCCCTGTTGGATCAGGTCAAGAGGCATCTTTGTCCAGCATTTGTTCCCAACCCCACATATTTCTCTGGGGTGCTCACAAGGAGCAAGTGTGGAGACATATATTCTCTCACTGTTATTCCCCTGCAACTGGTTTTTGAAGGCATGCAATTCCCAGCCAGGAAGTACCAATGAGTCTTCAAGATTATCACCATGTCTTCTGGTAATGAATTGCACTGGTTAATTATATACATGTGAAGTTGTACTTTATTTTATCTGTTCTAAATTTCTTTTCCTAGAGTTTCACTGTATGACCCCTGGTCCTCGCATTTCGAGGACGGGATAAAAACTTCTCCACTTTCTCTACACCATGCATGATTTTAAATGCTTCAACATGTTCCCCTGAGTTGCCTTTTTTATAAGCTAAAGAGCCCATTCTAGCCTTTTCTCATGAAGAAGATACTCAAGTCCCCTGGTTATTTTGATTACCCTCTTCAGCACTTTTCCCAGATTTTTTGTATAATTTTTCAAGTGTGGCAACAGGATATACTCAAATGTAACAATAGTTCTCTGCTAGCTATAATTAGCAAATAATTTCCATTTACTTTCCCTAAAACATTTCCCTATACTATAAACTTGAGAAATGGAACAGCGTTCCCTTAAATCAAAATCTTTTAAATCAGTGGTCAATCGGTTTAAAGAAAAATATGACTTAGCTATAACCATAGTTAATATCTACTCCTAATTATATTAATCATAATTAATTATTGTTCTAAAGAACTGCTTATCTTTAAGTAAGTAAAGCTTACTTTACTTACTAAAGCACTAAAGATAATACTAAACATAGTACTTGTTATGTAGAAGTTACTAAAGATATTACTTGTTATGTAGAAGTTTCTGCTGTTCTGAGATTTCTCAATCCCAGTTTTAGGAAGCCAATCTATATCAGCTCATTGTGAAAAATATTGTAAAACATAATTATTATTTTTCTCTTAGAATAATAGCTCAAAATATGTGCATCATTTATTTATTAATGGCATTGTCTGTCAAATAAAGTCTTTGGATATAGATGTTTGAGATATGCAACCAGCTGTCATTTTTTTCTTACCAATTCTAATTAATTTCAACAAAAGAGAAAATGGTTTTTGTCTTTCAAAGGGGAAGAGAATATTGATCAAATAGTGTTTTTTTCACTTAGTAACAAAGAGGGCCAGGAGATAAATATTCTCTGTTTTGTTGTACAATTATCTATCCAGCAATCTGCAGTCTCCTTGGCTTCTCATGCTTGAATTAAATCTCAGGAGAAATAATAATGAGGAAATTCTCCCATCGGGTTTTCAGATTAGGAAGTATGAGTGAACAAGGTAGCTTTGAAACAATATAAAGATTACTAACAGAAAACAGCAGCAGCAGTCTCTGCCACCCATAATTCAAAAATAATCTCAAAACTATCACCAAAATAAAAAAATCAAAACAAACTCTCCAGCAACCTGAACAAAACAGAAGCTACTTTTGTAAGCAAAAGAAATTGAGTTTGCAATGCAGATTTTAGCACAGCACTAATGTAAAGAATTTACTATTTCATTTTTAATTTTGTACCTAAAATAAGTCCTGAATTCTGTTGTGTATTGAGGTAGTAGAACCTTTTGAAGTATTAGTCAAAATTACTTTTATTCTGAAGATCACAGACTTTATAATTGCATATATTTGGAGAAGAATGAAGATATTAGTTTCCATTTAGATAGTTTGTCCGATGACTTGAATAATTTATATCTGTGTTAGTCTTCTACACTAAAATTTAAATGTCATATTGGCAGATATCAGAATTAACTTTAATGACGAGCAACCTTAGGAATGTTCTTAGGGCAGACTTTGCATGACTGGGAATTTAACTAAAAGTAATATTACTCATTCAACCTTACAATTTTGCAGGAATGCTCAACATTTACCCTATCTGTTTCAGGTGGAACAACACCTGCTCAGTGGGAAGACATAACAGGAACAACACCATTAACATTTGTAAATGAATGTGTTTCCTTCACCACAAATGTATCTGCCAGGTAATTCCATAAAGAACAGTATACAGTAATAAAACTGTAAAAAGTATTTCAGAGCTATAACCTTAGTTTGGCAGCATATTATGCATATGCATCTTGTCCATAAGTCATCTACTAAATTCAGAAGATGCTATTCTGGGCAATATAAGGTTTATAATAGGATCCTTCCTTAATTCTGATCTAGTCTTGGGATTATACAGTAATTAACTGAATTATCAGCTACACTAAACAAATAAATCTAACACAAACAGTGCAAGTAAACTTACTGTTCTCTGGTAGAGTTCTAAACAGCCAGAACTTTTTAAAAAAACTGTTCTCTCGGGATTCCATAGACTGAAGGTGTTGGCAACTTCTTGTTCTAAGGCTGCACAATGTGGCCCTGAGACTCATTTCAAAAATTTCTGCAGGCAATAATTGAGGCCTTTGATAAGGGTTTTCTCTCTTTCTCTCTCTTTTAACGTCTGCTGTTTGATGAGGATTTCATAAAGAGGGGGAAAAGTATAAGAGATAGAATGGGAAAAGCAAAGGTGTAATGCATGGGGGCAAAATCTTGTTCATGGTTTGGTTAAAATTAAGGTACAATTGTCAGTAAAGACATTCTATAATCCTAAATAAACTAGCAATACATTCAGATTCATTTCAGTCCTGATCCAGACCCCGCATCAAAGTTCAGGGGGCAATTCGACACCCACTGCTGAATCTGAATTATTAAGTAAATATTTGAATTTGTTTTTTTACATTAGATATTTGAAATAAGTGCTAGTTCCTAGTGTTTTAGAAAAAAAATCACCACATTTATAACTGCTTTTTTCCCCATTACACTTTTTTTTTGGTAATAATTTAATATGTTTGTTTATTTCCAGATTTTGGTTGATAGATTGTCGACAGATACAAGAATCTGTAGCATTTGCTTCCCAAGTATATAGAGAAATTATATGTGTACCGTACATGGCCAAATTTGTAGTGTTTGCCAAGTCTCATGATCCCATAGAAGCCCGACTAAGATGTTTCTGCATGACTGATGATAAGGTGGATAAAACACTAGAACAACAAGAAAACTTTGCGGAAGTTGCTCGAAGCAGGGATGTAGAGGTATTATTTTTATTTATATTTTTGGACATGTTAGTTTAAAATAATTGTTTCCACTATCTTATGAGTTCAAAAAAATAGAACAAGGGAAAAAATCTCATTATTTTAGAGAACCTAGGTGATATATTAAACAAATGAATATTTAATCCATTAATTCAAAATCACAGCATGGTAGAAGGGATTTAACTTTTCATTTATGCTGTTTTCTTTACAAAATCAGCCACCATCCTGTAACTTAATTTGCTCTGAGATGAAACATGCTGTAATAATAAATAAAACAACAAATGTTAAATAGGGAAAGTGTAATGAAACCAAATGATAGATCTTTATTGCAAGATAGCATTTTCAAATTAAATGTCCTTATACTATATAACCACCTATCTTTCCTACAGCTCATCATATTTTTATTCAGACTGAATTGGATTTTTATTGTGTAGTATGCTTTTGGATAGGTCAAAATATCAGAATTTGGGTTACTTAAGATATTAAAAATGTAAGCATTGCAATTAAATGCATCAAAATACTTTTTGTTCTTTCAAAGTAAGAGTACACAAAGAGGATATAGGAACAATTGGTTAATTTTTAACAGCAGTCTTGGTGGTTAATGCTTATAATACAGATGAACAAACAAACAAGTGTCTCAATAATTAATAGATTGTTAAGATATGGGATAAATTAGAGGAACAAAACTTACAATACCAAGAATCTTTCTAAAGGTCTTACCAACTTTTCCTATATGATGGAAGGGGAAAATTATTGACTATGTAGTAATTAAGGGTTTTCTTCTGAGAATCTACTAATATTGTAGAATATTACTACAATGGAGTCTGGAATATTGTTAAGTATCTTTGTTTAATGGTTAAGGATTTATTTTTCTCTTTTAATACTATGTCCATTGACATTGGCTGACTACTTTGTCATAAGATGTCATAAGACATTCCAGCATAAACTGCTTTATTGCAATTTCTTATAAAAAGTTCTATTAACATTGGCCTTAATCAGACTAATCTACTATTAAGACAGCAGTACTGAGATGTGGCAGGACTTTCCCTACCAAGAGATGTAATTTAGAAAACAGCTTTATAGTATCAAGCCAGCGAAGCACTGAAATCATGTTAGGGTGCCAAAATGTAAATAACCTAATCAATTAGCAATTGATGTGCTACCCACAGCTGTACTGGATGGAAAAGAGAATGCCATATGTATCCCACCTTTGTTCATGTGGAATGGGTATTACTAAATCTACATTTTCTTTTATACTGTGATTTTTGTAAAGATCCTTGCACATTTTTAGTTAATTTCCTAGTTCATTTTATCCTCATTATATATTGCTGAATCAGAATCTAAATGTGGCAAAATTAGGCTGACCATATTTCCTTGAGAGAAAAACGGGACCCTAACCTACCCATGGCTCGCTGGACAAAGTGGGCACGCGCATGTGCGTGCAGGTGTGCGCTTTACCATAGGAACTTTCAAAAATGGGACAAAATGGATATTTTTCTTAAAATGATGGGATGGTCGGGAATTCTTTAAAAAACGGGACTGTCCCGTTCAGAACAGGACGTATGGTCAGCCTAGGCAAAAACTGTTGTAGTGCATGAGGAACCCATCAAAAGTTGAATATTTTATCTTAGTTCTGTTTTTTTTTTAGTTTATTTTATTGCTTTGTGTTTTACTGAGGTTTTCTGGTTGTTGCCCATAATAAAGAAGTTCATAAATTAAATACATAGGGAGGTAATCCTATTAAGTCTTTTAATTTATTGTATTTTGTGTACATTTGTTTAAATCAAATTTAGCATTTCTCCTAGCTCTGATATTCAAACTCAATGTATAAATATGTTATGTTTAAGATCTTATTGACAAACTGTGTAAAAAATTAGGGAAGAAAGCCTCAACGCAATAATTTCCTAAAATGTTTGAGCATTTAGCATTGGATTGAGAACATATTGCATACAGTATATGCAATATTTGATTTAATTCCTAAGAAAATTTGATTGCCTAGAAATAAGGATTTACTTGTATATATTTAGAATCTCTTAGAAACACATTAATCCATATTTGCTGTTGCTATTGATTTGTTTCAGTCATGTGTTCTTCATAAATCAGCAGTATTCCCATTCTGTTATGTTGTTAAATGCATTGCAAGCTCAAGACAGTTGATATAGATAGAGTTTATTTTATACAGAGCATATTATCTGCTGTGTACAAAAAAATAATCCTCTGATATTGGGTGGCCTCCTATAAACACTGTGCAAATAAAAAGACTGACTGAAAAAAAAGCCTAGACATCACATGGTTAAAAAAGTAGTAATTTCCTACATATCTCAAATGCTTTGGAGACTGGCATCCAAGTCAGTTTCTTCTAGTTACCTAATAGCCCACTTTTGATTTCAGTGTACTAAGAAGTTCAAAATGCATTAGTTGTTACATACGACAATCCCACATAGCCAAGTTAGAATAAAATGCATGTATATATGTAAATATAAAACTGCACAAGTTCAGAATGTTATTGCTTATATGTTTAAAGAAAAGTATAGACTACAGATTGCAGGTATAAATAACATGTGATTATATTAATAGTGCCTTCTAAATAAGGCTAACAATAGATTCTAACAGCCAAAATAAGATATTATAAGAACAGCATTCATTAATATTTTATTTTCTTATTAATTATATGTAGGTATTAGAAGGAAAACCCATATATGTGGACTGCTTTGGGAATTTAGTACCATTAACAAAGAGTGGCCAACATCACATATTCAGTTTTTATGCCTTCAAAGAAAATAGACTTCCATTGTTTGTCAAGGTAATTTATATAAATATGAATCTCAAGTTTGGTTTATTTTGTTCCAATGCCAGTAATAGTGTGTTGGTCTATGTTATTTACCCTTGGGGGATGGGGGGGAAAAGTGGCAAATTAAAAAAAAAGAATTTTTGTTGTTCAGTCGTTTAGTCGTGTCCGACTCTTCGTGACCTCATGGACCATAGCACGCCAGGCCTTCCTGTCCTCCACTGTCTCTCGGAGTTTACTCAAATTCATGTTCATTACATCGGTGATGCTATCTAACCATCTCATCCTCTGCCGTCCCCTTCTCCTTTTGCCTTCAGTCTTTCCCAGCATCAGGGTCTTTTCCAGTGAGTCCTCTCTTCGCATTAGGTGGCCAAAGTATTTGAGCTTCAGCTTCAGCATCTGTCCTTCCAATGAGCAGTCAGGGTTGATTTCCTTTAGGATTGACTGGTTTGACCTCCTTGCAGTCCAAGGGACTCTAAAGAGTCTTCTCCACGACCACAGTTCGAAAGCATCAATTCTTCGGCGCTCAGCCTTCCTTATGGTCCAACTCTCATAGCCATACATTACTACTGGAAAAACCATAGCTTTAACTATACAGACCTTTGTCGGCAAGGTGATGTCTCTGCTTTTTAATATGCTGTCTAGGTTTGCCATAGCTTTCCTCCCAAGGAGCAAGAGTCTTTTAATTTCATGGCTGCAGTCACCGTCTGCGGTGATCTTGGAGCCCAAGAAAATAAAATCTGTCACTGCTTCCATTTCTTCCCCTTCTATTTGCCAGGAAGTGATGGGACCAGATGCCATGATCTGGGTTTTTTTAATGTTGAGTTTCAAGCCAGCTTTTGCACTCTCCTCTTTCACCCTCATCAAGAGGCTCTTTAGTTCCTCTTCACTTTCTGCCATTAGGGTGGTATCGTCTGCATATCTGAGGTTGTTGATATTTCTCCCGGCAATCTTAACTCCGGCTTGTGATTCATCCAGCCCGGCATTTCTCATGATGTACTCTGCATATAAGTTAAATAAGCAGGGTGATAATATACAGCCTTGTCGTACTCCTTTCCCAATTTTGAACCAGTCGGTTGTTCCATGCCCGGTTCTAACTGTTGCTTCTTGACCCACATACAGGTTTCTCAGGAGACAGGTAAGGTGGTCTGGTACTCGCATCTCTTTAAGACTTTGCCACAGTTTGTTGTGATCCACACAATCAAAGGCTTTAGCGTAGTCAATGAAGCAGAAGTAGATGTTTTTCTGGAACTCTCTTGCTTTTTCCATGATCCAGCGAATGTTGGCAATCTGATCTCTAGTTCCTCTGCCTCTTCGAAACCCAGCTTGTACTTCTGGTAGTTCTCGGTTCACATACTGCTGAATCCTAGCTTGTAGGATTTTGAGCATAACCTTGCTAGCATGTGAAATGAGCGCAATTGTATGGTAGTTTGAACATTCTTTGGCATTGCCTTTCTTTGGAATTGGAACGTAAACTGACCTTTTCCAATCCTGGGGCCACTGTTGAGTTTTCCAAATTTGTTGGCATATTGAGTGCAGCACTTTAACAACATCATCTTTTAGGATTTTAAATAGCTCAGCTGGGATACTGTCTTCTCCGCTAGCTTTGTTGTTAGTAATGCTTCCTAAGGCCCACTTGACTTCACTCTCTAGGATGTCCGGCTCAAGGTCAGTGACCACACCATCGTATTTATCAGGGATATTAAGATCTTTCTTGTATAGTTCTTCTGTGTATTCTTGCCACCTCTTGTTAATCTCTTCTGCTTCTGTTAGGTCCCTGCCTTTTTTGTCCCTTATCATGCCCATCTTTGCACAAAACGTTCCCTTGATATCTCCGATTTTCTTGAAGAGATCTCTAGTCTTCCCCATTCTATTGTTTTCCTCGATTTCTTTGCATTGTTCATTTAAGAAGGCCTTCTTATCTCTCCTTGCTATTCTCTGGAATTCTGCATTCAGTTGTTTATATCTTTCCCTTTCTCCCTTGCCTTTTGCTTCCCTTCTTTCCTCAGCTATTTGTAAAGCCTCATCAGTCAGCCACTTTGCTTTCTTGCATTTCTTTTTCTTTGGGATGGTTTTAGTTGCTGCCTCCTGTACAATGTTATGAACCTCCATCCATAGTTCTTCAGGCACTCTGTCTACCAGATCTAATCCTTTAAATCTATTCCTCACCTCCACTGTATATTCATAAGGGATATGATTTAGGTCATACCTGATTGGTCTAGTGGTTTTCTCTACGTTCTTCAATTTAAGCCTAAATTTTGCGATAAGAAGCTCATGATCTGAGCCACAGTCAGCTCCAGGTCTTGTTTTTGCTGATTGTATAGAGCTTCTCCATCTTTGGCTGCAAAGTATATAATCAATCTGATTTCGGTATTGACCATCTGGTGATGTCCATGTGTAGAGTCGTCTCTTGTGTTGTTGGAAAAGAGTGTTTGCTATGACCAGCGTGTTCTCTTGACAAAACTCTATTAGCCTTTGCCCTGCTTCATTTTGTACTCCGAGGCCGAACTTGCCTGTTATTCCAGTTATTTTTTGACTTCCTACTTTAGCATTCCAGTCCCCTATGATGAAAAGGACATCTTTTTTTGTTGTTAGTTCTAGAAGGTGTTGTAGGTCTTCATAGAACCGGTCAACTTCAGCTTCTTCGGCATCAGTGGTTGGGGCATAGATTTGGATCACTGTGATGTTGAATGGTTTGCCTTGGATTCGAACTGAAAGCATTCTGTCGTTTTTGAGGTTGTACCCCAGTACTTATTGACTATGAGAGCTACTCCATTTCTTCTAAGGGATTCTTGCCCACAGTAGTATATATAATGGTCTCCTGAATTAAATTCGCCCATTCCTGTCCATTTTAGTTCGCTGATTCCCAAGATGTCGATGTTCAATCTTGTCATCTCATGTTTGACCACATCCAGCTTACTTTGATTCATAGATCTTACATTCCAGGTTCCTATGCAATATTGTTCTTTAAAGCATCGGACTTTCCTTCCACTTCGAGACACATCCACAGCTGAGCGTCCTTTCGGCTTTGGCCCAGCCGCTTCACTCTTTCTGGAGCTACTCGGAATTGCCCTCCACTCTTCCCCAGTAGCATTTTGGACACCTTCCGACCTGAGGGGCTCATCTTCCGGTGTCATATCTTTTAGAAACAATACCATGATAAAATATTAAATTTTTGAAGGCTGCTTTTCTATATATTCCATTTAGATGCTGTTAAGTAATGTCCTGTATAAAATAGTACCTGTTCTGTAGTTTTAATTTCTTTAGAGGCCTGCAAAAGCTTCAGTACTTTCTAGAAGACATAATGATGTAATGTTCTTATTTAAGCAGAGTTTGAGTGGCTAAAGATAGGTATGGTTTATTTTAGGAATGCTGTGTATATTTCTGTCCAGTTTGTATATGGTTTATAGGATTCTCTCTCTCTCTCTCTCTCTCTCCATACATTTATGCAGCACACACCCACATGGACACACATTATGCTTTTTTCTCTTTCTGGTAATATGTAATTCAGAATGCAGAAAAGAAGTAAGAAATAGTAAGCTAAAGAAATTAGAGGCATGTTAATTAAAGAAGTAAACATTTCCTCTCAAGGAGGCTCCCAGGCTCTACTGTTCAATGCTCCTTAAGTGATAGTGTTCTTGTCCTACTCCCAAGGTTAGGGTCTGACGCCTTGTTCTTTGAATTGGCAATGGATCTGAACTGACCACTTGTTGATTCCCCAATTACAAGCTGTGACATGCAGTATTGCCTGCTAAGAGCAAGGAAAGTACTGATCAGTTTTGGCACATTTTTGCCAGCATGTCACAACTGCTACCAAAGCCCAGTTTTATTCCAAGCAGATATCTATGCAAGCTAGGATTTCTTTTTAAGATATTACTTTGGAGGCCAATACACTATTGCCCATATCCCACCAACAAAGAGATACTACATACTCAGGATGTTGGGTTTGAGCTCTTGCTTTTTTTCTGCACTAGGTTCGGGATACAACCCAAGAACCTTGTGGACGTCTGTCTTTCATGAAGGAACCTAAATCTTCAAGAGGTCTGGTACATCAAGCTATCTGCAATCTGAATATCACATTACCAGTATACACAAAGGTACTCCCCAGTTCAAATACAACCTGCTCATATGTTGTACTTGTACACTGTAATTTAGGAGGCACTAAACTATAGTGTTGTACTTTTCACAAATTACTAATAGTACTATGTAAATATCTATGTTTTAATATTGCATATTAGGGATGCATAAATTATATAGCATTCTTTCTTGTCAGAGGCTCTCTATCTTCCTTGAGTGTTGAGAATCAGGTGATGCACACCACATTTCTATATGGAAATGATAGCTCATTAGCATGAGTTAAAATCTATTAATACATAGTAACAGCCAACATTGTTATCACTCACTCATATGATAATTAAGCCTTTTTCTTGTGTATTTACATATATAGCCCACTCCATTAGCAGTGCAGTGCTGGAGGATAAAAAAAAATAAAACTCTAAAATAGCTTTGGTACTGGGCATTTTTTATTTATAGCCTTCTTGCACAGCCCCAACTAATAATCTCATTTTCCAGCATTGTGCTGTTCATAGATGATTCATATAGTTAGTTAAATGAACAGAAAAACTGCCTGAGGTACCATATGCAAGTACTCTAGCTTTCACTGTGATTCAGACATAGCAACATTAAATTTGAAACCTTAACGAAAGAGATAATAATAAATCTTTGCAAATGCTTACATTTTCTTGTTGTTATGATTAAGGCATCTTTAAGAAACTTTTCTACACATACTGAATTTTGGCATATTTGAGAAACAGTGTTCTAAGTTTAATAATAATAATAATCAAACAAAAGCCTAACATGAAATAGCTTTTCTTCTTTGAACTTACTTGAATCCCCACTTTTCTTAACTGAACCAACTTTCTTGTTCCCTTTTTTTCCTTCTTGGGGGAAAGTGCAAAAATTGTATTCGTTATGTACTCTTGCCAATTGAATGTGTCCAGAAATCATGCTTTTCCTTTAATTGCATCCTATCTTTCCCTGCTCTGTTTTTCTCTTTTCTTGCATGGCATATTGGATTAAAGGAATCAGAATCAGATCAAGAACAGGAAGAAGAGGTAATTTTGCTAGTTCTGCTATAAAATGACTGTGATAGGGATCCAAATATAGGAAAGACCAATCAGCTGAATTCCATATAACTTTATGACAAGTGTGAACAACCTATTGCCTGTTGGCCAGAAGTGGCCCCACCTCAAATTAATTTCTTGTCGACATTGACCAAGATCCATAAGCTCTTTGCAATCAATCCAGTTATAAATTCTCTGTAATCCAGGTTTCTTCTATTACACTCTTATGTTTTGGAAAGACAGAAATGATTAACTGAAAGAGAACATGTAAGAGAAAAAGATATTTGGAAAAGTGATAAAATGTAGTGGAAAAGAAAGGGAAATAATGATTAATTAGTTCCTGACTCGATTGCTTGTGTTCTAATGAAAGGAACAAAGGGATTGTACTATGATATAATGTATAGTCAGACTCACTAGCCCTGTTTTAACATAACATTAAACAATGATACAGCATAATAGGAATTAGACATTACCTTTCCATGCATTTTTACAATGATAAAATTAAAAATGCTTCAATTTTTCACTAATTACAGTTGTGTAATTAACAGGAGAAACCATGATTAATTTTACCTATGCTTTAGATAAACCAAATCAAAATATGATTTATTAAGTTCCCTGTTCCATAAAACATAGATGAATTAACCACAGTTTCAATTCAGATGTAATATTAAACTGTGGTTAAATGAAGATTTTTCATGTCACAGTGACCAGTGGGTTTTTAAAAAAAAATTCTAGAAAAATAACTCTGAAGTTTGAAAAATGAGATGAAAATGTTTTCAAGAACTATACATTTGTCAGCAGTAAATGTTAATTGCTAATTTGAGCCAATATATTACCAATGAACAAGACACATAAACAACAATAGTAATTTCTCTAAATATACAAAATTTATATTTGTAAATCACTTAAGCTGCTTCAATAAGATAGTGTATGTAATGACCTAGTCCACTCCACTGATTACGTAGGGAGAGCTTACATATTTATCAATGAGGTCTTCAAAGGACAATGAAAATTCAAGCTACAACTGATCTAACTCTCTGTATTTACATCCTTGTAGTTGAGCGAATAGGTAAGCTTGTCCTTTTTGCAATTTTGTCCAAGAATAGATGTCAGAGCAAACAGTAATTAGAAAGAAAGGATGTCTCATCTTAAGTTCCTGGAACCTTTTAAAATTTCTAAAAATAACTGCAATTGTAGACTTTTTCAGTTAATTGGAGTCTTTCTATTGTAATTTGTCTCCATTATAATAACCTTTGCGACAGTGCAAAATGACTTGAATTGAAGTAAGCAAAAACTGTTCCCTCTCTTGAGTTGCTTTGATGAAATAGTTTTTCTCATAAGGCTTTTCTAGAAACAGGCAGACAATCATTGCCTGAAAAGCAAAAAAAAAAAAAAAAAAAAAGTGCAGGGGCAAAGTTTTAAAATTGTAGTGGAAAATGAATCTCTGTAAATATATAATCATATGAGTAAATTAAAATTTAACACCTTCAGTTGCTGACCAATGAAGAACTTATAACTAAGTAGGTACAGTATATTAATTATATAGAGCACTAAAAAACAAAATGCAATAAATAAAAATATAGAAGTATTACATTTAAAAATACTTCAATAAAATGAACCCCAAGAGGGAGTGCCTCTTGGGGTTGGCTAGCCCCGTAGCAACACTATGCTACGTTCCCTACGTCCCCCATCTTGTATTTTATTTATTTATATTGTATTTTTTAAAATTATTGTATTGTTTTTAACTTTGATTGTTGTGACCCGCCCAGAGTCCCTTGTATGGGAGATGGGCGGGGAATAAATTGAATAAATAAAATAATAAAAAATAATAAATAAAAATAAAAATAAATGACTCTAAATTTTCTGGCAAAACATGGCAAAAATATAAATACTTATAAATGCTTTCATCCTTAAAAGAAGGACCTTTAGACTATCTCTAGCTATATTATATGTTCCTACTTTTGCTACTAATTTCTCAAAATACTTTCCTAAGTGCAGGTTAAAAATAATCCACTTTCCATTTCTGTATTATTTATTGTTCCTCCCTGTCAAGTTCAGCAAGTTCAGGCTGGTGCACTCAGTTTTTAACATCCAGTATAAAGGCAGTAAATTAACAATTTACATTGTATGTATTGCCAATTAATAAATTTAACTCATGGTCACTAAAGACTTAAAGGTATGGCTAATTCCACCACTCTAAATAACTAGCTTAACTGCAGTCCTAAGAATATTTATCAAGAAGAAAATGAATTCCGTAAGGTTCTTCTTTGTATGAGAATGCTTAGAACGGAGCTGTTAATATCATGTGTATGATATTTGTAAACTGAACTGATCTTAGCCTAGGTATAGTTCAAGATAATAGTCTCCATTGATTATTGTAATGTTAAGTTTCTGTAACCCATTCATTCTTTGTTTTCTTTCAGACCGACATGACATCAGAAAAACGTAAGCTTTTAATAAAAATGTAACTGTGTGCATAAATTACCTAATAAGAAGGCATGAAAGAGATTGAAAATTTTAATTGTCACTGATGATCATATTAACTTTCTAAATATAACATTATAATACTCTAATACAGCCTTTAGATGAAACATGTAATTTGTTATTAATAATTTAAAATTAAAATATTAAATCAGTTCATCTAAGCATTCCTGTTTTTTTCTTTGTTTTTTTTACATTCCCTGGTAACCCTGCTATTGCTGTTAGGCTTCTGTAACACCTTCCCCACTCCTATTTTATTTTAAGTTTGTGACATGAAATCATTGCATTTCATAAATTAATTACAGTATCACTTTTAAAAATTAAAATGTTCAAACTGTCAAAAGTCTTCATGAAATTTCTCACATGAAATGTCTATGTGCTCATATAAAAGTGATACTGTTGAAAGTATCAAAGCCATCCATCTATGCCTTAATACTCTGGTGAAGTATTTCTATGAGGATTTTTATGTCTTAGAATATTGTTTGCTGGAAATAAATTATTATCCCTACAGATGGAGTAGAGTTAGGTGGTCCTGGCAACTTCCTTTACAAATCCATGCAATTTTCTTAGAAACATATTTGGAAGTGGTTTGCCATTGCCTTCTTCCTAGGGCTGAGAGAGAATGACTGGCCCATAGACACCCAACTGGTTTTGTGCCTAAGTCGGGACTAGAACTCATGGTCTCCTGGTTCCTAGTCTGGTGTCTTTAATCTCTAGACCAAACTGGCCCTCTACATCATGCTAGAAATTGCTATTTGAAACAAGCATTGCTGTGCCATAGTGCCAGCTTTATGTGAGTTGTATATCCTGTGATAGCTGCCTAGAATTATACAGAGAATGAGGTAGAAGTAGGTAGTTGAGGCTGGTCAGATCCAACAACTTACCTAAATCAATCAGTGTAATGGTATGTGGGAATGACCTTGGGAGACAGGAGAAAGAGACACAACCAAGAGAACAGTCAGATAAAAGGCAGCTGAGCCCGCAGCAGTAATGTGGGTGGGGCAAGAGGCTCAGAAGAGTCCCTCCCCAGTTTCTTGGGCTGTAAAGGAGATGGGGGGAGAGATGTACTTTCAGACTTGCAAGATTCTGTTAACGTAGCTTTACAATAAAGTAGAATTAGCTCATCTGGTCATGTTTCCTGTCTGGTCTACCTCGTAAGGCTGACAATTAGCCACTAACTCAGTCAAATCCTATTTGACAATTGCAGTAGCTAAGTCAAACCTTGCTATTTGGGGAATACCAAGTCCCTGCCTACTTTATTCAGGACGTGCCTGATATACCATGACCTGTTGCACCAGCAGAGAACTAGTAAGCTTTTGTGGTATCATCAGCAATTAGAACAAACTCTCTAATGTGACAGAAGATGCATGGCAACCCAGAAAAGAGAGATAGGGGGACAAGTTGAATATATACAAGTAGCATCAGGCACATCTCTAACTTCCATAGCTCACAGCCACAGCTGGCTGATCATGGAAAAGGGTGACAGGTCAGGCAAGATAGTAATGGGGAGCTGGTGGTGGTATGAGGTTAAGGAAATGGACACAGTTGTGTTAAGATAAGAAATTGCAGAACACTGGTAGACTGAAAAACTAAATTACAAATAGCTGGAGTACTTGATTTCTCTAAAGAGAGCTTTACCTCTAATCTTTTTCTCTTTATTCTTGTTACATCTTGTTACATTTGTTTTTTCCAAATCAGAAATGAAGTATATTTGGTATAGAAAATAATACTTCGCCACAGTATTTCCCACATGATTTAATTCCATTTTAATTTTAACCATTTAAGTTTTATTGGGCTTCTTTTAATGTACGGATAGTAATCCTGCAATGTATGCAACAGCTTTGCATGGAAATAACTTGGCTTACATATATATATATTGTGTGTGTATGTTTGTGTCTGTATATCTCTGTGCCCCGTATGAATGTTTCTGGTTGCCATTCATTACATTTTCTCCCTGAACATTTGAATTCTCTATTCTGTGGTGGTGTTGTTTTAATTACCCCTTTATTTTTCCATCTTTTTTACTTATTTCAATATGAGGATGTTCCAAGAGAAGGATCATGCCTCTTGAAATACGTTTTGTGTCTGTGTCATTATTTGGATGTAAGATTCCCCTTAGATGAAATGCCGGTTTGCAGCTACCTCAGATATCAATGTATTTCATTTATTGTAGAGTTTTGTAGAATTTACTGTAAATATAGTTTTTTTTACTTTGATTATTGAGTAAAGATTATACCTATATTATAGTATGTGTGTGTGTATGTTTGTGTGTACACACAAAAACACACACACACATACATACATACTAATTATGGTTCTGAAGTTTGCTACCACTGGCTTTCTCTATGAGGACATCAATTTTCAACCAGTTACAATCCTTCTTTTGTTCTCTGTTTTTATTTGAGCATTGATCTATAACATCTGAACAATCTTGAGATATCTATCTTTGTGTAAATTCCACACTTTCTTTTTCTCCCCTGAATTTGTTTTTATGGTGTCTCAGTTTATAACAGCTTTGGTGTTGTGTGTATGGATGTGCTGTACTACAAAAACTAAGCAAGTTATTTCCTGCCCACTTTCGTTTTCAGTTTTCCCTATTAGCTTTGCTTTGCTTTTTTTTTTCCACCATCAGATTTGTGGACCCACCATTCCCAGACCATTTTGTTGATCCTACTACTGCTGCAATCAAAAACAGTCCTGATTACATTTGACAATCTCTATTTTTGATTTCCATTTATTTCCAATGTTTTCCTCCATTTCCATCAAAGATGATGACGAAACAGAATCTACAGAAACATCTATCCTGAAAAGCCATCTTGTCAATGATGTTCCTGTCCTAGCAAGTCCAGATTTGCTATCTGAAGTCTCTGAGATGAAACAAGATTTGATAAAAATGACTGCAATTTTGACAACAGATTCTTCTGAAAAAACAGGTTCTATTAAGGTGAAAGATCTTGCAAAAGCTGCTGATGAAGAGCCTGGAGAACCATTTGAAATTGTGGAAAGAGTTAAAGAGGACCTAGAAAAAGTAAATGAAATTCTAAGAAGTGGGAGCTGCCCCAAAGAAAAGTCAATTTTACAGAGATCTGCTTCTGGGAAAAAGTTGGTGGAAGAAGACTGGGTTATTGTAAGTGATGAAGATATTGAAGAAGCCAAGCAAAGCGCTCCTTTGGAAGTCAGTGAGCCTATCTGTGTAGAAAATAGAATAGGTAAAGGAAAACCGGAGAAAGAAACAAAAGATATGACAGGAATGATTGATTATCTCAGCAAGGATCTAAAAGTTTATGTGTCTTTGAATGAAATGCAACCACAGACATTTCAAGAAGACGTAGTAGAAGAAAGATTTGAAGCTGTCGTTATAAGCAGAGGTTCTGAAGCAGATGGAAAAGACCAAAAGAAGCAAGGTCAGTGCAAACCTACCTTGGAAATTAAAAAACCTGTTAGAAAGAAATTAAAAGATAAAGAAAAGCTAAAGGTTGAAGAAACCCAAGGAAAGGATGAACACTTAGGGCTGAACAGGTTCAGTTCAGAGGAATCTTTAGATGAAGAACAACTATTATCTACTGCAGCGCCTGTGAAGGATACTGCTGTGTCTCCAGTTATAGAAGAAACCCCTATTGGGTCAATCAAAGATAAAGTGAAAGCTCTTCAGAAGCGAGTAGAAGATGAACAGAAAGGGCGTTCAAAGTTGCCAGTTCGAGTCCAAGGAAAAGAAGGATCTGAGAAACCTGCTACAAAGCCAACACAAACTAAAAAGATTATTTATAAAACAAAAACCCCAAGTTCTCCCTCTTCCCCAAAGACTCCGGCTTCTTCCTCATCCACAAAGATTCCGGCTTCTCCAAAGACTTCTGCTGCTTCTTCCTCTCCTTCAAAACTCTCATCTCCTTCTGCTAAGAAGCCAGCTGTTTCTCCTACCACAAAAAAGCCAGCTCTTTCTCCCACATCAAGGAAGCCACCAGTTTCTCCCACAGTTAAAAAGCCACCAGTTTCTCCCACAGCTAAAAAGCCTCCTGTTTCTCCCACATCTAAGAAGCCATCTCTGTCACCATCTTCCAAAACAGAAAGACTTGAAGAGACTATGTCTGTTCGTGAACTAATGAAAGCTTTCCAGTCAGGTCAAGACCCATCAAAGCATAAAACTGGACTTTTTGAGCACAAGTCTATAAAGCAGAAACAACAGGATTCTGACAAAGAGACAACTAAAAAAGGAGCCACTCAAGCAGAAAGTGAAAAGAAGCCAGCATTAACATCTAGAGACACACACAAAAAAGACAGTCCTAAAAGCAAAAAGAACCAGGAGCCTCAGACAGAGGTAGGTTTGCAATCTAAAAAAGTCACACAGGGTATACCTCATATAACCTTGAAGAAAGATTTAATCACAAAACCACAGAGTGACACCAAAAAAGAATCTCCTGGTGCTGTTGAAGAAAAGTCCAAGGATGTAGTCCTGACATTTGATAACCAAGGGGACACTGAGCTTCAGATCAGTCCAGACAGAAAGACATCAACTGATTTTTCTGATGTCATAAAAGAAGAGCTGGAGGACAATGATAAATACCAACAGTTCCGGCACATTTCAATTACAGAGGAAGGTGAGCTTCACTTAGATCAAGTTCTGACCAGTCCATTCAATGTTACATTTCCATCAGAATATGTGAAAGATGGGTTTTTGCCCACACTCTCCTTGCAAAGTGGTGCTTTGGATGGCAGATCAGAAAGTTTTAAACCTGAAGGCATAGCAGATTCTCCAATTGGTAGCCTGCTTGATGGAACTCCCCAAAACAGCTCTGAAGAAAGTTATAAGCATGAGGGCTTGGCAGAAACTCCAGAAACAAGCCCTGAGAGCCTTTCATTCTCATCAAAGAAAACAGAAACTGCTGACCAGATGGAAGAAACTATATTAGCCAGTGCAGTGCAGAGAACAGCAGAGACGCATTCACCAAAGGGGCTTTCTCCAACAGAAAATGAAATGACTATTTGTGACAAAGACCTAAAAGATATCACAGAAACCACAGAGTCAGATTCCCATCATTTGTTAGAAGAACAATCCAAAGGCCTAGATTCTAGCTCAACCCTGATTGATAATGATGCTGTCCCTGATAAGTCATCAGTGCTGGCAGATCAAAGACATTTAACTAAGTTAGCTGAACAACATGATTCTTCTATTGAAAAAGATGATGATGCATCCTTTGAGCAATATACCATTAGCAGAGGACTAGAGCTTGCATTTCCTAGTCATGAGGGTGAAGGTCTTAGCCCAGCTGCAGATGAATCCATAGCTATAAGTCATAAAGATTCATTGGAAGCAAGCCCAGTGCTGGAAGATAATTCTTCACGTAAAACACCTGATTCCCTTGAGCCTAGTCCAACCAAAGAATCCCCCTGCCGTGATTCTCTGGAAAGCAGCCCTGTAGAACAGAAAGCAAAGACTGGCTTCCTTCCAGGTCCTGGTCCAATTCTGGCTACCCCTGCTAAAGCTGAAAACTTCCCAGAACTAACACCTGTACGATCTAGACTCTTACGTGATCCTGATGGAAGTGCCGAAGATGACAGTTTAGAACAAACATCTCTTTTGGAGAGCTCAGGGAAAAGCCCTCTTTCACCTGAGACTCCTAGCTCTGAAGAAATTAGTTATGAAATCACACCAAAAATAACAGATTCACAGGTGCTCGCAAACATACCCAAGTCTGCAGTAATTCCTGAAGTTAATGAAGAGCCAGAAGATGATTCAGAAGGTGAGCCAAAGAAAAGGTTCACTCCAGAAGAGGAGATGTTTAAAATGGTGGCCAAAATTAAGATGTTTGATGAGATGGAACAGGAAGCAAAACAGAAGAGGGACTATAGAAAGGATTCCAAACAAGATGATATTATTTCAGCTTCTGACTTGGAAGGTGCTTCTGAAACTGAAATGATACCTTCAACAACTCTAGAAGATAATGCTCTATCTACAGTAGTGGCTTCTGGAGTTGTATCTAGAAAGAGCTCTTCCTCCTCAGAAAGTGAGCCAGAATTAACAAAGCTGAAAAAAGAAGCTGATTCTGGGCTGTTAATGGAACCTATAATGAGACTGCAGCCTTCTTCATCTCATCTTTGCAATATGGATTCCAGTTCCAGTCCTGAAGAGACAGGATTTCAGCCTATTGAGTCTAAGCAGCAAGCATTCAGTACTGAGGAGGATAACACAGAATCCGATAAACCAACTGAGGAAACCAAAATGTCATGTGATACTTCACTTGCCTCTGATGCCAGCATCATAGCACAGGCTAGCGAATCTAAGTGCTACAGCACAGATGAGAGTGACACAGTTAGCCCTAATGGCCCTATGATGCCACCTGAGGAATCTTTCTACCATTCTGTTGATGCTGCTGCTCAAAAAATAACTGAGTTATATGAAACTTCAATGACATCACACCACCAGGATGATTCTTTAAAAGATAGTGTAGCATCTGAAAGAGTGCTGCCAAAAGGCCTAGTTACTATGGGAACTTCAGAGGGTTCCTGTATACCTGGGACTTCTCATTGCTGTGTTTCACAAAATAATGTATTGACTACTAATGTTTCACCTGATCACTCCCCTTTGGGAAGTGATATGGCTGGAACTGACCACAGGTTTGAGATATCAGACAGGGTTTTTTCTAGCGCAGGGGACTCCACAGGATGTTCGTCTGTAACAACCCAAAAGGGTAAATATGAAAGTGATACAGAAGAAGTTGGCAAACGTAGTGCTCTGCCTATAACAAGCCCTTATGAAAATGTCCCTTCACAGCATTTTTTTACTAATGATGAAATTAGTCCAGAAATTGATTTAAAGACAAGAATAGACCAGTCATCTCAGGAAGATTATTCTGATAAAGAAAAAACTAAATTTGCTGAAGATAAAATAATGAGTTCTCTTTATAGAACAGTATCAGAAGGTTCTGAAGTTCAGGTCTCAGAAGCTGTCTGTATGGAGATAGAATCCAAGGAAATGGACAGTTTTCAGAAAAGACCAGCTTCATTACCTTCAGCATCAGACTCCACATCACCAGAGGAAGCTGCTCTACAAGATATCAGGAATGAAGCTGAAAAAATAATTAGCCAAGTAATTATAACCAGAACAGATGTGGATTCTGATAAGTGGAGTCAAATTCGTGAAGATGATGATGCTTTTGAGGCTAGAGTGAAGGAGGAAGAACAAAAAATATTTGGCTTAATGGTAGACAGGAGATCACAAGGCACCACACCTGATACAACACCAGCCAGAACTCCTACTGAAGATGGGACTCCTTCCGGTGAACCTAATCCCTTTCTTTTCCAGGAAGGAAAATTGTTTGAAATGACAAGGAGTGGTGCCATTGATATGACTAAAAGGAATTATTCTGATGAAAACTTAGACTTTTTCCAGATGGGAGAGCAATCTCAGGAAGAAGTTTCATTATCTGAAGAAATGAGAGAAGCTGAAGGCCTAGAATGCCCCCCTGAGGAACAATCTTCGATTTCAGTTGCGTCTTCTGAATTTAATAAAGCAGAAATAGCCATGAAAAGTACACATATATCTGTATCAGAGGATGAGACCACTGCTTTATATAGCACAAAAGAAGATATTAAATCTAGAATTCCTATTAAAATGGGTATTTCAGCCTCTTCAAAATCACCAAAGAAAGAAACAACAGCTCCTGATCATGACCTTACCGCTAGTGATACGTTTGATAGCTTCCAGGTGCCCTGTCCTATCTCTCCTGAGCAGACAGTGATTGATGTACACTTAAATTTTTCAACAGTCACTAGGTCTGTTTATGGTGAAAAAGAAGATGATTCCCCAGATTCCTCACCAGAGGAGCAAAAATCTGTGATTGAAATCCCCAGTGCTGCCATGGACAGTGAAAGCAAATCCAAAATCCCCATTAGGACTGCTCCAGCCACATTCCCATCTTTACCTAAGTCAGAACCTGAGAGCCTTCCTTCAGTTGGCTTTATAGACAACCTGGAAGAACCACAGGATGATCCCTCCAAACCAAAGTCTAAAATTCCAGTTAAGGCAATTTTTCAAAGAGGCGAGCAAGAATCTATACAGACAGAAACATCTGCCTGGAAGTCAGAGTCATCTAAAATCCCTGATATAACCTGCAAAGCACCTATAAAACAAGACCTTAGGAGCAAATCTGAATCTGATGCCAGTGCCTCCACGGACTCAAAAGCTAAGCAGCCAGCCAAAGCTAGAAGTTATGCTGAGGCAGAAGCAGAGACCAGAGAGAGGGTGGGTGAGATGAAGCTTGAGCTAGAATCAGATGAGTTGATGACTGCCCGACCAAAGATATTTTCTTCACGATTACCAGTTAAGAGCAGAAGTACCTCAGCTTCCCGAAATGCTGTTAGTCCCTCAAAAGAAAGTAAGGAACATTTTTTTGACCTTTACAAAAACTCTATAGAATTCTTTGAAGAGATTAGCGATGAAGCTTCCAAGTTAGTGGATAGACTTACACAGTCAGAGAGAGAACAAGAATTAGTTTCAGATGATGAAAGTAGTAGTGCCCTAGAAGTTTCGGTTATTGAAAATGTGCCATCCATTGAGACCCAGCAGTCACTTGCCGAGGACATCTTTGACACCAGGCCCATTTGGGATGAGTCTATTGAGACTCTGATTGAGCGTATTCCTGATGAAAATGTCCCTGACCATGTTGAAGGTATTTGCCAGCCATTGGGATTCCCTTTGCTACGCATGTCATAAATCGCAACGTTTTGCTTGTTGTTTTTTCTTTTACCCCTTGCCCTGCTTTTGGTGTGTGGTTTGTGTATTGTTTTAAAAAGCTTCCCATGTTTATTAATGTGTTTTGTGTGAGCTCTGTTTGTTTTGTGTTTTTCATGTATTTTACTGTCCCTGAAACAATCTCAAGATTGCACACTGCAAATGTTCATGGAAAGCATAAATATAACAAAACAAGCTTTTTCATATAAAAACACACACTTGCTAATGTTGTTTTAACATTAATAAACTTATAACATTATTTCACTTGTAGTACAGCTGACCATGCAAGTTTTAGTTTTTGATTTTTCATCACTCTACTTGAATCTTTTTTAATGAAATATTTTTGACACAGAAAAAGACAGGTAAGATTACTATAATTATGGATATGTACACCATTTCTATGTGTCAAAGTTATTAGAATCTAGAAACCTGTTGATCTTTGCTTCCATAATTAACTGAAGGCTATTTCAAATACTGGATTTATGGATTCAGTCCTCTAAAATTTAGAGAGGAATGTTCATATACTATATTTTTCTTAAGAATCCACTCCTATAATATGGTAGAGTACTGAGGAAAAATGGTAGTGGAATTCTGAATATATTTCCTGATATGCTTTTTCAAGATCTAAAATGCATCCATATGAAAACAAAAACTCAGACTCTGCTGATATTGTCTTGGCTTTTGGATATATCCATTTTTCCTGCTGCTTTTATGCAAATTTTCCCCAAAGAAGTTTGTGCTTGCTTTTCCATGCCTACTTTTGTGAAGATGGGAAATTCAAGGGGGAAAAAAGATGAAATTTTGGGATAAATATATGATTTAATATACCATCCCAAGATAATTCATAATTTGTTTTAACTGTTTGAAGCCATGTGGCTTAAAAATTTAACTCAGAATTTGAGAGGAAGACACAGAAGCTGATCCGAGAACCACAAATATAATCTAATCTAATTAGATCTAGCATCTAATTTGTTATTAACCAAAGTAGCATGGAAAAATGAAATTTCTGCCCCAGCAAGATATTTACCTTCCCTTTGTTTTATTTTATTGAAAATAGATGGGAACTTACATAAAATTTAGGACAGTGTTTCCAACAAAATATTAATGCATATGTTTGAAAGCCATTCTTAATGAAATGCCAAAGAGTAGAATATTTTAAATCTAGTCACTTATCAAGACCTTTTAGTTCACTTTAAAGCAGCCACTGTTTTAAAAACACTGGCCTATTTTATGGAGACTCCTTTCATTATTTTTTTCTAAGTCCTCATACAAATAAACAACTTATTAATCTTATTTTAGAACAACAAGATGATCAGGAAAGAATAGAAGAAAGACTAGCACATATTGCTGATCATCTTGGATTCAGCTGGACAGGTAAAGTATAATCTAGTAGAGATCACAGTTGTTAATCTGTGTTCTTTCCAGAAACAACAGTTTCCTCATGTATGCTTATTCCAGGGCTATGCAACCTGGTGTCTTCCAGATATTTTTTAGTACATACAATTCCCAACATGTAGGTAGGTAGGTAGGTAGGGAGAGAGAGAGAGAGAGAGGAAGAGAGAGAGGAGTCCTTGGTGCTCTCTGAGCCTTGTTGTTTTCTTGCAGACGTTTCATTGCCATACTAGGCAACAAGTTCAGTGTGAAAAGGGAGTGGGACTTGCTCTCTGTTTATATACCATGGCTTGTCCTGCTTGTGTTGGTGGAGGTGTTGTTCTCCCCTTAGGAGTTCCTTGATTGGGCTGTTGTTTGCTACTTGGTTGATTGACTGAGTTAATAGTTCCTTGATTAGGGTATATTGTGCTGTTTGATTGTTCCTCTGGTGCTAATCCTAGTGTTAATCTTTGCATATCTCGGTGGTGATTGCTGGCAAGGAGGTTTTCTGGTCTTCTGGGTTTTCTATTGTCTCTTATGAATGGTATGTAAATGTTGTGTCTGTTGATGGCTGCTTTGTCTGAGTGCCAAGCTTCCAGGAATTCTCTAGCATTTTTGGATTTGGCTTGGTTTAAGATGCTCACAGTTTCCCAGTTGAAAGTATGGTGGAGTATGTCCATGTGTTGTGAGATTAAGGAGTTTTCATCGTGCCTTCTGACTGCTAGTTGGTGTTCGTGGATGTGCTCAGCTAGTCTTCTGCCCGTCTGTCCTACATAGTGGCTGCTACAGTCCTTACACTGTATGTTGTAGATAACTCCTGTTTTTTCTTCTTGGGCTACTGGGTCTTTTGGGTTACTTATGATGTTCTGAAGGGTTTGGGTTGGTTTATGTGCTACAGTGATGCCATGTGGTTGTAACAGTCTATTGGTAGTTTCTGAGATGTTTCTGGTGTATGGCAGTGTAATCCTTTTCATAGCTTCTGTTGTTTTGCTGTGGTGGGTTGAGTGGTCAGGCACTTTTTGATAAAGTTGCGTGGGTATCCATTTTGCTGGAAGATGCTATATAAGTGGTCTGTTTCCTTTTTCTGGTGTTCTGGGGTGCTGCAGTGCATTTGTGCTCGTCTGAATAGTGTTCTTACACAGCTCCTCTTGTGGGAGGTTGGGTTATTGCTTTGGTAGTGGAGCACTGGGTTAGTGTGGGTAGATTTCCGGTAGACTTGTGTTTCTAGATGCCCTCTATCTCTATCTCTATCTCTATCTCTATCTCTATCTCTATCTCTATCTCTATCTCTATCTCTATCATGGATGGATGGATAATAAATCTTTCACTTCTTGAGATGTACTAAATGTGAATGAACTGTTTTGCAGATAGTAGAAGACCACGTTGACCCATGTACTCAAGGCATAATGCAGATGTATTATTGCTGCTTTGAAATTAATGTTAATGGAAACTGGGCTGTTTTTAAAACAATTAAATGTAGTTTGAATACATGAATAATTCTTTCATAAAAACAATAGAACATTAGTTTCATAAGGAAGTAGAATTCATAAAAGACCAAGGGCAGGAGATGGCAACTTTTTTACAACTTAGGATTCGATTATTTTTATCATTTTTACAGGGAACATGGAGGTGATGCAATTATATCCGCAGAAGGGCAGGCTGAAATTGTTGTGTCATTTATCCAGATTTAGGAGGCTGAAGATCTTTTATAAGTATGGTAGTTGCATTAAACCTATTGGAGTCTTAATGCACCTATTTGAATTGCACACTGTACTGGTCAGTGACCGTAATAAACCAGAATGAATGAATGAATGAATGAATGAATGAATGAATGAATGAATGAATGAATGAATGAATGGCACACCCATAATTTAGCAATTTGCCACCAAAAGTTAATGGCTCTAGGATGGAGGCTCCAGAGGGTGAAAAAGAGATGTAAAAAGGGTGCCACCCCTGATCCTGAAGTTACAGAGAATACTTCAATTAAATACACATGATGGTAATAGTTAGCAAGTGCAGTGTAATGATTATAACTGGATCGCAACCGAATAAGTCATCGGTCAAGTATAACTTTTTTTAAGTTATATTTTTATATTTTTTAAGGGGGCGTGGTGGCTCAGTGGGTAAGACGCCAGGCTTGTTGATCAGAAGATTGAAAGTTCGGAGGTTCGAATCCCTAGCCCTGCATGCGGAGTGAGCTCCCGCACTACCTCCAGCTCTTGCCAACCTAGCAATTCGAAAGCATACAAATGCAAGTAGATTAATAGGTACCACTTCGGTGGGTAGGTAACAGCGTTCCGCGCGTGTCATGCGGCCACATGACCGTGGAAGCATCTTCGGACAGCGCTGGCTCTTTGGCTAACAAACGGAGATGAGCACCGGCCCCTAGAGTCGGACACGACTGCACAAATGTGCGGGGGGTACCTTTACCTTTACCTTTACCTTTTACCAAGTATAACTTTAACAATGTTCCATATCTACAGTAAAGAAAAATATTGCCTATAAACCTGACAAAGCTGTTAAATACTGTCAGATTTACCTACCTATTTACCTGTCTCAATATATCTTATTGTTTTTATTGGGTTTATTCTAAGGTGAGTATAGGATTTTAATCTCAAAGGAACTATCAAGTGATAAATGTTTATAAAGAACTGCAGTGGTCAAAATTATTTGAATACTTTGTGTTTACAGAGCTAGCAAGAGAATTGGATTTCACTGAAGAACAAATTCATCAAATTCGAATTGAGAATCCTAATTCCCTTCAGGATCAGAGTCATGCACTGCTGAAATATTGGCTGGAAAGAGATGGAAAACATGCTACTGGTATATTTATTTTAGCAGTTACTGTCCTTCACTCCTCTTCCATTCTGACAGCCAAGTGCAGTGTTCATAACAGAATGCATGTGTCATACAAAAACAAAAACAACACAGTATAAAGATACTACACATACACAGGCACACACATACCATATTTGGATTTCTGTAGATGATAATTTTCTACGATCTAATCTTCTATCTCTAAAAGTAGCTGCACGGCTGAGACCAACCTGCTGAGACTATGGCACTGATGAAAAGGAGTTCTAATATTTCTCTTTGCCATTTTCTAAATGATATAGATCCGTTTATATCCCAGTGATATCAACCAACATGCTCACAGTCTGTTTATATGTTTGTCTCGGAGGACAAATAATAACTTGAAGGTAGCATGGCTTTAAACAAAAAATAATGCAAGTTTTCCTACCCTGCAATCTATTTATTACTGGCTTACTCCTAAGCAATGTACTGTAGAATCCTGCACCTCCTAGTCCTGGAACATTTTAAACAGGAACTTGGCAATAATATATTGGTAGTTTGTATGCAATATTGAGAGACAATCCTTACACTTTACAGTGAGTTAATAAAGGAAAAATATTAATAATTGGCATACAAATATGTGAAAAGCAATAGCTTTTATTTCGCTGCCTTGAGTTATTTATAAAAATAATAAAGGTGGGATAAAAATTAAATAAATAAAATAAATAAAAAATAAATAAATAGCTGTGATGGAACGCCCCCCAGAGTAGGAGGGCAATGTGATGGAGCTGGGAGCTAAGAGCTGAGGGGACAGAGGGCGCATTCCAGGCTGATAAGCGTTCACACATCTTAGAGAGTGTTGAGGGGGGTGAGGAGGAAGGTTAGACTGGCACCGCCCAAAATTCCCAAGGGTACTTTTCCCCTTAGCTCGGTTTAGGATCCTTGAGTTTTGCAAGATTGATGTCAGGGGAATAGGTGAAGAAACAACGCTGAGTCGAAGTTCAACTCTAGTATCTTCATTGTTTCTACCATACACCCTCCTCCTCTGGGGGGACATTCCATCACAGTAGTAGCCATCAAAGAATTGATGTATTTTATTTATTTATTTATGTTTCGACTTCTATCACCGCGCCATCTCCCACGAGGGGACTCTGGGCGGTTTACAAACATAGAGATTAAAATTCCGTTGTAAAAACACCTAAAAATACAATATACAATTAATTATTATTATAAATTAAGTAGAAAATCCAAGAAGGCAGACCACGATCTTTAAAAGGGCTCTATGGCACCAGCCATCCCCACGAAGAACTATTCCTGTTCCCATCCCACGCGAGGCGGCAAAATCAGGTCTTTAGGTTCTTCCGGAAGGACAGGAGTGATGGGGCCTGCCTCACCTCCGGGGGCAGGTTGTTCCAAAGGGCAGGCACCACTGCCGAGAAGGCCCGCCTTCTGGACCCCGCCAAACGAAACTCCCTTACTGACGGGGTCCGGAGCATGCCCTCTCTACATAATCGAGTGGGACGGTTTGAAGTTATGGGGATGAGGCGGTCCCTCAGATACCCTGGTCCCATGCCATGTAGGGCTTTAAAGGTCAAAACCAACACCTTGAATTGCACCCGGAAGCATACCGGCACCCAATGCAGCTGGCGCAGCAGAGGTGTCACATGGGCCGATCTAGGGGCACCAATAACTGCGCGTGCAGCCACATTCTGGACCAGTTGTAGCTTCCGAATACTCTTCAAGGGTAGCCCCATGTAAAGCGCATTGTAGTAGTCTATGTGGGAGATGACCAGGGCATGAGTGACTGTACGGAGGGACTCCTGATCCAGGAAAGGGCGTAACTGGCGCACAACACGAAGTTGCGCAAAGCCCCTTCTGGCCACGACTGCCACCTGCTCCTCGAGCAGGACTCGTGAGTCCAGAAGGACCCCCAGATTCCGCACTGATTCTGAACGGGGAAGTGCAACCCCATTCAGAACCAAAGATGATAATTTCCCAGATCCAGAAGAACCATTAATCCACAGCCACTCCGTCTTACCAGGGTTCAGCTGAAGCCTCTTGTTCGCCATCCAGACCCCCACAGCCTCCAGGCACTGAGAAAGGGCGGCCACTGCATCACTTACTTCACCTGGGATGGAGATGTACAACTGTGTATCATCAGCATACTGATGATATCTCATCCCATGGTGACGGATGATCTCACCCAGCGGTTTCATATAGATATTAAATAGGAGAGGTGAGAGAACCGAACCCTGCGGCACCCCACAAACGAGGGGGCGAGAGTTGGATCTCTCATCTCCTATTGCTACTGATTGGGACCAGCCCCCGAGGAAGGAGGTGAACCAACGCAGAACTACGCCAGCCACCCCCAACTCCTCGAGCCGTCCCAAAAGAATACCATGGTCGATGGTATCGAAAGCCGCTGAGAGATCAAGGAGAGCCAGGATGGACGCACTCCCTCCATCCCGCCCTCGCCAGAGATCATCTGTAAGCGCGATCAATGCAGTTTCCACCCCATATCCCAGCCTGAAACCCAACTGAAAGGGGTCCAGATAATCCGTTTCATCCAGAATCCTCTGGAGCTCCAGCGCCACCACCTTCTCAACCACCTTCCCCAAAAAGGAGAGGTGGGAGACAGGACGAAAGTTGTCCAATACGGTGGGGTCCAGCGATGGCTTCTTGAGGAGGGGGTGCACCAGCGCCTCCTTAAAAGCATCTGGAAACACCCCCTCCCCCAAGGATGTATTAACCATCGCCCGGACCCAACCTGATGTTACCTCCCTGGCTGCCTGCACTAGCCAGGAAGGACAAGGGTCAAGATGGCATGTGGTGGCCCTTACAGTCCGGAGGATCCTGTCCACTTCCCTAGGCCCAACAGGATCAAACCAATCCCAGATAACCGGGTAATGACATTCCCTCGGCATCTCCCCAGACTCTGCTTCACGCTTGGAGTCCAACCTAGATCGAATCTGAGCGATTTTATCCTGCAGATGCTCAGAAAATTCTTCCGCACGGCCCTGCAGGTGGGTCCTAGGCTCCACCCTACCCAAAAGAGATCGTGTTATCTTAAACAGGGCCGTCGGGCGGCATTCTGCAGATGCAATAAGAGCGGAGAAATATTGACGTTTCGCCGCTCTTACCGCCACAAGGTAGGCCTTAACTGCGACTCTAGCTTGTGTTCGGTCAGATTCAGTCTTTGTTTTTCTCCAGCGGCGCTCTAGGCATCTCTTAGCCCTCTTCAAGACCCTTAACTCCTCCATAAACCACGGGGAGTATCGGGTCAGATGTGGCAAGAGAGGCTGCACAGGTGCGATCCTGTCCAAGGCTCCGGCCGCCTCCCTGTTCCAGGCTGCGGCCAGAACCTCCGCTGGACCGTACAATAGATTCTCGGAAATAACCCCCAGCTCCTTCTGAAACCTCACAGGGTCCATTAGTCGCCGGGGGCGGACCATTCGAATGGGTCCTGCCTCCCTGTGGAGAGGGGCGGCATAGGAAAATCTCAGGGCCACCAGGGCGTGATCTGACCATGACAATGGGGATAGATCTAACTCTCCCTTCAGATCACTTTGCCACTGCTCCGACAAGAAAACTAAGTCCGGAGTGAGGCCACTGTCTCGAGTCGGGTTTCGAATAATCTGAGATAGGCCCATGGCTGCCATGGTAGCCATGAACTCCCGAGCTGTATCTGAGGCACGTCCCAGGGAAGGCAGATTGAAGTCCCCCAGAACCATAAGTCTAGGGAACTCCACTGCCAACCCTGAGACAGCCTCCAACAGCTCGGGCAGGAAGGTTGCTACGCAGCAGGGAGGCTGGTACAACAGCAACACCCCCAACTTCTCTCGAAAACCCAACTTGAAGAACAAGGTCTCACACCCGGCCACTTGTGGAGCAGGACCCCTGAAGGCCATCAGAGACTCCTGGATTACAACCGCCACCCCTCCTCCCCTGCCCCAAGGTCTCGGCTGATGCCACACCTGAAACCCGGCCGGGCACATCTCCGAGAGTGCTACTCCTCCCTCTGTGCCCAACCAGGTCTCAGTAATACACACCAGGTCTGCCCCCTCTTCCGTGATCAAGTCACATATGAGGGGGGCTTTGTTATTAACGGACCTGGCGTTAAGTAGCAACAGCCGAAAGCCAGGGCATTCAAGGATCTTTTGACCAGGGCCTGGGTCTGAACCTGAGGGGCCGGAACACGCCACCGATAACAAACATCGGGGGCGTCTTCCCCAAAGATGGCCTGCCCCACGGTTCCCGCCATAACGTCCCCTACCTGTCACCACTTCAATGGGGCAACCCGCCCTACTGCCCCCAGAGTTTCCAGGCCCAGATGCCTCCACTCCTGAACTTCCAGAACCCTGGGTTGACATAAGGGTCCCCTCCATGCACACATCTCTCATACCCACTCGTCCCTAGGTGATGACAGGCCCCCCAGTGCACCAGCTTCCGCTCTCGGCACCAGGAGGGCCCCACCACCTTCCAACATATACTCTGCCCCCTCACCCCCTCTCACTAGGTCAGGGGGCACCAAACACTCCTGCCCACCCTCTGTCTCTCACTCAGGGGTGGGCACTCATACATAAACTCACACAATCTTGGGCTCCCCTGACTCTCTCACACTCAGGGAAACCCTCATTCACATACCCGGGTATTCAGTGATTCCCAACCTGGCAACTTCCAGATGTGTGGACTTCAACTCCTGGAATTCTGAGCAATGACAATGTGGACTGGGGTATTCTGGGACTTGAACTGCACATATATAGAAATTCCCTAGATTGGGAAACACTGGTATATACCTTTTATGCACAGTGTTCTGGCTATTGCTTTTCACATATTTGTATGCCAATTATTAATATTTTTCCTTTATTAACTCACTGTAAAGTGTAAGGATTGTCTCTCAATATTGCATACAAACTATTTGCTATGTGCAATTTCCACTTTCAAAGCAACTATATCTACACAATCTCCAGGTGAATTCTGGGTATTCCCCAGGATGTCCTGTGCTTGTACATACTCAAAAGAATAAGACAGCTCTATGAATGAACATTCCTTTCTAATATAGTTACCAAACATTAAGAGGACTCTTCCAATATTTTTTTCTGATAGGTAGATGATAGATGGGGGATGATGATAGAACTCTTTCATAAAGTTATCCATTTTCTTCATTATTTTTATTTATTATTTATTTATTCAATTTATATACAGTAGCTGCCCATCTCACATTTGTGATTCTGGGTGGCTTACAATTAAAACATAAACAGTACCAGTACTGTTCTTAGCTACTTCATCCCTAAGAAATAATCTCATTTAAGCAATCAAGATAGTTAGTATCTTTCTACTATTATGTACAGGTAGTCCTCGTTTAGCGACCCCAATTGGGACCGTCAACTTGGTCATTAAGTGAAGAGGACACTAAGTGAAACTGTGACTATGCTTATGATGTTACTTAAGCTTTCCTTTGCTTTACAGACCTATGAAGGTTGTAAATGTGAGGACTGGTCATAAAGTTACCTTTTTCATCACTGTCATAACGGTGAATGGTTGTTAAACGAGGCAGTTGCTAAGCAAGGACTACCTATATTTTTATAGACTCCTAGCTAAGTACTTCCTATTGGAATGAAGGGACATTCCACTAGTAGTGCAGCTTCTTTTGCTGCTTTCTTTAGAAGTGTGGATAAGTTGTCAAAGCTATCACATGGTCACCCTTTCCATATATTATGCTCCAAATGTGTATAGTGGGATAATTGCTACTTGGAAGATTGTTTTTTTAAAGCTATTTCTGGAGGCTATTTATTTATTTATTTATTTATTAAATTTCTATGACCACCCATCTCCCCCTCAATTCATATCCTTCCCCAGGAATATAATCAATCACATATAAGTGGGATTATCAAGACAACTATAGGGATCAAAAAGAACGAAAAATAAGGAAAGACTGTTTTTCAAGGGGTTAGAGGCACAGTCTTACACTCTATCCTCTTACTGGCTGATGTCACAGCAGTTATGCAGGAACTGAGTGGATGACATAAACTCTGCTGCTACTGACATATGTACAGATTGTTAAAAATAAATGCTGTCTCTTCCATAATACAGATTCAGGTCTTACAGAGTGTCTTAAAAAAATTAATCGAATGGATATTGTTCATCTAATGGAAAGTAGCATGGAAATCTCCCGAGATCATGGTCGCACCTATGCAGAAATTGAACAGACAATGGTACTGGATCACAGTGAAGGTAAGAATATGCTTACACATGCATGCTTATTATTCGATATCTCATTGTATTCAATAACCATCAGTGATCCCATACCATAGAGAGCATTCCCATCAGTTTATACAGGAATAAATACAATGCTTTTCAATATTGTAGTAGCAATAATCAGAAGTGAATCATCCTGTGCTATATCACTGAATATAGAGAGATCAAATAGTTTAATATGTACTGTCTATATGGTGTTTTATAGATAGGCTTGGTAGAAAGCTCTTAAATTTGAACATATGGCATTAACAGTAATTTAATTACTGTTAAAAGTCACAAATAAACTTTTAATTTAAATTTGGAAACTGCTCAGTGTGGGGAGTTGCTTGTATATAGGGTCTTTTAGCATGAAATCTTTGCTCCACATGACATCACTACGAATCTGCATCTAGATAGAAATTACTTCATCTACAAAGATTAAATTATTGTTGTTTTACTTTGCCTTCAGGGTTCTCTGCACTTCATGAAGATCTATGCAGCTCAAGAGATAAAAAGGAGGAAGAATATTCCTTTTCTAAAGACAGCGAGCAATCTGATCATCCTCCCCTTGTTTCAGAAGAAGACCTTTCTGTCAGCTACTCACCCTTGCATGAAGGCACATCCAAGGCTGAGGCAGAAGTGTCTGTGGCAGAACTACTGCACCAAACACAGAAAGATCATGTGAAAGCTGAATTCTCAGGGAAGCCTCATGAGCTGACAGAAGATTCACCTACTGCACAGGAGTATGTGTAATAATTCTACAGTACGGCAAAATGTATAGCAATAGGAAATATTTATTGCATAGAGAACATATTACATGACCAAGCAACAAATGCAAATTTTGCAAGATTAGAAATCCTTCAACTTTGTCAAGAAAAAATAAATGAGCTAAATAATTTCTAAAACTTCAGAGAAAAACAAATAATCGATATATGGTCGATATATGATTTTAAAATATTCTTGGACTTACTAATTTAATTAGAAATAAATGAGAATTATCTATGATAAGATTTTTATTATGTTTCTAAACATTTGTCAAATTTCTGAGCATGGTTTTAGTATGGCAAAATGTTAACTGGGTTAGGGAAAGGTAACGTGTCCTTTGAATGAAGCTCAATTCCTAGTGGCATCAATGTCACATCCATCTAGTTTTCTTGGCAACAATCTGATCTAGAAGTGGTTGGCCATTACCTACTTCTGGGATGTTTTTCAACTTCTCAGTCTCCCATCCGAATAAACCAGGTCAAACACTGCTCAACTTTTTGAAATCAGCCAAGGTCAGCTAGAAACTGAATTACTGGGTGAAATTTTCACTGAGGAAGAGAGAGTGCTACCATGAAAGAGGTGTCAATCAGTAAGAGTCCAAAGATTCCCAAAGTGAGTAATCCTTCAGCTTCCCTATTGCTACTCCCGGAAATACACAGATGATTTTTAGAATAAAAGCACCCATGTAATATTACCCTGAATTAAATAAGCACAAATAGACAATTACTATGGTACATGTGACAAACTAAAAAGAAAATCATTCATGGAATATTCTCATTGATACTTTTTTTCTTCTGCTATTATCCTGTGAGGGCTGATTATGGAATTGCTGCCACGAATTCAGGGAGGTTCTTTTCTATCAGAAAGTCCCACCACTCTTAATCAAAGTGGATCATAATGGATTAGCTGGAAATGTAGACTGGTTTTGTTTAAGACAAGTCTCTGCACAAAATATTGTTAGATGTCTGTTTTTGTCTGATGATACACTGTTTACCTGAAAATAAGTTCTAATGTATTTCCAAAGAAATATGAGAACTTGTAAAATATCAGATTTGTAGTCATGAAAATGAGAATTCAGTGAGTATTGAATTCTCACTTGTATTTTCACTCAACTGTATCCCTATTTATTCATTTCAGAATGTTATGTGCCACTTTTCAAAACAAAGCAAGTGGCTTTATAATAAATCTTATTCCTCAGAAAAAGACTAGAACAAGTAATCATTTGTTTCCTTGAATCTTTATTAACAGTGTCACAACTTCTGGAACAGATTTGACACAAGTGCCCCAAAATGTTAAAACAGCCGGCATTGCCAGTGACAAATTGGGGGATTCCACAGCAAGATGTGAGGACCTTGAAAGGCCATTCTCTCATACTCCAACATTTAGTGATCGAAGTGATTCCCCCATTGTGGAAGAACCTGAAGACCATCACTTCCACCAAGAAGATATGCATCCAAGGAAAAATAGCCTGGTGATTGTTGAATCCACTGATGAACAGTCTGAAAAATTAGAAAGATATGAAGAAGAATCGTTAGAAAAAGTAAGTTACAACACTAACATGATGTATCAAGTAGTGCCCTTTGAACAATTTATGATTGGGAAGAAGAAAAACTTTATATAATCTTATTTAGTACTTGGAATAATACACACAAATAATGAGAAACAGAGCTTTCCCCACACAATAGATTAAAAGACAGTTCTACGAAAAGAAAGACAGATGTGCTGAAAAATGCAAAGCAGTAACACAGAAGTGAAGAGAGAGAAATCTGACTAAAAAGCTGCTATCAGCTGAGTAAGAACAGAATAGGCCTGAACTGAAAAATCTGAAATGGATTTACTGTAAGAAGAATTCTTTGGAAAGAAAAAAAGAAAAAAATGTAGCAAGATTAAGATACAGTATTTTTGTACTGTGTGATCTCTGTATGGGGAAGAAAAAAAGGCAGCAAATGTTCTGAAAGCTTTTCCAAACACGTATATTGGCAGCAAAAGCATTTGTTCAAACTACACACTTTTCACTGGCCCCTTTAATTCCTACAGAGAATGCATTAGGAATTGCATTGTGAATGAAAACGTACTTTTGTTCCATGGCAATTGGGAATTGTCAAAATTTTTCTTAAAAAAAGTACCAGTTAAATCAGAAAATAATAGAGCTGCACAATTTTTTCCCCAAAGAGGTGATTGGGAACATTTAGGAGCATGCATGGAGCAGCTGTCTTTGAATGGAGAAGCAGCTTTATCCAGGTGTGTATGGCTGCTTTGGAAGCTGTCCTCGACCATATCTGCATGCTAGTTCATGCACAACTATTTCACTCACTGGGGAAAATGAAATGAACTGGCTGTACAGGCACAAACACATGGAAACAGCCAGAAGCAGCTTCTGAAGCAACCGAACGAGCCTGAAAAAAGAATGGCTGCTTTAACGCTATAAAAAGAGGTATTTCACTGAACCACTTCTTTCAAAGGTTTTGCTCACCTCTAGAAAATAATTCATTTTTCCCTTGAAAACTCAGTTATGATGTTTGGATTGTCCAATATAACAGTGACCCAAATGTCAGCATCCTACCTATAGTCCTTCACAGCTACCTGGTACTTTGCAAGTTGCCACCATGACATCTCAGTCATCATTCTAAGCCTTTAAGAAACCTGTCCCAAGTCTCATTGCATATGAATCACAACAGCAAATATGTAATGGGCAGATTTTATTTCCAGGATCTTTAGCTGAAGACACTGCTGTTGCAAAGGTGAAAAAGATTTTTGAAAATATCCCAGAAGTATTTTAACCAAAATTAACAGTGTTTTTTAAGTGTAAATGAATTCTCTCTCTCTATAATCTTTACTGGCTAAAAGACAGAAGCCAATACTTTTCAGTAATTACTAAGTAACTCAAAATTACAATATAAACTAGTTCATAATTGACAGGTTGTTGGAAACTCTTATCTGATTAGTCTAACTGGGTTTATGGAAGATGAAGTTTTAATTATATCTGCATTATTCAAACTGATGCACTGCTCTTAGTACATGGTATCAAAAGAAAGTTGAAGGAAGGTTTTCCAAGATTGCAACAGGCTAAGGTGCCATCAGATATTCAAAGGAGATTTCAGTATCTTATGTTCAGCCAAAAGAAAGAAAGAAAGAAAGAAAGAAAGAAAGAAAGAAAGAAAGAAAGAAAGAAAGAAAGAAAGAGAGAGAGAGAGAGAGAGAGAGAGAGAGAGAGAGAGAGAGAGAGAAGGAAGGAAGGAAGGAAGGAAGGAAGGAAGGAAGGAAGGAAGGAAGGAAGGAAGGAAGAAAGAGAGAGAGAGAAGGAAGGAAGGAAGGAAGGAAGGAAGGAAGGGAGGAGAAGGAAGGAAGGAAGGAAGGAAGGAAGGAAGGAAGGAAGGAAGGAAGGAAGGAAGGAAGGAAGGAAGGAAGGAAGGAAGGGAGTGTGGAATATTTTGTAGGCTATCTCGTTCCAGCAAGCATTGGTATGGTGTTCATTGTGTTATTAGAAAAGGGCCAGAGTATTCATTCATATGTACAGTTACAGTATGATGAGAGCAATGCTTCCATGCTTCCACTAGGAGCTAGCAGAGGAATTAGGTGAGCTGGAGGTCAGCTCAGATGAGGAAGAGATGGTAACTACCAGGGTCGTTCGCCGCCGGGTGATTATTCAGGTACAGGAGTGTTGAACTACTGCACGTACCAGTGGCAATTATGTCCTGGTTATACCTTTAGAACCCACCCTTTCCCCAAAGGCCTGTTCCTGAAGCACCCCCTTGGCTGACAATGCACTGATGAATTTGGCATGTTCCTGGATAATGCATGTCCAATGATTAACATAAATATTTTTCCAGTTTGATTTGGAAAGTCAAGGAATGGAAATCCAAATGATGGATATTTAATTTGCATTTTGAGAAAGACTATCCCCCAGAGAGGACAAACAGTTTGATTTGCTGCTTCAGCACCACCTACTAGCCAAATTCTTTCTGGTTCCAAGTTTGCATGCTTTTAAAAAGGATTTATTTGCAAAACTTTTAATAGAGTTGGAGCAATTTGCTTCAATGCTTCTTGCTTAATTTATTCTGTTGTTTTAACCAACTAACTTCTGTTACGCAGTTTATTTTATATAGCCAGTTATTTTTTCTGAACTCCGTTCTTTGTTCAATAGGCTGATGATGTGCCTGAAATGCCACCAGAAGCTGTAACGGAGGAACAGTACATGGATGAACATGGCCATATTGTGGTGAAGAAGGTATTCAGCTGATGGTTTCATGGGGGAAGGAGAGCACTTTACTACATTAATTATATTTGACCCAATTCAAGTGTTGCAGAGTTAAATTGTGGGACGTGCCATTCTAGGACACTTTAACATATGTAACAAGGAAATCTTTTATGGGAAGTGAGGATTTAGGCTCTATGCATTTCACAGCTAATTTACATGGGATAAAACAAACCATTTTATCCCATATAACTGTTGCACAAAAATATAAAATCCTCATTCATTTTACGAGAGATCTGGGAGCAGAGCAGTTGAAAGTATATTTTGCAAAATTTGTTATGAGCTTTTTTCTTCATTTTGATAAAATAGTTTCTGTATACTTTTCTATAGGAATATTTGCAAAATCATGGGAGTAGAAGCATGTTAAAATAGGCTGTAATGTATTCAATAATATATACCTCGTGACAGATATATTAAAATTGCTTTGAAATAGGATTTCGAAGGTCTAATTCTTAACTGAAATTGTGCTTCATATTACCTGCTAATAAAATAGCAAGTTAAGGCTCATTTGTGCATGCAAACAGAGAGAGAATGCTAGTTATTTTAAAGGAGAAATATGACTGCTATGATTTAAAATTCGACCACATAGTAACAGAACTCTTGATAAACATGCCACCCCACTAGGTCACTAGGAAAATCATCAGGCGATTCGTTTTACCAGATGGAACAGAAAAAGAAGAAGTTGTGATGCAGGGAGAACCTCAAGAACCTGTTACATTGGAAGAGGGAGATAGTTATTCCAAAGTCCTAAAGCGGCTGGTGTTGAAGAGTGACAGTGAACAATCAGAGGTTAGATTACTTTTTTTCTGCCAAGGTTTTATTTGTTGAGAAGTGAATTTTCAAAACTGGCACTAGTATTAAGGTAAAGGTTCCCCCCGCACATTTGTGCAGTCGTGTCCAACTCTAGGGGCAGGTGCTCATCTCCGTTTGTTAGCCAAAGAGCCAGCGTTGTCCAAAGACACTTCCATGGTCATGTGGCCGGCATGATGCACGCAGAACGCTGTTACCTACCCACCGAAGTGGTACCTATTCATCTACTTGCATTTGCATGCTTTCGAATTGCTAGGTTGGCAAGAGCTGGGGTGAGTGCGGGAGCTCACTCTGTCATGCAGGACTAGGGATTCGAACCTCCGAACTTGCGATCTTCCGATCGACAAGCCTGGCATCTTACCCGCTGAGCCACCATGTATTACCCCAACAGAAATTACTCTGATTGCATTTAATTCTAAACTTTGTTCCATAAGGCTCATGTGTACATCCCTTATTTAAACTCCCTTATTTTGTGTTTGTGTTTTTAATTGTGATTGTTGTTCACATTTTTAGATTAATTGGAAAATGGATTTTATTGGGGGGCATTTGAGAGTTTAATATGGTTTTAAGTTTTTGTTGGATTGTTTGATTTCTTTGTATAATAAAGAAATAAATAAGAGGTGATTCACACATGGACTGTACACCTAAGCATGCAGAGCTGTTAAGGCAATTTGAAAAAGAGGTGATTGAATCCTGTGACTGGGGTTTACTCATAACAGAGATTTTTCTACCTTTCTCTCTAAAACGTTTTTGTGTTGGAAATAGAAATACAGCTGGAAAATTAAAAGGCTACAAACATAAGTGCATCCTGAAATAGACACACTGACACAGTAACAGAAACATGACTTTTGCACGCAAAGAGCTAGTTAATTGCTGAATGGTAGGACCAATTAATTTTATGACTTTACGCTTTAATTTATGTTTTTACTACATGCCAAGCTTGACTTTGAAATCCAACACAGGTAGTGGGGGAGAACTCTTTAGCCACTGGCATGATTAGTCTTGCATGGTTGAAAGAGAAAACCATGCATTCTGTTTTTGAGGTTTTGTTTTGTTTTTGTTTTATGTTTTGGTTTCAAGTCAGGTTTGACTCCCAGTGACTACACAGGCACATTCAATGTTCTTGGCAACATTTTCAGAAGTGGTTTGCTGTTGACTTTTTCCTAGATCTAAGAGAGAAAGACCCAAAATCATCCACTTGGCTTCTGGACTCAGGGCAGGAGTAGATCTTAGATCTTCCCACCCCAGTCCAGCACCTTAACCAGTGGACCAAGCTGGCTCTCATTTTTACAATATGTAAATCAGACTAGGTGAATAGCTCAAAGAACTAGACACACTTTCCTGTGAAAAGTTTTGTGATAATGTTACTGATTCATTCATTTCTTGGAAAATGTTGTAGTTGGGGGCTAGACTTGTTAAAGAATTGCTCTACAATTCTTATATTCATTTAACTGAAGAAGCCAGATAAATAAGTAGCAAAATTATGTTTTTTGCATTATCTAATTGCCCAATAACCTTGCTTCTGGCAAAGCATCCAATTATTCATGAAATCTCTTTCATAGATGACCTTTTCTGAGCCAAGTGTTTTATCAAGTGCCTCAGAATTCCAGGCTGAACCAGTGGAAGGCCGCAAGGTCAGCAAAGTTATAAAAACTACTGTAGTGCATGGGGAGAGAATGGAAAAACATCACGGAGATTCTAGTTTAGCAATGGATCTTCCATCAGCCAAAGATGACTTTGAAGAGGTGAGATATTTTTATGTTTTTGGCAACAATGCAAGAACTGCAGCAGTACAAAGGGCAGAAACATATATATGTACATAGAGAAAACATTAATAGCTAATTGTAGTGAAGGAAATGTAGAGTTTTGATTATAGAAATTATCTTTATTTTTTTCAGTGTGCTCAGAGAAACTCAATATAAACATTCACAAAGCCTTTTCATCTCTCTGAAAGAGACCAGAGAATATCATCTAATGGGACCTAGTGAGAGATCTCTCTGGATTTTAAGTTTAGGTCTTATACAAAGCTGCACAAAGGTGCTTTGCTGTGCTTTGATGATGCTTTAAGCCAAGCATTCATTTGGAGCTGCTTTGAAAAGCAGTGCTGCCATCTCATTTCTAGAGAACAAGCAAAACTATCATATACCTTCACTCACTATCACTCTGATGGCTTCCTCCAGGATATCCAGCAGCTGGAAGGAACTTCTATACTGAGGTTGCACATATTTTGTGCATGCACAGAAGCCTTTTCTTCTGCTTCCAATTAGTTCAGTAGATCACTTCCAGTATCTCATTAAAAGGAAGAGATACAGAAAGAGGCACACGTATAGGAACATTTTCTACCTACTGAATCTCCCAGAAGAAGCAATTGAAACAAAAGTGCTTCAACAAGACAAGTCATGTCACCCCCACTCCTTGACAAAGCCAATTGGGACCAACTTGCATAGGCATATTCATTATTAAACAGTGAATTTAGTTGGAACCTTTCAGAATTGCCACATTTTCCCGGACAAAAGGAGAATCAGGCTTCCTCAGTTTGGAACTAGTTATACAGCAGGACTTGGAAGTTTATCAAAGATTAGTAAATATCAAACTTTATCCAGACTCATTTGGAGCAGGATTGTAAAATTATGATATCTAATTTGATTAAAAATATTATCCAGTATTGGTTGAACAAACAGAATACAGACAATTTCTGCTCAGGTAGGAGTGATGTCAGCACCACCCTCTTTTTACCATATTTCCAGTTTGAACAAGAAGCACCATTCTTAGATTGGATAAATTTAAACATAGTATGCAAGACCACAGTGGAAAGCATCATATTTGAGGACTGTAGGAGATAAATCTCCAGTATGAAGGGACTCTAACAATATAACTCAATTTGCAAGTGAGGTTATTTTACTCATAAATCAGAAGAGCAGAATTTGTAACTGGAAAAGAAGGATTAACATGTAGAACTTCCACTCAAGGTATAAGAAATATAATTTATCGCTTCAGTGTTTATATCCCATTTGAAAGGTATATATGATAAGGATAACCTTGGATCAAATAATCTGTAGCTTGAATCTATGTAGCTTGGATCAAATAACTTTTCTTGTCTAAGTGCCTTCTTCCTAATAAGCAAAGTTCCAACTGTTAGTAAGACTGGGGCTCTTTCTACCCTCTCTGGGTTCCCTGAAGAAAAAAAGGCCTTGTTCTTCACAAGAGGTCATTTGTCTCCACCAGGAGTTCATGAGAATTAATTCTCAGTAAGAGTAGATTCTATTGTTTTGCCACACATTTCAAAATTCTTAGTACAGAAGATGCAAGCTATGCAATTAATACTTATTTCTTATATGATTTTCTCATTGGTGGTTCTGATATTTTAGCAGGTTGATATAATTAAGTTATATTTGGGGTCTTTCATGCTACAGTTATGCTTCCTGTTTTACTTTAGGCCCTGAGTTACATAGGTAACAAAATGAAAATTGAAGTCCCCCCATTAGTAGAGAAAGAGGTCATGAAAGAGGATGGTTCGCTTATTAAAAGGTTTGAGCTGGCATGACACTGGCCTGTTCAGTGGCCAAAGATTTAACAGACTAACTGTAATAATACTTGAGTAAAATAATGTCAACTTGAAGTCTCAGTGTCTTAAGCATTACTTGGAAACTAACATACTTTGTGGAAGAGGGGAGAATCAACTGATGGAACAAACAGTTGTTTTGGAAATAGTTGAATTACAATTCTGATCCTAAGTTCTTAATGCTAGCATTGTAGAAAAATTTTGCATGAAATATTTAACTACATTGTGGGGAAGTCAGTTTGTCATGAGAGCAGGAAAACCTGGGAAATGACCTGGACAATTAATTGAAATGGTTTAGGTCCAACTCCAAAAAGACCCAAGATCTGGGGGAGGGGCTAAACTAAAGCCCCCCATCAATGTCCATGTCACTGAAACTACTTACCTAGGAGTTAATTATGATTTCAATGCCACTGCTACTGCCATTTCAAATGTTCATATCCACAACTATATAAGCAGAATATATCCTATACTGTATGGAAATGTGTGGGAGGGTAACCCCCCCAACTCTGCCTATGCTGACTCCAATCTCACTACCACTGCTTTTTAGGCATTAATTTTTGTTTAAAAATATTTAATTAAGGACTGTCCATGTTTCCCAAAGCTGTCAAATTTTTAACATTTGTTGAAATTCCATTTTTTGTAATTGAGACCTCTTGGTTCAGAACCTAAATTTTGTTGAAACAAAGAACACATATGCTCTGACAACATGAAAAGGACTATAATATTTGAAGATGAGTACCTTAATTGTCTTTTATAGATGTTATACATACCCATTTTCTTCAATATTTAAATTGTCTCTTAGATCTTGGAGCACATTTCAGGTGCTTTAGGCACAGTTCAGACAAAGTTCCTTCTGCACCAAACTCATGGGCAGGGCAATCCTATTGTTACGTTTTAATTAATTAATAACTCCCAAATGACTCTGGGAGCCTTACATAATTAAAACATTAAAAATTGTACTCCAACAATTCTAAAACTGCCAGCAACAAACAAGCACAGTAAAAATGAGGGAAGAAACCTATTTATTTATTCTTTCTGTTCCTTTTCTGATTCAACTGTTTGTTTTATTTTGTTTATTTTTCTGCCAATCATTTGTAATGCACATGAAGCCAGTTCAATTATTGGCAAAATTTCCAGTCTGCCCACTGTCAACATTCCCTCTCTGATGTCAGAATTTGTAGTAATAGTCAATTTTCTCAAAGGGAAATCTGATGTTGCATTTTCACCTTTGAAGTCAGAACATGTCTGTTCTCCCCAAATAGTCAATAAGGTCATATCCTCCCCATACCTTGTACCAGCCAGATATGTTGGGAATACAGCTCAAATTTCTGGGGAAGGATACAGTACTTATTATATAGTTCCTTCTTCATTTTAATGACTTAGGAGGAAGAAGAGGGAGGAACAAGGTATGGTTTATTTGTTGCAGTGTGGAATGCTGCTGATTAGGAATCTACCCACTCCAGTCTATTCCTCCTAATTTCCTCTCCCCCCAAAAATTGATAAGCTCCCACATGTGCATGTGTATATAATATTTCTAAAAGCCATGAGCTTTCCTAAGTCCATGGATCCCTCCCTCTTATGCATGGATGGTGCCATTTTGACAATATAACTAGTAGCATTCATGTGTTATTGGTGAGATGTCAAGATTAAATATAGACATTTTAGGTGTCAGTGAACTGAAATGGACTGGAATGGGCCACTTCACATCAGATGACCACCAGATCTACTACTGTGGACAAGAGGACCACAGAAGAAATGGAGTAGCCTTCATAATTAATAATAAAGTGGCTAAAGCAGTGCTTGGATACAATCCAAAAAACGATAGAATGATCTCAATTCGAATTCAGGGTAAGCCATTTAACATCACAGTGATCCAAATATACGCCCCAACCACAGATGCTGAAGAAGCAGAAGTAGATCAGTTCTATGAGGATCTGCAGCACCTACTAGATAATACACCAAAAAGAGATGTTATTTTCATTACAGGAGACTGGAATGCTAAGGTGGGTAGTCAGACGACACCTGGAATTACAGGCAAGCATGGTCTGGGAGAACAAAATGAAGCAGGACATAGGCTGATAGAATTTTGCCAAGACAACTCACTGTGCATAACAAACACTCTCTTCCAACAACCTAAAAGACGACTTTATACATGGACTTCACCAGATAGTCAACACCGAAATCAGATTGACTACATCCTTTGCAGCCAAAGGTGGCGGACATCTATACAGTCGGTAAAAACAAGACCTGGAGCTGACTGTAGTTCAGATCACGAACTTCTTATTGCAAAATTTAGAATCAGACTAAAGAGAATAGGGAAGACCCACAGATCAGTTAGATATGAGCTCACTAATATTCCTAAGGAATATGCAGTGGAGGTGAAGAATAGATTTAAGGGACTAGATTTAGTAGATAGGGTCCCAGAAGAACTATGGACAGAAGTTCGCAACATTGTTCAGGAGGCGGCAACAAAAAACGTCCCAAAGAAAAAGAAAACCAAGAAGGCAAGATGGCTGTCTGCTGAAACACTGGAAGTAGCCCAAGAAAGAAGGAAAGCAAAAGGCAATAGTGATAGGGGGAGATATGCCCAATTAAATGCAAAATTCCAGAGGTTAGCCAGAAGAGATAAGGAATTATTTTTAAACAAGCAATGTGCGGAAGTGGAAGAAGACAATAGGATAGGAAGGACAAGAGACGTCTTCCAGAAAATTAGAAACATCGGAGGTAAATTCCAGGCAAAAATGGGTATGATCAGAAACAAAGATGGTAAGGACCTAACAGAAGCAGAAGAGATCAAGAAAAGGTGGCAAGAATATACGGAAGATCTGTATAGGAAGGATAATAATATTGGAGATAGCTTTGATGGTGTGGTCAGTGAGTTAGAGCCAGACATCCTGAAGAGTGAGGTTGAATGGGCCTTAAGAAGCATTGCTAATAACAAGGCAGCAGGAGACGACGGTATCCCAGCTGAACTGTTTAAAATCTTGCAAGATGATGCTGTCAAGGTGATGCATGCCATATGCCAGCAAATTTGGAAAACACAAGAATGGCCATCAGATTGGAAAAAATCAACTTATATCCCCATACCAAAAAAGGGAAGCACTAAAGAATGTTCAAACTATCGAACAGTGGCACTTATTTCACATGCCAGTAAGGTAATGCTCAAGATCTTGCAAGGTAGACTCCAGCAATTCATGGAGCGAGAATTGCCAGATGTACAAGCTGGGTTTAGAAAAGGCAGAGGAACTAGAGACCAAATTGCCAATATCCGCTGGATAATGGAGAAAGCCAGGGAATTTCAGAAAAACATCTATTTCTGTTTTATTGACTATTCTAAAGCCTTTGACTGTGTGGATCATAACAAATTGTGGCAAGTTCTTGGTGGTATGGGGATACCACGTCATCTTGTCTGCCTCCTGAGGAATCTGTATAACGACCAAGTAGCAACAGTAAGAACAGAGCACGGAACAACGGACTGGTTTAAGATTGGGAAAGGAGTACGGCAGGGTTGTATACTCTCACCCTACCTATTCAACCTGTACGCAGAACACATCATGCGACATGCTGGGCTTGAGGAATCCAAGGCTGGAGTTAAAATCGCTGGAAGAAACATTAACAATCTCAGATATGCAGATGATACCACTTTGATGGCTGAAAGCGAGGAGGAGTTGAGGAGCCTTATGACGAAGGTGAAAGAAGAAAGTGCAAAAGCTGGGCTGCAGTTAAACCTCAAAAAAACCAAGATTATGGCAACGAGCTTGATTGATGACTGGCAAATAGAGGGAGAAAAAGTGGAGGCAGTGACAGACTTTGTATTTCTAGGCGCAAAGATTACTGCAGACGCTGACTGCAGCCAGGAAATCAGAAGACGTCTACTTCTTGGGAGGAGAGCAATGGCAAATCTTGATAAAATAGTTAAGAGCAGAGACATCACACTGACAACAAAGGTCCGCATAGTTAAAGCAATGGTATTCCCTGTAGTAACCTATGGCTGCGAGAGCTGGACCATAAGGAAGGCTGAGCAAAGGAAGATAGATGCTTTTGAACTGTGGTGTTGGAGGAAAATTCTGAGAGTGCCTTGGACTGCAAGAAGATCAAACCAGTCCATACTCCAGGAAATCAAGCCAGACTGCTCACTTGAGGGAATGATATTAAAGGCAAAACTGAAGTACTTTGGCCACATAATGAGAAGACAGGATACCCTGGAGAAGAAGCTGATGCTAGGAAAAGTGGAAGGCAAAAGGAAGAGGGGCCGACCAAGGGCAAGATGGATGGATGGTATTCTGGAGGTGACGGACTCAACCATTGGGGAGCTGGGGATGGTGACGGCCGACAGAAAGCTCTGGCGTGGACTGGTCCATGAAGTCACGAAGAGTCGGAAACGACTGAACGAATAAACAACAAATTCATGTGTTAAACATCAGAAGTAGAAGGAATGATGAAATGCTTTTAATGATGTATTAATAAAAATAGAATGAGATTTCTTAAATCAAATAGTTAAACAGCCTAGTACATTTATTTCTTGAGGCTTGCTATGAGACTCAAAGAGCCTGATATTCCTCCCCAAAAACTAAGTCAGCAGAGGATACAAAAATCTCTTACTTGAAGAGAAGTAGTAGGTAGATATATACATATACATATAAACACACACACACACACACACAATACAGCTTTACATCCCTTCACCTGTCTCAGTGTGTAATACTGAATGACACATTTGTTTATTTATTTATTTATTGATTGATTCGTATTCCATCTTCCTATCCATGAGGTACTTTGAAGTAAAATCCTTAAATATGGGGAGGAATGACAAAAATTGGCAGGCTTGTAGTGAGGGGAATGGTTGCCCTTCTATCATTTATCTTGTTAATATTTCCCTGTTGCAGGACATTCATGCAAAGATCAGCTTTGCTGGATTAGAACATTTGAATCTAGCATGCCAAAGGCACTGATGTTACAAAGCAATAATGTCTCTCTAAGTATTCTTTTCCCAGTAGCAGGAAGGAAAAAAAAACTTAAAGAAACATGTTCATAACTGAATGTTTCTGACTGGTAACATTTTTGCATGTTTGTATGATTTTCACAAGTTTTTAACATTTGTATGAAAGCATGTATTTGTAATATCGAGTTCTAAAAGGGTATACATCTTGGGTTGTTGAACAAAACAACTTTTAGTACCACAAGGATTAAATTATCTATTGTGCTGGATTCCAAGCCTTAATGGCCTAGAATTTAGTTCATCAGATACTGAAAAGCATAAATGGGTGAGTATGGTGATATTTTCCCCCCATATTGTTTTACAAGAGTACATGCATGCATATTTACATAAAAGTTCAAACAGTACAGAAGGACAGTTTAAACTATCCTGTTCTCACTCTACATAGCATTGTGACAAAACTGGCACTGGCTTACTTGTTGATATTAGTAAGAAGCAGGCTACAGTCTGTACCCACAATCCATTTAGGCAACCACTTCCTCCCTGCCTGCGGAAGTTCATGCTGTAAGAAATTCCTCAAGAAGTTACAAGTTGCTGACGCTTTAACAAACCTGCCCATTTAAACTTGATCGTAAATTTAGGTTTGTGTTGTGAAAGTGTAGCATAAGAAAGGAAGTTAATTTTTTTTTAATGTCATTGATACTTCACATATAAATATTTATCCAGAACTTTTCTTAGCTCTTCCAAGTGAAATGCAGTCACTGTCTTTTCACCTACAGGAACTCAAAACTCATGCTAGAATTTTAAAATGAAAAAAATAGAATGCAGTTTCCTTAAGAAATCCTACAAATTCATTCATTGCCCTTTTGACTCCTTATAGGACAACAATGAATAAAGCTAGTACACAGAAGAGGACTGTGGTTAAGGACCAGTATGGAAACCGGATTCATGTGGAGCTGCTGGAGGACACACCAGAAGCACTACCCCAGGATGACCTCCAGCATGACCTTCAGCAACTATTAAGGCATTTCTGCAAAGATGAGCAGAAGAAAGAGGCCAAATGAGATGCTGCTAAATCCCACCCACAGACCACCACACATAACCATTAACTATCCAGCTTTATTCAACTTTCTTTTATCACAGGTGTTATTATTTAACATAATCATCAGGGAACACTGCTGTTTCTACTTTGAGCATATAGGGTAGGTTTTTCATCTCATTTCCTTTGTTTCTAAATATCTGTAAGCTAATTTGTGACCAAAGATCACATCCTTCATTGTGGATGAAGAATTTATCTACTAACAGTCATAGACTTTGTGCTCTACTGACAGTCTGTCACACTTGCTATTTTTATTTTTATTTGCTTTTGCATCAGATCCATAAACACATAAGTTTCTTCCACAGGCCTCTTCAAATGACAGTGTACATGTGTTTTTTTAAGGGGGTTATTAACTTTAAACTGTAAATAGAAAAAGTGTATGGATTCACAAGACGGAAAGAAGCACTGCCTATTGCGACTACATTTAGCATCAGGACTACAAGGTTTGTCGAAGAACAATTCATGTAATATTGCTAACACAATCCATTAAGACTAGGACATGGATCTACCAAGAACGAAGCAAGTCAGTCCTCCTGTGTTCATAGGACTTCCAGTGTAATGAATTACTTGACTAAAAAGTTTCTGAAAGTCAGGACAAATTCCAGCTGTTTCCCTTGCAAGACAGTTGATTGCAGCCATTATTGTTTCTTTGCTTCCTGGGAAAGCCACCTCAAGATTTCCTGAAGAAAAATATACCCAGTTAGATATAGCGTGCTAGCAGCTGTATCTGTGGCACTTTTGCATACTGTATTCAAATCTTTTAGATCAGGGACGTGAAACTGGGTGCACTCAACTGTTCTGATGACTGTACTGTTTTGATCACTCCTTTAGCAAACCATGCTGTCTTAGAAGTGGTTGTTTCTGCTGGCCACTGCACTATAGACATTTTGAAGGAGGAAAAGAAAACCCTTTGGAAAAATATTGATTTATCACATTCTGTCAAGATTGTCTCTTAATCTGAGACATGCATGTGGCACTGGGGTATAAAAACATGATCTTCCTGTAATCATGCCAATTGCTTCTCATCCTTCCTAGCACTGAGCAAGCAGATGTTAACATCCTATTTGAGGTTTTTCTCCAAAGTTTTACTTACGAGGAGACAGGAATCCACCAAGCATTTGTTTTTTCTTGCTATTTTATTTATAGTCCTTAACCACCTTTCAAGCATTATCATGTAAATGTCTGCACTTTGATTTTCCAAGAAGGGCATATATGACCCTGGAATTATTCTGTGGTCTGTACCTAATTCTAATAGTGGTCTGAAGCTCTGTAGCATTTTAACATATATATGTAATTATATATATTTTATATATATATATATATATATATATATATATATATATATATAATATAAAATGATACACATTTTGAGTCAGTTATTTGATAAACACAAAATATATTCAGCAATGATGAGTCAGGTCCTCTAGGGCTGAATATTTTTCAAAACCTACCTAGCCTTTCTTTCTTTAAACAAACAAAAAATGACTCACTCAGTGCTCAGAATGCCGAAAATAAACGTTAGGAATGACACCTCTTCATTAAGGAACAATGCGAAGAGAAAAGAAACATTTAAGGAGGTTTTGGTTTCCTGCTTTAAAAAAAACCTACTCAGTGCCATGCAAATTTGTTGTGTTGGCAAAGCAGGACACAAGCACTTATGACTGCCAACATGAAAGGAGACCTAATTGCAGGACACACAATAGCTCATTTCTCATTGTCAAGAACATCACTGTTTAACCTTCAAGACTGGGGCTCTACAAGAAATGCATTTCTGTTGTGTTATTTGCGGTGCAGATGATGTTCTGTGTAACAGCATAATGGCTATTCTCCTTTTTCAGTTTTGAATTTTTGCTGTGTTATCAGAGAACTTGAATACTGTGAGAAGGTGATTTTAAGTTGATAAATCAGCATCTTGTTCCCATGGTGATAACACTTAACTGAATATATCTATGAGGGCATGTATTAAAGATGTAAAACAAACAAACAACAGCACTAACAATACATAGCTGCAATGTGTACAATGGCTGATTTAATTAAATAAAAATGTAAAAGTGTTAAATGTAGCAATGATAGTATGCTCTTTTTTGGTATTTAGAATGGGGAAATTATTTGGAAACTTTAATTGCAAAAGTACAATCCTGGCAATGTCTACACTGTTATGGTTAATTTTATGTAAGAGTTAATGAAGACCTTCAGCATCCCAAAGGGCTTAAATAACTTGGGGTCAATTTCCTCCATTCTGCCCAACTTGAATCCTCAGATCTGAGAAGAGAATCATCTCTACATCCCAAAAGTGGCAAAGGCACATTTGATGGGAACAAGGAAAAAGGCCACTTCAGTGTAGAATTTCCTAAAGGAGGGAACTTCCCAATACCTTCTTTTTTAGCAAGACTTTCCCTCTAAAGGCAAGGTGAATATGTTATCTGCTATCTCTGCCTGTTGTTATTAGATGATTCTTCATTATTGGCTTTAATTTTGTTTTTGTTTCTCCTTTAAAATCACTTAAAGAGAATAAAAAACAAGACTAAAACTAATAATGATTTTATTTTGTAGGGTTGGCCAACCTGGAGCAGGTTGTCTCTGTGTATATATGCACAAACACACATACATATAGTGACATACAGGTAGTCCTTGCTTAGCAACCACAATTGGAACCGGCAACTCCATTGCTAAGCGATGCGGTCGCTAAGCGAGACATCATGTGACAGTGACGTGTGATTTTACTGCTGGCTTCTCCATTGACTCTGCTTGTTGGAAGCTGGTTGTGAAGTGCGCAAATGGCGAACACATGGCCACAGGACACTGTGATCATCGTAAATGTGAGGACTGGTCATAAAGTTACTTTTTCAGCACCGTTGTAACTTTAGTCACTAAACAGCGCAGTCATTAAGCGAGGTCTACTTGTTCAGTGACACCCAGTAGTACAGCAAGGTAATTCCATCCTTTTCAGCAGAACTCTGGATTTTTGCTGAAAGCCTTGCATACCAGCTGAAGCATTAGAGGCATCTATTTGTCAGTTCTAAAGAAATATAACTTGATAGAAGGTGCTAGCTTTGTCTGGACAGCTACAGTATACTAACATGTAGAGCTAGCATCCTTTGGGCTTGTTTATCTATTCCACATATTTTTATGTTTTTATTTTTAATTAACATGGTGACATCAATATGTTTGGCTATTGTGGATTTCCTTTGCAGTAAATGATTTATTAGAGACTTCCACTGTCTCTTAATCAGTTATCATGCAATCTTTAAGATTTTAATCAAAATCTAAACCATATATAGTTGCCAACTGAAAATGGAATCCTGTATGTGCTGCTCTCTAAGGGAAGCCCTTTGATTAAACTTCCTCATGTTGATTGATTTGTTTCAATCACATCAACACAAATCTAATTTGGGAGGGAACAGGCACACTGAAATAATTAAGTGTGAAGGAAATATGGTAAGGATCAAAAAGTTATATTCCAAGATACAGGAAAGGGCAAGATTGTATTCATTTACAAGCAGTGGTGAATAACAAATATGTAATGTGAGAAAAAATATTGCTTTGCATTTCTCATAGTCCAACCTTTCATTCTAAACCTGATTTCATTATATTGAAATGCTTTATTATATATGAATGTTAGAACAATGCCTGTTTAGCATTTTTATCCTCCATGAGTATACCATAAAACCTTTAAAAAAACATGTGTGTTTGGTTTCACAACTTTAAAATAACTGCCGGCTCATGCCAATAAAATGAGAAAGAGAGGGGGTGGGGCAGTTTTTAAGACTGGCAATGAAGAAAGTGGCCTGAAGGATAAATGTACCCTTTAGTTCAGCACATTCAAATCTGGTGCCTTATTTTATTTTATTTTATTTTATTTTATTTTATTTTATTATTTTATTTTATTTTATTTTATTATTTTATTTTTTTATTTTATTTTATTTTATTTTATTTTATTTTATTTTATTTTATTTTATTTTATTTTATTTTATTTTATTTTATTTTATTTTATTTATTATTTAAATCATTTGTCTTATATACAATAACTCTGGGCAGCTTACAACAACAGTAAAAACCTGGAAATCAAACAGTACTACCTAACATCAGATTTTATCCCATTCTAGCCACATGTTTTCTGGGCTCAACCACACTAGCCCAGGTTAGAAATAGAACTTCAGAATTCTGGGTGTATTATTATATTATTATTATTATTATTATTATTATTATTATTTTATTATATTTATTTTTTTTCTATCCCGCCTTTATTATTTTTATAAATAACTCAAGGCGGCGAACATACCTCATACTCCTCCCTCCTCCTATTTTCCCCACCACAACAACCCTGTGAGGTGAGTTGGGCTGAGAGAGAGTGACTGGCCCAAGGTCACCCAGCCGGCTTTCATGCCTAAGGCGGGACTAGAACTCACAGTCTCCTGGTTTCTAGCCCAGCACCTTAACCACTAGACCAAGTCCCAGTGTATAAGGTTGGAGAATGTAACAATTGAGGAATCAATTTAGAAGTATTTTCCATGGCTTTTGCTGCATGGGCTGAGCAGAGAAAAATCCATCCTTGTCTCTACTACATCTGTGAGTCTGTTGAGGCTTTGTCTTTCAAGGCTTGAGGAAATGAGGATTAAGCACATGGTAACAAATGCATAAGCATCTGTAGCTCTTGACATTCTCTGGAACAAGGGCACTAGCTGCAAAACTGCATCTACAGTACAGATAATCTTCAAATGCAGTAATTATTTGGAATGGGATCACAGTGGGAATGGGGTGGTGGTCTAAAGACCCTCTCATACAGTACGTGCTAAAGTATCAGTTGGCATTGGCATATTTCTGAGAAAAGAAAAAGAACATACTGTATGTAATTTCATGCTACTTTTTACTTTTAATGTTATTGTATACAGTACCACTCTTCCTCCCAAGAGCAGTAAACAGAACACACCATTAAAAAGCAAACAAACACACTATAAGAGTGCAACAAATGGTTAAAAAGAACACAATCCAACATTTAGTTCTACAGTTTAAAACTATTTGCCATGACTAAAACTTTTGGAGGCAGTTTGGTCTTAGGGAAGTTGTTTCCATGGAAATGTCCAGGTAAACAAGTAGGGCTTAAGTTGTTGAAGACTGTCAAACTCCTCCCACAAGCAAATTCTATTATGAGGGGCACTACTCATGAGAAGCCCTACTCTGAGTCACCATAGTAAGGCCAGACTTATTGATGGGAGCATGTACAGGGCTTCCTCATCTCTTCTTAATGTATAGCCTGGGCAGATTTTTAGGAGGCACTGCTTCAAATACTTGGGTTTAAAATCTTGAATCTTGCAGCTCACAGGTGGCCAGTGCAGATGTTTATATACCACTGGCATATGGTCCCATTTAACATGTTCCCCCATGCCAATCTGGCATTCTGAACCAGCTGCAAGTGCTAGGCTTCTTCACAGGTAGTCCCATGCATTTATGTAATTAAATAAGATTGAAGCCATGTTATTCTAGTCCAGAAAGTGTTGTAGTTGGCATCCCAAAGCTAGTCATAGGCCCTTGTCACTGATGATGCTGTGATTCTAGTGACAACTTTGAATAAAGGAGAGCTCCCAAATTATTCAGAATAAGCCATCTCCCTGTTCCCCAACTCCAGCAAAGGAGATCGTTACCTTGTCGTGGTGCTGGAGCTTGAGCACCTCAATGAAACCATGAGCTAAACCGTGAAGGGACACCCAAGACGGGAAGGTCGTGGCAGAGAGGTCAGACTAAATACGATCCCTGGGGAAGGTAATGGCAACCCACCCCAGTATTCTTGCCATGAAAACTAAATGGATCAGTACAACCAAAGATATGTCGGTATACCATCGGAAGATGGGACTCCCAGGTCGGAAGATGGTCAAAATGCTACTGGGGAGGAACAGAGGATACGTTCAACTAGCCCCAGATGTGATGACGCAGCTAGCTCAAAGCCGAAAGGACGGCTAGCGGCCGACGGTGCTGGTGGTGAACGACGAATCCGATGTTCTAAAGATCAACACACCATAGGAACCTGGAATGTAAGATCTATGAGCCAGGGCAAATTGGATGTGGTTATTGGTGAGATGTCAAGATTAAATATAGACATTTTAGGTGTCAGTGAACTGAAATGGACTGGAATGGGCCACTTCACATCAGATGACCACCAGATCTACTACTGTGGACAAGAGGACCACAGAAGAAATGGAGTAGCCTTCATAATTAATAATAAAGTGGCTAAAGCAGTGCTTGGATACAATCCAAAAAACGATAGAATGATCTCAATTCGAATTCAGGGTAAGCCATTTAACATCACAGTGATCCAAATATACGCCCCAACCACAGATGCTGAAGAAGCAGAAGTAGATCAGTTCTATGAGGATCTGCAGCACCTACTAGATAATACACCAAAAAGAGATGTTATTTTCATTACAGGAGACTGGAATGCTAAGGTGGGTAGTCAGACGACACCTGGAATTACAGGCAAGCATGGTCTGGGAGAACAAAATGAAGCAGGACATAGGCTGATAGAATTTTGCCAAGACAACTCACTGTGCATAACAAACACTCTCTTCCAACAACCTAAAAGACGACTTTATACATGGACTTCACCAGATGGTCGACACCGAAATCAGATTGACTACATCCTTTGCAGCCAAAGGTGGCGGACATCTATACAGTCGGTAAAAACAAGACCTGGAGCTGACTGTAGTTCAGATCACGAACTTCTTATTGCAAAATTTAGAATCAGACTAAAGAGAATAGGGAAGACCCACAGATCAGTTAGATATGAGCTCACTAATATTCCTAAGGAATATGCAGTGGAGGTGAAGAATAGATTTAAGGGACTAGATTTAGTAGATAGGGTCCCAGAAGAACTATGGACAGAAGTTCGCAACATTGTTCAGGAGGCGGCAACAAAAAACGTCGCAAAGAAAAAGAAAACCAAAAAGGCAAGATGGCTGTCTGCTGAAACACTGGAAGTAGCCGAAGAAAGAAGGAAAGCAAATGGCAACAGTGATAGGGGGAGATATGCCCAATTAAATGCAAAATTCCAGAGGTTAGCCAGAAGAGATAAGGAATTATTTTTAAACAAGCAATGTGCGGAAGTGGAAGAAGACAATAGAATAGGAAGGACAAGAGACCTCTTCCAGAAAATTAGAAACATCGGAGGAAAATTCCAGGCAAAAATGGGTATGATCAAAAACAAAGATGGTAAGGACCTAACAGAAGCAGAAGAGATCAAGAAAAGGTGGCAAGAATATACGGAAGATCTGTATAGGAAGGATAATAATATTGGAGATAGCTTTGACGGTGTGGTCAGTGAGTTAGAGCCAGACATCCTGAAGAGTGAGGTTGAATGGGCCTTAAGAAGCATTGCTAATAACAAGGCAGCAGGAGACGATGGTATCCCAGCTGAACTGTTTAAAATCTTGCAAGATGATGCTGTCAAGGTGATGCATGCCATATGCCAGCAAATTTGGAAAACACAAGAATGGCCATCAGATTGGAAAAAATCAACTTATATCCCCATACCAAAAAAGGGAAGCACTAAAGAATGTTCAAACTATCGAACAGTGGCACTTATTTCACATGCCAGTAAGGTAATGCTCAAGATCTTGCAAGGTAGACTCCAGCAGTTCATGGAGCGAGAATTGCCAGATGTACAAGCTGGGTTTAGAAAAGGCAGAGGAACTAGAGACCAAATTGCCAATATCCGCTGGATAATGGAGAAAGCCAGGGAATTTCAGAAAAACATCTATTTCTGTTTTATTGACTATTCTAAAGCCTTTGACTGTGTGGATCATAACAAATTGTGGCAAGTTCTTGGTGGTATGGGGATACCAAGTCATCTTGTCTGCCTCCTGAGGAATCTGTATAACGACCAAGTAGCAACGGTAAGAACAGAGCACGGAACAACGGACTGGTTTAAGATTGGGAAAGGAGTACGGCAGGGTTGTATACTCTCACCCTACCTATTCAACCTGTACGCAGAACACATCATGCGACATGCTGGGCTTGAGGAATCCAAGGCTGGAGTTAAAATCGCTGGAAGAAACATTAACAATCTCAGATATGCAGATGATACCACTTTGATGGCTGAAAGCGAGGAGGAGTTGAGGAGCCTTATGACGAAGGTGAAAGAAGAAAGTGCAAAAGCTGGGTTGCAGTTAAACCTCAAAAAAACCAAGATTATGGCAACGAGCTTGATTGATGACTGGCAAATAGAGGGAGAAAAAGTGGAGGCAGTGACAGACTTTGTATTTCTAGGCGCAAAGATTACTGCAGACGCTGACTGCAGCCAGGAAATCAGAAGACGTCTACTTCTTGGGAGGAGAGCAATGGCAAATCTTGATAAAATAGTTAAGAGCAGAGACATCACACTGACAACAAAGGTCCGCATAGTTAAAGCAATGGTATTCCCTGTAGTAACCTATGGCTGCGAGAGCTGGACCATAAGGAAGGCTGAGCGAAGGAAGATAGATGCTTTTGAACTGTGGTGTTGGAGGAAAATTCTGAGAGTGCCTTGGACTGCAAGAAGATCAAACCAGTCCATACTCCAGGAAATCAAGCCAGACTGCTCACTTGAGGGAATGATATTAAAGGCAAAACTGAAGTACTTTGGCCACATAATGAGAAGACAGGATACCCTGGAGAAGAAGCTGATGCTAGGAAAAGTGGAAGGCAAAAGGAAGAGGGGCCGACCAAGGGCAAGATGGATGGATGATATTCTGGAGGTGACAGACTCAACCATTGGGGAGCTGGGGATGGTGACGGCCGACAGAAAGCTCTGGCGTGGACTGGTCCATGAAGTCACGAAGAGTCGGAAGCGACTGAACGAATAAACAACAACAACTGTTCCCCAAACTTGAAAGCTATCTATTTACAGCACTGTCATCCTAGTCAAGTTCAGATTCATTTCCTTAGTCCCCATGCGTTGCCTCCAGGAAAATATCAAGCAGCTTTACAGCTTGCCTTTATTCTAATAGAAAGAGAAGACAGAATATGTTTCATGAGCATGCTAATGACCATGTATTCCAGATTTTTATATGACTATATTATCTCTCTCTCTCTCCACATATAACCAGTATTATCCAAAAATCTGCACAAACATTAAGAGGGCAACAGCAACAACAAAACCCTAGTATTTTCTGTATCTCTTTGCTGCCATCTAATGTTCATCTGAAGTTTTGCAGCCCAGATATGGTAACTTAGCTTACATTAATTTGTTAGGCAATGAAGTAGCTAAAGAGAGACCAAGCAATCAGATACATATAGTACAAACAGATTGCACAAATTATTATAATAGAACAAAATCTGATACAAATGATAATAATTAAAGATGAGAGGCACATAGGGAAAAATTACCCTGATGCAGGCTTCAGAGGTTCTGAGAGTGCCTTGGACTGCAAGAAGATCAAACCAGTCCATACTCCAGGAAATAAAGCCAGACTGCTCACTTGAGGGAATGATATTAAAGGCAAAACTGAAGTACTTTGGCTACATAATGAGAAGACAGGATACCCTTGAGAAGAAGCTGATGCTAGGGAAAGTGGAAGGCAAAAGGAAGAGGGGCCGACCAAGGGCAAGATGGATGGATGATATTCTGGAGGTGACAGACTCAACCATGGGGGAGCTGGGGATGGTGACGGCCGACAGGAAGCTCTGGCGTGGGCTGGTCCATGAAGTCACGAAGAGTCGGAAGCGACTGAACGAATAAACAACAACAACAAAGGCTTCAGAGGCACAAGAGATGAGTCATGGAGGAATCCCAGAAACTGTTCAACATTCCCTGAAGGAATGCACACAGAACAAAAACTGTGGCCCACAAAGAAATATGAAAAAAAATGGAGGGATTTTAAATATGAGGTGAAGTTTTAATCATCTTGTTTTATATGCAGGAGTAGTGAAATAATTAAATTATCAAAGGGATCCCCAACTTACTGGGGTTGGTGGGCACATTTGGAATTTTGAAAGATATTTCCCCAAGAGACTGCTGGTGGGACTTGTCCATTCACAAATTGCTGCCATGCTGCACACTGGTAGCTGCAAAGCATCTGTTTGCCAAATGCTGCCTGCCCCCAGCTCCAGTGTTCCTGCAGAAGCTTCTCATCATTACTACTTTGTCCTTTTTCTGAGCAGGTGGACCCCCAAAACATTGGGGTAGGCAGCCTTTATTTTAATTCTTTAAAATTCTCATGGGGGCCATTTAGGGCCAGGAGAAATAATAGAAACTGAAGAAGTTGTTGGAGGCTGGCAATTTGCTTTGCTTTGCTTTGCATGCCAGTGTCCTATTATAAGGTCTAGCTTGGCTGGCACCAAGGAAGCACTTGTGGCTCATTGCCCCTTTTGCCACCATTAAGTGACCCTGAGGCTATAACATAGTGAATTCTTTAGATTATGTTAGCAATGCAGGAAGAGCCAGACACTTGGTTTCCGCAGAAGTATCTGTCCACGTTGTCTGACCTGGAGTTTGCGAAGTGCTGTTCTGGTATTATGAAGACTCCTAATATACACTGGTACACTGGTCTTCTGGAAGCTCTTGACCTGTTATAAAACACATCTGCAGTGATCCTTCAAAGTCTGGTAAACCTATCTTTTTTCTTTTCTTTTTTTAAAAAAGAGTGTCAGTCAATTTAAACTAGAAAAGAATGCATTGCCGTTTCTATCCCAGATGAGCACATTCAAGTTTTTCTGCTGCTGCTATCAGCAAGGAATTTTGCATGGCCATACTTTCTACTATTTTTATGACTTTCTAAGGGGGGCAGGTTTACCAATTGCTATGCTTAAATGGTCCCATAGCAAAGCTGTAAGGACAGGACTACTTGCAGGACTCTGAGGCTCATCCCAGCCATCAGGCAGATACAAATTATGCTGGCATATTTTTCTGTCATCTCAAGGACTGGAGGAATACACATTAATGTGGCTGTGAGGAAGAGCCCCCAGCCTTTCACAGGGTTAAACTAACAAAATAAGTCATTTTAAAATAAGTCTTTAAAATAGTTTAACCTATGCAAGACTGGGACCTTTTCCTCGCAGCCTCATTAATTTCATTATAGACCTAGTGACCAGCCCAGATCACATCTCCCAATCCCTGACTGACTGTGGTAGCCAAGCTACTATGTACTGACCAATAAGAAGGGACTAGTGATGTCACAAGGCCTTGCACCTATCGTTTCTGGCACAAGGGCTCATAGGATACCCATTTTGATAAAATGGGTGGGGACTCTGTTTTCCCAAAATGGTGATTTTTTTTTACCCATTCAGACTGGTTTTGTGGTAACAGAACCACTGATTAGAGACAGTTGACTAGATTGGTGGCTGAATGGGTTAAGTATGTTGTGGGAACAGGCCAGCAATTATCTGAAGAGAAGTCTCAGAGAAGACAGTCAAGTCCTGAATGGTGATTGACTTGTAGACTGGATTTAAAGGAATGATTCAATCTAACTGCCTTTAAATCAAGTTTTTGCTCATTCCTATTAAATAGAGATTGCCTAGAAAAACTGAGGAGTGCAATCCAAAATATTGAGTGAACATCCAAATATTTTCATTCCTAAAAAACAGTATGCTTAACTCTGGATTTTGGTTTATTTTCTCCCATGGAACAAAATACAATTTTTAGTATATAATTAATAGGATTACTCTTCAACTATATAGTTTTAATAATCTTTCCTTTTGTCACATGAAACTTTAAACAATTTTAGAGGTTTCTGTGAGTTGCATCAAACATTTTCAGGAACCAATGCATCTCTAAATTAGGGTATTCCACACTGATGCTAAATTCAATATTTTTTTCTGTGGATGAAAGCTATCAAAAACTATAGTTCTCCAATATTTGAGGAAATATTGTTTTCTTTCTTCTCTTCATTTCTTCTTTTTCTTTTTCTCTCTGAGGAAAATCTTTCTGCAATTTACAGTAAAAATGTACTCATTCTCCTTAAAAAACAAAAACAAAACAAAGAAAACCCAAAATGAAAACGAAAATACTGTAGAGCCACAGGAGGGCAGTAGATAATAATTTTCCAGAAATTGCCAACAAGCTTTTGGGACAAGCTTTTGTGATAGGAATGGCTGAATCCTGTGCATGCTAGCAAATTCTGAGACCCAATTGATTTATTATTTTAAACAACACATTCAGATTGTCCTGTTTTTATCAGAAAGACATAGTGTGATAGCTAGGATTAGATGAACCAACTGAAAATCAATTAGTATTTTATATTGATTTTATACTAAATTTAATCTGCTACTTTGTAACACCTGTCTATTGCATTCATACTGGAGTCTCAATTTTGAAACTGACTTTAAATTGCTCAGCATGCCTGTAGCATCAGCACTAATTTTAGAATTTTTCTTCTTTGCTTTGTAACTCTTCCTTTTTTATACTACAACTGATGGACAGTTCAGGAAAACTCAAATGTTTGCATGTCTTTTGTGCCACTGTGCTCTTAAAGATATTTATTTATACCCAACTGTAAATTTTGGATTTTTTTCCTCTGGCCAAGTGACATGAACATGCATAACAGGAAATAAAAAAAATGAAATATCATGTTTTATAGAATTATTTATATTCATGTACAAATATATGCAGGCAGATTTAATCATATAATTGGTATCATTAGTTAAGTATGATGTATTTTGTGGGTTAATGGCTTTTTACAACCTCCAGGCTTGCACTTTCTTTCTCATCTATTGTAGGCTTATAGGAAGCCTACCAATTGACAGTAAAATGCCTCCTATAAGTTTTTAATGTATGGAATATTATGATTCGTTCAGTATGATTCCATCTCTCATCCTTCCATCCCGTCTGTTACAGCAATTCTAGAACTATCTTTCTAAAATCAATCACAAATCTCATTCCATGGTTTCACTGACAAAATGGATGCAGCTTGTTTCAAACTGCAAACCAGGTTCTCATTTGTAAGAAAAGTAGAGGCAATGCAACGTTTGCTCTCATAAGTCTGCTTCATCCATAACATTTCCGTATGTAGATAAAAGGCTAAAAGTTGCCTACACCAATGTCTATATTAACAGGTCTGAAATCCACATGGGGAAGAGGTGTTATGAATCATATACAATGTGCCTTTGTTTCTTTGACAAGTTGGTTCTTCTGGCCTACTACTGTCAGTTCCAACCACAGTGCTTTCCTGGATTTCAAGCAGAGCCCTTTCCCATTACTTGCTATCTAATCCTTTTAGCTGAAACTAATGAACCAGTCACCACTGAATTACTGTCCTTCTCCAAAAGCTGTAGTGCATTGAAATTCACATTGTCTTACAATTTAAAAGAGAATATCTATAAAATGGTGTACTGTTGGTATTTGTCACCAGAGAGATTATGTAAGATATATTTAGCTACTTCTAACTGTTGCTGGAAATGTGAAAAGCATGAAGGGACATTTTACCATGCATGGTGGACTTGCAAACAATAAGGGAGCTGTGTGAAGCTATCAACAAGACTAAAACAGGAAAGGTACCTGGTCCAGATGTGTTGCCGGCGTCTTACTATAAACGTTTTGAAGATGAGTTTTACAACCTCTACAACAAACAATGAAAAGTGTCCTACAGAATAGAAAGATTCCTGGTAGTTGGAAAGAGGCTAATATAATATTAATACCTAAAGAGGGACAAGATTTGACTTTAACAAGAAACTATCAACCAATATCTTTATTGAACAATTATTACAACTGTTTACCATGATTTTGGCTGAAAGTCTGAAAATAATTTTAAAAGATTTTATTCATGAAGATCAATGCGGTTTTTTGCCTAATAGAAATGTTCTGAATATTCTGGAATACTTTGAGCAATTTAATGAAAAACAAGCTGCATTGATATTCTTAGATGCAGAGAAGGCCTTTGACAATTTGAACTGGATTTTTTTTGTTTAAGAGTTCTGGAACATATGAACCTTGGAGATAATTTTATTAAATGGGTAAGATCGATTTATACTTCTCAGAAAGCACAAATAATTGTTAATGGAGACTTACCAAAACCTTGTGAGATTCAATAAGGGACAAGACAGCTGTCAGCTGTCTCCAGTTTTGTTCATTTTGGTTCTTGAGGTATTGAATAGAGACATAAGACAAGATGATAGAATTATGAGAGTTAAGTTTTTTAAAAAAACTTCTAAGTTAAGGGCATTTGCGGATGATTTGGTGTTAATTTCAGAAGATCCACCAGAGGGAGTAGAAACATTAATGGGAATATTAAAGGACTTTTAAGATTAATAATCAGAAGGTGAAAAAGTGAAAAAAATTATTGGACACAAATATATACAATGATGCAGAGAATTGTAAAACTTAACTTTCAGTTGAAACCAGAGCTTTTTTTACTAGGACTTGTGGATACTCAACTAGAAAGGATTCATGGACGATTGGTTTTATACATGGCAACTGCAGTGAAGCTATTATATGCACAAAGATGGAAAAACAGAAATACCCACAATGGAGGAGTGGATTGTGAAGATGGCAGAACTTGCTGAAATGGCCAAATTAACTTGTTTTATTAGGGAAGGAACAACTACTTTTATAAAATACTGGAAACCCTTTATGGACTTTTTGCTGAAAATAGACAAGAATGAACTGATGATTTTGGGATTTACTGATTAAAAGAGGTTGTTTATGGGAAGAAGAGAACCATGATATATAATTTGGGAGGGTGGAAATGGTAATAATTATGTTTGTAACTACTGTAAAGTAGATTGCAAGTTGCTTTTTAAGATATTTTTCTCTTCTTTCTTTCTCTTTCTTTCTTTCTCTTTCTTTTTCTTTTTTTCTTTCTCTTCTCTTCTCTTCTCTTCTCTTCTCTTCTCTTCTCTTCTCTTCTCTTCTCTTCTCTTCTCTTCTCCTCTCCTCTCCTCTTCTCTTCTCTTCTCTTCTCTTGACTTTTACTGTTTTTCACTTTTCTTTTTTCTAATTCTTTATGTTTCTGTAGTTTTTAATCCTGCAAATTTTTTTCTCAGTAAAAATTATATTAAAACCACAATAGCAAAAGCTGTAGTCCAGAGGTGTACAGATTGTAGGAACTGAAGACCACATTTTGTCTTTGAATGTGTGTAACCCCTATCCAACTCCTACATAAAGTGGGTTGCCAGGACAAAGAAGCTTTGTTGATTACTGAAAGATGAGGTTCCTCATTTCTTATTTCATTTATTTATTATTTGTAATTTTAAGTAAAGAAGCAATGTAAGTTTGTTTATACAAGTAAACCTCCCCCCCAAGGAAGAAAAGTTAAAAAAACAAAAACAGAACCTGTACAGGAGCACAACCAAGAAATGGCCTTCTTGTAGGCAAGGAAACATTAACAGTCTTGTGATGTTTTACAATGTTAGGTAGCTGAATATGGGAATACCTGCTTTAAATCCACTTAAAAGTCATAATGTTAACTTAAAATTGATTACTCCCTCTCTTCTTCCTCTCTCTTCCTGCTATATGGAAGATTTGGATGGATGCTGGGATGTTTACTTTAGGTCAACAAGTGGATGAAAATGATGAGTTTTTATTCTTTTCCATGTTAAAAGATAAATAAATATACTTTATCCCTAACAACCACTAGCAGTATTTGCAGCTAAAACATTTAGTGACATCTTGATTTTGACTAGCAGCTTCAGAGATACATATTACATATTACGTATTACATATGATCACTAAATTGTATGAGACAAACACTCCACAATAAGTCTTTTTAAACACCTATTATCAATAAATCAATCTAATATGCAAAATTTAAGACTGAATTGAATAAGGAATTGGAGATCCACATTTTGATTAGAAATAGAAAACTGTCAGGGTTAAAATTTCAATAAATCTTAGATTATGCCTTGTTCAACAAAAAATATTTTGGATTTATTGGATCCTATTGCATTTGTATTGAAAAGGAATTAGTAAATTATTGTGTTGTTGGAGAGGCAATGAGAATAATGCTTAATTAAAACATGTTTTTGCAATGTATTAAAGTTATTATATTCTGGGAAGAAGTAATTACATTCATTAATTTGACTTTGAGACAAAGCTTAATATTTTCACATGTCCATATTGTTTTAAATGACATACCTATTACTGGAAATTGATGGCAGGACAATGCAAATGAATTCTCCATTATCTTCTTATTGCCAAGAGACTAGTCCTTTAATATTGGAAAATCAATTTATGGCCTCCGTTACTCATGGGATTGACGACCTGATGTTATTCGTGACTTATGAATGGGTCAGTTACAGACATAGATTATGTATGGACAATTATAATGAAATATGGTCATTCTTATTGATACTCTTGTGTAAAACTTCTTATATGTACTGTATGTAATATCTATATATCTATATATATCTCTATATCTATATCTCTATCTCTATATCTCTCTATATATCTATATCTATCTATCATCTATCTATCTATCTATCTATCTATCTATCTATCTATCTATCTATCATCTATCTATATCATTGTGGTGTACTGCTTTTTAATTCTTTTTCCTTTCACTATTTTATTTTTTCTCTTTTGTTCTATTTTATTAAAAGCAAAACCTTTTTAAAAAAAGACAAGCAAGTAGGAGGAGTTTAGTGGTTTCACAGTGTTACACAGCTGCATTTGGGAATGCCTGCCTTAAATCCACGCATGCTATAATATGTTTTCCTTTTTTTTCATCACCTTAACCTTCAGCTTCAGAAAACCCTGGCTGCTGATGGAAATTTTGCTGATGTTTTCTTTTTTCTTGATCTGAATAAAGCAGCAGCAGCATATATGTACTGAGACTGAATGCAGGAGGAATAACTATATTTATATAGGCATGGATGTGAGATGGGCGAATATATAAATTGAAATAAATAAATAAATATCTACATCGGGGCTTTCCAAAGTTTTCCCGCGGCAACACACCAACCGCCGTTGGTGTGTCGCCGCGGGAAAAGCCGGAAGTGCCGCTGTTGCGGCAGCGCACAAAAACCTGGAAGCGCTGCTGCTGCTTTCGGTTTTTGCGTGCCGCCGTGGCTGCGGCGCTTTCGGATTTTCACGTGTTGCTGTTGGTGTGTCACCGTGGGAAAACCCGGAAGTACTGATGGCGCGCCATCAGCACTTCTGGGTTTTGACGCGACACATCTGTGCCCCGCAGGCAACACACTTTTGTATCACGACACACAGTTTGGAAAGCTCTGATCTACATGCATACAAATGGGTTTCAATACTGGCTTTATGACAACCTCAACTCCTCAGCTCCACCAATAAATTCTTCATGCATTTTTAGAAACTGCACCTTAAATACTTAAATGTGATTTCCACCCCAAACTTTAAATATGTTGGGGTTTGATAAACCCAGGAATTTACTTCTAGATATAAAGTATACAGAGAGGCTTGATTTCTAGGTAAAAGGTGAAATATTCTGCACAGTCACCCAATTAGCAGCCATTGTTGTAGGAATGATGTGTCATGTGTGACTCATAACAACAGGTGCTTAGAGTTAGGTTGGGTGTGGTGAATAACGAGAGTGACCTATAATGTGATTGGTCAGGTTCACTATATATGCAGAGACATTCTCATTTCCCATTATTCCCATTTTACCTCGTGAAAGCTGTATCATTGATGGTGTATCATTTGTTACTTGTGGAAGTGATCTGTAAATACGTATGTATATAAAGTAAATAGGATATTTGATATAACTTCTGTTTGGAGTCTATTTACTGCATAGTACCTGGATCACTGGTGCCTAGGAGAGAGGCAGGCCGCTCCATCTCCGCGCGCTCCCTCTGACAGGGTTATGGGCCCAGAGGCGGCAGAGAAGCCATAGACGACGGAAGGCTTTGCACTGGCTGTGGATCGGTGGATCGTGTGCAGTCTGTGAGCTGGAAGCTTTGGAAGCCTATCCAGGAGTCGTGTGGCTATTTGGAGTGATTTGGAGCTTTAACAGGTTCCATGCCTGCGTGTGTGTTTTTTTCTCCTACGCTTGTTTTGCAGCTGGAGGACTTTCTGATAAGGTCTGTGTCTTTAATCATCGGTGTCTGCCCAGAAGGGGCTGAAGACAGATGAGCATAGCGAAGATGTTGCCGGCATTCGGGGGAGGTTTTCCCTTGGAAAGACTGAATGACAGTAATTATTCATCATGGGCATATAAAATGGAAATGTATCTTCGGCGTGAAGGGCTTTGGAGAAGTGTACTTTGCCCTGAACCAGACCTGGAAGATGAAGACATTGCTCTAAAGGACGAGAGAGCATTGGCAAGCATAATTTTATGTCTGGAAGATAGCCAATTGTGTTATGTTAGAGACTGTCAGTTAGCCTATAAGTGTTGGGAAGCTTTAAAGAATGTTTATCTAAGAAGCTCACCATTATGTAAGGTTTTACTAACAAGAAAACTTTATCACGCTAGATTAGGGGTATCTGATAATATAAGGGATCACCTGCATTATGTGACAGGGTTGTTCCAGGAGTTGGCTCAGAGAGATATGCAATTTACAGAAGCTAACAAAGTGTATATAATTCTCAGTTCTCTAAATGAAACGTGGGATACTTTGGCAATTAGCTTTGGTTCGTTATCTGAGGAAGATTTAACCATAAGATACTTATCTAGCAGGCTTTTAGAAGAAGAGCAAAGAAGGCAGCAGTGTTCTAACGTAATTAGGTCTAAGCAAAACAGTGTTTGTGTTAAGGAATGTTCTGATAACCAAAACAATGTATTATTTGTAAAGAGAAAATGTTTCTGCTGTGGGTCACAAAAGCATTTGTTGCGGGATTGTGATAAGAAATGGAAGCCGAAGGCCAAGCTGAAAATTTCCAAGCCGGGAGAAGCTGCACAGCTGTCTTTAATTAGTTCAAGTGTAGAACAAGATTTAAAGGGACCATTTTTAATTGACAGTGGGGCTTGTCAGCATATAGGGAGTAACAGACAGATGTTTAAGGGTTTTAAGCAGGCTGATAAAGATCATGTTACTCTAGCTAATGGAAGTATTGCATCTGTGACTGGTAAAGGATTTGTATATGTACCAGGGTTAAATATTGAATTATCAATGTTGTGTGTACCTGAACTGGAGTACAATATAATTAGTGTGTCACAATTGGATAAACAGGGTTATACTGTGCAGTTTGGTAATAATGAATATATTGTTATGAAAGATAACAATGTTTGTGGCAAAGGTATTTTGCAGAACAATTTATATGAAATTGTACAAGCCAGGACAAGCAGCAGCCATCATGGTGTAGCTACAATTAATAAGCCAACACATGATTCATGTGCGCACCTGTGGCACAGAAGGCTTGGGCATCCGAGTTTCAAAGTGATTGAAAAGATGTCAGAAGCAAGTTCTGGAATGGAATTGAAAAAGTGCCAAGTGTATTTGGATTGCACAGCTTGTAAGGTTGCAAAGTCAAAGGTGTTTCCTGTGAGCAAATTCAGTGATAGGAAGTCACATAAACGTTTTGAATTAGTTCACGCGGACTTAATTGGTCCATTACCAGCTTCAATAGGGGGGTGCTAAATATGTTTTAGTCATTGTAGATGATTACACTAGATTTGGGTTCTGTTACCTATTGAAAGCTAAAAGTCAAACATTTGAAAAGTTTAGAAACTGGGTGCAGTTTGTGGAACGAAGGTATAGCACAAAGGTGTGTAGTTTACAAACTGACCGGGGTACTGAGTTTCTGAGTGGGAGTTTTCAGCAATGGCTCCGTAGAAGGGGCATTGTGCATAGGAGAACTAACCCACATAGTTCAGCTGAGAATGGCGTGGCGGAACGTAGGAATTTGGCATTGCAGACAGTGAAGGATTCACTCATTGCTGACTCAGGGTTATCACGTGGATACTGGGGTGAGGCAATATTAACTGCTAATTATTTAATTAACAGATTATGGAGTGTGTCTGTAAACCAAACTCCATATTATATGTTATATGGCAAGAAGCCACCATTAGCTCATTTGAAGGTGTTTGGGTGCACTGCCTATGTTCACGTGCATAAGGAGGTACGTAGGAAAGGACAGGCAAAAGCACAGAAGATGACGTTTGTGGGGTATGAGCCAGGGACCAAGGGATATAGGTTCACTGATGGCAGGAAAGTTGTTATTTCTAGATCAGCAAGTTTTAGTGAGCATAGCAATTGGCAGAGATTACACGGGAGTAGTGAGGTATATCTTCCTTGTCAGGGACGTTTTGAGTTTTCAGAGCGGAGAGAGTCCACTGATGTGATTAAGCAGGAAGAGGAATTAACTCCTAGTGTGCCAATGATGCAGGATGCTACAGTATTGCACAGATCTGAGAGAGTTAACAAGGGCATACCACCTCAGCGTTATACACCAGGTGATGTAAAAGTGTGTTTTATTGATTATGAACCTTGTAATTACAAGGACGTATTGAAGTTGCCACAACACGAGCAGAGTAGATGGAAAGCTGCTATGGATGTGGAAATGAAAGCCATTAATTCTCATAAGGTTTTCAAATCTACTAGGCTGCCTGAGGGTCATAGAGCAGTAGGCTGTAGATGGGTGTATAAGAAGAAAACCTTAGTGAATGGTGATATTCAGTATAAGGCTAGGTTGGTAGCACAAGGATTTTCCCAGATAAAGAATCAGACTTATGATGAAGTTTTTGCACCAACGCTAAGAGGGGAGACATTTAGGTTTGCCTTAGCAATGGCAGCAGCTGGGAATTGTGTAGTACAGCATTATGATATCACAACAGCATATTTGCATGCTGATTTGAATGAAGAGATCTATATGATTGAAGCCCCAGGTTATGAATCAAGGATTGCAGGAAGGGTATACAAGTTGCAGAAAGCATTGTATGGACTCAAGCAATCGGCACGTTGCTGGAATCTTAGGTTAGATAAGGAATTACAAAGAATGGGATTCAGGTGTAGTATAGCTGACCCATGTCTGTATGTAAAGCAATGTGGAAACGATGAACAGATTTTGCTTTTGATATTTGTAGACGATTTGTGTCTTATAGCGGAAGATCAAAGCAGGGTAATTGAATTTACTGAAAATCTGAAACAGCACTTTGATGTCAAAGATCTGGGAGAAATTAAGAATTACCTAGGCATGGGTATTCAGAAGGTTGATGGGGGTTATGTTCTAGAGCAGCGGAAGAAAATTGAAGCACTGCTGAGAGAACAATATGGAACAGCGTAAAGAAGTTTCAACCCCGATGACAACAGATTTTGTCATGACAGAGACTGGAGACGATGAACAAACTTCATGTGATCAAGAATATGTGATCAGTCAATAATTGGAAGTGTATTGTATTGTATTGTATTGTATTGTATTGTATTGTATTGTATTGTATTGTATTGTATTGTATTGTATTGATTTGCAATATTGTCCATCTGAGTGTAATGTAGCAGATGTGATGACAAAGCCTCTAAGCTTAGAGAGACATAGGATGTGTATATCTCAAATGTGTATGTCTTCTATTCTGTACAATTGAATGTAATATCTATTGTAAATTGAAGGGGTGTTGGGGTTTGATAAACCCAGGAATTTACTTCTAGATATAAAGTATACAGAGAGGCTTGATTTCTAGGTAAAAGGTGAAATATTCTGCACAGTCACCCAATTAGCAGCCATTGTTGTAGGAATGATGTGTCATGTGTGACTCATAACAACAGGTGCTTAGAGTTAGGTTGGGTGTGGTGAATAACGAGAGTGACCTATAATGTGATTGGTCAGGTTCACTATATATGCAGAGACATTCTCATTTCCCATTATTCCCATTTTACCTCGTGAAAGCTGTATCGTTGATGGTATATCATTTGTTACTTGTGGAAGTGATCTGTAAATACGTATGTATATAAAGTAAATAGGATATTTGATATAACTTCTGTTTGGAGTCTATTTACTGCATAGTACTTGGATCACTGGTGCCTAGGAGAGAGGCAGGCCGCTCCATCTCCGCGCGCTCCCTCTGACAAAATAACATTGCAAATCAGCACTAATATATAATGGAACCGATTTATGAGTAACCATGTATAAAAATGATATGGAACAAAAACAAACAAAAACTGGGGGGTCAGCTAATTCATTATTTCATTTTGTGGTCATACAGACATGAATATGAAAATTCTGACATCAGGCATTATAGTAGCATAGTCATAAAAACTTAGTATTAGACCTCATGATTTAATCAGAAATGGAGTAAGCAGCTTTGGAGAAGGCTATTTTGTTCCTATAAGAACAAGTAATTCATTATACAAGCCTCTTATTTGCAATTTCATCAGAATAATTAAATGAGAGCACTGAGTGAAACCTAAAGCCACTTTTGGAATTAACAGGATTTACTGCTACAATTATAAATGGCATTTATGTGCTAAAACAATGTTAACAGCAGCACATTTGTCATGTGAAAGCCATCAACTCCAAATCATAGCAAATAAATCAGCTCACTTGAAATAACAGCTGTTTGCCGGCACACCTGACAGATTTTAGAAATCAGACTCATTATTCTCATGAAGGTCTATCTGTGCCAGTGGGAATGATCATATTTAGACTGCTTCCTCTGGAGGACCTCTTTTATTCTGTGCAGTAAGAGTTGGTCCACATATTAAAATTTCAGCTTTATTTCAGCATAGTTAGACCATCCCTATCAATTTGACATAGGATATGAAATAATTCCTCTATCTCAGGAGTTTGCAGATGAATCTGAAGTTTAAATTCTTTCAGCAAGAAAGAAGAGTCTGGTATTTTCACATTGTTCAAGGACTTTGGGAAAAAGAAAGCAACAAGGATATTGCCAATATGCAGTTCAACCTTAGTAAAGGTAAAGGTTCCCCCGCACATTTGTGCAGTCGTGTCCGACTCTAGGGGCTGTTGCTCATCTCTGTTTGTTATCTGAAGAGTCAGCGTTGTCTGAAGACGCTTCCATGGTCATGTGGCCGCATGACACGCGTGGAATGCTGTTACCTACCCACCGAAGTGGTACCTATTAATCTACTTGCATTTGCATGCTTTCGAATTGCTAGGTTGGCAAGAGCTGGAGCTAGTGCGGGAGCTCACTCCGTCACGCGGGGCTAGGGATTCGAACCTCCGAACCTGCAATCTTCTGATCGACAAGCCTGGTGTCTTACCCGCTGAGCCACCTCAACCTGGTATTTTTGATTATGTGCTGTCAAGTCATTTTCGACTCCTAGTGAGAGATAAATTTTATCCACGACAATCTATCCATAACTTGTTTTTTCATGTCTCTCAGCAGTGCACTCATCGCCTCTGTAACTGAGTCCATCCACCTTGCTGTTGGTCATCCTCTTCTTCTCTTTCCTTCTACCTTTTCCAGCATTAGAGTCTTTTCCAGAGAGCTGGGTCTTCACATAATGTGTCCAAAGTAGGATAATTTGAGCCTGGTCATTTGTGCCTCAAGTGAGAACTCTGGTTTGATTTGTTCAATGATCCATCAGTTTGTTTTCTTGCTCTCCACAATATTCTCAGGAGTCTTCTCCAACACCAAAGTTCAAAAGCATCAATACCCTTTCTATCCTGCTTCTTTAAAGTCCAGTTTTTGCTTCCATAGACTGTCACAGGGAATACCATGGCTTGCATGATTCTGATCCTTGTAGGTATAGACACATCACAGCATTTGAATACTTTTTCCAAGGCCTTCATGGCTGCTCTACCGAGTACTAGTCTGCAGTGTATTTCTTGACTGCTTGTTCCTTTACTGTTGATGGTTGATCAGAAAAGGCAGAAGCTATCCACCACTTCGATATCTTCACTGTCAATTGAAAGGCTGGTTGTTCTACCTGTTGTCATTAATTTGGTCTTATTTAATTTTAGTCCCATTTTTTCACTGTGCTCTCTTTTAGTACCAGGGTTTGCAGATCCTATATTATTATTATTATTATTATTATTATTATTATTATTATTATGTATAATCAATACAAAAAAATTGCATAGGCCCCAGTTCTTCCTTTTCTGAGGAAGACCTGTGGCTTTTACCAGTACAAAATAAAATAGGGGATGCAGCTGATCTTGGCAGATTTCTAAAAGCTAAACATTTAGATGGGAGAACACTAGAAAATTTGTGTGTAGCCTAGAGTGGAAAATTAAATATTTTAGAAGGTGGCAATGGCAAACCATTTCTATTTCTGTTGCCAAGAAAATTACACGGATGAGTCAATAACCACCAGATGTCCAGCTTGATTTGAGGGAGACTTTATCTGTTTCCTATAGTGGGTGCTCATTACAAGTGAGAACACTGCAAAAATTCATCCGCTAAGAATGAGATGCAGCACAACACAAGGGCACACTTTGCAAATGGAATTGCTTCCTGTTGCTTCTCTCCAATATGATACAGGAATAGTGGAGAGAGTAGACTGTTGGTAAGCGTTCAAATGAGCATCAAACTCAATATAGATAAAAAAATCCTCAAGGAGGGTTAAAACATTAAACGAAAAGTAAAAGCAGCACATAACAAAAAGAAACATTCACTTTTTGCATTTCTATCCTGCCTCTTCTCTAACAGCCATTGATGGACTCAGGCTTTGGGTTAAGATGAGCATGTTGAACTGGGTCCACCCATGAGATGGCAATGCACCATCTCTGTCAGCAGTACTACAGACCTTATGGATGCTATCGGTGGGTCCTTGCATAGACAGGTGGTACTACAAAACAACATCGCTTGCCTTTCCGATTGCTTGTGCTCCTCCAAGTGAGTTTTTTTCTCATGATTGGCCTGCTTTAATAACCCACTTTTGACATGCTATTTTGTTTGCCCAACTGAAAGCAGGTGCCATTAAAATGTAAGCCTACAGAAATGAATAGAGACAAGGGGTTGCTTTATCTACCTGATTTATTGCCTTTGTGTGGAATTACATGACTCCCTATCAGGCTAGAGGATCTATCTTCATGTCCCTAGCATTCTTGTTTTACTGCCTGTCAGAGCAGGGCAAAAAAATAGTAGGACATTCAGAAAGGCAGCATCGATTACACCCAGAAAACAGAGGCTGAAACCTCCCCATCATTATGTTTGGCAGAATGTGTAGCATCCTAGAGAGAAGAGACTTTGAAAGAATATCCCTTTAAAGTTTAAAGTCAGACTAAGACATAAAACATTTGTTTCTACTGATTAAAGTTTAAGCATATTCAGTGTAAGAGCTATAGGATCCAGCTGAAAATGTTTTTTTATCACATCAACCGAGTGACACTGAAATAAGAGCATCGGTGAAACACACTCTTCATCAGCCTGTGGTTTGGCATAGGATCATGCATATTCATTTATTCTACATATTTCCCCTGAAGAGAAGCAGAATGGAGACATGGAAAAAATGCTTTCTTCAATATTACATGATTCAGCTTCTGGAGATAACCAGGAATTAAACAAAACAAAACTCCGAATGTCACCATCATTCTCTTTTGATATTAGGTCTTCCTGTTGATGGACAAGTCAAATATTATATAACAAACTGATATAAACATGTTTTGAACATGTTTATCTGGTAAAAGGAAAACTGAATATAAATTTGTAATGGAAAATATGACACTGACAATCAATTTAAGCATAAGCAATCCTGCACTGATTCTCTTTATTTTCCTCAAATCTGATTTATTCCCACACTAGTGTCAGCTATAAGCTGAATGCCACCCATTACAAGTACTTAATGTTTTGATATGAAGTGTTTGCAGAAATTCTCCATAAATTCCGAAAAGAGAGCAAGGTATTATTCATTTGACAAGCTACAACAAGAGCCAGAGAGAGGAACCAGATGACTGCCAGCAAAGGAGGGAAAACTGAATGAAAAACATATGGATATTTTACAATTAATTTATGGATGCTGAATGTGGAAATAAAAATAAATAATTCTGCCATTGCTGTAAATAAAAACAGGTACTGTAGTAAATGATATTATAGATGATGTGTGCCAGCATGTAGGAACCTGATCATTTCCACTTGGAGAAAAATCCAAAGATCAGATTGCATGTACTGCATCCATCCAAGTTCGGTCTAAGATTATACCATGGACATTTTATTGTATTTTGATGGATGAATAGTAAACCACCAGGAGTATTTTTTATTGTGATGGGTATAAATCAAATCAAGAATCAAATCAAATCAAATCAACCAGTCTATGTAGGATCCACAGGGCATACTCTGGAAAAACTCCATTGTTTCCTTGGAAAGGATCTAAAAGCAGTTTTTTAAAAAGCACAGTGGGCTTTATTTATTTTAATTGTTAGGTCATCTAGTAAGTTTTCATGGCTAAGGATGAACTTGAACCTGAGCCAGTTCTGGTTCAACACCGTAACCACTACACCACACTGAAAACTGAAAAATACAGTAAATTAAGTAGAGGCCTTTATCCAACTTCTCAAAGCAAACCACATGGTTCCCCCCAAACACCCACTATTCCAAACATAAAATTAAAGTACCAAACATAATTAATGGTTAAACTGAAACAATTCATGTGATAAATTAAATCCTTTTTTAAAAAAATAGCACAACCTCTTCAATTACAATATTAGTGAAAGCTGGCTTTCATTAGCTTTTGGTATGGATGTATCTGTCTCAGTGTGGCTACTTGTCTTGCAGGCGATTGACCCGAGATCTGAATAGGTTAGTGCATTTACAGATATTTTTGCAGCACTGAAAAATGCCATAAAGTATTGTCGTATATCATGCAAAATTAACCCCAATGCAAGTCACTCGTATAGTAATGTATGCTTAATAATTAGTGTAGAGCAAAAAGCCTTATTGAATGGATCTAGGGTGTTCTGAAACCAACTCTTGGAATAGCAGTAGATGACAGCCCACTAGATGATAGCATACAGTACAATATAATTAACGAAATAACAAGCACCACTAATACCAGCTATCTGAAATGAACAAAGGTTGCTTTTTTTAAAATCATCTATGACATGGATTCTTTGTCCACAACTGGAGTACCACCACAGATATTTTTGTAACGTTCAGCAGCGGTGCTCAAAGCATTGATGGAACAGCGTTGGAACTTTTCTAGAAAGATGGAATATCCTGTTTTAAATTTGAAACAACTATTTCAATGTCAAAATATTTTGAATTCAGAGCACCTTGCATAGTCCTAATATATGCAACCCTTTATGATAATGGTCATTTTGGTAGTAAATGGAAGGTAAGAAATGATGAGACCTGCAATCTCAAAGGAAAACAATGAAACATCAAATGTCAGCATAAATCACAAATTTATTAATTCTTAAATATATCTGTCAGTTCTTTACCATTGTGGCAGGAGATATGTATTTATCTATATATCAATATATTATATATCAATATATAGATACACACACACATATACGTACATATAGATGTGTGTGTGTGTGTGTATATATATATATATATATATATATATATATATATATATACAGTATATATATATATATATATATGTGTGTGTGTGTGTGTGTGTGTGTGTGTACACACACTGAGAGACATATATATGTATACAACACAAATACCTACACACTGTGTCTCATAGTAAACTGCAATGTATTAAAATGGCAAAGAATTGGATGTATAATTCAGGTGGAGTGCAGAGAACTAACTCACACTGTATTTCTCACATCTCAGTGTGGAAGACAGATGATCTAGAATAATATGGCATCACAGCATGCTATGGTAAAAGAGTAAAAAAATTCTATGCCATATTTCATAAAATAAAAATACACTAATGCCACCTAAAGCTGCTTCACAAAAGAAGAAATTTATTAATAAAAAATTATGCATGAGGCCATTATCTTTTCACAGATCCCACTAGCAGATTAATATGGCTTGAGACATTTACTGATGATTGTTCTAAATACTTCTGTGGGTTGAAAGTATGTAATAACTATCACCAGAGAAGCTTAAATTTCTCTAACATAATGTTTACAATATCAAGGTATAAAGAATAAGATCCACTTTTGATTAATAATCAGTATAGAGAGATGAAAGTTATACAAATTGGGACTTTTTCCCCCCTCTGCTTTAAAAATTTTCAAGCTGTTATAAGTTGTAAATTTTTACTTACCAAAAAGAACATTAATCAAAATGTCATGCGCTATACATGTTACAGAAAATCGATTGCCCTACTTAATGAAAGAAAAAGACTTTAACAAGAAAGAAAAGTACTAATACAATTTTAAAAAATTGAAATAGAAGGAGCAATGCTTTTGGAAATATAATTTCATATTTATACAAGAAAAGCAAACAAACGTTATCCAGGTAATGTTTTAAACTGACAGTGAAGATATTTGCCTGCTTCTTTTGCAGGTATATATGCAGCAATAGACATTTGAGGGACATTTGGGGGACATTTGACATGTGGGAAAAGGGAGAAATTAACAAAGCTACAATTATTGTTTTATTTCATACTTTCAAGGCTGTCAATAAGCCATGAAAAAAATTGATAAAATTATTACTGTTAAATTTGACAACATTATTAGAAAACAGGTGTTTCCTGGTAATAAATCGATACAAAGAAAATTTAGACATTTCCTGATACTAAGCTTTTAAGACCTAATTGTTCTAGATTGCTACACATCTAATTAGAATATCAGTTAAAAAAATCCTCTACATCTTGCTTTAATAAATGTACTGTACATCCAAAAAATGATTAAAAAAAAGTTTTATTTTACCCATAAGCTATATCGCCAGAAGCTATATTGAATCTGTTCACTGCTTGGCTTCTGAAAGCTAGAAATGTTAATTCTTTTTTTTCCTGAAAATTACACTAAATAAGCAAGTAGAAAAGAAAGAAAACAATTTGCTGTTACATTTGCTGACTAAATGACCACAGTGACCGATCATTCTTGCTAAAGTCAAAGCTGCAATTTTTTTCCTTTTTTCCAGTTTATACATAGTGAATCACAGCAAAGGCAACTTCTCAAGACCTCAAACCTATAGAAATGCTTTGGTCTAAGTCACTATATCTGCCATATATCCCACATTAAAGATGATGTTAGTAGGAATTTCATTAATCCTTCTACGACGAAAGGATTAGGCAACAACCTTTAAAAACAAATGACTCAGAAAATAATAAAAATTAAAACAAAGTTAATTCTTTTTAACCTTTGTTTTTATAGGGTGCACATGCAGATGATATTCATATTTTTGCATGAGATGTATAGTCTGAATATAATCTTGCATTTCAATTTTTCCCTTTACACTTTCTCCCTGTACCTCTATTTCTAATTGCCACGGAACATCTCTTTTAGTGAAGTGTAAACAAAAGCTACCAGTGGAATATACAACAAAATGATGCAATCATAAACATATCACTTGAAGAAACTTCACAGCTTCATGCACTCAGAGAACATGCATGAAGAGGGCAACGGGATGGCCCAGAGGGAGCCAACCAAGTGCGGAGTGTGGAGGACACAACGTGGGCGGCGCTGACATTTAGCTAAAAGACAAAGAGAGAGAGGGAAAGAAAAAAAAAGAAGGAAGGAGGGAGGGAGGGAATGAAAGGAACATTAATTATTTTGTGCTGAATCGTGGAGTAATTTCCAAATAAAGTGAATTATTTTATGGTTCATTAAATCAAATTCCATAACTATTTTTTTTAATTCCAAAGCACTTATATTCATTATTTTTTAAATTAAGGGAAAACTGATTTAAGTCTGTACAAGAGGATTATTTTTTTGTATCTTGCTGCTATGACAGAGTTCAGTAATAACCTACACCATATTCAGACATACAATTCAATTCTATTGATTTTGGTGTGGTGTTTTCTATATCAACATTACAGCATTATAATCCTACTTCCTGACTATAACGGAGGAGACTAGAAACATGTGAAAAGAGGCTGGGTCCTTCCAGAACATTATTTATTAAGCCAGGAATGAACATGAAGGTCACCCAATAGAAGGCAGAACACCCTGTACTCTGATCAGGACACCCTAAGCTCAGATATAACACGCTGACATCACGGCATAACTTTGAGCCTCGTCTGTTTGGTATTCTGATCCTCATAAAACTCCTTTCCTATTTCTGGTACTTTCTGGTAATATTCAAGTGGAGGTTTGGTTTGAAGGGTTCTATGCTATGGTATGCTAGATCATTTAAATAGTCAGAAGCTATGGAACAGATGGATGCCACAGATTTTTATTCATTCGTTGACACAATAAGGAAGAATTTGTGGTTATTTCCACAGCCAAATTAATATCAGAACATTCATCTGTAACAGCCTAGTCAACTCAGTTCTGCTCTTGCATCTGTGACGATTCATCGTAGCAAATTCCAAGAAACAATCTGTCACCTTTTCCAAAGCTGATTTGATAAATAATAAGAAAGATACAAAGTGGAAATTAGTATTGCAATCTTTTCTGCTTGGCTACATCCAATATGTCCCTAATTCTGTTAATTCCCACTGACTCAGTGTGATTTATTTTATGAAAAATTGTACTGACTATTTATCCATGCTATGAATATATACCTGATTTTATTACAATCTATTTATTTCAATTTTTTAATGTGAGCTGCTCAGGACACAGCCCTACTGAAAAATAATATGCATATAAATGGTGATATTTTTCCTTCCTTCCTTCCTTCCTTCCTTCCTTCCTTCCTTCCTTCCTTCCTTCCTTCCTTCCTTCCTTCCTTCCTATTTCTATCACTGTCCCATCTCCCCCGAAGGGGACTCTGAGCAGTTTACAAAGAGACAATACTTAAAATAGATAAAAAGTAGTACAATACACAATCATCATATAAATACAAATAAATTAAATATAAAATCTAGGAGGCGATCAGATTGTATTTAAAAGGGCTCTATGGCACCAGCCATCCCCAGGAGGAGCTGTTCCTGTTCCCATCCCAGGCGATGCAGTATATATTTATTTACTGTAAATATGGGGCTTTATTTATTTGGCAATATTTTTATACTCTCCCAATTGATACAGATGCTGGGTGATGTAAAATAAATTCAAGTTTCAAATTCCCAGCGATTATTAGTGAGAGTTTGATTGGAATGGGCAAAGAGAAATGTGGAATGAGGAAAAATACAGCACCTACAAAAGATAGTATGGATGAAATGATGCAACAAAGGTCTAAAGCTAGGTAGGCAGAAAAGTTGCAATGAGGGGACATGAATCATTACTCACTTAATAGGTACTGTTGGTGATCCTGAACGGTGAAAGTGAACATTCTGCCATTTTCCATCACGGCGGTGCCAAACTCGTGTCTCTTCTGACTGCATTGTTTTTGGCATTCCGCTTCCATCCATATACTGAGTCAGTCGGATATACGCAATGCAGGCAGCATCATCCCCTACCAGGTGGACATGGGGATTCAGGATAATGGTGTGGACTGGCTTGTTGCTCTTAGACAAAGCTATGGAGGGAAAGATGTATTATAGAAATCTCTTAATGCACAAAACAGTTGTAGTCCAGATCATCTGGGCATGCTTAGGATCAAATACATAGAAATTATTAATTCTGAGGAATCACTGATAAACTCATCTAACATTCTATGGATTGTGTTCACAGAGTATAAGCACCAATGAATATATCACACAACATTGTATCCTTATTGGGACAGGAGATCTTAATTACATATTGGGGCTGGACATTAATCCTTGACCAAATTAGGTGAGGATCAAAATTGGACCTGTGACATTTTAAAAATATTTAAACTATTTCCCACCTGCTGCAGTCTATAGAAACGTTAATGAAATGCCCTGAAAGGGGCTATTCCCACTGTGGAGTATGCCATTACTGGCCATGAGAAATATGCATCAAATCATAAATTCCTCGGTTGAATGAGTCTGCAGTTCCTGCCATCTTATTTATTTATGATTTTGTTTTCCTGCTTCAGAGAGATTGATGTAGACTTAAAATTTATCAGAAAATAAAATACAACATTTATTTTCTAGGACACTTATGTACAGGTAACCTGATACCCACCAGGTTTCAACTTCAGGGCTCTATAATTCCAAACATTTGGTGAGTACCATTTTGAAACTGGTGTTATTCCTGGGGTTTTTCCCCTCAACCCTGGAGATCTAGCAGTCAGAAGGAGCAAGGAGAACAATAAAACCGAGACAGCGGTTTCCAGTTTGCTTTTCACTGACAAAACCATAGGTTTTCCATTCTACAGGTATGTACAATGGTTGTCTTCACACATGAAACATGGAAGTTTGTTTTACAACACCTGTATGGAACCATCATTCTAATATTTTAAAGTGTTAAAATTATAATCTATGGCTTATACAAACTTATTTAAGGAACTTATTAATAAATAATAAATAAAATATTTAAGGAACACTGTGTAACCTCCACTCACTTTTTTGTTTTACAAGTAAAAGAATTTGTGTTTCTCCTAGTAAACATGAAACCCGTGTTCCTTGTACCAGAAACTTCAAGGGGAGTCATATCCTTCAGAATGAAAAGAACAAAAAGCCCTAATAAGATACTGATGCAGCTCTACCATTTTAAAACTTAACTGCTTAGATTTGGTGCTAAGGAAGAAAATAAGAGTTTTTGAAAAAATGTGGCTAGGAATTTCTCCTGAAGTTATTGTCTGCTAAAATAGGCCTATACTGAGAGACTACAGATACAAAGTGTACAGATATATGTTAGCATTAAATGATTTGGTTTACAAATGGCTTCAGAATGCTGATATGTAACATTTCACTTTGCATTTACCAAGGACAGTAATATTTTAATTTTTTATAAAAGCAAACCAAAATGTAATCTTTGCTAATACTATCTGGATATATTAAATCATCATAATGGCTTGTTCATTCACATTACAATTCGATCTTCTGAGTACAGAAGCATATTGAGTAGCATGTGCTAGTCACCATCTCCCAAAGCTAAATCATATTTATTCACACCAGTCTTTTACCTTTAGATTTGACTTTGTTTCCCTATGTGAAGAACTCTGCATTAGATTCAGTCAAATTTCGTTCTGTTCTCAGTCCTATCATAACCATTTCCAATTTTCTTTCCATAGAGTACACCATTCTCTGAAGTCATTAGAAATGCAGTCCTTTCTTGTTTTAAGCAAAATCAATTTTCCCTCAGCCAGCAATTTCCACACACCATAAAAACTTTTTGAGTAGAAAGGTCTCTGAGGGTCCATGCTTCTGCTGAAATTCTGCCCTGAACCCACCAAAAGGAAAAGCTATATTCCTTCTGGTGATGTAGTCATCCTTCAAGCGATGCTACCTGCGACTCTCCAGCTGGTTGGGGGAGCTAATTGTGGCTCTTGATCAAAGGAATGTTGCCCACCCAGTATAAGTAATGCCTTAAATTATTTGAATTTGCTGGATTTAAAAAAGGGTTGGACCAATTCATGGAAGTCATGGGGATCAATGGCTATTAGCCGTGATGGCAGTGTGACCACCTCTGAAGGCCATCTGCTAGGAGACTTGTGGGCTTCCTTCTGCAGTTGGTTGGCCACTGAGACAACAGACTGCTGGACTAGATGGAGCAGGGGTCTGATCCTCATCCAGCTGGGAATTTCTTATGTTGCTGTGAGTTGTGGTTAACTACAGATGTACTTTGTGACAGTAATCTAAAATATTTGGCTTGAAAGACATAAATATCACGTAACAAAATACCGTTTTCAAAGTAAAACCGGTGGAAGTCCATTCCCTCTACAAGATTTCCCAAGGCTTCAGGCTCAAATGAGGTAAGACCAGGATCACAGATTTTCCTATAGAACAAGGGAGAAAAAATCTTCCTGTACTCATTATGCTGCAAGAATAAGAAATCATGTACAGGCTGAATCCGGTGAGCGTACATTCCATATCCAGTCTGCAGGACATCTTATGAGGGCTCAGTTCCTTCCTGAAATCCTGCATCCTTTATGATCCCCTTGTTGGAGAACCACAGCTTTAAGGCACTAGTTGTGCCTTGAAAGAGAGCTGTCCTGCTGCTTTCCCCACCCCTTTCTTTCACACACACAAACAAAAAGGCACACTGCAGGTTAAGCCAGCTCTAGTATTGCTGATACCTGAAGGTGTTCTCACGTGGGAATGCCTTCAGGTGGCTGTTCCATCTCCCACTAAGGCATGTATTTTTGAAACACGAAACACTTAGGCAGCTGCTAGATGAAAATGTTTTCAAGTGCCTTCTGCTGAACTTTTCAGCCACCTTTCTCTTTTTCCCCTAGTACTAATTCTTGATAAAGAAGCTGAGATAAACCCTACACAGATCATATCTCAATGTCTAATTTTTGGAAATAGATTAAACAAATAAACATATGATAGTTGTTTTTGCTGAACTGCATAACACCATCTAACCCAATCCTTGTTGTGTGGTTTCCTACCATTCTGAGGCTGGAAACACATGGAAACACAGTTAGAAGCAAGCAAGCCTTTCCTAACCTCTGTCCCCCGAAACCAGAAAATCCAATCTCTGCCCTCAACTGTGATACAAACCTGAATCGTAAGCCGGCCTATCATACCCCTCAATACCCTTTGACCACTAAAAGGTCCCCCACCTCCAATTTGAGGAATTCTTCCTTCTTCTCAATATGATCAAGAGGACTGCACCCATGTTCTGGTTATAATAACCAGTTGCTGAATATAGTCTAACATTAGTATTGATATCCAAGTGAAAGGTGAGTAGGGAGTAGAAAGCAACTTACGTGTAGGCTTCAAAATCCCCATTATTGATAGCTTCTATCAGCTGCTCAGTAACCTTGATGATCTCTTGTTTACGAGCTGGAGACAAGAAACATGAGTAAAATGACACAAGATTAAATTGAACAAATGAAAGCCAATGGAACAAAAGACTGTATGAATGACAGTCTAAATCACTGAATTGTCTCTCACTGATCAATTATGATTGCCATGCATTCAGAGAGCCTCTGCAGTCCCCTCATCCTTTGCTGTTAACACAGCCAAGACTTGAGTTGCTGCCAATTTTGTGCAATGGACTGCTACACATATTTCTGTGTGGATGAATAGGAAGCAGGGGTTGGAGATCTATGGTTTATCCATTTTCCTACCTTCAGTGAACTTTTGTGGCTTCAAAATCATTCGGAGAGGATTGTAAAAGGAAGCATGGGCATAATAGGAATAATCCTCTGCTGAGTTCCATGAATTTGACAGAATATTCCTCTGACACTCCCTGCAGGTTATTTGTCTTTATTCTCCTTGTATTTTCAAAGGCGGAGATGTGTGGCATCTTTTGAAACCTAGCCATCTCAAAATACCCATCTCTCTTATCTCTTTCCATTTCTTGGGTTCCACAATATTGCCTCTTGTTTACTCTTATGCAGTTTAACATAAGCATAGTTCAGAGATCAGCACTGTAGTATCCAGGGGCATCAAGACATTTCTGACATCCTTAAATGACATCTGTGGGATCCCCAAATTTAAAAACTGAAATCTTTTGAAACTGTGCAATCTTGTGAAATTCAAGTTTTTATTTGAACACAAATCTCTTGAACCTCTGGCAGCTTTGGACATTTTGAGAACTTATTTTATTTTTTGCTTCTTCCAATTGTGTAATGGCACTCCAGGTGTGAAAAGGCTGCTGACACCTGGCTTTGTTCTTAGATATCATCTATGCTTGGTTTTGCTCTAAATCTGCCATTTACGAATCTGTTGTTGTCCAGTCATTTCAGACTCCAAACTGTGTATGCCATGACCAGAACTGTTCTCACTACGCTAGGTGCAGTTATTGGAGTTGCTGGCTGAAAAACCTTTGCATTTTAATTTTTTTGTGCACACTTTATTTAATGATAACCACACTGAGTGCTCTAAGTGAATATAAGCCATGATATCCATCCATCCATCCATCCATCCATCCATCCATCCATCCATCCATCCAAAACACTGAGCAGAGCAAGACTGCTTGGATACTTTGCCAAAACTTAATCTTTACCCTTTCCTATGGGACCTCTTAACTACAGCAGTCTTTTGCATTTTTAAATTTATGTGCAAAGGTTTTTCAGCCAGCAACTCCAATAACTTTAAATTTAAATTGGAACAATGTTAGTTGGTAATCATTCAGATAGATGAGAACGGAGGGCAGGTACATTAGTTTTGGCTGCTGCTGCCACACAAACTACAACATCTTCCCCAGAGCAGGAGAAAGCACCATTATTCCCCTTCACAATTTCTAAGAAGGATTGCTACACAGGGAGAGTTTTCTCCCTCCCAAGAGAAGGTGCATTTTCCTCAAATGTAATTTGATACCTTCCACTCCTCCTTAGTTTTCAGATGATTTCCCCCCCTCTATCCTGCAAAACTGTTCAGGAAGAAAAGGCAAGCAGGCAGGCAAACATACAGATCTCATTCAATATATTTTGGAACAAGCAAAGGAAGATAGATCAATGTTTTGATGAAAGCACTTAGCTCTGTCAAGAAAATACATATATATATTGAAAATCTTCTCTAATTACAAGCTCTAACCTGGAGAACAACAATCATCAGAATCTCAGAAAAGTAGGAGCCAAACAAGGTATCTATTACTAAAAACAATAAAAATTCACTCATGGGATGCATTTGCTATTGCTGAAATTACTTGCACAAAAGATTTTGGAAGATCTAGGACATTAACATGATGCGAGACCTGCTACATTTTAAATACGAGGATGCATACTTATAGGAAAAGCAGAAAAGATGGTATAATGATTTCTGAGCAAATACTTCTATATATATTTTCAACTTGGGATACGTTGCGGTTCTTTGCAAGTTTGTGAGCTGCAGAATGTTTTACACAAAATATATGAAATAATATGCCATGAATCTACAGGATAAATACATTTCCATAGAATAAAATGCATCATTTATTTATCTGTAATATTTCTACCCTGCAGCACTCAAACACCACTTGGTGGCTTTTACTGTATATGAACAAAAGTAAAACATCCAGTGAGGTTAAAACCAATAATCAAAACAGTCACAGTATTGAAAGTAATAAGCACATTAACCCCCACATGGAAACAAAACGACACAAATGACAAAAAACAAAGAATAAACAATAAACAGAAAGTGTAATATTCAGAGTTTGGACCACTGTGGATGTTAAAAGCTAACGACCCCATGGAAATGTGTCTCCTTCTACATCAACCTGTGTAAGCATTCAGACCATTAGAGAAATATTTCCTCTATGTTCTTTCTGAAAGAGAAGTTAATTTATCCGTAAAAGAGAGAGCTTTCTATGATGGTGTCCCAACTCTAGAAATACTTTTCTCCCCCACAAAAGTCCACCTGGAGCCAACAATCTTCTCAGATTGTTGAGAATTGTCCGAGAATCGGACACGATTGAACGGATTTAAAAAAATAAAAAATGGCAGAAATATACTTGGTGGCATAGTGCATAGACATTTAAATAAAATAACCACCGAGGCTTTAAAAAAAAGAATGTGTATATTTAATCATTAATAACTAAGATTGAAAAACAAAAACAAAAACAGTCTCAATGGCACAAAAGTCCATTAAGCCACAAGCAATTTTCAAACTTACAAAGTATCAACTGCAACCCAGCTGAATAAGTAGAGCTGACCAAGACGTTAAGCTTCTTTTATTCTCAGTCAATACATAGAAAAATTCTGATTCCAAAACAATTTTATTTGCTACTTCTAAGCATGAAACACAATGAGGTGAGTGGGAAGAAGTTCCCTCCATCATCCAAATAGAAAAAAATGTCTTATGAGTATTGTGAAGAACAATTAAAACTTGGAAGAAATACAAGCAAAGAGTTATTGGCTCATTATTCATACTAAATGCCTTTACAGATGTCTACATAGAGATTTCCTGCAAGAATTATTCGAAAATAACAAAAAAAAAATGATGATGATGATGATATAAAATGGGGTCGGAGAAAAGCCTCCAAGCATGAGAAAAATTAGGTACTATAGGTATTATAGCTGTCCAATCCAAACAGAAGGCCATGGTAAGGCAATTAAAAGGCATAATGTGCCATGTGTTGGGTATTTTTAAACTGTATTAATCTCTTCTAGTTGAAAGTTATTTTCTCAACTTTTAAATGTAAAGCTCTAAATTGAAACAATCCAGTCTCTTGTTATTCCACTCTAATCTTGAATCCAACTGCTTTCCTTACTTCTGTTGATAATACCACTGATCTTTGATGTTGCTCAGACTCATGAGGTTTTATTTCCATTATGACTTCACAAATTTTCCTGGTAATGCCAAACTGTACCCTAGCTCATTAAGTAAGCTCCATCCTTTTGGGAATTTGTCTCGATGTATCTATACCCTTTATATTTGTACAGAAAGTGTTAACGACATTGTCAAGTCATCTCTCCCCCACTTCTGAAGACTTGTGGCAGTTACACTTAAGGCTGTAGTTCCCAGACTGTAAACTGCAATGCCCCAGGGCACTGTAGCGAACTCATAGGGCACCATGGGAGATTCTAAATTTTTGAGGGAAACACAATACTTGACATCTGCCAGACATGAAGACCACATGAACAACTAGTTTGAGGTAGTTCACAGTTTTGGTGTAGGAGCATTGTGAAAATTACTGAGACACTAAGAGCACCATGAACTGAGAAAGTTTGAGAACTTCTGACTTAAGGTATGGCACAAACCACAGACCAGGAGGCTGAGTATTCTCTCGTATTTGCAAGACGTAAGTTCATTACACAAACTATACACTCTCAGTGTATCAAGCCTATTATATACAATTTTACCTACCTATCTGTGCTTAATACTAACATATATACTTGCAGAAAGCCCATCCGCAAATAAACTGACCCTCGACTTTTCAACCAAAATACCATGAAAAATGTGCCACTCACGGATTAACCGACCCTTGAAATTTTCGTATGTTTTAATTTTCACAATTGGTTTATCCCAGAGCTTTCCGAATTGTGTGTCCTAAAACGTTAGTGTGTCGGCTGCAGTGTGTAGGTGTGTCGTGCGAACGTAACGAGAAACCTCTGTGTCCAATGCTCAGAGCCTCAAGCGCCTTGCTGCTGCTGCCTCCAAGCCCTGCCAGGATTCCGTGCAGGTCCTACTGCCTGCCTTGTGCCTTGCTGCCTCCAAACCTGCTGTGATTCCACGCAGGTCCTAGTGCCTGCCTTGTGCCCTGCTGTAAGAGGTGAGCTCTGTCCAAGCCTTGCCCTGCTTTAAAGGGGAACTCTGTTTTCATGAGATATGTTGTGTCCCCATACATTTTGCTATTACAATTTATGTACTGTATGTGTCCGTATCTCTTATAAGTTAGTTAGTTTAACCTCCAGTTGGCTAGTAAAACTGAATTACTATGTCGCAAAATGATGCATGTCTAAAAAGTGTGTCACCAACATGAAAAGTTTTGAAAGCTCTGGTTTATCCGTAGATGGTGCATTTTTCATGGAATATTGGCTAAAAAATTGAGTGCAGATGGGCTTTCTGCAAGTATATGTGGCATATATGAGTATTTAAAAAAAAAAAACGAGGGAAAAACCGACTGCATACACTCATGGATAAGCCCATCCACGCATAAGCTGAACCCTATGTTTTGGGTGTATTTTGGCACCTAAAACTCTTGGCTTATCCACAAGTATATATAACAAGTGACAAGGATATCATTTACAGTACTCAACAAGGTTACATATTTCCTTTTTCCACTTTCTTAACTGCCGCAGCATAGTTCTTTCTCTAGTTCTCTCCTTTAAGGACTGAGAATCCTATTCCTTGACCGTGCATTTTCCCACTTTCTAGCTCCCATACTTGAGTAGGTCCTGCTGCAGTTTGAGGTTGCCTGGTAATTGCTACCTTTTTCTGAATTGCTTCTTAGTTCTTATCAGGTTCTTTGAGGTGGTGGTGGGGAAATAATTGCTAGCTGCTGGCTAGCTGTAGCTGGTCTACATCTTAGAATGCTTGTGAGGCTGTTAGGCTCTGCTACTTCTCACTTTACCTGTGTCATTGTCTCATTGCTCACTCCACCATATGTTTATGTTCAGTTTCACCTCCTTCATGCATGACTTGCTTCTCCTTCAGTTCTCCAAGTCAACTCCCTTTCTCTCTTTCATCGACACCCACACTGTGTGCCTTTAAAGTTTCTCTTTTTATCTCTCTGCAGTACAAGTGTGATCCTCTACTTTCTTAAAGTCCCAAGGGACACAAAACCATAAGGAAGGAAAACTCACATTGGCAGCTTCAAGTTTTTTCTTCCACAAGCCTGCTTCAGCACAGGTTTCAGACTCATTGATTCTAATGGCAGCAATTCGTCTCCTAATTTCAGATGAAGTCTAAGTTCCCTTGTTATATTCAGTCTGTACAACTAATTCAGTTTTTCTTGTGAATCAGAGGTAGGAATGAACTGCCTATATCTATATGCATATGATGGTAACTAATGATGACAGAGGAGCACTCTTGTCAATCAATACAAATGAACCAGAGACTTCAATTTGTACCAGAAATGAGAACAAAACTAAGCCCTCAGTAAACAACGAGGTTACTATAATATTCAGTGAGGACTCAAAGAGAACATTCCTAGCAATTTGCTCACGGGATCTTACAATTAATTTCAAGAATTTCAACCTCAATTCTCTTTTGATGTTCATAGCTACATGACCCTGGAAATAGTCTTCTAAAATGATAAGGATGGACTATATTGGAGAGTGGTATATTTTAATTCAAGACATAAAAGAGTCTCCATATGCAGGCATACTCATCTGAAGAGAAACCATAGTATGCAAGCATATATGAGACTGAGGATGCAGGGTAAATTTACTACAGCATTAGCAATTTCTTCTCATAGATGAACTCCATGAGAGTTGCAATCTAGGCCATCTATCTGCAATGTAACGTCTCTAAATGTGCTGGATAATTGTTTCCATAAAGTAACTTTGGATGATTGTAGGTGGATATGATAGGCTATTTTCATACTACATATTTGGTTGAAAGTTGACTTCATGTTACTTGCACTAAGGCTATAATTTGATTACTGGTAAAACAGTATATGAGTTTCACACAGAAAAAGCAGGTAAGAAATATTTTACTTTGAAAAACAGATTATTCTGACATTGCATACTACAAAAAAGAAGGCAGGGACACTTTTTAACACATGTGAACAATTTTATGTTGTTCTTAAACAGTATAAACAGTCCTCTGTACAGTGATCTGGCTTTCAAATTTCTGGAGCTTCAAGCAATTCATTCAGTAATGATCTGGCAACAGTATTAAGATAGCTGATTCTCTCTTCAATTTCCTAAGAAGCAAAGATCCTTCTGAGATTCAATGCATGCTTAGCGAAAACGCAAACACTTCATTCCCTACAATGAAAAACAATAAAGTTACTGTATATCTTCTATCCATATATACTAACGGATATGGGTATCTCTTCAACTGTAACAGTTTAGTCATATTAAAATATATGGCAGCTTGCCACAGGTAAATAAATAATGACCATTTCCCAAATATGTAAATCCTATTTCTGCATTTGGTGTGAATCTTGGTTACAGATATGGGATCACAGTTGTGGAAAAAGGGAGACCTTTTATTCAGCATCAACTTCAGAACAGTCTGATCAACATACCCTAGGCCAAGTGCAACAGCAAGACTAGATGTCTTGACTTTGGGGAAGCCAAAGATATCAAGACAGTCTACTCCCTCGTGTTCTAGACCAGCCTTTCTCAACCTTTTGACCCTGGAGGAACCCTTGAAATATTTTTCAGGCCTCGGGGAACCCCTGCACATTCAGGTGTAGGCCAGAAATTACAAAAATATTATATTTGTTTCATGTGTAGGCCTATATATATATGCATTAGCAGTGTTCTTAAACTAAAAATAAAGAATGAAACATACCTCTTTAATGTGAAGTTGCCTGCATTTGAAATAATTTTTTAAATAAATCGTGATCTCCCAGGGAACCCCTAGTGACCTCTTGTGGAACCTTATGGTTCCATGGAACCCTGGTTGAGAAACCCTATTCTAGACTCACTGAATAGCAATAAAATCGCTAGCTGGCAGCGCAGAAGCAATTTTTTACCACTGTCTTTAAAATACTGATACTCTGAGTGAGAGCCCGCAGCATGTGGATTTCTGGGACTGGTTACAGTCTGGGATCAACCAGTCATTTTAAAATACTTATTAACTGATAATTTTTTAAAAAATCTTTTCTTTTGCAACATCATGTCCGAAACTCTAATATACTAAGGATGGGTGTGTTCTAAAACGGAAAAAAGAGAATATGTTCCTGATAAAATAAACTCAGGTCAAGCCCTGCATTGCATCTCTTCTGCTCTCTTTCTTTTCTGCCATTTCCTTCCATCTTACCAACAAAGAATTCCTTACTCTGAGAAAAACACAGTGGAAAGTAAGAAGGTCGGAAAGGACATTCTGTGAGTCTATGAAGGTTCTCAGTCATCCAGGTGGAATTGTCTGTAGCTTGAATCATGTCAACTGGATTTCTATTTTCTCAGTGGAAACGTTTCGCTCCTTATCCAAGGAGCTTCTACAGTCTGAGGAAAGTTGGTAAGGGAATCCTAAATATGTTTCTAGGTAGCTGTGTGACCTTACACCTGGGGTCATGGTTATATTGAGATGTATTTAAGTCTTAACGATCCTCCTTTAGATAATAAAAGGACTTAAATACATCTCAATATAACCATGACCCCAGGTGTAAGGTCACACAGCTACCTAGAAACATATTTAGGATTCCCTTACCAACTTTCCTCAGACTGAAGAAGCTCCTTGGATAAGGAGCGAAACATTTCCACTGAGAAAATAGAAATCCAGTTGACATGATTCAAGCTACAGACATTCTGTGAGTTATTCCTTTCTAGAGATCTTGGGGTTTGCAGCCCCAACGGAAAAAGACGCACCACGAGGGATTCAAAGTCATAGAGAGACTTCAAACATTCCTTTTCTTTCTTTATCAGTACAATATATGGCTTTCCTTTTGGGGGGGAGGAGAGAAGTCAAGAAGTTAATGGGAGGGTTAAAAAATCTGATTAAGATTTAAAACAGAGATTGGAATCTAATTCTGCTGTCTACCCAATGTATCCAGTCATAAAAGCTCACTGAATGACTCTGGATCTCTTGCTATCTCTTAGCCTGAACCAATTCACAGGGTACTTTTCGTGTGGAGCCTTGGAGGGAGGGATTTTATGTATTTTATAGGATATAAATCTAATAAATAAATAATCCTACATTCGAACCTCTTACAATAATTTTTTCCTTATCCCTGGGAAGTGTGGCACACCTCAATTATTTCCAGATAAGCAAGACACAGACCTGCTTCCCTGGGGGAGGTTTCACTCTCCCTCTGTGTCCAAGGTTTGGTTATGGATGCTGTGTAGAGCACTTATGCTCCTCATTACCCCCATCCTTTTCACAGATCTTTTCGGAACCAACAACACCATCTAGAAAAGAAAAGGGCTGTAATATCTGTCTAATAGAAAACAGTAACGTATTAATGTTTTCTATACACTGTAGGAATGAGATGCTTTCGGTTTGCAAAGCTAGTGAATGCTACGTAACTTTCTTGAACACATCTTATTTATTTATATTTCAAATTTAGTCACCGCCCATCTCACTCAAAGAGAATATTAATATAATTATCACAAGATACAAGGTCAGTATATCTTGTCTGTTTATAACATTCTGGTCCAGCTTTAACTGATATAAATTAGTAAATGAACCTCTAATTAAAGAATATGGATTTCATTCATTAAGCACTTGCTATGGATATAAATTGGTATCGACACACTCTCATTTAGAATGCTTAACATTTTCCTGCCTGCAGAAATTTCTGAAGTTTGTAGCAGGGATTAACATTCAACACAGAACCTCTATTATGCTTCATAATGCATTAAATTATGAAAACTAATGCATTTTCCCCACCCATTTACCAAGTTTTGTTTTAGTTCTGGGTTGCAGGCTTTATTGTTTTCAGACCTACGGCCATCTTTATCAAACGATTTGTGCTTTCATTTTTTATTTTTGACATATATTCATATGGTGGGAGGCCTCTTTGTGGCCTGCTTTAGGTCAGCATGCAAGTGGGATGCGTCTCCTGAATTAAAGATTACTGTGTGAAAATAGTCAGGGGTACAGAGAACTTCCAGGCAGTCTCTTAAAAGGGGACACTCATCAATCTTATAATACTCCCATTTGAATGAAGTAGCTGCACTCATACTACTAATATAAAATAACCATGTATACAGACATACATTTAGCATCCACACTGGTTTACATCAGGCCTGTCAGAACATTTTTTTGTCCAGACCACTCCAAAATGGATGGAAGCCATGTATTTGTGCTCTACCAAGGCTTGTGTTTATTTTGATGGAATTTGGGCAGGAGAACTTTTCTGCAGATATGCAAAGTGAGGGTTCATGGATTTCATGCAAGTTCTCTATTTAAAAGAAAATATGTTTTATTTAAGTATAAGAGCATGTATGCCAAATTATGATTTTAAAAAGTGATTATTACTTTTTTGTAATTGTAGCATAACTACTGAATGTTCCAATTTTATAGCACAGTCACCTGTCGTTAAGATCTTACTTTTTGGGATTTTCCCCTAAGGAAGTTCTTATTTTTCATATCCATCTATAAATCATAATTCTTTGCGGTCATCACATGACTCTAAAATCTGAACAAAAATACACCATGCCGAGATTACTGTAGGTCTGCAAAGAACAAAGATAACATAATCCATTCCCTCAATAATATATTTCTACGATTTCAATTTGCACATATTCCATTCTATAAGCAATTTTGGCCTTTGGCAACACACTATTCTCTACTGCACTTATATGTGAATTAAACTTGACCTTATTTTCATTCTATGCTTTTAAAAATACCTACCCTGATTCAGATAACATGAAGGGCAGTTCAGTTAAGCTGTCTATCAAAGCATTCATGTACGATCAACTAATATGTGGGTGACTTTTTCTAGGCTTCAGGAATGGAAACCAATAAGCAAACTAGTCTAACAATAACAAAAAAAAATATTCCCAATGACTAAATACAAATGTTTATGTAAATTCAAGCATTTTAAATATCATTGTTGTTATACCATGCTTACTGGGCAATTGTATATTCATGGCTTAATCCAATTTCTTCCTCTTGTCAGACAACCAGGGCAAGGAGGTTTTTTTCAGCATATTCATCAAACTATAACCCACAGAATGTCTTGTGGGGGAAAAGTAATGATACATATAATGTAGCTGATTGAGTCTGGTGGCAGTGAAGGTGTTGCATGAGGATCTGGTAGCCTCAGGTTCAACTCCACCTTCAGCCTTGGTATTTCATTGGGCCAGTCAATATCCCAACCTACAAGTTTGTAGTTGTAGGGAAAAATGGAGGAAAAAAATGCTATATATGCTGCCTTGGCTTTCCAGACGAAAGACAAAAAAAAAAAATCTAACAAATAAATGAGTAAATATCTGATTATTCCAACCCACTAAATTCCTTAACTACGTGGCAATATGATTTAATAACAAATGCTTATTGCTCAGGTTTTGTTGTAAACAAATAAGAGGCTGTGAATGATAGAAACAAATGCATCATCCCGAGCAGTTCAAAGACCAGACGGTCTCCTCTTCCCTCACTTTTCCTTATTCCTGAAATGCTGATCAAGATTAGTTTTTTCAAGAAATAGGCACAGGTATTTTATTGTAAACCGCCCAGAGTCTACTGTTGTAGAGATGGGCGGTGATAAATTTGACTGACTGACTGACTGACTGACTGACTGACTAACAAATATATATATATATATATATATATATATATATATATATATATATCAAGGTTCAGCTATCACTATGTACAGCACATGAAATACCAAGTAATATGCGCAAAACAAAACAAAACAAAACATGAATGCTTGCATAATATATATGCAAGAGTCCCCTTGTGGGGGGATATAAGTTAGAAATAATAAATAATAAATAATAAATATATATGATCAAACAGTGGCTTACAATTTCTGCCCAATGGCCAGATAACCAAAATATTTTTTTTTCTGGAAGTTCAAGTAAATGTAAGCATGGAAATGCTCCAATTCATCCAATGGGATTTACCCAGGAGAATGCCCCTTGATTGGTACTAGCTTATGTTCAGTAGGCTCAGTAAGAGAGGACAAAATCATACTGTATATTCAACTATATCAGCAAAAAAAAAAAACCTCTTTAACTCTCTACTCCTTAACTCTCTACTGATATACGTTGTACATATACAACACCAGATTACAAGAAAAAAGTTTCATGGTTTACTATCAACATAATAAAATTCAAATTCAACTAACTTTGCAGGAAAAAATTATTTCTTTAGGTTTCCTCTTTCACATACTGTATTAGTCCCAGTCCATTATGAAATCACAGAAAAAAATATATTCACCAACATCATCAGAGAAGCACCAAGCCTTCAAATTATAGTAAGTGCCTATTTTCACTCCACCTCTATAAACTATTTTTAAATGACTAATATCTTAATTACAACTGGGAATGGGACAGAAATTAAATGAACTGTTTGCATCTCTCAATTTATACAAAAGAGAGGAAGGAGCGGACTGAGAGGGCCCAGATTCATGCAAGATGTTCTGTGAATTTGTCAATTTCTTGGATCGTGCCACTGAATTGATGCAAAGAAACACAAATTTGAACAAAGATGATGCTATAGAAGTATAATGAGAATTGTCAGGAGACATTGATAGTAGGAGTAGCTACCAGGATCCAAAAATATGGTGATCAGTAAAATGAACAGTAAGGCGAGCAGAGGAATGCTGAATATAACAGGACACCTACATGTGACCCTCCTTTTTGAGAAATGTATTGGGGGGAGGCATGGAGATATAAGGAAAACAAAAGAAGGCCGGAACAAAACCCCAAAATAATAATTTACACACAACAACTGAAAATAGAGCATTGCAACATTAATAAGAATTCTAAGAAAAAAGAGATGGATATATCACATTTGGTCTCTATTTACATACCAGTAGAGATAGAAGATATTCTTAAATTCCCATAATGATATATACTCTTACAAAGATAAATAATTATCACAAGAAACAAGTTCAGTATACCCTGTCTGTTTATAACATTCTGGTCCAGCTATAATTAATATAAATTAGTAAATGAACCTCCAAATAAAGAATATGGATTTCATTCATTAAGCATTTGCTATGCATATAAATAGGGGGGCGTGGTGGCTCAGTGGGTAAGACGCCAGGCTTGTTGATCGGAAGATTGCAAGTTCAGAAGTTCGAATCCCTAGCCCTGCGTGCGGAGTGAGCTCCCGCACTAGCTCCAGCTCTTGCCAACCTAGCAATTCGAAAGCATGCAAATGCAAGTAGATTAATAGGTACCACTTCGGTGGGTAGGTAACAGCGTTCCACGCGTGTCATGCGGCCACATGACCGTGGAAGCGTCTTCCGACAACGCTGGCTCTTTGGCTAACAAACGGAGATGAGCACCAGCCCCTAGAGTCGGACACGACTGCACAAATGTGCGCGGGGTACCTTTACCTTTTTTTATGCATATAAATACAATTAATAAACCAAGGGAGCCTACCTATATATTCTAATGAGGCAACCTCAGATTATGAGTCTTAAGAACTACAAGTTTTAGTAATAATTCCCAATTTAATTTTCAAAGATGCATAAACTCTGCATACATGGAGAATGGCCATGCAAAAAGTAGAATATATTGCCTTTAGATTGCTGGTGAAGAATTTGCCTTCCTAAGAATCCCAGTCTAAGTAAGTAGGACTTCTTTGTGATGCTAATTATGTAAAACTCAAGTAATTGGGCAAACAGCTTTTCTGAGATTGATTATCCATGGTTAATAACTTGATCTAGTAGTTTCCATATATATGAAGTCTAATATGTTGGAGTTTACTATGATGAAGGGGAAAGAGAGATTTGATAAAAATGCATGGAACTATCTTGTGTAAGAATAAGAGAACCAAAATCTGCTGCAACTAATCTAGTTCTTTACTGTTAAATCTTGTCCGAAACTATTATCTTATATTGTTTTCTCTTACAAATTTCTGACTATATTGATGAATTCCACTGCATCATATTGAGAGTCTTACCATAAAAATATAAATTAGTCTTATCAAACAAATTTAAAAAGCATCTAATCCTAAAACCAGGACTCGCAAAACAAATAATTGGTGCAATAGTATCCACCAAAACTTATTTTATATTATACAGTCTTTTTATACTGAGGAAGATGCTGAAAGGTTCCCAATATTTTACATTTTTATTCTGCCTAATTTCCAACACACTTTTAAATAAGGATAGCCAAAGCATTAATATTTGCAACTTGCCCTTTTGTCTGTCAACCAGCACTGTTGAAAAAAATATTGTACTGACACTACTAAACAACTAAAAAGTGGTTAGGTACAGTACCCTCAGCATTTAGGCAGTTTTTAAAATGAAAATCAACCTTTGAAGTTTTTATAAGTATGGGAAAGCTTTCTTAACTCTTCTTTTCCCTACAATTGGTCTCCTTAATAGCCACCTGTAATGTATATCCTATTTACAAGAGAGTGTTCTACCTGTAAAAATCTGCCTTTGAACCAATATGGCAAAGTCTTCTTCAACCATTTAACTTTGGATGGATCATACCCCAAGAATTAATGTAAAGAACAGATGCCTGTCTAAAAGTTGTTAAGTTATGATTTCCATCATTCCCTGATGGGAGGTCATCAAAGATGTATGCTAATAATATCCAAATGGCCATTGTCCCCCACTCATGCCTTAGGAAGCATGCTATTATAATAAAAAGAACTAGTTAAAATTTTAAAAAATTATCCAGAAAGCAAGAAACACTAGCACCTAAATAGATTCTATTTGTACAAATACTCCATATTTTTTTTCTTCCTAGCGTTTTCCATATTTCTATTTCTATATCTATATTGATACCTATTAAGGTTAAGGTTCCCCCCGCACATTTGTGCAGTCGTGTCTGACTCTAGGGGCCGGTGCTCATCTCCGTTTGTTAGCCGAAGAGCCAGCGCTGTCCGAAGACACTTCCACGGTCATGTGGCCGGCATGACGCACGCGGAACGCTGTTACCTACCCACCAAAGTGGTACCTATTTATCTACTTGCATTTGCATGCTTTTGAATTGCTAGGTTGGCAAGAGCTGGGGTGAGTGCAGGAGCTCACTCCGCACGCAGGGCTAGGGATTTGAACCTCCGAACTTGCAATCTTCCGATCGACAAGCCTGGCCTCTTACCCGCTGAGCCACCACGCCCCTCTATTGATACGTATACGTATACCTATATCTGTATCTATACAGGTAGTTCTTGCTTACTGACTGCCTTTTTAAGTGACTGTTCAAAGTTATGTTTAGGGGAAAAAAAGCTTTGTGCCCAATCCTTGTGCTTATGGCCATTGCCGGTCCCAATTGTGATCAGTAAGCAAGGACTACCTGTCCCTATACCTATACCTATCTCAATTGAAAAGGCATGGTGTGAAATGGAAAGGTATGGACAGGTCATATATCTAACCATAAATACAACATTAATTTATAAAGAATATATTCTATTTATTTGTTTTAATCTTCCTTTAGCAGAAGTATTCACTGTGCATAACAAACACTCCAGGCCAAATTGCCAATATCCACTGGATAATGGAGAAAGCCAGGGAGTTTCAGAAAAACATCTATTTCTGTTTTATTGACTATTCTAAAGCCTTTGACTGTGTGGATCATAACAAATCGTGGCAAGTTCTTGGTGGTATGGGGATACCAAGTCATCTTGTCTGCCTCCTGAGGAATCTGTATAACGACCAAGTAGCAACGGTAAGAACAGATCACGGAACAACGGACTGGTTTAAGATTGGGAAAGGAGTACGGCAGGGCTGTATACTCTCACCCTACCTATTCAACCTGTACACAGAACACATCATGCGACGTGCTGGGCTTGACAAATCCAAGGCTGGAGTTAAAATAGCTGGAAGAAGCATTAACAATCTCAGATATGCAGATGATACCACTTTGATGGTTGAAAGCGAGGAGGAGCTGAGGAGCCTTATGACGAAGGTGAAAGAAGAAAGTGCAAAAGCTGGGTTGCAGTTAAACCTCAAAAAAACCAAGATTATGGCAACCAGCTTGATTGATAACTGGCAAATAGAGGGAGAAAAAGTGGAGGCAGTGATAGACTTTGTATTTCTAGGTGCAAAGATTACTGCAGACACTGACTGCAGCCAGGAAATCAGAAGGCGTCTATAAAATAATGGTTATAAAATAACCATGACCTAGCCCCAGGTGCAAGGTCACACAGCCACCTAGAAACATATTTAAGGATTCCCTTACTAACTTTGCTCAGACTGAAGAAGCTCCTTGGATAAGGAGCGAAACGTTTCCACTGAGAAAATAGAAATCCAGTTGACATGATTCAAGCTACAGACAATTCCACCTGGATGACTGAGAACCTTCATAGACACAGAAGGTGTCTACTTCTTGGGAGGAGAGCAATGACAAATCTTGATAAAATAGTTAAGAGCAGAGACATCACATTGACAACAAAAGTCTGCATAGTTAAAGCAATGGTATTCCCCGTAGTAACCTATGGCTGCGAGAGCTGGACCATAAGGAAGGCTGAGCGAAGGAAGATAGATGATTTTGAACTGTGGTGTTGGAGGAAAATTCTGAGAGTGCCTTGGACTGCAAGAAGAACAAACCAGTCCATACTCCAGGATATAAAGCCAGACTGCTCACTTGAGGGAATGATATTAAAGGCAAAACTGAAGTACTTTGGCCACATAATGAGAAGACAGGATACCCTGGAGAAGATGCTGATGCTAGGGAAAGCGGAAGGCAAAAGGAAGAGGGGACGACCAAGGGCAAGATGGATGGATGATATTCTGGAGGTGACAGACTCGACCTTGGGGGAGCTGGGGATGGCGACGTCCGACAGGAAGCTCTGGCGTGGGCTGGCCCATGAAGTCACGAAGAGTCAGAAGCGACTGAACGAATAAACAACAACAAGAAGCAGAAGTACAGCCCAAACAGTGGGCTTCATCCTTACATAAAGCCAGGTCACGTGACCAGTGATTGGATTTTATCGGATATTTTATTATATCATTCAAGCTTTTCAGAGACAAAACATTACATTCTTGAAATCTGTTGAATGCATATACTGTAGATGCACTCAGTTGGTAAGAGAAGGCGGCATGGGAACACTTTCACAAATACTGTATATGGTAGAGAAATAACCATTTAAATAAGAAACAATCTTACTTCTTTGACAGTGTATCAACCTAATAGCTTTTGAAACCAAGAAACTGGGACAAAATATATTCCTAGAAATCTGAGGAAGCAGCTCAACTACAGTATTTTATGGATAAAATCTATAAAATAATAAATAATAAAAATAATAAATCTATAAAACAGAGCTTTCCAAACTGTGTGTCGGGACACGTTAGTGTGTCGGCTGCAGTGTCTGGGTGTGTCGCGGCTGCTGCTCCACGCAGGTCCTAGTGCCTGCCTTGTGCCTTGCTGCCTCCAAACCTGCTGTGATTCCGCGCAGGTCCTAGTGCCTGCCTTGTGCCCTGCTGTAAGAGTGTGTCACAAAGTGATGCATGTCTAAATAGTGTGTCACCAACATGAAGAGTTTGGAAAGCTCTGCTATAAAATATCTAAATCAGCATATACAATAAATCCTTCGAGTTCAGGGCTGGTGGACAGTACTTAAGACAGCATAAACAAGATACAGCTTCTGGGAAAAGGAGCTACTAAAGTTCTAAAGTAGACTAACTTCTGGACGTGAAGTTAAGTGCCATTATGTATAGCAGCCTTTCCCAACTTTTTGACCCTGGAGGAACCTTGACATATTTTTCAGGCCTCGGGGAACCGCTGCACATTCATGCTCAAATATAGGCCAGAACATACAAAATTATTATATTCATTTCATGTGTAGGCTTGCATATATGCATTAACAGTGTTCTTAAACTGAAAATAAAGAATGAAACTTACCTCTTTAATGTGAAGTTGCCCGAATCTGAAATAATTTTTAAAATAAATCCTGATCTCCCAGGGAACCCCTAGTGACCTCTCCAGGAACCCTAGGGTTCCACAGAACCCTGGTTGAGAAACCCTGATGTAGACATATGAGTTTATATATCCCACCTCCTACTCCCATTCTAATTAATAAAAATTTTCCTAATATTATAATGAAATTTTATACTTAGTGCATTGAACAAATGATACTAAACATGAGTAGCTGTTACATTTATATATAAAATATAACATATCTTCATATCATACCTTTTACATCTTCATCTTCAATGGTTGTGTTGGAACTCTCTGTTGATTCCTGTTGATTACAAGAGTAATTCATTAAATGATCCCACACTCTTAACTTCTGCTTTGTACGTACAGTATTATACATATCATGCAAACCCGGAAGCAGACAATATGAACGCAAGACTGAGACAAATAATCACAGAGAATGACTGCTTCTAGTTTAAGCCAAATATCATCCAATTTGAAAGAAACATTAAAAGAGATGCATTTCCTACTGACCTATGCTGGACTTCATAGGAACAAAAAGGAAATACAACTGTGAAGAATGGGCGGATTTGGTTTTCTTAAACCCTTTTGACACTTTTTAGACAGATAATAGTAAAATTATGATCACTGGCTGTCCAAACTAGCTATTTAAGACTGGCAAATACAAGATGTAGAGCAAAATAGTCCATGTAGAAATAGGCCCTGATTAACATTGCACCCTGACCTACAATATCTTAATAATGCTGCAGACATAGAAAACCTCACATTGATTTTACATTGATTCAGTCTGTGGCTATTGCCAGGATTCACAGTACTTTATAACCAAAAGGTCCCACATGCCCATGGGCTTTTGAGCATGTGCATCTTAAACAGCTGCAGCTCTTACCCTGCCATTCCCCCTTCTCCTGGCCATATGAGAAAGGGGAGTTTCAAGGCATGATATTGTATAATGGGCCTCCAGGCCAATGAATGCATGCATACATGCACGCATAAAAAAATAGAAAGGTCTTACATTCTTAAAGGTACAACTGAACTTATGGAGACAGATGTAGGATTTAAAAGAATTTGATACTATCATTTTGCTGAAACAGCAAAATTTAGTCTGGGCAGTTGATTTGCAAGGATTCCTATGATTATTGAACTTTTCAGTATTGAAAAATATAGGAGTGCAAATATAACTGATATATAAATAAAACTTTCTGTTTGGTTGCAATATTTTTTAAAAAATAATATATTCAGTAAAGAAGTAGTTATTGGCAAATCTTAAAACACAAATTTCCAGTGTTTATGTTTGCTTCTTGTGATACTTTCACTCTATCCTTTTCAGACATGTTGTTCTCTGCCAGTTTAAAATTACTAGTTTTTCAGACAGCAGTTTTTAGAAACCCACTTTAGTGTCAAAAAGGCAAGTACCTCTGATGGTTTGATGGATTGCAAATAACAAAATAGTTAGTTGACACAGTTAAAAGGACACTATCAAAGATAGTAAAGTTTAGCTTTTTATTTTTTTAAAAAACGACTTTACAAAAGTTTTTGTGGAAACTTAAGAAAAGAGAAAAAAACAAAAACAGCAAAATAAGTAAGAATAAAAATAAAATTAAATAAATAAAATAAAATAAAATAAAATAAAATAAAATAAAATAAAATATAAAAGCAAAAAAGGTATAAACTTCATTTAAGAATTAAGGGTAAGTAACCAAGAATTACAGGGCATTAAGACCCATAAAAGTATGCTTAATGAAGCACAATTCTTATGACCGAAGGATAAGGACAATAGCTCATCAAACACAAGTTTGCACAAAGTATAGACTTGTATATGACTACTGGTTTAACCACTTGAGGCAACTAAGATTCATCACCAGGTTAAAAAGGAGACAGCTCTCTTTTTCTGTTCATATCCTAAATGTACATGTGGGTAAGCTACAAAACTACATTAGGCACTTCAGATTTATAAGGCTTACTGATTTCAGATGTCCCATGGTTTGGGATAAAACAATAATTCACAAATAACATCAACACATCTTGGTAGTGTCCTTTCTTTCTGTAAGGCTAATTCAAATGAAAGCGTCTGAAAGTTTAATGTATTGTCAGCAAGATATATGCACACCAACAAATGTGTCAGTAGGTGCCACACCATCCCAAACATTTGTCCATCCATTCAAATCATCATGCTCTGACTAATTTAAAATGATACACACACAGAGTTGTATCATGCTTGGTGATGTAACACACTCTTAGAAATGCTTATGAAACCCAGACACACATAAGCAGAAGAAATTTCATGCATCACCTTTGAAGCCAACTCCATGGAAACATTGAATTCACCCATCATGTTGGGCTTTGTTTTATTTTTATTGGGGGGAGGGGGTAAGTGATGCACATTTAACAAATATTTCCTCTACAAAGGTTTTTTTTTTCTTCCATATTGAAACTCATTTGGGTTCTGTTTAACAGGAAGTGGGAGGGGCATATTTATAACCATTTATATAATTATATAGAGAAGACAAGTAATTTAGTCTTGTTAAAGATCTATGATGGTTTGTCGAATATAGACTTTGAGGTCAAGTAAAATTTTGATATTAGTGAAAACATACAGTGTAAACATATTATTTACATATAATATGAATGCCAAAATATGGTATATGAGCAAGTGATAGCAAAGCAAACATAAAAATCTAATATATATAAAATAAATATCATAGACCTACAGATCTATATATATAATAAGCTAGGATACGTGCTTGAGAAAAGATTATAGTATTAATACTAATGCTCAGCTACTATCCAGAAATACAACAGAATAGTTACAAGTAATTAAATTAAGTCAGACAAGAATACTGATGACAAAGTACATAGTGATATTTTCTTCAATATCTGGACTATGAAGCAGTAATCACATTGTAGAATTAAACACCTTAACACAGGCAAAAACTAGTTTCTTCTTTTTCAAAAGGATAGTTGCTTATCCCAGGATTCAACAGTCACTTAGCCCTTTTCCAAGTTTATACAGAAAGAAAATGGAGATGTAATGCAATGCAGTCCTACACATACAGCTGACACAAGAACAAAAATGTAACAGGGGGAATCCACATTAACATTTTTGTCACTGACGGTGTGGTCAGCTAAATGGTGTTCTGAAAGAAGTTTGAAGTTCAGTGGAAAAGTTATTTCTCTAATCAGGAATGGAAAGCTTCTTGTCTAACCATATTGTTTTTGGTTGGTCCTAAGCATCTTCTTCAAGGGTCACATCAGCCAGTTATAGGCACTGGGCTACTGGAGTCCCCAGGAAGCCAAAGAGGAACATAAGGGACATAAACTTCTTTTGACTGCCAACACTAGAATTGCTGCTCATAACTGGAAAAGTTTAAGATGTTGACTCAAGGAGGAAAAACATAGTTGAGAATCTGTATTCAAGTTTGTATGGACAAGGATATATTACAACTTTAGAAGAAAAGCATCTGCTAAAATTCATACATAGGTGTAGCTCACCAGGAAATTAAAAATTAGCAATGTTACCCCTACTTTGACTGTATGAAGATGAATGACCAGGCTGAGAAACAGAAGATAAAACAGACCTCCAAGTGTGTCTTTCAGTAACTACAGCATTAAAAAAAAAGGGACCACTCTGCATTTGAGGAAAACTATTTTTTCCTATTCCAAACCAGAAGCCTGAAATGGAAACTAGAAGCACAAAACGGCTCACACTACATTTTGTTGTTCCTCAACCTATCTGACCTCTATTGTGGTTGAGGAAAAGTGCTCACCAGGATCCAGTTACAAATGGCATAGGGCTTTACAGACTTCATGAATTCCTAATTAATTTCCTAGCTAAGGCTTGCATTAACATTGTGGTTTGGAAAACGGAATGGAACATGGAATTTGAAAAGAGCAGAGCAGACTTGTTCTTTCTGAATACCTTATTTCCATCTGGATTGTGGATTACTGTAGTTTGGGGCTCCTGAGTGAGAGTAAAATAGAGAGAAAAAACAGTTCTTGGTCAATAGATTTTGCATTAGTAAGAGGAGGAAGAATGAGATGACCAGATGATATGTGCTAAGTACTGACAAGAGCTAAAGCAATGTTAACTGCTGCCAGGAAGTCACTGGCAAAACTGCTAGAAAGGTAATCATATCTATTGCAGCAGCATGCAAAAAATCTTACTGATGATTTGGAGACTTGCAGGGCTTTGAAGTTCTGGAGATCTAGAGAGGCACTGAGTTCTTCTAGTGAATGTGCTGACCATTTATACCATCCTGTTCTTTATGTCATTTATACCATCCTATTTTATGTCATAGTTTCCATAAGGGAAAGTATATTAATTAGCTGATTAAAGCACAATTAAAGCCTACAAGGATACAAGGGTCCATAATAGGCTAATCACTTGCATGTGCATTTATATATTTGCAACAATCCAGGATGCAGAGAGCCTCTAACTCATTTTATACAGAGTCTTCCAGGGCCACACTAGCTGTGAGCTCAGCATTTTCATTCAGGGTTGGATTTAAAAGTTTTCATAATTTGGGCAAAGGCGTTTGGGAAATACCTGGTAGACATATCAAGCCAGTACTTACAGGTAAATAGGAACATCTTGCACAAATTTCAAACAAACTCATCAAAATATGCAAGATGGGATGCCTCTGCCAATTAATAGAGAGTATTTAATTTTAAAGCTTTGCCACATAGCCACGAGAAAGCAGAATAAATAACGGAAGCAAGGTTATGATATAAATAGCCAAAATCATTAGTTACACATTCCCTGCAGAGCCTATTATGGCACAATGATTTTTATGTAATAAAAGATAACTGTGGTATATAACAAGCTTTTAGAGCTAGATGCCTCTTGATCTCAGTAAGCAAAGTCATGCAAAGTCCTGCTGAGAAAGTAAAGGAATGAAAAGCTGAATAAGGTCTACTTGGTTGTTGCCTAGCAATAATCTTGTTAGCTCTCCTTGACTATGACACTCTTGTTAGATTGAAGAAATTTGGTTGAAACCTAATTTGTAAATACTGAAATAGCAATCAGGCAAAGAGCTAAAGGCAACACAAAAGCACACTCTATTCACTTTCTTACATAGCATGCAAAGAAACTCGACTGTGGCGGTGACCAATGTTACTGTGCTAAGCACATCCATTTCCATGGCACACTGGCTAATTAGAAACACACTATTTGACAATGAACTACCTCTTAAGAAATACAATCCCCAGCTCCCAAGAAAGAGAAGAAGAAGAAAGCTTCACAATTTTAAAAAGCAAACAAGTAAAAGAAAGAGGAAGGAAAGAAAGTGAGGGAAAAAATGGAAATGGAACTCAAAAATAAATTAAGGATAAAGCCAGGTATACCAGCGCTGGGGTGGGAATATTTTCTTTGGGGCTGGTTACCACGTTGGTTTTGTTGTTTATCTGTAGATATGCAGAAAATAGAAACAAAACAAGCCTTAGACCTCTCACTTCAGATAATCATATCTATATCTGCCTCTATAGAATGAATATAGATAGATAGATAGATATAGATGCTGTATGATGATAAAGAAAAATGGATGAATTTACAGCATCAAAAGGAATAGCAAGAACAGATTTATAACAAACTATTGCAGCATCTTTCAATGCAGTTCAAAACTGCTGTATAGGAGGGATTTTACAGATTATCATTTCAAATATGATACTAAGAGGCTTCTTAACAATACTTTATATTAAGCAGTATGCTATTAATGCAAATAGGATAGGACATTTCTAAAAGCTGATTTTTCACTTTCCACATTTATATGAGATATTACTGAACATGACAAACAAAATAATGTTTTGTTCCAACTTCCATCAACCTTAGCTAGCATTGCCAATTATAAAAAAAAATATGGGAGCTGTAGTCCAGAACATTTGGAAATCAACCCATTGCTTACTGCTGAAGAAGTACATCAGGTTTTAGTTCAGTTTCAGACTCACATACATCTCAGTCTGCTACTGTTAGCATAAGGAAATATTTTCTTGCTACTGTTAACATGAGTCAGTATCTATCCATATATATTGAGGTTGAGGAAGACACATACCACCCATAGGGGTGAGAAGGGAATTTTTGTTTTATATTCTTAGATAAGTATCCTAAGGATGTATTTTTTTTATTTTTGCTATTCAATCATGTCCGATCCTCGGCAACTGCCTGGACTAGTCCCTGCAGTTTTCTTGGCAAGATTTCAGAAGTGGTTTGCCATTGCCTCCTTCCTAGGGCTGAGAGAGAATGACTGGCTCAAGGTTACCCAGCCGGCTTTCATGCCTAAGGCGGGACTAGAACTCAGTCTCCTGGTTTCTAGCCCATTGCCTTAATCACTAGACCAAACTGGTTCTCATCCTAAGGACACTTATAAGAAAAGCATTTCTTATTTCAGAAAAAAATAATAATTTCATTTTGCTGTTAAGTACTATCTCTTAAATGTGAAAAATTATGTTATCCCACTGTCAAGGAAGAAAAATGTTCTGATCTGAAGCTCAGGCTAAATTTTCAGCACAATATAATATACTTCTCTTTCTCCAGATACAAATGAAGATAACTTCAATCAACTGTAAAACATTTATCATTTAAGTACTATAGCAAATATCTCCTCTATACTGAGCTTTTAAAATCAATGTAGACAGAAAGATGAGTTTCCTAAAATATAACTTTAAGCATGATGTGAATGAATGAACATAGCTCAGATAATTAATGAATAATTAACATACAGTATTCATAACATTGAGACATATTTAAAGGTGTTTTTTTTTACATTTGTCAAGCACATGTTAAGGTGAAGTAGATAGAAAGTTAGCTAAGGTAATAGATCACTTGATCCAAAACTGGGTGGTTTCTCTGAACACAAATTAATCTTTCAGTCTAACCCATATTATGAATTAGCTTTAAACTCTTAAGAACAGAATACTCATACATGCTAAAAAACTACCTCACATACAGTATATATGTATATAAGAAATGTTAAGTGTAATTTTGAAAGTTTGGCTCATTTTTTCTTATCATATGCAAAGTAAAATGTAAAACTACCATAAATATTTTTTTTCAGGCATGGGTGTATGTGTGTCTATATGTATGTTTGTGTACCCACAAATAAACACATAAACACACACAGAGACTGCAGAATGGAAGCAGCAATCAAAACAATAGAGCTGATCAGACAAAAAGTTTAACTGATCAGCAACACAGAATATTTACTGCTCCAGTAACACAAAGAACACTTTTATAATATATGTAAAAGAAAAACAATACTGTTGCTTTTACACATCTTCTTTGATCAACATTAAATCAGTACGGGCCAGCTAATGATGTCACATTCAGACCTGTTATTGGGTAATGCAAGTACTATTCTTGCAGACTACACTGAGATGTGAAATGTATTACTATCCTTAAAAAAAGCACTAATGGGAGTAAAAAGTTGAAGCCTTAGAGATGATGAATCTGAAGTGGTTATTTAAACACAGCAGGACAGATGGTAAAAATTTGGAATTCAAAGGGTAGGTTAAGGCAAAAAGATGCCTCACCTATAAAAATAAAAAAAAATCATCACTCTGTGATGGCTTATCATGCATAGGTCTGAGATATAATAACATGGTGGGGAATACACCATGTTTGTCTTTAACCAGTTACAGTATGCTTAAAATGGGAAATATTCACAAGGCTTTTAACAGAAATAACAGTATTAACAATAAACAGTAATAATTTTAAAAAATGGGGTCTGCAGTATGACAAAAAATCACACTAGCTGAGCTCTGTAGATTGCATTTTAGGCAATCTACACGCATGACTTACAGACAAGTCCACAGACAATGGCCTCACTTCGTATTTTTACGACTTCTCTTTTTATCACCCCTTTATTGTTCAGGAACTTCCGTACCCTTCCAATTAAACAATTTTTCTTACTACAGATTTGTTTGGAATTAAAAGAGGGGTGAAAAAACTAATTTCACGCTTTTTTTTCTGTGTAACACAAGGAAGTATCTTATAATCTCAAGCAAGCTCATAAGAAAAGAAAGTCATAAAGTTAATATAAATACAAGTCGGCATACCACAAAATTAGTACTTTAAAAATAGAGGGAAAATACCCACAGTCAAAAAGAAAAAAAATGTTTTTTCAAAATCTTGAGCAGGAATCAAATATTAAGTGTTAGTCAAGTTATATTAATCTGGAGAAGGATAACTTTCTAATGTACACCTGTACATCAGTGGTGCAAATACCTTTCAAAACTTACATGCATTTAAAGGGTCTACCTGGTTAGTCCTTGCATAATTATATACAAACCACTCACAAATTACATTAAAGAGCATTATTTTCAGTAATAATGAGAGTTCTCACCTTCAGTGCATGTAATCTTGTGTTTTTTTAAAAAGGACTAACATTTTGAAAAAGGTTTTAGAAGCTAATTCCAACTTTTTAGGGTTCCAAAGTAATATTATCAATACCTTTTAAAATGAATGTGGAACTGCAGACCCCTTTCATAAAGACTCATGGCCCACAAATCATCAGTTTCTTCTTGTCTTAATTGAGACAGACTGCATCTTTTGCAGATGCATTACAAACATGACAGAAATAGAAATATCAAGAAACTATTCTGACAGGGAAATAACATAAACTGATTGATTCACTGACAACACTTCTAATCTATTTTTACAATATTACAATATTAAATATTAAAACAATATTTAAATCATCTAAAGATTTAACAAAGATTTAAAATCCCCCAGAAAACACACAAAGCATAGCCAAGTAGGATTCCACATTTACTATTCACCAATATGTCATTTTGCTTTGTTTAATTTGAATTAACCATTTATGATACTCTGCAATATTTGGTTGTAACTTGTTTTTAATTTGCTTCTTGTATCTATGGATAAATATCCATGAATCCAGAGTTGCAGGCGTAAGCACTTAATAAAAAAATATTGTTCTACATAAAAATACAAGAAAGAAAATAAAAACTAGCCTTTCAAACAGGTTTTATTAAAAAATAGAGAAATCTTATTGATAAAATAAATACTACAGAAATAAACTCAGTTAAATTATCTGATTCGACATCTGTCACTCTTAATTACATTTAAAGTAAGTGTGTGATAACAGAAACCAGACTGTATTATTTGGTACAAATATTGCACAATATCCACCACTGGGTGGTGACTCCAGTGACAGTTTACACTGATAACTACCAGATTCCTATCAGCTTCTAAGACTATTTCAAAGAATACGTCATTTTTCCCCCTTTACCTTTCAGAAAGCTATCTGCTTTAAGTACAAGAAGATTATAGCAAAAATATGGAAGGCTTTCAAATGACAATGCTACTGTATTGGAATAGGGTCATGGCCATTGTTCCATCTGTTTCCCGCCAATATTTGCAGAGTGTGTAAAAGAATTGCAAATTATTAATTTAGGATGTAACACCACAGTGATGCCGAAGTCACAAGCATGTATTTTAAAAGTCTTGTATCTTCTGATGTTACATTATCAAATCTATTGATAAATACATCTATCTTATTTCTAAGTGTGAACATTTCATAGGATGAAAAGTCTGGCAGATAAAGATCCTCACCATCATCTGAACACTCGAACTGGACTTCCTTTTCTGATATGACCAGTCAGAGAGAAAGGAAAAGAAGAAAATATGACTGGTTGGATTTAAAGAATCAATGCACGGAGAACAGCATATTTATTGTAGTTTGGCTGCTTGTTTTAAAAATGCCCAATTTGCAGAAATGGAAGGAATATTCTGCATATGAATAGAATCTCCTCTTTGACAGGCATTGGAAAATGAATAAACATTCTCCTTTCATGATGCCCTATGAGAACAGTTATGAGAAAGAATCCTGAATACCAGGCATAACACCCCACTCCAAGAATACCTACAAATTGCCAGTAGTAACTATCATCAGCACTTCTGTTTAAATAGACCAATTCTGACAGAGACTATTACAGATCTGCAATAAAAATACTGTCGAACTACCTGAATTGGAGCATGTTACAGATACATTAAGACATTTCTATTGAACTATCTAACAGTGGGAAAAAAGCAGCCATTTTATTCCACTGGAAAGGATAGATTTTGGACACAGAGAAGTCTGACATAGTCAATGGGGTTAATGGAAAAAGGAGTAGGATATAATTCTCAGTACAGCTAATAATGTTCTGCAATAGGTCCAGCTAATCTTGGGAAGTGCGCCGGCCGGGTCCAGTAAAGAATCGTACTGAATTTGGCTGTTACTGAATGGCTGGCTTAGGTTACCAATGTGCTTACACATGAAATTTATAAATGTATACATATCACAAATTCAAATGAAACATACAATGAGTTAGATACTTCAAAGGTCAGATTTAAGAAAAGGAAACGCAAGAGTAAAAGCTTAACCCAAAGAATGTTCTATTAAAGAGAAATTACACTTTTAATAATAGCTGAAACATTTTATTTAACACTAATAATCCTGGAATTTCCCCCCCCCCCTATTTTTCCCAAGCTAATTTTCAATTTATTACCGAAAACATTATATATGGAAACAATCTCTCCTTGTATGGAATTCTAGGCCACAAGCTCAGAAATTCTGTAATATAAAGGAAAGCCACAACCTTTTTCTATTTCTTACTCAATATTGCTTACTCAATCTGAACATGGTAGCTGAGATCTTAAAATATATTACTTTCTGCCCAGATACACTGATTACTTCTGGCAGAATACAGAATATTGGCAAACTTTGTGATAATTTTATGAGAAATGGAATGCTAATGACATAAAATGGCTGCTATTCAAAAATGGCTACATTACTAAAATGACTAGAAAGGGGTAAATTAATTAATTAATACATTGATTTATACATTGCCCCTTCCTAAGATAAGATTCTAAGCAGCCCACAATAAAAATCAAAACATATACTGTACAACTCTGAAACATTAAGAAATTCAACAAGCAAAATACCTTTGAACTAAGTAAAATAATTTCTCCCTGGCTCACCTACTTCTAGGTAAATATCACTTGCTGCCCCAAAGGCCTGTTGGAAAAGTATTCTCTTAACTGTTTTCTGAAAGGGCAACAGAGCAGTGGTGATATTATCCTCAAGAGTGAGTATTCAAGATGTGTTTGTGTGTGTGCGCACGCATATGTATATACACATAGAAACTTCTTAATGAAGAAGAGGACCAATTATATCAGTGCCCAAAGGAACGGAATTTAGAAGGTGATATCCTAGTGAAAAATGAGTGAGAATATCATTAGCCGCCCTTGATATTTGTAACCTACCTTTACTCCATCAGGTTTCTTCAGTAAACTCTTGGCTGCTATAAATCAGAAGGAAAGAAACGGTGTCAGTTGACTAATTCAACAAGAAAAATGAAAAAAAAAATTCTTTCTTTTTGTGAATTCCATTTATCATTATTTGTCATTTCACCCTTCCACTATCTCTTAGCAAAGTATTTCCATACTAGTGTGATATCTTTATTAAACAAACAACAATTATGAATCTTCCAAAACTTTTTGAATCTATGGAAGGGTGATTTGGTTTCTATCAGGTACTGTGATAAGTTTAAATTAGATTTTACCAAGCATCTAGCACAATTCCTTGGACTCTGGTAAGAAAAAGAAAATTATGATTTTCCATGTTTGAAAATACAATATCCAGCTCTTACTCAGAACTGTCACCATCTTGGTATGTGAAGTGTACAAAAAGGGAGAAACAAACAAAGCTGGAGAAAATTATAGATCATATTTTTGTACCACATTACATTGTTGCTTGTTGATTTAAAAACTTTTCTGACTGAAAAACCTTCCTTCTATCTATATAAAGGATACACTATTATTATAATTATAAAGTACTATGTATGATCCATTATATCCCCATTGCTTATAAATGCGTGATAGAACAATTCTACTCATAGGTCAGAAAGAATTCCTGAAGCTGTGCAAGTGGAGGACTGAGACAGAAAGCATTCACTGCCTCTCCTGTTTTGCTTTGTGAAGAAAAATAAATTACCCCTCATTATATTCAATAGAAGATAATTGAGACCAGAAGGAAATGAAGGTTGGGATTTATCAGAAGCTCATCTCCTTTCCTCCTCACCCCTACCTAATGGCTTGGGAAACATTCCAAGGTCTGGATTTCGTGATTTAGGAATTCTCAGCAGCAGAGACTAAAAAGGAGATGGGAAGAAGTATATCAAGCAACTTTTGCCCCCCACATGGGACAAAACAGCAAGAATCAAAGAAGACTGAATGGTGCACGTTAATCCCTATTATCCCGTGACATGTCCTTGGAAGTAAAAAAAAAAAAAGGTAAAAGTTATACACTTAAGAATAATGAATGTATTTGATAAGCTTTTGTAAATGGCCTAGCCGTTTGTTTTGTTTTTTTTTCCCAAGAGAAAACCAAATTTAGGGAGCTTGTGCAGAGATATGCCTTATTCTTCGTTCCATCTTCATTTGTAGTCACGTGTATCTTGTTGAAGTTATGTGAGAATAACATTAACAGATATATGGAACATTAGTATTAATAAGATAGTAACCCAAATATTGTTAGAATTTACACTATAGATGCCATCATTGCATTATAAATGAAGTTTGTACAGAATAAATTTAATAGTCATATGAACTAAGTTTCCAAATTATAAATGCATTTGGAACTATCCATTTAACAAGCTATTTTGAGCAAATGGATTTCTAAACTATATCATACTACCAAACAGAAATGCAATTATCTTAATGAGAGTGAAGCATTCTCTATGGCATTGTTAATGTCTGCTCTGAACAGAAACACTTTGTGGATAGGAATTCTGTTGTCATGATGGGAGAAAAAATACATATACAAGACGGTATCTGCATAAATAATTTGAAAACCGAGTTTGCACTTTATGAAATCTTTCTTTTGTGGCAGAAGGATTATGCTGCCTGTATAACTGGTAATTTAGGCTCAAACTATTTAAATTGGAATAGGCAGTCCAAAAGTCTGCCCAGCAACAATAGGATGTCTGTTGCAGGTCCCACCACAAATGCATTTGATAGCATTGTTTAATTTTGCTGTCTCCAGTGCAAAGTCCAATTTTTGGGACAAATTGTCACTGACGTTGAAGCAAGCCCCCTCCCCCTATTGCATCTTAGGAAGACTAACTACATTTATTCACTGAAATATAATTGTTCACTCAGGCTTTAAAAAACTTAGTGTTTTAAAGTTTTAATATTTTAGTGTTTCCTGTCTTTGTGTTTTATATTTCTTATTTTTCAAGATATTTTATTATTGTTATTTTTTGTATACTGTCAGGAGCCATTAAAGAAATGGATGACATACAAATTTTCTAAATCAATAACTACATCGTGGGAAAATTATGCTAGCCCTGCCGCTTCAAGAACAGAACCACAAAGTTTTTACTCATCATGTTTACCACAAGATTATACTAATGCAACTTACATTTCAAAAATAATATCAGTCTTCAATAATTGAAGCTGAGTATTTGGCTGAAGCAATGAGGCAACATTCTTGAAATGTCATGGTAAAATGCTATTTGAGGAATAGTGCATTCAGCAGGAGTTGGTACATTGGGACTATACATTTCTTAACATAAAAAACAATGGATGGATACAAGTACAAATGAAATTAATGACGACTTTTACTAATCACTAAGCTTGGGTGAATCTGTAGCTTTTTAGCTAGGGTGTAATAAGCATATGCCTGATTACCTTTTGATAATTCTTTGGGTTATATTTAGCTGAATATTAACAGGATCAAAATGAATTCATCCTTCTTCTGTAAGAACTGCATTTAAAACAGCACTGTCTGACAGTGTAGTAGAGCAATGGCTAAAATGCTGGGCTACTATATCAAACACAAAAGTCCAAATCTAACTCAGTGATGAAATCTACGGACTTGCCTTTGAACCATTGGTCATATATTTCCCATCTTTGTAAACAAACTTTTATTACTGAAGGCATTTACACCAACATTCTCCAGCGAAATTGGTATAAACTTCCCAGAATTCCTGTCCTGGATGAGAATTCTTGGAGTTGCAGGTCAATATATCTGAAGGGCATCTTATTGAGGAAGACATATTGGCAATGTACTCAAGTCTTTGCCTCCTCATTGTGTTAATCCTGATTAACTAAAGTGCTCTGTGCATGTTTCATAGAAAAAGGGAAACTGGTTAAATGTTAGTTTATTAATCAAATCCTATAATTCTATACTTTATATGAGTTTTAAGAACCTGGTTCATAAATATTAAAACCGAGCACCCTATTCCAAGACATGCTAAGAACAATGAAATGATATCTGAACATCCCCCCTTACCCTTTAAAAGAAAAGCCTCCTTGCTAATTCACACAAGAGCCCTAACAGACTGACAGAGTCTCTGTCTTAGGAATGTGGAAGATAAACTGGATTGTTAAAGGGAAACAATCCAGATGCTGAGATTTCTGTAATCTTATCATAACCCCTTTCAATAAATCTTGTTAAAAGAGCTCTGGAAGAATCTTGTTTTCCGTGTAAGTGGGACCACTAAGAACTTGACACAGATAAACCTAACGAATTCTGAGGAAGAATAAAGTAATGGAAGTGTGGGGGAAGGGGAATAATGATGTGCACTTAAATACTTGTTTCAGACATCAAAACACAAATATGTAATTGTGTCTTGTGTGCAATATCACAATGCACCTGCTTTGACATCATTGTGGCTTATTATGGATGCCACAGAAGAGAGGTTTCTGCTCAGATATCAAGCTATATTTTAGCAAACTGTAAAATGTACATCCAAACTGAGCGAGCCACTCTGAATACATGCTAAAGTATAGAGTATAAAATTAATGATTTAATTTATGTGCTACTTTATACATGCTAGAGCAGTGTTTCTCAACCTTGGGAACTTTAAGATGTGTAACTCCCAGAATTCTCCAGCCAGCAGAAATCTTAATGTTTTCAGAATTACATATTTACATTAAAACTGGGGTATCAAAGTGTGCATACCAGCAATCTAACTAAAATAATGAAGCTCAGTTATTTGAGGAAGATGCCAAAAATCCCCATTTTGACATATTATTTTGGCATCTTTTTAAAGCAATAAGAAAATTTGAAAACATCACATTTTCCCCAAGTAAATGAGAACCAGAAACACAGTAGGTGTATGCTGAGTTATATTAAAATGAAATAGATCTTTCATACCATTCTAGTTTTCAAATATTCCTAATCACACTAGGAATTGGAAAAAAAACTGTCTGGCATTTGCTTATTTTCTTAATTAAAAGACTATTACATAGAAAGTCCTACTGATTGGTAAGCACTCTAACCCAAAGAAATGGAAATGAGGCTGGAACTGGAAGTTATGGGAGCCATGTCGCAGCTATGACAAACAGTGCCCCTAAGCTTCCTCATCAGGCCTCCCCAATATTATCTAGGCTTTTGAAACATGCCAACCTGCTGTGAATTTCCGTGCTTGCATAAGCACCAGCCAACTTAATGGAAGGGAAACTCGACATGATACTATGATGTAGTTCCTGTAACATCTAGTTCCATCCTAAAGCAGCATACAAAAGGCAACAACATCACATGGGTTGGAACAAGCATTTCTTAGGAGTTTGAAGAAAAAAAAACCCTTTCAGCTTCTTAGGGGCTTACCTCACAAGAAACAAACATTCCACATTACAGGAAGAACCAAAAGGGAAAAAATAAAACATTTTTATAAATACATTGAAATGCACAAAAATCACTAAAAGAAAAAAGGAACAGTAGCATGTTGTACACGACACGTACAAAAAGAAAATGAATAAATTAAAATTAAATGCCCTCATGACAGCTGGATGCCGCTTTTTCTTAAACTAACCACCATACAATAGGTAACATGACAATACATTAACGAAGAACAAAAAGGGTGAATGGAATAATTGATCTACAGAACTCTGTTGGTTGGCTATATCAGGATACAGAATCACATATGATATAGTGAGTGGAACAGTGAGTGCTGAAAATGATTAGATATGTGTTATAATTCCTTTTACTGATAAGGAATTCCATTTGAACTTCCATCTAGAGTTAAGCAGAAATAGGTATTTCACAAAAGTTTCATTAGAATCGATACAACCATCTTTGAACAGCTGTTCAGGAATCATTACAAAATTGTTCCATGTCCAATATACGTTCCTTAACTGTTAAGAAGGAATGAAAGGGCAGGGCTTCCTATGATGATCAAAACAGGCAACAGTGAATGGCCATCTTAATGGCAAGTTTAAATTCCTCCTGCAAAATCATTAAATTTAAAGCAACAATAGAACTTGAAGAACACTCAGTTCTGCAACATTCCCCCTCACTTTTAAAAGAAAGTTATCACATTTCTTGACAAGCTATAGCATTCCTGAGCAGCAGAGGATATATTTTGCAAGACAGATTGCTTAATTTCTGCTATTAGGAATATATTTAATTATTAATTTTTTTACATTCTTAATTTTGCCTGGTTGTGTAACTTTCATGAATAGAAAAGACTCCTAGATTGTACCCTGAAGATCCTCTAGATATGCAAACCCGATCTTCTCCCCAAATGCTTTGGGACCATTGGAGGCTGTTCTGTATCAATCTCTGCTTGGATCAATCAGATTGAATAATGGAGTAGCATCGCCAAATGTTAGAAAACAAGATAGCAAATTTTTCCTTGTATGAGGTGTAGCTCTCTGCCACAAATGGAACGGTAGAAAGAATGAATGAAAAGAAATAAAGAAATAAATTTGATCTTGATCCTGGTGTTCCAAATAACTTATATATTCATTACAGCTAGCTTGTAGGTATTTCTTCTTCTTTGGTATTCTATGGGAATCTATTATCACTGGGTGATTCAAAGTTTTAAGTTTTAATTTGTGTATTTTTTATGTTTTATCAAAGTTCAAAGTAACTTTGAACTTCCATTAAAGTTAGTTTTAAAAAATGTGTGCACCTAGTATATCACAGTTGTGGAAATATGGATTTAAAATCTAGAATACAGATAACAATATATACCGTATTCCACGTTTTGCAAAGACTCTATTAACAAAGGGAAAGAAAAAAAAAGTGGAGCAAAGAAGGTAGATGTGTGAGCAAATGATGACTGTAGATTTTGAAAATTTTCGTCAATTTTCTGCATTTCCATTGTGTATCTTCTTTCAAAAGTTGGCTTTTTAAATTACAGTTGTACTTAGTTCTGTTAGAACCCAAAGTGGCAGTTTAGTCCTCCCACCCATTTGAATATATATATATTCTGCCATATATAGGCAGAAGTAGATAAATAAATTCATAATTTGTAAGCTGCCCAGAGTCCACTGGAGTGGGTGACTATATCAAATCATCATCATCATCATCATCATCATCATCATCATCATCATCATCATCATCATCATTATCCTTGGGAAGGACTCAATAGGTGGACAAAAATGCCAAATCCACTCTAAACATCTGGCTAACTGTGTAAAAAAGAGAATAATACATTACCTAGAACAATCTTTGCTAATCTACTGTCAGTTCTCAAGCTAGCTGGAAAACACTTATCTAAAACAGTATTAATAAACTGAATTATCAGAGGCCGTCTGCTCAAATTCCATTTTTGGTATAATAAAGAGATTATCTATGGAAGAAATTTCATATACCCAACATAAGAGTCTAGCAGACAAATGTCATACATTTTGAACAAGCAGTTTTTCATGAGATATATGGCAAGGATGTTAACTAATACAGCAGGAGAATTGGTCTGAATACTGAAGAAAAATTCTTCACATAATGTACCCAACTATTCCTCCAGACACATTTAAAAGGAAAATGTAACCCAACAAATGACCCAACAAATGTTTCAATAAACTGTCAAGAATTACAGTACTTCTAGAATTCTTTTCCAATACCAATATAAAAGAGAATTTAGGAAAGGAGGTATGTTGTGAATCTAATGTTTCCATATTTTAACAAATGCTTTCAGATCTTTTAGAATTTTCAGCTATAACATAAAAAAAGTTAGAAAGAAGTTTGTAGAAAGGATGAAATGACAAAAGGTAACCATTTAGAATTTTCATCCCATTCCACTTGTACTTGGACAATGCATAACAAAAAATAAATATATTTGGCAAAACAAACAAACAAACAAACAAACAAACTAGTATGTGAATAAATTGAAGATGTATTAATATATTCCATGAATGCATATCAACAGCTAACAATACAGAGGCATAGAAGTGAACTGCACATACCTGAGAAATTTCTTGTAGCCAACATTGTTGTTAAAATGGCTCCCTGAAAAGACACAATCCAGCATATGCCAATATTTTAGAAGATAAAACCATATGATTTTAATATCAAAATACAGAATTTAATTCTAAATGCGCTCATGGCTCATCTTAATATATAGTATTCATAAACAGTAGTATAATATATACTAAACTGCATACTTTTCTTCTGATGTTTGTTGAGTTTTTGCTCTAAAATATAGTAAAAGTATGTGCCAGTTGTATTCCCCGTTAAAAAGATAAATTGACAATACTTGGTACTCTTTGGGGGGAAAAAAGCACTACAATTTTATGTTAAAAAGGGAGGTATGTTTGCATTTGTTTTCAATTTCACATGTGAACACAAACTTCCTTCCACCCTTCCAGTGCACACATGCATGCACACATACAGACCCACACAGAAAAGAGAGGAAATGGAATATTAAAACAGAGACAAAAATCTCTCTAGGGCTTAAAACAAATGTAGTTTCAAATAATCAGTATTTACATTATTAATCCACATTAATCTACATTATTTTCAGTATCTGGGAATGCTGTACTCCCAAAAATAGAGAGCAAGAATTTGCACATATGAAGTGGGAAGCTGGCTTTATTTTATTAGTCTGCATACTAAAACAAAGAAGTAAAAAAGTAAAGGTAAAGGTACCCCCCGCACATTTGTGCAGTCGTGTCCGACTCTAGGGGCCGGTGCTCATCTCCGTTTGTTAGCCGAAGAGCCAGCGTTGTCCGAAGACACTTCCACGGTCATGTGGCCGCATGACGCCGCGGAACGCTGTTACCTTCCCACCGAAGTGGTACCTATTAATCTACTTGCATTTGCATGCTTTCGAATTGCTAGGTTGGCAAGAGCTGGAGCTAGTGCGGGAGCTCACTCCGCACGCAGGGCTAGGGATTCGAACCTCCGAACTTGCAATCTTCCGATCAACAAGCCTGGCGTCTTACCCGCTGAGCCACCACGCCCCTAAACAAAGAAGTACTGACACCAAATTCTGCAACAATGTAATATAAAGTCTGCACAAAGAAGAAAAAGGACAACAAAAGCCAATATATGTGTAATTGGATACTTTTGCATATACAATGAATTTGTATGGATTAGTTAGAATACATTTTTGGGAATGCTATTTTCCCAACCAGCTATTTAAAGAAAAATAAATAAAGGAAACAAAAGGGTCCATGAAAAACGTGCCCTCTTACCTTAAGTTTCCTTCTTGCATTGAACTTCTTCAAACAATCTACAGTCTCCTGCCTGTGCATCATAGAAGCAACAGTAGAACGTTGCTGAAAGACAAGAACAGAGTACATGTTTCAATGCATGCAGCTGTATCTACACTGTTATTTAATATTACTCTTCCATATTAATAATGTGTTTTGGAGATGCATCCAGAAGTCAGTGAAAATTCTAGAGTTCCCAGTCAGTATAACAATGCTCCTTCTCACCATTTAAGGTCAACTTGATTCATGTTACTGCTAAATAAAGCAGTATTAGATTACCAAAAGGGACTTTCTGATCTCTAAACCCTTTTTCTCTTCAAGATGATCACAGATTAGTGTTCATATTGTGCTTTTATACCCTCTGCTTTGTAGGGTTAATTTAGTTGCTTAATTAAAAGTACAGGTAGTCCTTGTTTAGCAACCACAATTGGGGCTGGCAACTCGGTCGTTAAGTGAAGCGGTTGCCAAGTGAAAATGCGACTGTGCTTATGATCTTACTTCAGCTTTCCTTTGCTTTACAGACCTGCGAAGGTTGTAAATGTGATCATAGGTCATAAATTTACTTTTTCATCACTGTTGTTAACTGCGAACAGTTGCTAAATGAGGCAGTTGCTAAATGAGGACTACCTGTAGCTGTATCTTACATGACTCTTTAACAGAAACTTCATGTATTGGCACTACAGAACTCCAATACTCTGCGAGAGCAAAGGAAGACACCTCTATGGTATAATGTCTGCATGTTTGAATTTAAGATACAATACTGAGGTGAGGTTTTATAGAAGGAAATTAATAACTGCAAAATAGTTAATACCGGGGGCGGCGGTAGTAACAAAATACCTAACCTTGTATTTTGCCCCCCGTCAGACGACTGCTAGGCAGAACAGAATCAATGAAGTAAATACTGCTTACACAGATCCATGGGTGTTTGAGGGCCTCTGATGCATTGATCCGTTTGGCAGGATTGATTGTAAGCATTTTGTTGATAAGGTCTTTTGCTTCTGGGGTCACCGTATCCCATTCTGGAGAAGGAAACTTGAAGAACACACACTCATGTAAACTCAAACAGATACGACCACCCCGATGGAGGTGAACTCTCTTTCATCTTTAATTTGTGAACTCCCTCGAGAAGACTTTTGATCAGACACCAAGTAAAGAAGTACTGTATGTCCTTTAGCCACCTTGCCATATTTTAAGAAAATAAAAGATACAATAAAAATAATGTCAGACTGAACTGGGGCTGCAGCATTTGCAGGGATCTTTACTCCTTGGAAACAAAGCAGGGATTGTTGTACCTCTTTTCTAGGGAATAAATCATTTTGTGACGCGTAGGAGGTTGTCTTAACCTCCAACTTAAAAATCTCTACGCATATTTGCAGTAGCACAAGAGCTTTTATTTATTTATTTATTTATTTATTTTTCAAATTTATCCCCGCCCATCTCCCAATTAAGGGACTCTGGGCGGTTTACAGGACAATAATTAAAATCTATATATAAAATTACAAACAATATAAAATAAATATAATCCAGATGGGTAAGATATTAGTTAAAAGGAAGGACATCAATTAAGGGATTAGCCATCTCCATGAGAGACTATCCCTTCCTCCTTCCCATGCCAGGCGGCAGAACCAGGTCTTCAGCTCTTTCCTAAAGGTCGGGAGGGAGGAGATCTGTCTCAACTCTGGGGGCAAGCTGTTCCATAAAGTGGGCGCTGTCACAGAGAAGGCCCGCCTCCTAGACCCCATCCGATGGGGATTTTCTTCACATTCCCTTCTTCTTTCTCACAACATCACTTGACAAGGAGTGTGGAATGGTCCCCCGAATACTGCGTGATCAACTGATCATTCTAAGAAAGAAGTAGGGGAAAAAATGGATGATAGCCATTGTACTGCCATATGTAACGAAAGAAAGATTTAAAAAGGTAAGAAGAAAAAAGTTGCTGGCCACTGACCAAATATGGTAATCTACCCTCCCTTCCCATGAATTTGAAGTAGAATTTTTATTCCTTTCTTCCCCATTCACTTCACTTTGAATTCCTCCTACTCTCACAAATTGAGCAATTGAAATCAAGGTGAATGGTTTAGCACAGAACTAATGAAAGCAAACAAATTAATTAGTATTGAATTGAGACACAGAAAACCTGAGTCAGATCTAGATAAAAGAAAATTAAATTGTATGAGATATGAAGAGAAGGAATAGCTGTAATAGGTTCAGATAACATTCCAAACAATTGGGAAAGATAATCTACTCCTGAATTGACCATTGCATGCCACTGATTCTTGCCTGTTGATTATGGAAAGCAATCACATACACTTCAGCATAGGTGAAGCCTGCAAGACTGACTGTCCTTCTGAAAGCAGGCTATTATTTTATGAAAAGCAATTTGTATGATGGACTCCTCAGAGATAGCAAGAAGGATAATCATGCTGTAGAAGAGACATTTGTCTATTTGAAAATACATTCCAACAGGCATCAGTGCTTAAAAGGCGGGGGAGGGGGGAAACTAACATCATTTTTTAAAAATGATTCTTGTGGCTTCAATTGCTGGACTTGAAAATTATGAGCGGTGAGAAAATAGGATGGAAATATCGTAGGCGGAACCAGTTCCTCATGGTTCATTTCACATTTTTCTGCCCCAGATGTACATATCCCATCGAACCTGACACTCACCGTGGTTTACGGAGGAGCTGAGGGTTCTGAAGAAGATTAAGAGATGTCTAGAGTGCCGCTGGAGGAAGACGTGGACTGAACACAAGCTAGAGCTGCTATTAAGGCCTACCTTGTGGCGGTAAGAGCGGCAAAACGTCAATATTTCTCTGCCCTTATTGCATCCGCAGAATGCCGCCCAGCGGCCCTGTTCAAGATCACCCGATCCCTATTGGGGAAGGTGGGCCCAGTAACCCACCTACAGGGCCGTGCAGAGGAGTTTTCCAGGCATCTAGAGGATTAAATCGCTCGGATTCGTGCCACATTGGATGCCAAGCGTGGGGCATGGCCTGGGGAGATGCCTGGGGAATGTACTTACCTGGTTATCTGGGAACAGTTTGATCCTGTTGGGCCCGAGGAAGCAGACAGGGTCCTCCAGACTGTAAATGCCACCACTTGCCAATTAGATCCATGCCCCTCCTGGCTGGTGAAGGCAGCTCGGGAGGTGACGTGTGGGTGGGTCCAGGTGATGGTGAATTCATCCTTGAAGGAGGAGGTGTTTCCGACAGCCTTTAAAGAGGCGCTGGTGCACCCCCTCCTCAAGAAACGATTGCTGGATCCCACCGTACTGGACAATTTTCGTCCAGTCTCCCACCTCCCCTTTTTAGGGAAGGTGGTTGAGAAAGTGATGGCATTGCAGCTCCAGAGGATCCTGGATGAAACCGATTATCTGGACCCTTTTCAGTCGGGTTTCAGGCTCAGATATGGGATGGAAACAGCATTGGTCACACTTTTGGACGATCTCTGGCGGGAGCGGGATGGGGGCAGTGCATCCATCCTTCTTCTTCACCTCTTGGCAGCTTTCGATACCATCGACCATGGTATCCTTTTGAGTTGGCTTAGGGAGTTGGTGGTGTGGTTTTGCGCTGGTTCACTTCCTTCCTCCAGGGCCGGTCCTAATCAATGTTGATAGGGAGTGAGAGATCCGACCCGCAGCCCCTCCTTTGTGGGGTGCCACACGGTTTGGTACTCTCTCCACTCCTTTTTAACATCTACATGAAACCGCTGGGTGAGATCATCCGTCACCACGAGATGAGGTATCATCAATATGCTGATGATACCTAACTATACATCTCCATCCCGGGCGACTTAAGTGATGCTGTGACCACCCTATCTCGGTGCCTGGAGGCTGTAGGAGTCTGGAGGGGGAGCAACAGGCTTCAGCTGAACCCTGGTAAGACGGAGTGGCTGTGGGTTGGGGGCACCTTGGCATCCGGGAAGTTATCATCCTTGGTTCTGGATGGGGTTGCACTGCCCCAGACAGACCCCGTGCGGAATCTGGGGGTTCTCTTAGACACATGACTCCTGCTCGAAGAGCAGTTGGCAGCTGTGGCCAGGGGAGCCTTTGCCTAACTTCGCGTCGTGCGCCAGTTATGCCCCTTCCTGGATCGGGAGGCCCTCTGTTCAGTCACTCATGCCAAAGTCATCTTCCGTATAGACTATTGCAATGTGCTCTATATGGGGCTATCCTTGAAGAGTATCTGGAAGCTACAGCTGGTTCAGAATGTGGCCACACAAGCAGTTTTGGGGACCCCAAGGATGGCGCATATAACACCTTTGCTGCACAAGCTGCATTGGGTGCCAGTTTGCTTCCGGGTCCAATTCAAGGTGTTGGTTATCACCTTTAAAGCCCTACATGGTATGGGTCCAGGGTACCTGAGGGACCGCCTCACCCCCATTACATCAACCTGTCCCACCCAGTCAGGCAGAGAGGGCATGTTACGGACCCTGTCCATGAAAGATTGTCGATTGGCGGGGTCCAGGAAGAGGTCCTTCTCTGCCATGCCCCCTGCCCTTATTTCACCCTGTGAAATAAGTTACCCCAGAGGTGAGGCAGGGCCACACTCTCCCGGCCTTCTGAAAGGGAGTGAAGACTTGGTTTTGCCACCTCGCTTGGGGCGGGAGGGGGAAAAGTCAATCATGGGGGTGGCTGGCACCTTGATGAGGCTCTGAGGAATTTTATTGAGACTGTTGTTTCTCCATCTTGGATTTTATATTTATATTTACATTTTTATGGGAAATCTGTTTTTATGGTATTTTAATCTTTTATTATTTTAATCTGATTGTAAACTGCCCAGAGTCGCTTTGGCGAGATGGACGGTGAAGGAATGGAATGAATGAATGAATGAATGAATGAATGCGCAACTAGTAAATAAATCAAGACAGATTATAGGTGTGGGAATCTGTAACAAACCTAACTATAAGGTAAGAAAACCGTGGTTGCCCTAATAAAGGAAGAAGCTGTGGTCAAGGAGTGATGTCTGTCAGGGATGGGCACAATACAGCGACAGAAGAACTATACTGAGAATATTTATTTAAATCAGCATCACTGGGCACCTTCCAGCTCTCTTGGACTACACCCCCCATTAACTGTGATTGGCATGATGAGAGCTGAGGGCAGTGCGTTAGAACAAGAGAATCCTAGAGCTGGAACAGGTCATTTCAGACCACTAATTCAACCCCCTGCTCAAGGAAGGAATCTAAATAATCAACAGACGGCTGTCCTGCTTTTACTTGAACACAGTGTTTCTCAACCTTGGCAACTTTAAGATATGTGGACTTCAACTCCCAGAATCCCCCAGCCAGTATGGCTGGCTGGGGAATTCTGGGAATTGAAGTCCACACACTTAAAGATGCCAAGGTTGAGAAACACTGCTTGAACATACACATCAAAAGGAAACCAGTAAATCTGTGGGGAACTGGAGCTGCGGAAGCTTGATTTTAAAACATAAGAGCTCTATTAGATTAGCCAGGGGTCTAGGTGGTCCAGCATGCTGGGTTATACAGTGGCAAACCAACTCCATTCAGGCAACCCATAAGCACTGACAAGAGGGTGATAGACCTCACAGTCACTCCTTAGTTGTTGATATTTAAGGTTTGCTTCCTGGAAGATTAATAGCCATGAATTTGTGTACTCCTTTCTTTAAAAATTTGGCTCTCTCTCTCTTTTTTTTTGGGGGGGGGGTTTGCCTTTGAGTCAATGTTGACTCCTGACAACTGTCTGGACAAGTCTCTGCAGTTTTCTTGGCAAGATTTCAGAAGTAGTTTGCCATTGCCTCCTTCCTAGGGCTGAGAGAAAGTGACTGGCCCAAGGTCACCCAGCTGGCTTTGTGCCTAAGGTGGGACTAGAACTCACAGTCTCCCAGTTTGTAACCTGGTGCTTTAACCACTACACCAAACTGGCTCTTGGCCAGTTTATCTCTATACCTGATTCAAAAGTAAAACTATAGCTGTGTAGAGATTTATGTATGAAATTATTCATTTATTGTTTCTGAAATAGATTTTTGACTTTACTTTTAAAAGAAATCAAACTACATTACTACATAGCATATGCCATATTGAAATTTCCTTACACATGCCAGTCATCATGCATCCATTTACTCTTATCATGTCTCTTTAAAGCACATACTATAAATACTCAAGTCTGCACAGTTACTTGAGTATTAAATAGTAGTGCGTCATTATGCCCAGAAGGGAAAATACAATAAAGGAAAAATTCAATCACCAGAATAACTTCAGAGGTGGGGAGGGAAGTAAGAGAATGCCAGAAACACAGATACTTACAAACAGAAATTGAGGCATATGTTACTTACATCGTAAGCACCAGCTTTGATCTGCTGATAAAGTCTATGTTGATCTTCATCCCAAAAGGGAGGGTATCCCACCAAGAGGATATAAAGAATAACACCTGCAAAGTTCCCAAAATGGACTAAACTAAGCAATGAGTCAAAGTAACACAGATAAAGATTATCTGAAGGAGATGATACATGGGAGATCTCCTAGCATTTGGGGCATATGGACACTAATTTTAATCAGAGCAGCATGCTGAGGAAAGAACAGCAGCATTTCCTTTCACTGAATCTTCTTTTCCTGAATATAGGGACCCAAATACAGGTACACAGAAGCTCCATGAGCATCTTTGCTAGAGAAATTAGGGGCAGACCTGAATTTCAGGTCTATGAGAAATTGAAGAGGGAAACTAATAGTACAGCAGTGGTGGCACAAAGGTGAACTAAACCTTTCCTGTGGAAATAATTTCCTTCAACTGCCTTTTTTTCTCCTGAAAGGTACAGCTTTAATTTCCCTGAACCCAGTTGGGAAAAGTATATTTTTGCAGTTTAGCAACAGTTGAGCTCTTTTCTTTTACCTATCAAAATGGCTTTTTAATCTGTTCTCACTATCTTTTTTCCAGCCATCCAGCATAATCAGGGCTGGATTATGATTGAGTTGCACCCAGAATTATAACGGGATTGCTGAAAACAATCAATGGCATTTGTGTTTAGAGCCCAAAAGTAAAGCCTGCAAATATGTAGAAAGCAATTATATGAAGAACATTATGTATACAGTCTGAATTGGTGCTCAACATTGGAATAAGCAACAGTTGGGTTTACCAATTTCCACATGTATAAAAGAAGGAGAGAGACTAAATGAATGGCCTTGCCCAACTGTCACATGTACCACTGGTTCTTCCCTCTGGCTAACCCCAGAATCGTAACTAGCTTACCACACGCCCACATGTCTACTGGCTTCCCATAGGGATCTTTTCGTAGCACCTCAGGGGAAAGGTATCCTGGTGTACCAGCAAAGCCTGAAAACAAAGTATGCTTATTGGAAATAGAAAGCATCCAATCAGAATAATACATATTTCTAAAAATATGTATCTATGTTTAGGCTATATCGTCACCATCTATGCCTAACTGTGTATTTTTTTTGTAATAGAGACATTTGTGAATTAGTTCCATAAACCTACTATGGGCTTTCATCTGTGGAGAAGCAAGTCCATTTATATAGAAGCACAACCATTCAGTTCCGTTATCAATAAGAATCTCTCTCTCTCTCTACCACTTCATCTCGTTTTATGCTCCAGGGATTTAGCTGGGCTTTGAATATTTTGGAGAACTGAAAAGGACAATCAATTTATGATTTCCTGATTCAATAGTAAAGAAGACCTCCGGCATAACTGCACAACTTTTATCACATCCATCATTTGAATCTTTCTACATTTTGTAGGACTTTTACTTTCAACTTCTCCTATATACATAGTTTTTTAAGGCAACTTTCTCAAAGTCCTTTTATGCAGGCTTTTTAAAAAAAATGTTTCTCCAATGTAAGCTTATTTTAAAATATAGTTACAGATAATAGTCATTTTTGCTTTTCATATTCAACTTTCAGAAATATAATTTTTTATTTCATGCATTTTATGCTTTTAATTGGGGGGGGGTTAATGTAGTTTTCTGACTGGAGAAAAATGGATGCTAGAACAGATTAGTTCAATAGTACAGTGTCAATTTAGGCAACTTTTGCAAATCTGTAGTAAATTTCTTTAATGCCCCACTTGCAGGGACACTAATTTAATATGCTGTAGGGATGGCAGGATAAAAAGGGAAGAAGAATAAAAACTGAAGATGTTTTCTTACCAAACCAGGCCTGTTGTTCACCTTGCACTTCAATGGCTAATCCAAAATCTGCCAGTTTTACAGCTGCTCCTTTTGACTTGCTTGCTAGAAGCAAGTTCTCAGGCTTTATGTAGGGTAGAAGAGAAAAAAAAGGAAAAAGAAGGTAGAAGATAAGTCAATATATTTAACTCAGTACTTACTTTATATAGATTAAGCTGGAGACAGGGACAACACACTTCTCCTGTTTTCAACGATAAGCAATCAATGTTTCATTCTGAGAATTTTTAAGTGGATCCCAAACCCACACGCTATTCAGAGTAGGGCTGATTTCTTGTGTACATGTTTTAAACCTCTATTCTCTATAGAAACCCAACATCAGCAGCACAGACCCACAAGATTCTAGCACTCGTCTATCAAGCATCTACAACTTTTGCTTGAGAATCTGATGTTTTTCTCAATAATAGGATTATTAACTTTCTCCAACCTGACGCCCATCAGATTAGTCAGCCTAAAATTCCCAGAATTCCCAGCTCTTCAACACTTCTGGAGAACCCAGTTGTGGAATTCTGAACTACGTGGCCCACAGAATGCCTTATTCAATGCATTCCTCTTGTACGAAAAGTTACGGTATAACACAACCAATCACTGATATCCAGACTAAGGCTCAAATCTTTTTCTTTATTAAAAATAGATATATCATAAACATGGTTTATTATAAAATGGATAAATTACCTAGAAATACTACCTATATCTGTCTTGTCAAAATCTACATAACTGCTGGATAGCAGGAAAGATAGAAATAAAACTATAGAGATTTCTTGCAATTCATTTATAGTAGCCCTAGGATCTAGTTTGTATTATAGTGAAGATCATCTTAACATGGAAGCCTTCCATTAGATCCAAATATACTCAATATTGTTTTTGGTTTTTGGAATCTATTTTTTTTAAAAGTTTGATTATTACAAGAATTATAAAAAGTGCAATCAATTTTACAAGCAGTTTGTCAGGCTAATTAATCTATAAAGACTCTTTTAAGGCAGAAAAAAGGTAGTAAAGATTAGTTCTTGGAAAGCATTGAGAATCTTACTATCTATAACTTTCAAAATCCTATGCAGGAGCTGTGATGTTACACCAGCTTCTCTCTAAACTGACACTTTCCAGGTGGCTGGGAATGCAACTTCAAAAATTCTCATGTCAGATTTTTTTTTAATCCATTCAATCATGTCTGATTCTTGGAGACTGCCTGGACAAGTCCCTGTAGTTTTCTTGGCAAGGTTTTTCAGAAGTGGTTTGCCATTGCCTCCTTCTAGGAGTGAGAGAAAGTGACTGGTCCAAGGTCACACAGATGGCTTTGTGCCTAAGGCAGGACTAGAACTCACAGTCTCCTGGTTTCTAGCCTGATGCCTTTAGCTACTGTACCAAACTGGCTCTGTAATGTCAGATTAGAGTATATTTTATTACGTTTACACTCTTCCCATAGGCAAATATCTTGGTCTATCACAACACAGAACTGGGAAAACAACCTAATCTTCTTCCTCACTTGATAAGAACCACTGAATATTGTCAACAAGTAACTTTGGACATAAAGCATGTAAAGCAAATATCATAGTCATAAAGAAAGAAATATGGTCCAATCATTACAGAACAGCCATACACTCAATAGCAAGTTCATCTGACTTCCGGGCAGCTGACTATGCCCTTAAAAAAACATGCATCAGCCATTTCAGGACGATGGAAATGTTAATAGATTTGTCATGCATGAATTCTGAATAGGTTGGGGCAAATGTACACAACTGGACAAAAATATGGGGGAATTAACAGAGATGGAATCTTGAGACTCCATCCAAGAAAGGAACAAGTCAGTGTGTGGATCACAAAGTTTCACTTTAGCTGCAGATGTGCATATAGTAGACAGAAAACAATAATTTATTCTTGCTCTTGTTTATTATAACATTGATAAAACAGGCATACAACATATTTTGTGTTAATATCTAAACTATACGTGCAAAGGATGTCCTAAAAGAATCTTGCAGATTTAGTTTATGTTTTATAATCTACATACTTGGTGATCTAACTGGCAAAATGAAAAGAGATTTTTTTTTAAAAATCACAAGTCACAACAGGTAATTTATGTATGATGTGCAATTCCTCTGGAAAATGGTATTTGGCCCAATCCAGTTACGGTACTGAAAGAAACGGAAATAGTCACAAGTACTTGAGTTGACTGGGTAGATCCAAAGCTACATCTTTAAAAAAAACTATAGCTGTGTTGAAATTAACTCCCGTTAATTGTATCCTATAAATATGAGTTAGATTTGTATTCTATTTATTTGTTTTAATGGCTTTCAGCACTAATGCAAGACTGATTGAAGTCATTAGTCTCTCGAAACTTTTTGGGACCAGATTTTATGTTATCCTTGTGAAATGATTTAAAAATGTACATACTGTAGTCAGGTATTTAAACAGTATATGATTTATAGAATCCCTTATCCAAGGGTTTTGATTTAAAACACAAAACAGAACCCAGAATGTTGACAGAAATCATTTACTGCATATATTGCTCTGTTGGTGGCAAGAATAATGTTTTTAAAAGTAAGGACTTCTGTTCTTTAAAGTACTTTTTCTTTAACAAAAACATCTAACAGCCTTGGAAAGATTTCCTTTCGTATAATTTGGAATGTATTAAGGAAGTCTTTTCATATTTCTTAGGTATTCTTCAAGATTAGCTAGGGAAACTGTAAACTTTGGAGAGATCAATTCTATTGTTCTAATGGGAGATAATTTTAATTCTTTGTTTTGAATTAAATTCTGCAAAGAAACTTGGGTTGTTTTAAACAAATGAATTGTGATGTAGACTCTTGTGTATGCATGAAATAGACACTTGGGAAAGCAAGCATATAAATAAATAAACATTCCCTGATTACAGAAAAAAACAAACTATATACAATTATACACACCAATACACATACATGTCTTCATTCTGTCTTTGTGCTCTGAGTGTGTATCCTTGCCATCTAGGCAATCATTTCATGCATCACAAGATATGGGTTTTAATCCAAAGCATATTTAGGACTATTATCAGAAATAATGTACAGACATAGATGCACACTCAGCCTCCCCAATTTCCTCACCCAGTGCAAGGTTGGGTTGGATATTTGTCAAGGTTAGGCAATGAAGATACTGTCATAAATACAACAACATAACACAGAGAGCATAAACAGAATATGGTCAAATGCATACACTATCCATTTTGGGAGTGAACCGTTCCAAATAACTGTCAAGAGGAACTATTATTATCTAAAGTGAGCTATGCAGATTTGCTATGATTAATGTTCACAGTATCAAATCTATTAGTGAATGCCAGAGGCCCCATTGTGTCTGAATTTCCTTTTGAAAATGTTCATGCTGTGAGAATAATGGGCAGCTGTACAGTTTATTACAGATCTCATCCAAACAGGTAGGAAATGAAAGAAATTCCTTTAAAAGGTTCCATGATATTCTGCTTAGTTTTCAGATTGGGTGTTTTAGATATTAGTGTTTTACTTCGTAAAATATAATAGAAAACATTTTTGTTCTAAACTTATGAAAAATTGTGTGCATGTACAGTATATATATGTGTGTGTATGTGTATATGTGTGCATGAAAGTACCTGTATTAACATCCAAAAGAATGGCAAACCATTTGTTCATATTCGTTATTACTGTTCTAACTTCGCTACTCTGTGTGTGTGTGTGTGTGTGTGTGTGTGTGTGCGTGCGTGTGTGTGTATTTGCTGTTCAATCATGTCCAATCCTTGGCGACTGCCTGGACTAGTCCCTGCAGTTTTCTTGGCAAGATTTCAGAAGTGGTTTGCCACTGGCTCCTTCCTAGGCTGAGAGAGTGTGACTGGCCCAAAGTCACCCAGCCGGCTTTCATGCCTAAGGTGGGACTAGAACTCACAGTCCCCTGGTTTCTAGCTCGTGGCCTCAACCACTAGACCAAACTGGCTCTCACTGTATATTTTAGGTCTGCATAAATTGTTTTTTTAAATTGTAAAAATAAGATTTAAAAATCGGCTACAACTGCTGGTCAACAAGGTTACATTAGGAAAAAACTAAAGCAGCTAATCATATGCAAAAACTGATTAATCTTAGACATGTTTGGCATAGCTGAATTAATGTGTAGAGGGTTGGGGTGGGGGTGGGAATAAAATAAGCAAAGCATCACAATAATCCTAAATCTGCAAGAGAAAAGTAGTTGTCTGTTTTTGCAATCATGAACAACCTGCAAAATAATCAGTGGATGTCTCCTTGCTTCTAGATGCAAAAATGCAGCTATGTAGTGCTTTGAATCTGTGTAGTATGATTATCTTCCCCCACAGCATTACTCACCTTCAAGTCCCGATGGACTACGCCCATCTGATGGCAGTGTAGCACAGCCTCCAGGATCTGCTGAATGCAATGACTGCATGCAAACACCAGGGGGCGTATATTAGTTCGAAGCTGTACACTCACTGTCTGTATAACCTCAGTGAGACTGGGTTAAAGTGCAAAATGATGAACAAGCTGAGATTGTGATTCACAACCTCTCAGAAATGTATGGGCTTGCATTCCTCCGCTAGAACAGCTACTTCCTCAGACACTGTGAATGTGCACTGTAAAGTACATGCATGGTTTAGCCCATTTTTATGTAGGGCATTAACAGGAGGGATAGGGATTGGTTTAGGCTCAACCTCAACAAAAGGGTTGTAGGGCCTATTCTTGGGAATGTACGTAATATACTGATAGGTACACAATGAGAGCATATCAGTTCTGATAAACCCATTTTACAAACTTGGGTTAAATATCTGGTGCAGTTTGTTCCTTCCCTCCCTTACACGCCTTGAAGGCCTTTTTGCACCAGCGACCCTGAAAGCAAATTTACTTTAAGTAGCTTTGTATTTGAGATAGATTATTCACCCCTCATGGTTTCATTTAGCCAAGCAATTATTTGATCACTCTTGCCTGAGGGAATCTATCCTACTCTAGCAGAGCAATGCATAACTGGTCATTCTGCTACAATAACCCATTGTCTCTGAACAGAAGTGGTGTTTTAAACCTGCAGGCTAACATCTATCACAGACAAAGGTCAGTCACAGATACCGGCTACAGGACGGGCGGATATAATCTCCTTCCAAAATGGATCCTGAGATCTACTGCACCTACCACATCCCTTGGAAGGTCTCTGTCTTAGCAGTACCTATTCTACCTTTCTCTGTGATGGACATTAAACCCGTGACACTTGCAGAGTGGAAAGCAGCATCATGCATTATCCATTTCTCATATTAAGGGTGAAGAAGGATAGCCAAGGGAACTTCTCAGCCGACCCACCCTTAAAACTCAAGCCAGGAAGAAAAAAGAAGTAGAAGAAGAAGAAGATAGAAACAAACAAAATAATAAAAACTTCTTAGCAAACCTATGGGGCACCAGATACTGACCTTGAGGTCTCTGTGCACTATGCCATTTAGGTGACAATGATTAACACTTTCTAGAATCTGCTGTATACAATGACTGCAAAGATACAAGGGCAGAATGGGAGGGGAAAAAACATTTTAAGGCACATAATCACATTAAATACAGAAAATAATAATAATAATAATAATAATAATAATAATAATAATAATAATAAAAATTAAAATAGTAATAAATTAAAATAATCAAATCACATTTTTGGACAGGTTTTAATTACAAACAGAACTGAAACATAGCATTTCTCTCTTTCTCTTTAGGAAAACTGTTAAGAGAACCAAAAGAAATGACATTTAACATATAACATATAATGCTGCTAGGTATAAGCTTTTGGTGGAATTTTTGCTGAAATACTGTATGAGAGGAAAAGTTAAACATATACTAGGTGATAGAACTATAGTAAATAATATAGGCTTGTTGTGGTTAGCAGTGCAGTGTAAATGTTGTCAACATAAATAGCACAGAGAACTTGTGTAAACACTGGTCACTATGGGCAATAATATGTACAGTAACCAACAAAGAATTTGGCTTATTAACTAGTCACTGTGTTCTGAATGGTACTGGAACATATGAAGTTGTGGTTATTATACAATCCGGAGCGTGTGCATATTCACTTGGAGAGCATGAATATTTGCTAAACAACACAGGCTATATTCTATTGTCCAATGTGACTAAGAGAGAATGCATATTAATTGAACAACAGACACATTTTCGATGTATTGTTGAAGCCTTTCACGGCCGGAGTTCGATGGCTGTTGTGGGTCTTCCGGGCTGTGTGGCCGTGTTCTGGAAGTTGTGGTTCCTAACGTTTCGCCAGCATCTGTGGCCAGCATCTTCAGAGGGCAGGAGCACAGACAGAAGCGAAATCTCTGTGCCCAGGTAGAGTGGCAATGTTTTGTTTGTTTTCTATTTATAGAGCTAAGTTATAGGAGATTAGGTGGAGTTTTTTGTTGTGTTGAAATGTTAACGAGTGGCTGATGAGCGTGATTAGCATGTTCATTGTGAGAAGTATTCCCATGTTCTGGTGGTTGGACTGAGTTTGTTGACCTTTTGCAGGCTGTGTTTTTCAGGACTGGTAGCACGGTTTTGCTAATTTTTAGACTTTCTTCTTTTTTATTGTAACTGTGCTGGTGTTTGTGAATTTCAATGGCTTCTCTGTATAATCTGGTGTAGTGGCTTTTGGTGTTGTCCTGTATTTCTGTGTTTTCAAATAGGATTTTGTGTCCCGTTTGCTTGAGAGCATGTTCAGCTACTGAAGATTTTTCCGGTTGCTGTAGTCTGCAGTGTCTTTCGTGTTCTTTTATCCTGGTGTGAATGCTTCGTTTTGTGGTTCCGATGTATACTTGTCTGCAGCTGCATGGTATGCGGTATACTCCTGCAGCGGTGTGGGGGTCCCTTTTGTCTTTTGCTGATTTTAGCATTTGTTGTATTTTCCTGGTGGGTCTGAAGACTGTTTGAAAGTTGTGTTTTTCCATCAGTTTTCCCATGCGGTCAGTGACTCCTTTGATGTAGGGCAGGAATACTTTGTTTGTGAGGGGCTGTTTTTCTTCAGTTGGATGTTGTTTTCTTGCTTTGATGGCTCTTTTTATTTCATTCTTGGAATAGCCATTCGCCTGTAGGACCCAATTCAGATGGTTAAGTTCATTGTTGAGAAATTGGGTTTCACAGTTTCGATTAGCACGATCCACCAAGGTTTTGATCATGCCTCTCTTTTGTCGTGGGTGGTGATTGGAATTTTTGTGCAGATACCGGTCTGTATGGGTGGGTTTTCTGTATACTTTGTGTCCTAGTTTGAGGTCTGGTTTGCATATGACCAGCATATCTCTGGGGAATAAATTGAAATTTAAAAAAATTTAAAAATATCTAAAAATGGAAGTTTGCCGTCAGTTTCTTTTTCCATAGTGAATTGTATATTGGGGTGGATGCCGTTTAGGTGGTCCAGAAATTTCTCCAGTTCTTCTTCAGTATGACTCCAAATTGCGAAGTGTCATCCACGAACCGGAACCAGACTGTTGGTGTAATGGGAGCCGATTCCAAAGCCTGTTTTTCAAAATGTTCCTTGTAAAAGTTTGCTATGACTGGGCTCAGGGGGCTTCCCATGGCAACGCCATCCATCAGTCCAACCACCAGAACATGGGAATACTTCTCATAATGAACATGCTAATCACGCTCATCAGCCACTCGTTAACATTTCAACACAACAAAAAACTCCACCTAATCCACCTAACCGCCCAGAGTCCCCCTCGGGGGAGTTGGGCGGTGATAAATCCAATAAATAAATAAATAAAAATAAATAAATCTCCTATAACTTAGCTCTATAAATAGAAAACAAACAAAACATTGCCACTCTACCTGGGCACAGAGATTTCGCTTCTGTCTGTGCTCCTGCCCTCTGAAGATGCTGGCCACAGATGCTGGCGAAACGTTAGGAACCACAACTTCCAGAACACGGCCACACAGCCCGGAAGACCCACAACAGCCATAGACACATTTTTATGCAAATCCTTCTAATATATGCATGCTTTCCACATATTAATTAATGGCATAATGGCTATCTTTATGTGCATTATCCTTTCATGTTTAACTCCAACAAATATACAACATTTTTATACAGGAACATAAAGGGAAAAGTAAAACAGAAAACAAAAGAAAAGCACAAAACTTCTTGAAGACCAAATAGTTTAATAGAACAGAAAATGTGGAAAAAAATCAGTTTGTTTAATTGAAAAGTGCATTTGTAGCAGTCAGTTGATTAGCAGTCATCTTTGAAAAAAAATGGGGAGTCTCTGAACTTGATTTAGTAGGATACAGAATTCCTGGGGGGAGGGACTCTGTTCAGTAGACAACCCCATTGGAAGAAGAAGTGAGTGTCTCTTTCTCCTTCCTCTTCTGCTGCACATCCCTGCAGTGCTCTTTTGCAGAGTTCACAGCACTTGACAGGGTGCTACTTGAAGCTTTTGGGGAAAGTAGAGTCAGCAAAAATAACTTCTCCTTTCCTCCAGCAGATAATTCTGCTCATGAACAGAAGTGACCTTTTCGGTATTAGAGATGACACTCTGCCTTCAACCCATTCATTTATCTCTCTCTCTCTCTCTCAATCTCTATTTTTATTACACACTTGCTAAATATGGAAAAAATAGGCAACAAATTAAAGATGGGCCTTTAGATGCTTTGAGTTCAGTACTGAAGAAGGTAAAGAATAATTCCTTGCTTTCACAGTTAGAGGTGAACATTTTATTGGTGTCAATAGGCCTAAAAGATGGAACATTACTCTGATATCGCTGCTAGATTGGCAGGCAAAGAATAAAGCCACATGAACTCAGTTCTCCATCTGTCTGCAATGGAAAAGAAAAAAATGGGGGGGGTTTTCAGATACAGGCTAGTCGGGGTGTTGGAACTCATTAGTTTTGGAGTCTTTCAGAATTTGCTGGCCTCCTTGATTTTAGTGGACACAAATTATTCAGACCACAAGTGTCACCGCTTTCCTTTCTAAAGATTCCAACACAAACTAGTATAGACCTTGCTACATGAGCAAATCAATCACTGCCATTCTGATTTTTTTCCTTTTTCTCTCAGGAATAATTCAACTTCTACAAAATCATTTTTGTAAGGTAGGATATTTTGGGTGGGACTGGAGGAAGGAAAAACCACACTTTACTAGCATCATATGCTGTAGTGTAATGACATCACAATTAAATGATGTTAAATGTTCCTAATGTAAGCGGAAAGATACCAACCCATAGAATAACAATAGTACATTTATTTGTAGAACCAAATTCTCATATGGTAATGTTCCAATGAGAAATGTATTGTGGAAACAAATACCTAAAAATAGACTTTCCACAAGAGCAAACAAGTGAAATCCCTATATGCTGAATGAGTACTGTTTTCCAAGATTACATATAATCCAAGAAAGGTTACTGTAATTTGTTGCAGGGTATCACACTAAATTCAAGTATTAAAAGTAAGTCTTTTTTAAAAAAAACAGAAACAGATGATCATTTTTTTCTGAAAATTAAGTACTGACCTTGCATCTGCTTCACTGTAATATTCTCTTGCAACAATGTCCTCAAATAATTCACCTCCAGTAACTCTATTAATGACATAAAACATGTTTACAGATAAACAAAACTCAGACATCAACAGACACATAGAAATAAACCACATTTACACACCATTCCAAAGAGGCAATAAAAAAGCTAAGAAGGAAACAAAAAGACCAGAACACATCCTCTCCTGCAACCAACACCCAGATAAGCAGGAATTAACACCAGGCAAACAATCAAGGAGAAAACAATACCCCAATCAAGGAATTACCAAGGAGAAAACCACACCCCCACCAACACTGGCAGGGCAAGTTACTGTATATAAACAGGGAGCAAACACCACCCTCACTAGCACTGATGATGTTACCTAGTCAGGTAATGAAACGTCTGCAAGCAAACAACCAAGCTTGCAGCTCAAAGAGTACCAAGGACTCCACAAAGAAAACTAAATTAGAAATGTTAAGTTTTACCCAAGTTTTGCAAATACTGAATTATGTGGCTGTTTCATACAATGAAGGATCTGCAACCAGACTCAGTTCTGGATACAGATAATGTGCATAACCTTAATAAATAAACGTTTACCGCACTTGCACATTACAATTTTAAAATCTACTGACTTCCAAACATTCTGCACGGGTGAATTTTTGCCTACATAAAGTATGATCCTTTCCTTAGCAGTATGGTTTTTCAGTCATTCACTGTTCTGGCCTTCATCACATACAGTAGTTCCCAAAAAGATGGCCTATTTTACTGTTTTTTCTAAAACTGCATGAAAAATCATGAATGAGTTGGTGTATTTCATTGTGGGACCTCTATAATATAGTGCATAAATGATGAACTACACAATTTGTTAGTTTGTCTAGTGCTGCTGTCTATTTTTGGTAGATATGCAAAAGATTACCTTGTAAGGATTTATACCATTTCAAATTGCCACTCCATCACTTTGGATGAGGTACCAGCTCTATTTGGCTCTTATTTTATTTCAAATGTTAACTTGATGCTTTTCCAAGATAGGAAGCAGGATCATGTTCCATTGGCTTCACTGCGAAATGCTCATCTCCTCAAGTCACATTAATTTTTTTTAATGATTTTGTGCTGAATTTTATATAAAACCCTTCATACATAAGAACTTCAATATTTAGCTGTAGTTTTTTAAAAAGTCTAAATAAACGATCCAATAAAGAATCGAGAGAAAACAATTTATATTACTAGGCAGATAATATTAAAATGAGGGTTTTCTTTTTTTTTAATTTAGTTCAGAACGCATTGTTCTGTGAGGTCTGAAATGAGACATTTTGAGGCAATAACAAGCCCACTTAATGACCTTTACATTTTGCTCAATAGTGTTTTCAGCAAAAGAAATGTGCTTCATAAACAAAAGACCAATTCTTTATAAAAACATCTTTCAATCCTGGATATAACTGGGTGAAAGGGAGCCTTATTACTTAACTGCAATTATATATATATTTTTGTTTAGTGATCTCTTTCTTTTTATTACAGTTTCAGTAAATCACATAGTCTGAAACACTTTTGTAAACAAGTTTGCAATACAAAAAATATATGTTCTCATCTTTTCTGACAAAGCTTATAGATTTGGAATTATTTTCTAATTTAGACTGTTATAATAGAACTTTGTTTTCAACATTTCCCATCTGCTTATATTGTAATGCTGTTACATTGAACTTTTGTTTATTTGGTCAATGACCAGCAACTTAAAATTAATAAAAATAACAATTAAAACCACACTAATCAATTAAATACAATTATACATAAGTAACTATGGGATGGGATATAGGGGCGTGGTGGCTCAGTGGGTAAGAGGCCAGGCTTGTCGATCGGAAGATCACAAGTTCGGAGGTTCGAATCCCTAGCCCTGCATGCGGAGTGAGCTCCCGCACTAGCTCCAGCTCTTGCCAACCTAGCAATTCGAAAGCATGCAAATGCAAGTAGATTAATAGGTACCACTTTGGTGGGTAGGTAACAGCGTTCCGCGCGTGTCATGCGGCCACATGACCGTGGAAGCATCTTCGGACAACGCTGGCTCTTTGGCTAACAAACGGAGATGAGCACCGGCCCCTAGAGTCGGACACGACTGCACAAATGTGCGGGGGGAACCTTTACCTTTACCTATGGGATAAAACTATAAATTTAGACAATTATAATTTAATCTATAAAACCCTATTACAATAAAACCCTATTACAGTAATGACATGTTTATTTATCTAAACATTAATAGATCTATCATTTTAACAGTATGTTATAAAATAATAATGCTGTTATACTTGAGGAGTTTTGTTTATTTGAAATATTTTGATCTGTCTTGATAAAAGAATGGAAAACTCACACAAAACAATATAAATAACTTAAACCATACAACAGACTATTTCTGATGTAATATTATTATCATGTTGCTAGTTTGCTTGCTCCTCCTTTCTCTTCAAAATCTCTTACCTGTTGCTGCAGAAAACATCCTGGCTTTGTTAACCTGGAAATTCTGGTTTATCTCCAAGCAAAACCAGGAACTGATCAGAATGCACAGACCAGAGTTTCCTGTTATTCCTTATTAGAATACTCTCTATTCTATTGTCTATTGTCAAGGCATCAATATTAGGTGTTATACCTATATACTTTATGTTGTTAAATACAGAGTTTTTCATAATCCTTTCTTCATTCTTAGAGAATCCCTCTGAGAAAGTTCATCAAAGTTTATCTATTTTCCATAAATAGGTAACAGTAGTTATAAACATGGATTTTACTTAACCCTTCACAGTGATGCTGTTTTGACATGGTGAACCAGGGTTACCTGGAATGGACTGGCTTCCCTTGGAAGGTTGGATATGACCATCAGTGGCTTGCACTGTAAGTGCACACCACGCACTACGGCTTCTTCGGAGCCACATAGGCTAGTGTGTTTTTAGGCTTGTTTATGGTGTCCTCTGGCAATCTCCGCTCCATTTCTTTTTAATCTGGTTCACATGACATAGTATTTCATTCACATGTCATAGTATTTCATTTTATGTATTAAATGCTATAGGACACAAAGAGCAAACAGGCAAGTCAACTTACAAATCAAAGACTAGGTAATGAAATCCTTCTTCTGATATGCTTTCATGAAGTCGCACTGTTGAAAGAAGAGAGAGATTTTTCTAGTTTTTTTTCTAGGTTCTCCTATTTTTATTATCCTTTCCTTCTACTTCTATTAACATCTAATAATATTCTACTCTTTTCCAACCTTCAATTGGAAACACTGCCATTATGCAAAACAGATACATTTGCAGTATCTTAACATAACTCTATAAATGTTATAGACTAACATCTAATGTATTTATATGCCCTTTACATACATAAATCTTTGCAGATTAAATTGCAGTTTTGATAGCTATTTGGAGGCCCTGAGTAAGTCAATGTATACATTAAAGAAAAAAATGTGTTTCCTGAACCCATTAAATAAGAATCAGCACATACAATGTTTCAAGTGTCAAAAAATACTTGGTAGGAAACAGAATAAACTGCTCAACCACCTTAAAAATGAAAACATGCAAAAGATATAATACAAAAACAAAGGGGCATCATCTTTCACAGCTTTCGCAGTGAGTCTATCAAAAACACTTTGTTCTAGCTAGAAAGGAATGAATATGGAATTCAAAACATTTTGTTTTATATTAAGTCAATGCATGGCAGTTTATATGGGGAGAAGAGCCACTGTATAGAAAGGTAACTGCCACACATTTCCATTTTTCAAGTTCAAGCTTAAAATGAACCAAGCCTTGGTTCAAAACACATTTCGGAGAGCTGAAACCAGTGATCTGACCTTTGAAGTGAATAATTAGTTTTATCAAGTATCCATCTGACTCCTAGGTAGAAATGCATACATTCTCACTTACAAAAACCTCTTCTGTTTAAGTGACAGCTTCTTTATGGTAAGTGGAATTTATGCAGTAACAGAAAACCATTTTGTGTCTTGAAAGTTGAACCCACAATACATGCATAGTCTTCCCCTTCCCCTTCCCATAGTGAATGATTCTTCCATAAATAACATTCGGACACTGATACAGCAAAACAGTTTTAGACCCTGAGCTTGATGACCTTATAACCACCACCACCATCACGACCACTCCTTTAGTTAGCCATATTCTTACTTCTGAATAGGTACTATTTTGCTTCAGAAAATAACACTATATTTTAAAAGTAAAAATAAAACAATGAGAACCTGTAACTTATATTTAACCACCCCCTCCCAACTACTGTATACATATTTTGAAAGAGGAGGAGGAAGGAAGATGTTGTGGCAAGCAGTGTAGGCGGGACTTCTTTGCTTTTGCCCTGTCACTTCTTTGAATTATCATTTGGGTCCCTCCCTCCACCTGTACTGAAATCCAGCCCTGAATACAGGCATTTTACTGTCTTCAGCAGTCCAAATACTATGTTCATATGGGAATCACATGACTAGAGGGGAAAAAATAAGTTCCTTGCATCATATTATGAACCACTTGACTTCTTTCACTATTAATTTCTAAGTTAGCTGTGTATCCACCTAATTTCTATGTCGTCGACTCCCAACTTAACTAGCTTGTTAATCAGTATTTCATGCATTATTTGTCACATGCTTTCTTGAAATTGCATTTTAAGACAAGCAAAGCAAGAGTAAGTGTAGAGAAAGGAAATGAGAATGACCAGGAGATTAGAAAATAAATTTTATGGAGTGAGATTGAGGGAACAGGGTATGTTTACCCTTTTAGGGAAAAAAAACATATTTAACAGTAGATCAGTTTGATAATGGAAACAGTTACAAAGAGAGTGATGACTTCCCCTTGACTGGATGAGTGAAAGCTAGACAGCCATCCATCCATCCATCCATCCATCCATCCATCCATCCATCCATCCAGGATATTTTTATTGGGATTTCAGTACTGTATTGAGAGGGGTTTGGAGTCAATAGCCTAAATGACCAGCTCAGGGATCGCATGTTTCTATGAACATGTGAAAATATAACACATCAATACAGTATTCTCCCATTATTTTTCTATAATGAAAGTTTTAAAGGGGGCCCTTTAAAATGTATATAAGTTGAATCCAACAGTGCTGTTACATTAGTGACAAACTTCTAATACTTATTTTCCATCCTTGTGTGCAAATGCAAAATCAATACTCTGATTCTACTAAAACAAGCTGCTGCACAATTCATTACTACTCCATTATGCTAACTGTAGCCTAACGCTAGTTCTTTCTTTAGCCCCTGCACTAATATTAATGCTACCTTTTGTATTTTTTTCTACTAGCCAACACAGCTTGATTTCCTGGTCATAAAACTAAAAGAATATTAAGATTTTAAAATAATAATTATACAACTATTAGCTTTTTCTGTTTTGAGAACATTGTGAACCAAGAACAATCTGCTCCAAAAACTAATATTTTATATTTCATTAAGTTTTAAAGTTTGTTTTTCCCCTTTCTGTTCATTATGTTTAAGAAATAAATGTGTATCACAATAAGAACCTGGACATTCTCTACAAACATGCCATTTTAAAGTAGCTAACACATGATTAGTGTAAATAAACAAACTACAATAGTAAAAATAATTTTTAAAAACCAGCATGAATATGACTGATTTATTTATTTATTTATTATTTAAATGTGTATCACCGCCCATCTCCTCCACACCTGGGGACTCTGATAATGTACAGGCAGTGATGAGGTTAAGTTCTGAAGTTCTTCCTGTCCTAGAAAGGCATGCAGTGTGTTTACAAATGGTATTTCTGTAGCACTGGGGTGTAACCAACCACCACATTTGTTTTTTAAGGAGGCTTTTGGAGTTTATATGAGGCCCAGAGGCTTTTGTTAAAAAAATTCTGATGATGTGAAAGGCTACAGTACTTTACCTTGCTGAAAGCCTGCAGCCTTTTTATTTGTTTTTTAATATAATTAAAAGAAGCTTTAATTTCTTATTAATTTAAGAAGCTTTCCTTGTGAGGGAGATGGGTGGGATATAAACGTGATAGATAGATAGATAGATAGATAGATAGATAGATAGATAGATAGATAGATAGATGGATGGATGGATGGATGGATGGATGGATGGATGGATGGATGGATGATAGATAGATAGATAGATAGATAGATAGATAGATAGATAGATAGATAGATAGATATAGATAATTTGGGTAAGACAGCCTGGTAAGTGGTCATGCTACTGCCTGCACATTCCATATTGCCTGCAACTGCTTTACTATATTAAGTACATCTAGATGCCAGAGAGAGAGAGAGAAAGAAAGGAAGAAAGAAAGAAAGAAAGAAAAGGGGAAGGAGCTCAGAGGAAACAGAGTATTTGAGACAAAAGAAAGGAAATGACTGCTGCTATACTTGGTACTATACTTCCAGTTGTCAACACTGTGCAGTCAACTTCCATACAACTTTGTTAGAAACAGAAATGTTTCACTGAAATCAATCAAACCGATGGCTGGCAGAAGCAATTTTCAATTTTGGTTAATAAAGGACAGGGCTGACAGACATGAAGTCTGACTTTTAGTTGGCACCTCCAAACCATTTCCAATTCAGCACCTTCCACTGCGCATACTGATCAGTCCATGAGGCCATCACTGTGTTATCCCTCAAAACAGATGACTTGCACTGCCTGAATTTACAGTTTTCATTCCACTAATTAACACATTTACTGGAAACATGAAAACTAGTTTGGTGTAGGGGTTAAGGCATCAGGTTAGAAACCAGGAGACTGTGAGTTCTAGTCCCGCCTTAGGCACAAAGCCAGCTGGGTGACCTTGGGCCAGTCACTCTCTCTCAGCCCTGGAAGGAGGCAACAGCAAACCACTTCCAAAAAACCTTGCCAAGAAAACTGCAGGGACTTGTCCAGGCAGTCGCCAGGAGTCAAAAACTGACTCGAAGGTCACCACACTGCACTAAGTCCTTTGAATTGGCTGCTTCAAATTCTTTGGACTAACTATGCTAATTGAGGAAATCTGGAGACTGCTGTACAGGACTAGACAGAGAAAACCTGCCCATTCTATACAATGAGCACAGAATATAGAAGCTGGAGTTGGAGTGGGCATATTGAATACATGCTTTTTGTACTAACTCATGACACTGTGAAGATTCTCAAATGATAGCTAAGCATCCTGATTTGTTAGGCAACAATTCTAGGGTTCACTGTAGTAAACCTGCTAAAGTTTTCAGTGGTGGTTTGCAGTCAAATAGACATTCTCAGGTCTTGGTATTTGTCTGGGAAATTCTTGACAACCTAATTACCACAGGAATCAAGTAAATCAGCAGAGGAACCATATGAAAATACCAGTAACACAGCTGTTGCTCCACATGCTTCTTAGCATGGCTTTCGGTTCCAGAACAAAATGGAGACAGAGCATCTAAGAAAAATACAAAATACAAAAAGCAACACAATCTTAGGTCCTCTGAAATGTGTTCCTTGTGTGTAGCTGGATGGCCACATGAAAAGGGCAATTGTGTCTCTGTGAAATGAATGGAATTTATGTAAGTCCTAGAGAAAGAGAGTTCTGACTTGGTTAAGACTTCTTATGTAAGTTTTATTGAATAACGCCAATTTTCTTTGGAAGTCAAAGGAAACGGCAGCGTGTAAGAAGAATCGGAGTCCTGAGAAAAATAGGTCCTTATCTGTCACTGCACACATTTCCTGACAGCTTCTTTTTCCTTTGAATCAAGATCTGAGAATCTTCAGAAACTGATTTTATCAAGCTTTAGTCCACTGGCATATGGTTTTTTTAATGAAATTAATTATTTATGTAAAATACTTTTATCCCACTTTTCTACATAAAAAAGCACGTAAAGCCTCATTTAACATGAGATTAAATATTTTTACTGCAACTTCTAACCATAATTAGAAAATATTTCAACTGCCATAGTTGACCAGGAAATATGCTATTACTTTTGTTGTTTATTCGTTCAGTCACTTCCAACTCTTCGTGACTTCATGGACCAGCCCACGCCAGAGCTTCCTGTCAACCGTCACCATCCCCAGCTCCCCCATGGTTGAGTCCGTCACCTCCAGAATATCGTCCATCCATCTTGCCCTTGGTTGGCCCCTCTTCCTTTTGCCTTCTACTTTCCCTAGCATCAGCTTCTTCTCCAGGGTATCCTGTCTTCTCATTATGTGGCCAAAGTACTTCAGTTTTGCCTTTAATATCATTCCCTCAAGTGAGCAGTCTGGCTTTATTTCCTGGAGTATGGACTGGTTTGATCTTCTTGAAGTCCAAGGCACTCTCAGAATTTTCCTCCTCCACCACAGTTCAAAAGCATCTATCTTCCTTCGCTCAGCCTTCCTTATGGTTCAGCTCTCACAGCCATAGGTTACTACGGGGAATACCATTGCTTTAACTATGCGGACCTTTGTTGTCAGTGTGATGTCTCTGCTCTTAACTTTTTATCAAGATTTGTCATTGCTCTCCTCCCAAGAAGTAGACGTCTTCTGATTTCCTGGCTGCAGTCAGCGTCTGCAGTAATCTTTGCGCCTAGAAATACAAAGTCTGTCACTGCCTCCACTTTTTCTCCCTCTATTTGCCAGTTATCAATCAAGCCGGTTGCCATAATCTTGGTTTTTTTGAGGTTTAACTGCAACTCAGCTTTTGCACTTTCTTCTTTCACCTTCTCTTGCAAGATGATGCTGTCAAGGTGATGCATGCCATATGCCAGCAAATTTGGAAAACACAAGAATGGCCATCAGATTGGAAAAAATCAACTTATATCCCCATACCAAAAAAGGGAAGCACTAAAGAATGTTCAAACTATCGAACAGTGGCACTTATTTCACATGCCAGTAAGGTAATGCTCAAGATCTTGCAAGGTAGACTCCAGCAATTCATGGAGCGAGAATTGCCAGATGTACAAGCTGGGTTTAGAAAAGGCAGAGGAACTAGAGACCAAATTGCCAATATCCTCTGGATAATGGAGAAAGCCAGGGAGTTTCAGAAAAACATCTATTTCTGTTTTATTGACTATTCTAAAGCCTTTGACTGTGTGGATCATAACAAATTGTGGCAAGTTCTTGGTGGTATGGGGATACCAAGTCATCTTGTCTGCCTCCTGAGGAATCTGTATAACGACCAAGTAGCAACGGTAAGAACAGAGCACGGAACAACGGACTGGTTTAAGATTGGGAAAGGAGTACGGCAGGGTTGTATACTCTCACCCTACCTATTCAACCTGTACGCAGAACACATCATGCAACGTGCTGGACTTGATGAATCCAAGGCTGGAGTTAAAATCGCTGGAAGAAACATTAACAATCTCAGATATGCAGATGATACCACTTTGATGGCTGAAAGCGAGTTCAGCTGGGATACCGTCGTCTCCTGCTGCCTTGTTATTAGCAATGCTTCTTAAGGCCCATTCAACCTCACTCTTCAGGATGTCTGGCTCTAACTCACTGACCACACCGTCAAAGCTATCTCCAATATTATCATCCTTCCTATAAAGATCTTCCGTATATTCTTGCCACCTTTTCTTGATCTCTTCTGCTTCTGTTAGGTCCTTACCATCTTTGTTTTTGATCATACCCATTTTTTGCCTGGAATTTACCTCCGATTTTTCTAATTTTCTGGAAGAGTTCTCTTGTCCTTCCTATTCTATTGTCTTCTTCCACTTCCGCACATCTATTACTTATGAAACCCTTTTTATCCTTGGGAGAATTAGTTACCTTTTAAAAATTATGCTTTAAAATGCAGTTAAAGTATAATCTTCTGCTATAATTGACTATTTAAATAATTGGTACTGGTGAGTGTGTGCCTTTCACCTCTACATTTATCTATAAAATTATTTCATTTTAAAGAACAACATTTCACGTAAAAACATTTTAAAAAGAACATTTCATTTTAAAAACAAATGATCTGTTTGGATTTTCTTAAGTTATTCTCTTTTTTTGAAAAAAGAAAATGTTGCAATTTTAAAAGTCAGTTGGGTGTTTATAGAAAGGAGTACCCAAACAGATATTGAGTCACTTGCACACATTAGGTCGTTGAAATGGCTGGCCAAGAATAAAATGTCCTTTCAAACAGAAAAATACCTGACAATGGGTTTGACTCAATACCATAGGATACCTCTTACCAGAGCAAGATTCAAGCAGCTAGATTCTATGGTTAAATATGGACGATTCCACCAAATGCCATATTTCGAGAGAACATGTGTTTGTGGAGCATCTGAAATAGAAGACATTGCGCATGTCCTATTTAAATGACAATTATATGCCTCAGCAAGGGCTCAGTACCTACAGACATTACTTGACAGAACCATATACTGTACTGGGACTGCAATAAATGACTATGTTACTTCCTTCAGGGTACAAACACATACTTAGCCACTAGAACTGTTAAGTTTATAGTCAGGGCTGTCAGCTGAGAACACATTTTATAGAACAAATTGGGGTGGCATGCAAAGGTGATGAATTCACCTAAACTCATATTGCTTTTGTATTTTATTATTCATCTTATTATAAGTCTTTGCATTAACTTATACTCTTTTATCTTACTCTTTTATCCTTATCTCATCTTATTGTATTTTATCTCATTTTATCTTCACTTTATCTCTAGTCTATTTTACCTGTCTTATTTTACTGTATTTTACTGTGGCTGACACCCATTTCTGATATGGTCAATTGACTAATCAATGAAGTTATACTATACTACTAGAAAGGAGTAGCAAAACCAGTATCTAATTCTCATCTAGGAATATTATTATGAACTACTATATAGAAGGAAAATACCATGTTTCAGAAACCATTACAGAACATCGCTGGGCAGGACATTAAATGCACATGACAAAGAAGCAGCAATAAAGCTTCTCAAAGTAAATTTGTTTTTCAGGAGAACGTGATCATATACCATCTCTTTGTTGGTAGTTGCCTTATATGGATTAGTAAAACTCACTTTATACATTTATTTATTTATAAGTACCAAGGCAGTTATGTCCCTTTAACAATGGGAATAATTTAGAGAGACAACGAAATGTTTTGTTTCTTATCTCATCTTGGACATTTCCCAAATAAAAGAGTTGCACACTTTGTACCACTGAGATTGTAAGTTCAGTGGGAATACAGATGTGCAACTATTCATATCCTGATGCTGCTCCTTAATTCAAACACATATTGCCCTGGGATCATGCAGCTGTAAATTCTTTCAAGGGTGCTGAGAGGTATAGCATACAAGATACAAAGGGCCTTTTCCCCTTTGGTTGGGATGAGCTGCACATTCCTGTGACATTTTCACTGTTTATTATTTTAATGGTTTCAGTTGTACATTGTCTTGGAAGATACTCAAAAATGGTTTTATAGATAAACCTAAATGCAAATACAATTCTTGATTTGTATCTCCTCTTCCACTTTTTCTCTCTGAACGACTTCCACAAGTGCTTCCTTCTGATTCGGTGGGATCACAAACAAGTGTGAATCCATTTAGGTACTGGGCTAATAATGATGATAATAAGCTTATCATATGGAAATCTTTATCTGCTTTTCATGTATACTAAAGTATATAAATATAGATAACTATAGAATAGCTGGTTTCAAACTATTATTTGGTTACTGTAGCTGCACCCCTATTTTATTTTATTTTATTTTATTTTATTTTTTATATTTTACTTTATTTTATTATTTTATTTTATTTTATTTTATTTTATTTTATTTTATTTTATTATTTTATTTATTTATTTATTTATTTTATTATTTATTTATTTATTTATTTATTTTATTATTTTATTTTATTTTATTATTTATTTTATTTATTTATTTTATTTTATTTTATTTTATTTTATTTTATTTTATTTTATTTTATTTTATTTTATTTTATTTTATTTATTTTATTTTATTATTTTATTTTATTTATTTTATTTTATTTTATTTTATTATTTTATTTTATTTTATTTTATTTTATTTTATTATTTTATTTTATTATTTTATTTTTTATTTTTTATTTTTTATTACATGTAAATAGCCACCCATCTCACTAAACATGAGTTTACAACCAATAGTTAAAACAATATCACAACTATTAAAACACTTTAAGAAATAAATAAAAACAAGATAAATAAGATAATAAAAACAAGATTGCGGGAGAATTTTACTGACTAGTTCTGCCACTGTGAATACTATGTGGTTATTATTATACTTCGGGTTTTTAAAAAATGACCATGAAGTAGTTCCTTCCAGATCATATCTTTCTAAATTATCTTTGGGGATGATAATATACAAACAGTTTGGCTTGCTTGCTTGCATTTAACCTAATGCTGTGTGAATATCTGAAACCAGTGTTTCTCAACTTCAGCAACTTTTAAGACGTGAGGACTTCAACTCTCATAATTCCCCGGCCCATGCATGGGCTAGGGACTTCTGGAAACTGAAGTCCACACGTCTTAAAATTGCTGAGGTTGAGGAACACTGTCTTAAATAACTGGATTGTATCACCTAATAAGAAATGGAAGTACTACAAATAACTCTAAATGTAGCTGTGTGTGTGAAAATGGACATTGCATTAAACCTTTTTTTAAAAAATTAAAAAATTATTTAAACCCATACAAATAATAATGAAGATAACACAATAGGAATAATTGCAAAAAGAACTACTAAATTTCATTTCAGGTAAAATACTATGCAACAAGTAGAGCCAGTTTGGTGTAGTGGTTAAGGCATAGCTTTCCAAACTGTGTGTTGCGACACATTAATGTGTTGCGACAAAACCCGGAAGTGCTGATGGCGCGTTGGCGGCGGTGGCAGCGGTGCGCCATCAGTGCTTCCGGGTTTTAGCGCGAAACACGAGGCTGCTGTGCATGCCGCCGCCGCACGCGCACCACCACCGTGCACGCCGCACCGCCACCGCCGTTGGTGTGTCGCCAATGGTGGGACTTTGGAAAGCACTGGGTTAAGGCATCAGGCTAGAAACCGGGAGACTGTGAGTTCTAGTTCCGCCTTCGGCATGAAGCCAGCTGGGTGACATTGGGCCAGTCACTCTCTCTCAGCCCTAGAAGGGAGGCAATGGCAAACTACTTCCAAAAATCTTTGCCAAGAAAATTGTAGGGACTTATTGCCAGGAGTCAAAAAATCACTTGAAGGCAATAAATGAATAAATAAATAAAAACAGCAACTATATGATATAAACAAAATATAAAACTAAAAAGGAAGGTTTTTCTACATTTTCAAAATAATAATAATAATAATAATAATAATAATAATGAAATATACTATTCAGCAATGTCTTTCTTCCGCTAAGCACTGTTTGCCTGCTATGCACTGTCCTAATTCTGCTGAGTAGGGCTGTTTTGCAAAGTGTTCACCTGTAATCTTTGCTGATCCTGAGGATGTGCCAGTACATTCCATGTACAGTATAGTATATCCAAGTTGGTGGGATGCAATCAATAGTGCCTAGATTAGAAAACAGTGTGTCCATGCTTGGAATAAATTTGTACTTTGATTGTCTTTGTAACACAGTGGTCAAAATGTATCAAATATGCTACTGTCATTATCATTGAAAGGGAATGTTGTATGGAAATAATTAAGGCTGGTAATGTATCTACCCCTTCTCTAGCTTACTAAAATGTGTTATGGGAAAGCTTTGATTTACCAAAGCTATGATGGGTGGCAAAATTAATATTTTGGGGCTTACCCAGTGATGTCCATGTATTTGGAAGACTGTGAGTTGAAATATATGAGAGTAAATGGTAAAGAACATGAATGAATGAAAAACAGATAAACTGTATGCAACTAAGAGAAAGATGGAAGATGAGCAAAGAGAACAGAAATTTACAAGATGAAGGTCTGTTGCTGAACGAGATAAGAATAATATATGTTAAAAGGAATACATGTGGGAGAATGAATGGAATGCTTAGCAAATGGTTCAACATTGAGAGGACTAGAATGTGTGATTTCTCCTTCGTTGTTTACAGTATTTATGGTTAAATATATAAGGAATGTTTATGGTGATGGAAGAGGTGTGTGGGTTGGGATTTGAACATATGTGTATTTTTGTATGCGGATGATGCCTTGTTGGCTGAAAAGACCAAATGATTTGCAGGAAATCTTAGATAGATCGCATGATGCAACACACTGTTGTGAACTGAAAATGAATGTATCAGAAACCAAGGCAGTTGTGTCTGGAAATGAATATATTAAAAAAATCAAGACAGTTGTGTTTGACAGAGAAAATGGAGTGAACAATTCCAAGATACACATAAATAGTGAAAAAAGTAGAGCAGGCAGATAAATTTCCACACTGCTCAAGAGATGGGTCTGGCTGGAGTGGCCTATCTGTAAATAAAATATAAAATAAATAAATAAATATGGTGTCTCGGCAGAATGTTTCTAAAGATGGAAAACTGTATGGAGAAATTTTAACATGTACAAATGCTGGTACAAGGTAGTGGGTAAGATGTGATCTCTTGTGAGGAATGAACGTTTATCACAGTGCTTTCCAAACTGCCGCCGTTTGTGATACACCAATGGCGGCAGCGCACGCGTGCACGGAGGCGGTACGGCACGCGGCGGCGGTGTGCATGGCAGCGGCAGCCTTGCTAAAATGCGGAAGCGCTGATAGCGCGCCACTGCCGCTGTCGCCACGCACACCGCCGCCACCGCTTCACAACACACTAAACTGTGTGTTGCGACACACTAAAGTGTCGCGACACACAGTTTGGAAAGCTATTGTCTATCAAAAGAAGCAAAATGACTGCGAATAGCAGCCTGCTTCTGCTATTTTGTTATATGTAAGTGCAAGTTTGGTGTGTTAATAGAAACATAAAATAAGCTGAATGCAGTAGGAATGGGGTATTTAAAAACTGTATATGGAAAACAAGAGCAGGTGGAATCAAGACTGAATAAGTGCTGGATGAATGTGGATTGAGTGTAAAAAAGAGTGACCCATTTGAAAGAAGAACATGAAGGTAGTTTGGTGAACTATAAGGAACAAATGAATCACAAATATATGAAAGAGGAATTTGTGAATTGAGAGGAAGACCAATACTGAGAAAATCATGGTTGGATGGTCTTGATGAGAGCCTCAAAAAGAAAGAATTTCAAAAATCAAAATGTAATCTATAATGTATAGATATGGTGGAAGCAAGGATGGTTTGCAAGGATAAAAAGTTATAGAGTGATACAGTGAACAGTGCTGGGGTAAACTAGATTTAACCATACAGTATTTCCCTCCATTTTTGAAATCTTGTGTGTTTAATTTCTTTAGCTTACAATTTCTCACTCCTTTTCTGCACTTTGCATAGCACTGTCTCCCCCCAACAGCGTGACAAGCATTTGTGTGTGTGTGTGTGTGTGTGTGTGTGTGTGTGTGTGTGTGTACATTGTATAATTGCAGTTTTCAGCCATTCTATTTGAAGATTAATATGTTTCAACCCTTTCTTTTTAAAAAAGCGTATCTTTTAAGTAATTAAAAGCATTACAGTAAGTTTTAGTGATTACAAAAGGAAACCAAGTGTTTCAAGCAAGATAAAGCTAAAAGAATAATTATACTGAGATATATATTCTGGAATGGGCAGAAAGCCCTTTATCCTTGAAATACTGTGGTCTCTGACTTCCTTCCTCCCAAAAGGGTAGCAATTCAAGGAGAAAATTGCCTCCAAATGTGCCCAACATTTTGATGCAAGAAACAAAAGAGAATCTTCTGGCCTGCCTCAAGTCTTTTCTAACGCTGCCACCCTGGAACTGCCAATTTCATGCGAGCATATTTTTCTCTTCTATAGTACAGAAGAAGAAGGAAAAAAAAAACCATTTTTATTTCATCATTTCAAAAGTGGATATACTTTTCTCAAATTGAACAGCCAAGTCTCATATAACTTCAACATTGTCTATTTTTCACAGATGTACAGTAAGGACCGGGAAAGTCAGAATATCACCATGCAAAAAAACCCGCTGAAGTCTATGCCAGAGGCCCAAAGTCAAGCAATACGGTAGCTTTACTATGTCCATAAACATCCTTAAAGTGACAGGAACCACCAAAACATCAACCAGCTTAGAAAGGATAAGGATAAGGACCAGTGCTGTTGCATATATTTTTTATGTCTGTAGAATATGTGGCTGAGTTTTTAAAAAACCAGGCCTCAAAACTTTTTTCCTGTTTGGGCTCAGGAGCACATGTTCACCCCCACTCAGGATTGTTAATTTGCCCAGGTGCCGGCCAGTCTGGGAGTTCTGACCAACCAGAATTAGCTGTTAGAGCTTTGCCCATATTGGGAATCTGTTGCCTAGGTGTTTTGGTCACATGCTGAATCCTGTCCACTCAGAGGCTGGTCAGGTAAAGGTTTAAAAATGTAAATGCCTTTTGTCCTTTTGTTCTCTCTCTGCATTCTGCTCTCTGCTATCTAAATGGCTATGTTAATCAACCATGCCATGCTTTGGCTAAAGAAGAAGATTCAAGGTTTGTTCCTATGTTTTTGTTTTAAATAAAGCAACATTTTTACTACAAACTTATCTCTTGGTTTTTCCATAACTCTGATCACAAATTTTATAAAAATACAAAAAGTGCTTCATCAGAATTTAACAACTGCCAAGCTGTAACAATGTGCAAAACTGAATCTAACATGCTTTAAGTTCTTCAGCAAGTTTCACATGTTCTGTTGCACTTTGTCATGGAGGGAATGGTTGCCTCTTCACTCTACTCTAACCAATATCTCAGCGGCAAAGAATGTGCACAAATCCAGCAAGACCTCCTCCACTACTCAGCAGTGCAATTGTCTGAAGTATAGTAAAAGTGGCACAGCCATGTCTGTGTGGAGAAGGGAAACTCTGTGAAACTGTGAAATACTTGCATATCTAACAGAGAGCATTCTGAGAAAAATGAAACACTTTCCTAGGCCAGATTCCAAACCTAGTCATAGAAAGGAATCATTCTTCCTCTAGGAGCAATCCTAAAGATTTTAGAAGCTTTCACATCTACTTTAAAATTATCATACTGCTTGAACCAAAAATCTTGTTTATCTTAACTATGATTTTTTGAACAACCCAACTCTAAGCCATAGTTTATGAAACTTGTTTCTTTATATAAAGCACCACAGTTTAGAGTTTGAAGAAGACACTAAATTATTGTCAATTCTTCGTTTTCCTCATTTTGGCCACAATGGATGAGAGGGAAGAGATTGTGTTCCAAGGGCTAGACCAGAGCTTTCCAAACTTTTCATGTTGGTGACACACTTTTTAGACATGCATCATTTCGCGACACACTCTTACAGCAGGGCACAAGGCAGGCACTAGGACCTGTGCGGAATCACAGCAGGTTTGGAGGCAGCAAGGCACAAGGCAGGCACTAGGACCTGCGTGGAAGCCAGGAGGCAGTAGCAACCACGACACACCCAGACACTGCAGCCAACACACTAATGTATCCCGACACAGAGTTTGGAAAGCTCTGGGCTAGACAGTGATGCTAGGCTTGTTCCTGTTAAATGACCTTATTTTATTACAATATTCACATCTGAAAGGAGCTAATGTCTGACAACAGTACTATACCAGAGCAAAACAATTATTGCTTCCCTCTTTTATCTCTTACTTTTATGAAACTATCTTCATGGTAATTGTCCTACTACATTTCTCAACGGCTGTATCTTTCTATATTCTTACCAATATTAGGGTGCTTCAAAAGGCGACAGATTCTAGCTTCTCTCTCTAATTTCTGGTGTTCTGCAAGAAATAAAAATATACATAATTTTAGAAAAATATTTTCTTAATTTAACAGAAGTAAAACAAATTGAAACCTGGACATATAATACAGTATATAATGTCCTTTGTGTAAGTGAAATTGCAATAATTCTGTATTCCAGCTAGACATTTTCCTTTCTGAAACAAAACAGGAAGTGGTCATCACACCTACTCAAGTCAAAAATTGAAGTGTAAAATTTCACTTTCATATCCTGTATTCATTATAAAATTGTGGCTTTGACAAGAGGGGTCCAAGTCAGAGGTTGTGGACATGGACAGTAAAGGACTGTGCCTCAGTCCTCCAGCTCTATCTTCCAACTCATATTTTGATTCTCTTTTACTTCTTTGTTCCTTTTCACTTTCCTGAGGGAGAGAATTGAAGGCATTACTGTAAAGAGGAAATATATTATACGAGCATAGGTTTTTCCTATAACTGTGAACAACTTTAATGAAAAGGCTCCAATCAGTATTCTGCAAGGGGCTGGCAGAGGATGTGTAGACCTGCTCTTTTTCTACAAAAAATTAACCATGTATCACTAGTAATTTTCAGAGTTTATGTTTTACAAAAATCATTGCCAATTTGGGAATCACAGTGAATGATAACCACAACAAATGAATGAAGAAGGAGAGAAATGGATTGAGAGAGGGCAGGGGAAGAGGTAGGTATACTATATCTGGGCTGCAAAAATCTGGATGCGCACTAGATGAGGTACATAAAGCTTGCTGCCATCTATGATTGTCTGGATTTTTACTCACCAGATGTGCCTAACCTCTTCATCTGCCCTCCCTCAATCCAACTATCTCCTGGATAATTTAAGGGAAAAAGACTCCCAAGTCCATAATAAAATCCAGATCTATGTAAGTTACCTCTTCTAAGCCTTCACAAAGAATATTTACTTATCTATCAAATTTATATAGCTGCCCATCTCACAAGAAGTGACTCTGGTTGGCATACAATAATCAAGTAAAAAACAGCACATACAGTATATAAAATATAAAAAGTCAACATTAAAAATTAAAAGTTATTAAATTTAAAAGTATACAAACCCTAGGCAGACAGAGAGTAAGTATATCCACCTCAATAGACCTCAAATCCACCGCCCAGAGTCCCCTCGTGGGAGATGGCGCGGTGATAGAAGTCGAAACATACATACATACATACATACATACATACATACATACATACATACATAAATAGTGGAGCCATCTAAACAAGTCTCTGGTTCACTGGAACCCCCAGGCCTGGTGACATAACCAGGTCTTGAGGGACTTCCAGAACATCAAGAGGGATGGAGCGAACCTAATTTTTTTGGGGGGGGTATGTTCTACAAGACGGGCACCATGGCAGAGAAGGCCCATCGCCTGAGACCTACCAAATATAATACTGACCTTGCTGTCAGAATTATCAAAAAGTTTAATACAAGTACACACACACACACACAGACAGCTGTTCAAACATTGTAACAAAATGGATTAAGCAGCACATTTTCTTTTTTTTTCTATTTTGTAGCAATGCTTCTTCCTTCAAAAACAAAACAGCAAAACAAAAACAAAAGACAACTTGTTTCTTCCACTTTAAGCACTGAATAAGTACTGACACAAACTAGCTCACCTGAGAAAACAGCATTCTGCTTCATTATGAATATTATTACTGTACCACTAGTTTGACTTCAGTGCATCCCATGGTTGCTAATTCAAAATCAACCCTGGCTCATTGCTTCCCACAAGCATACACAAATTCATGTTAGGTTTATCCACTTTATATTAAGAAAGCTTTAAAAAATGGGTGGAAGGTTTTTCTGGGCCTCCAACTACCAAATACTAAATTTGGTAGTTTAATTTCTCTTGTTACAGTAATGTCATATTGAGCCTGCCTTCAATACACTATAATGATTATATGTTATGATGATTAATCTGAATTGTATCAGTATCCACTGCCTCACCTCAGTATGTTTTGGAGGCACTATGCAGTAGGATGCAAAAAAATAAAACAAAATAAATATCTTTATTACGGTCTTTGACCAGCCTTTACAATAGAAGAAGAAAAATAGTTTAGTCCCACAATTCATTATCAGGAAAAAAAGGAAAACAATAAAACAGTGAAACAACATGTCTAATTAAAAGTTTTGCACAATGATATAACTTGATAAAAACATTTGGCCACCTGGTGTGTGAGTGTAGAGTCAGCCTCCCTTAAAAAGAAATAAACATAAAATCGATCAGTATGACCCTAAAATTTGGAGATGATTGGGGAGATCAGAGCACGTCTTGGGGCATCATATAAAGGACGCCGTATGAAGACATGGGCAAGAGTTTCTACCTCCCTGGATCCACAAGGGCAAAGTCTCTGTGAATAAGGAGTCCCATTGCAGCTATATGCCTACATACATAAGGAAAGCAATATAATTAGTATTTAATAATGATAATCATTTTTGTTAACAAACTAGAACTAAAATTTTGCAGTTTTAATTTTTAACATTAAAGCTTTTGAGGTTAAAAAAGTTTGTATGCAGCAAGCTAACAGGGGCTGCTAAAACTGAGCCACTTTGAATCACAACCAAGCTGAGCTTATTACAGGAGGCCTCAAGGAGGGCTGCTATTACTAGCAATGAAGCAAATATTTTATAAGTCAATTATTTTATGAACTTTAACCTAATTTTCTGCTTCTTTGAGAATAGCTCATAATTTCTTCTGAGTTAACCTGTCACTAAGCAATTATTCAGTTTTTAGCAGTAGGTAAGTACCCTGAATGAGGTTTTCAGATGGCCATGGAACATACAGTGATGGACTATATAGGTCAAATTCTCACAGGTATGCAAGTCAGATGTTGTATCTGTATAATTATTTGGTATAATAGAGTATTCTGGAAACTTGTGATCCATACAATGGCATGCTAACTTAGAGGCAAACAAGAGAATACATTGTACAAAATATCTTGTAATGCTCCTGAAAAGTGGCCAAGTTTGGAGCTGAATTTCCAAGATAACTATTATTATATAGTAGGGATCTACCAGACCTAAAACAGCGACAGATAGGGCTGAGACTCAGAGTAAACGGAAGAACCTGGTCATTCCTTACATGGCTGGCGTGTCTGAAAAGATAAAACGGATATTTGGCAAACACCACATACCTGTGTCTGTAGCTTGAATCATGTCAACTGGATTTCTATTTTCTTAGTGGAAACGTTTCACTCCTTATCCAAGGAGCTTCTTCAGTCTGAGTAAAGTTAGTAAGGGAATCCTTAAATATGTTTCTAGGCTGGCTGTGTGACCTTGCACCTGGGGCTAGGTCATGGTTATTTTTGAGATGTTTGTTTCTAAATCCCTTTATCATCTAAAGGAGGATCGTTAAGATTACCCTGCTGCTGTTGAGCTTGCGAAATGGTCTTAATCTTCCTAGGCACAGAAGACAAAGCAGGAAGGAAGATAGGGGAAAGGTTATGCCTGAGGCCCCCACCTCTATTCAAGGAAGGATTTTCCAAGTTGGCATGAATGGATTCCTTGACCCCTCTCTCAAACCACCTATCTTCTCTGTCTAAAATGTGAACATTAATGTCCTCAAATGAGTGTCCTTTTTCCTTTAGATGAAGATAAACTGCTGACTCTGGTCCTGTGGTGTTACTTCTCCTGTGTTGGGCCATCCTCCTGTACAAAGGTTGTTTGGTTTCTTAGGTGGTTTGAGAGAGGGGTCAAGGAATCCATTCATGCCAACTTGGAAAATCCTTCCTTGAATAGAGGTGGGGGCCTCAGGCATAACCTTTCCCCTATCTTCCTTCCTGCTTTGTCTTCTGTGCCTAGGAAGATTAAGACCATTTCGCAAGCTCAACAGCAGCAGGGTAATCTTAACGATCCTCCTTTAGATGATAAAGGGATTTAGAAACAAACATCTCAAAAATAACCATGACCTAGCCCCAGGTGCAAGGTCACACAGCCAGCCTAGAAACATATTTAAGGATTCCCTTACTAACTTTACTCAGACTGAAGAAGCTCCTTGGATAAGGAGTGAAACGTTTCCACTAAGAAAATAGAAATCCAGTTGACATGATTCAAGCTACAGACAATTCCACCTGGATGACTGAGAACCTTCATAGACATACCACATACCTGTATATTTCAAACCCACCAACACACTGAGACAGAGGCTTGTACACCCCAAAGATCAAACTCCAAAACACAAGGAAAGCAATGTAGTGTATGCAATCCAGTGCAGTGAGGAGTGCTCTGAACTCTACATTGGAGAAACCAAACAACCTTTGTACAGGAGGATGGCCCAACACAGGAGAAGTAACACCACAGGACCAGAGTCAGCAGTTTATCTTCATCTAAAGGAAAAAGGACACTCATTTGAGGACATTAATGTTCACATTTTAGACAGAGAAGATAGGTGGTTTGAGAGAGGGGTCAAGGAATCCATTCATGCCAACTTGGAAAATCCTTCCTTGAATAGAGGTGGGGGCCTCAGGCATAACCTTTCCCCTATCTTCCTTCCTGCTTTGTCTTCTGTGCCTAGGAAGATTAAGACCATTTCGCAAGTTCAACAGCAGCAGGGTAATCTTAACGATCCTCCTTTAGATGATAAAGGGATTTAGAAACAAACATCTCAAAAATAACCATGACCTAGCCCCAGGTGCAAGGTCACACAGCCAGCCTAGAAACATATTTAAGGATTCCCTTACTAACTTTACTCAGACTGAAGAAGCTCCTTGGATAAGGAGTGAAACGTTTCCACTAAGAAAATAGAAATCCAGTTGACATGATTCAAGCTACAGACAATTCCACCTGGATGACTGAGAACCTTCATAGATATATAGTAGGGATGTAATGGGGCTGTGTAGGATTTGAATTCAAAGGAGAAAAGGTGCTTCTACACCAGGGCTTTCCAAAGTGCCGCCGCTGGTGATACACCAGCGGTGGCAGTGTGGCGGCGGCGCGCGCGCGCACGGCGGCGGCATGGGGGGTGTGCGGCGGCGCGCGCATGTACGGCGGCGGCGGCAGCCTCCACTAAAACATGGAAGCACTGATCCCGCGCTGCTGCTGCTGCCGCCGTGCACGCGCGCACCACCGCTTCCGGGTGGTGTGGCGACACACCATGCTGTGTGTGGCGACACACTTTTGTGTCGCCACACACAGTTTGGAAAGCTCTGCTGTAGGGTGTGAACATACCATCTCTCTGCATCTTCTTAAAGCAGCTGCAAATTTCCCCAGGATCCTTCTTCAATTGCTGCACGGTTCCAGGAAAAGACACATTTGGCTCATAGATATGCCACCGAGCACTCCAAAACACATTTCTGCCTTTGAATATGAAGAGCTACCCCTATGATGCAACTGCTAACACCTTTGCTCTGAAAACATTGCATATGTGTTCATCTCATAATGTATGGTGGAATAGAGGAATTACCATAAAAAATTGACATGGCTGAACATTTAAGGGAGTAACTGAAATAAAATAACTTATTCTTCTCTTAACTGGTGTTTTCAATTAGTCCTGCTGCCCATGGTGAGTAAAACATTTTCACATCTGCATAATGGCATATATAAAAGACAAATGAAACATTCTGATTTCTTATAGAGTACCTACGATATACTCTACAGTCACTAAGTCCCTATATAAATAAAAATGAAGTTTACTCAGCCTAATTTATTTCACACCACACTTAATTTATCTCGTCTGACATGATACAGATCATTAATGCCAAGCTGTTAAAATATTCCTTGATAATGAAAAGAAAAACAAAGCAGGGTATAATGGCAGAGAAAACATCCCAGTTATTATCTAGAATGGGATAATAAGAAGTAGTATATCAGGAAATATATATCTTTTTGGTTATTTTTACATGGTTAATTGAAATTGGCTTCTATTAAAAATAAAAAATAAAACTGTTATTTATGCTGTTACAATGTGTGTCATCTGATCTTAATTTTACATTTCAAATAAATCTAAGCAAAAGACCAACTAACTGGGTTAAAATTGGATTTAAACCAGTTAGAAATAAAAATAGAATGTAACTAAAAGGAGCTAGGGGAAGTGGCACTGCCCCACCATCACAGGAAAAAAAGAAAAACATTTCAGGTATGGAATCAAGCAGAAAATAAAGAAGATATAACACATTTAAAATCAGGAAATATATAGCCTATGGCAGAGCTTTCCAAACTGTGTGTCACAACACAAAAGTGTGTCGCTACACACAGCGTGGTGTGTCACCACACCACCCGGAAGCGGCGGCGCGCGCGTGCATGGCGGCAGCAGCAGTGGCGCGGGATCAGTGCTTCCGTGTTTTAGCGGAGGCTGCCGCTGCCGCCGTGCACGCGTGCGCCGCCGCACGCCCCCCGCGCCGCTGTCGTGCACGCGCGCGCCGCCGCACGCCTCCCCGCGCCGCCACCGTGCGCGCGCGCGCGCCGCCGCTGGTATGTCGCCAGCGGCGGCACTTTGGAAAGCCCTGGCCTGTGGAGTCCTTGGTGCTCTCTGAGCCTTGTTGTTTTCTTGCAGACGTTTCATTGCCAGGCTAGGCAACATCTTCAGTGTGAAAAGGGAGTGGAACTTGCTCTCTGTGTACATATATAGCCTAAAATGGATTTTACCAACTTACAGTATTTCATTTGCATCAGGCAGTGGTGGCTATGGATTACAGAAGCTGGAGAAGGGCTGGCTAAGAGTTGAGGCTAAGACCTGATGCAGCCAGTCTCTTAGCCAAGCCATAAAATGGGGACAGGCTATGTGACAGGTATCTCCTCTTTTGGTTTCTTCATACAGCTGTTAAATTATTGAGAGTATCCATGAATGAGCATAACACTCATGTGTTATAACACTTAAGAAAGGGGAGAAGGGCACCATTTAATTCTCTCAAAGATTTTCCTCTATGCATGTGGTGGGGGCAGAACTGTGGGGTGATAGACAGAAAAAGATCAAAGTAACTGTCCTTTATTTTCTCCATCTTGATGGCTGTTTCCACTACTACTGTACCTTCAAAGGAAGAAACAGTGGAACCTACATATTTGTTTAAATATGGAGGGAGATTGCAAATACCAAATTTTGTGGATAGCAGATGGAGGACTTAGAAAATAAAGTATATCTTTCCATTTTTTGTGAAAAGAATTAGGATAATGTCTAATATAACCTAAGGTGGGCATCTGATAATTTACATTATTGGCAATTGTCTTTTTTTTTAAAAAAAAAAGCCTTCCTTTTTCATTTTCATAGAGAATAAATTAATGCAATCCATTCAAGCAGCTACATACTGTATTGTACCACAAGCAACTAGCTTTATTTAAAGTGTAGAGGTTAACATCCAGAGTTTATTTTGGACATGCTTAAGAGTAAGTATGTATTCAAGGAAGTTTTCTAATTGTTTGTTGTTTGAGCAGTACATCCAAAGAAAACATGCCAGACTGCAAACGTTTCTGAAACTGTCCTAATTTTTCTCTTTCAGAGTCAAGGACATTTTATAGGACTGCTATTTTCACAAGATGGGCATTTCCAAACTTTAGTTCTTAGATAATTCAGAAACAGCTTGCTTATTCTCATCACATCGTACAATTCTCAAGACTCTCTGTCCAGGAAGCTGTTCTGCTCAAATAGGTTCAAAGAGAAAGAACACACCCCTTTGTCCCTATCCATCTAACCTTCTCTAAAGCCAACGCTGGCTACTGGACTTTTCACAAGTAACATACTTCTCCCAACCAAATCCTTTAGGAAGCATCATCTTCTCCAAGGGTAACATTTGAATTATCTTCTTTATTTACTACTTTCTCTGGAGAGCTACCTGGTGTCCCAAAAAGAAGGCACTGTTCTAATATATCATGGACTTTAATGGGAAAAGTACTTTTCCCCTTCAGCAGCGCCCAGTCTTCCTAATGTTTCCTATTTTTACGTACTTGTCTGGTAGCCATGATTGCCAAGACAACTCTCTCACAGAGGTTACAAAAGTATAATGGATACTTGTAGGCGATGCTACAAAAACAGCCAATTTGTTTAAAGGCCTGTTGGATGAAAGGAGACTAAATGAGGGCACACAGTATGCCTGAAGTTACTTTTCTGCATGGGCATTGCCATTCCTCCAGCCTTTTGAATAAGATTAGGCAAAACATATTCAATTAATCTGACACACTTTGTAAATGATTGGATACAAATGTGGGCATAGGTAGGGTTACCAGATACCTGAACAGGCAAAGGAGGATACGGACAATTGTAAAGGAGGACAAATGGGAGGAAAAGGAGGACACATTAATCAACTGAAATTAATTAATGGCATCTGTGACGAAAATTACAGATAAAAACTGCAAAAAAAAAAAAAGGTACTTAGGCCTACATGTATTTGAAATTACTTTTTCCAACATCAGAACACTGGTTTTTCAGTTGCAGGAATGTGCTAGAACTGGTTAGGAGGCAAAAGGATATACAGTAACTGATTAAGGTCTTGTCAATTTCAGGCAGCAGCACAAGCCCCCTGGAGGGTACTAATCAAATAATTGAGGTCACAGAGTGTAGTGGCAACGCGGAAGACTATTGTTATCTTGAGGAGTCAAGTGACATATTTTGATTTTCTCCCTCACATGAAGTTTAGAGTTTATTTTGAGTTATACTGATTGTTTAACTGGCTTGTTTTTATTTCTGTTTGGAATGGAGGGGGAGATAGATTACCCCAAGCTTGTTAGTTTAAGCATAGGTTCACTCCTCCAACAGCCCCTCCAGTGGCTTGGAATGGGGGGGGGGGGAGATAAGAAATTGCTGCTGTTAGGCATTGGCTTATCTGTAAAGCTTCCCAGGCTCTGGGATGATGTCATAAACAGGTGTTCTGGCCCCCAAGAAGTATCCCAGCCAAGGTCAGGCGATGCAGCCTCTGTACCATGGAGACCTGGTCACGGGGTTTGGGGGCCAGACTTTGATAAAAACCTTAGGATTGTCTTTTGAGTTTGGGAACCTCTATACAGATGCAGGACGCTAGGTGCTGTAGAACAAAGAGCCTTCCTTTTGGGGTTATTCTCGCTATCCTGGTCAGCTTCCTGGTAGCAAAAAGGGAATAAAGGTATCACCTTGCTTTGGTATGTATGATTTCTTTCTTTATGCTATGCTTTTTATGCTTTTGTTTAATCTGCCTAAACTGTGTTTCTGTTTGAACCCTGGTTTCTGTTTAACTTTGTTTGCTTAAGTTTATAATAAAGCTTTAAGTTTCTTTATCCACTGGCGTGCTTATTATCTCTGGATCTAAAAGAACCAATTGTCTGAGCACCTGATCACTGCTTGGACACTTGGCAGGACACAGAGCTGAGCTTGTTCGCTTGTGGTTAGCACTTATGCGGGAAGAGCTGTGCTGCAGAGAAAAGCTGCTCAGGAAGAGATACTCAAAAAACTGAATAATATTTGACTTTAAGGCTATGCCTGCTGGACCGAGGACATGAGGACAAAAAGGAGGACATATCCTCCTTTTGCCAGACATCTGGTAACCGTAGTGATAGGGGAATGGGGAAAGAATATCTGTCAATTACTCAGCTCATACCTTAAGGGTTTCGTTTACTTTAAAAAAAGTAGATTCACATTTATCCTCAAATAATGTTAAAACAGGAATGAAAAAAAAGTATTGTATTCATAAGCCCCTAAGTACTCTTCTGGGACACTTGTACCTAGAAGACACTTGTACACTTTTTACTGTTCACAGTAGCCCGAAGTGCTACTGATAATATCACTGTTTGAGTACTCTTAGGGTATTCTGGTTTGGGAAATAATGAACCTGTGGGAGGAGAAAATGTGACTCAGCATACTCTAGTACCGCCCACTCTGCCTCCAGCGTGGAGGACAAATTTCTCAAAGCAGGAATCTTTAATAGCCACCTAGGTCCCCCTATGATTAGAATCCTCATTTTCCCAGAGTTCTAACCACTGTGAAGGTCTGCAGTGATTACAGAAGCAATTTGGCTACTCAATTTTAATCTCATTGTATGGGTGGCAACGAGGACAGTACTCATTCTTTTCTACAGCAGAATGCCAAGTTAATAGTCATGCCTATGAATTAATATCTAGCTAATAATGTATCAACTCATATGTTCATTATTCTCTGTTCATGATACTCTTTTACCTGACTTACCCTTTTGTTTCTTTTTAATTAGTACTTTAATTACAGCTTTCAGCTGTAATTCAGCATCTTCATATTCACACTCAAAGGAAAATTCAGATTCTAGTTAAAAAAACATTAATGTAATTTTCAGTTCCAGAAATAACATCTGAGCAAAAAAAAAAAAAAAGGTTCTAAAATAAGACTTGCATAGATGAAAACCTCTCTAATTACTCCCTTCAGCACATTAAAACACAGACACACATAAATGCAAATTCCGTGGTTTTGCTCATGGCATATAGTATCATAGGTGAGAGATTTTTTTATAGAATCTTGACTGGTACTAGTTGCTGGAACTATGACTCCTTTCACTTTAGTCTTTAAAAGAAGATGAGATTCCTACTGAGCATGTGAGTCATACAACTACCACTTAATATATTCATTTTAATATTTTATATAAATATTTCCTATTTAAATAAATAGGAAAATAACAATGGAGAACTGTTAGAACCTGTAGGCAACAGCAAAAGTTAATATGAAAAAGAGAAATGCTTAGAGTTGCCTTGGCAGGAAAAAGAAATCCATATCCCAGTTGTACTGTATACCTAGAGGCTGTGTGGTTACTATAGGAGCATTCTGGAGCTTATCTACATATTTGAGACTTGAGATCTGACACGCAACCTTACATCAGGAATGAAGGAAATAAGAAGGAAAAGGATGGGAGGAAAGGAAGACTTATCTACTGGAAAAGTATAATACTATTCACATTTTTCTCATACAGAGACAGTGGAAATCTTAGCAGATGAGATTTTTAACTGTATTTTATCTCCCACACCTACAAACACAAATCTATTTCAGCATTGGTCTGTACGGAAAAAAATCCAACAACTAATGTAAGAATATCTAACAACTACAACATTTCCAACAACTAATCTTTAAAGCTTCTAATATTGCCTGGGTTCAGATCTCAAATAAGGCTATATAAGAACAGTCAACACTGAATATGGTATTTCATAATTCAAGAGGGAAATTATTTCAGTGTGAGAAGTACAGGCTTGTGATCTGTTTTTCACTATTCCCAATTTTTGTTTTCTAGTACTCTGTTTGTGGGGAGGGAGGTATTTACTCTGCCTAAGAGGATAAAGTACTTTGTGCTGATTCTGTTCTTAAAAATCATAATCTGAATCTACAATGAAACCTTTAATGGACTATCAAAACTAAGTTATTATTAGTTTATTTAAATGGCTAGCTTCATTACAAAATTATTAAAAAGTTTTTTTTAATTACTGAACATAGTATGCAAAACCTAATAAACACCAGCTAAAATGCTAATATTGAAATTTTGCAAATCCTGATATAAACATTAATCACTTATTTTAGTTATTTAAAATATGGTTTGACCCTGCCTCCAATGTATTTTCATTCATCCCTTATTTGCAATTGCAAAACACGGATTCTTCAAAGATTCGTTAAGACTTTCCTGGGTAGACACCCAGAATCCCAAGATTTGACTTTCTAGAATAATAGTATACAACCTCATATTTTTACAAACTAGAGCTCTGAATTACTTTATCCAGAAAAAGAAATAGCTGCCTCTTTAAGCCTCTCAGCCAACAACGTTATCACTTATTTATGATGTACCTAGCATTAAACTGAAGACAAAAGACCCATACTCTACAAGACCTCAAATTTAGGATTATTTGTATTATCTATTTAAATTGATTTATATGGCCACCCACCTCACTAATGAAATAAAAATACGTATCAAAACCAACCCTGTTTCTTGTTGAGTTTATAAATGACTCCCTAAATCTACTTCTCTTTTCTTTTCCTTTTGCCAAGTTCTTGCTTTAGGCTAACCTTTTCAAAGTAATTGATTCTACTGGAATATTTTGAATTAAAAAAAGAGTTAAAAATGAAAACTAAAAAAGGAAGACAGTCTATGGAAGAGATGGGTAAAGATTTTTGGTCATGTCAAAGTCATATTGTTTTTCCATGAAGGCAATAGGAAACAGTTTGCCCATCTCTTCTTATAGGTTTTTTTCTCCCAAATTCCTAGATTAGACAATAGCTCTGCTTTTTTTCAGTGGTCTCCGATCCACGAACTAACAAGGATCCAACTCTGCTTAACTTTTTATGATTACCCACAGACAAAATGTATCTTCCAATGAATCTGAATTCCAAAGTATCTGAAGCAGATGCTAGCCTAAAGAATCTTGATGGCAGGGTATGGGCTCAAATCAGGTTCAGTACCACGTTCCTTGCACAGGCATTTGGCTTATTTTTTAAAGGATTTTTTAAAAGGGTAAACATAAAATGTATGAATATCCTTAATACATTAAACACCAACTAATATGCTGAAATAGAGCCTTTATACTTAAAATTGAATATATGTGACATGTCATGTCATGTCATGTCATGTCATGTCATGTCATGTTTATATAACTTTTTCTGTTGTTTATTCGTTCAGTCGCTTCCGACTCTTCGTGACATCATGGACCAGCCCACGCCAGAGCTTCCTGTCGGCCGTCACCATCCCCAGCTCCCCCAAGGTCGAGTCCATCACCTCCAGAATATCATCCATCCATCTTGCCCTTGGTTGGCCCCTCTTCCTTTTGCCTTCCACTTTCCCTAGCATTATGTAACTTTAATCTCTCCAAAAAGAGATGCTAAAGCAGGAGAAAAGCATCAAGACACTCCCTATTCACCCATATGCAAATGGGCAGAAAGGTTCAATACATGCTTGTTGGCTTTCTTTCAGATAAGGAGATGGGTCAGATTTTCTTCAACCAAGTTTGAATAAACAAGTTTGAGTCTTCATTTTTCACTACTGGACAATTTCCTGTCTTGTGGCTTGAGGTACAAAGAATACCATTGACTTCTTTGGAACAGAATCCAACAGGCCTAAGGAAAGACTGGGTGAATAATAACGACATAATTTTTAAAATTAAAATCGCTGACTAAAACCTTGAAACATTCAGGCATCTACCACCACATAAGAAACCATATGTCAAGAGGCACAGATTTCTTTCAGCACTGATGCACACAGAATTTGGACAAACTTGCATTCAGTATCAGGAACCAGAATAAAAATAAGAGCTATTTAAATCAACTTTCTGGTATGTCTCCTTATTGACGTCAGACCTCATCCTCAAAGAGTTCCATTGAGAAGTAAAGTCCACAGCTTATAAATGGTGAGTCATGCTTGAACCTTGGCTTTGTTGCATTTTTCATCTCTAAGTATTCCAACCTTCTAAATTTTGGCCAGTAGCACTTCAGTATATACAAGAAATGACTCAGAAATACAAACTGGATTCCAAAAACAGTGTAGAAATGACACTGAGATGACTAAAGAAAAATAATTTCCTTTTTCTTTGTGAAGCTGGTTCAGTAAATAATCTACATTCAGATATAAAATGAATACAGTATAATGCCATTATATTATTATAAATTCTTGCTGAATTACCAGGATTTCAGCCCAAGCACAATTACTAAGGAGTAGGTGCTATTAAATGCTAGTAAATTTCTAATGAGTTACATTATGGGCAGGCAAACTGGCATCTCCAGATGTTTTAAATTATATCTTTCCATAAATTCCAGCCATTACGTCCATTGATCAAAGATTATAGGAGCTGTAAAACATCTGGTGAACACCAGCTGCCTAACTCTGGTCTACATCTTCCATCATCTTTTGGAAAATGCCAACCTCATCATTTCCTTAAACTTCATTTAAAACCACCAGCTATTAAATTTATCGAGCTTAGACAAAGCTATCGTATAACAAATAAAACAAAAGAAAAAGATTCAGACATAACTCCAAAATTGGAGACACCAGTATTTACACTGGATCCGCAGACTTCCCCTTGCCCCACTTCTATATGGCCTGGAGGATAACTTAAATAGAATTTAGTTTCACTTTCACAAAACCTGTTAGCACCCATTTACAGGTCCTAGGAGCCCCAAGTAGAGAAGGACCTAAGACCTTTTATCCCACAAAAATGGGACTCATTTTCTTCCACTTGGACGTGAGTTAAAAGAGCTAAACTCCTGCCTGAAGCTTCTCCTAATTATTATTGATTCTTTAAGGTTACCAGGGTCAGAACAAAATTACAGACATAATTTATTTAAATTATTCTGACTTTGCTGTTCCTAAGTCTTTTAAAAGAAATTCTCTGCTTAATCAAAATCCTCTTATTTAGCCTTCAATGAACTCACAGTGAAGGAAGAAAAATACAATCCAAAGAAAAAAACATGGCAATCATTACTAATAACAAACGCTGTGAAGTGCTTCGGATTTTAAACACGTGGAAACAGTTTCAACATCTGTCTCCAACTCCCTGTATTTTTGCCAGGGATTGCACGACTGCACTCTGACATTGTAGCACAATCCTGGAAAAAGATGCATTTGATCTTAAGGAATTGCAGGCAGGGCTCTACAATGAGCCTCTACATGTTCTGAAGCACATTTATGCCTTTCAATCTCAACCACTGTACACCCCTATTTACAACCTAAACCCATATTGTGTTGTAGTTTTCTTCTGGTGAAATCTGATGTCACAGTAACAGGCCTCTCTCCATGAAACTGGTTTTTCTGCCTGTCTCCTCTCCCTATATATTCTCAAAACCTGCTTGGAGGATTTGGGGCCCTTCAGGGCAGATTTCCAAAGCACGTTAAGGCAGTTTCAAGGAGGCAGAGAAAAAAAACCTGGTTCAGAAGACGGCACAATTCTGCTGTGGAAATATTTCCCTTGGATTTCACTCTTTACATGTATATTGTCCTGCTTTTCATTTAGAGATTATAACACAAGACTCTTTTATACAATTTCCTTCTGTTACCACAGATATCCTTAGCTAGTCTTCATTTACGTATGTTGTGCCACAGTTTAATCACTGATTTTGTACCTGGTTTTAAAAGAAACTAATTTAATATTTATAAAGTGGCCACAGAAAACAACTAAGTGCTGAATCCAAGTGAAGTGGTAAAAGTGATGGAGTTTTCTAGTGGTCATTACATTAAAACCAGTAAGAGCTGCAGGGAGTCATTCATATTCTGAGCACATCTGTTGTCTAGCAACCAGACTTCCAGTGAAATCATGACCATTTGTCAGCACTCATGAAACTACCCTACCATAAAGAGTGCCTTACTACTTACATGTTTTGTGGGTGAAAATAATCTTGAGGGTTTTCATCACAGACCAAAAACAGTTCAATTTTCTAAGGCTCTTAGACTTTCTGAAATGCTCTTTCAGTTTTACCACTTTCCAATAAAAGCAAAGTGAAAAACAACCAAGAATTATCTTATCACCACCCAGGAGGATATATATTTTTTTCCAACTTGATATAGGATTGGCATAACTTTCCATAATGGGAAAGGAGAAGGTATGAGAAAGTTCCATGGCAGAGGTGACGTTTGCTCATTATTTTAAAAAAGAGAGTTGTCTTTAAAACAGTCTGATATGCCACCTCCACCTTTCAGATGCAAATTTCTGCTTTGTACTTATCTTAATTTATTATTTCCTAAGTGGCACTATGGGTTCTATGGGCCTTCTTAATTAGATTTAAAAAGCAGTTCAAAGCCTGTATTTCAATATTAATTGTTAATTTTGATTAAGCTGAACCTTAGGCAGGCATATTCTGGAAAATTGTATGACAGTAGAGTATCCTTTCACCCATAGATGGTTATGGGACCTGGGTCCCTTCTCACCCAGAGTTTAGAAACCAGTTGAAAGCCCCATCCATTTTCGGGAGTTCTGAGGGAGGTATGGCAAACTGATGATGGCTCTGTGAAAGTGGAGCTGATGACCACAGCAAAGAGCAAGGAAGCAGGGAGTAGAACGGGCCGTTGGAACCTCTCCAGATAAGGAGAGGATGTGAGATCGCCCACATGTGCCCCAGACGGCTGCTCCTCATGAGGAGACCACAGGACAGCGGTTTTCCACAGGTTAGAGTGCCAGAAAACAACGGGATTAGCCATCTTGCTCGCAACCACAGCAGAGACTTTTAAAGGACACTAAGTTTGCAAACCTCACTTTCTAATCACTTTTGAAAATTGCTCATTAACTAGGTCACTAGGGGTTCCCTGGGAGATCACTTCTAAGCTATTAGAGACCTTTGGACCGACAAGTCTGAAAATACTGGGTGACTGCCTTCAATCCTGAATGAAAGAAAAAATTAATCATAAGCTTAAGAATTTAAAAAACCTGAAATAAACAGCAAAAAGCTAAATAAGAGTTTGATCTTAGAAATTATAAACAGATTAAGGGTCCAGATAAAATTGGAATATTGAAACTTTTACAGTAAGATTTTGGAATTAATTATAAAGAACAAACAGCTTCTCGTGGGAAATAGATTCTGTTTTGGTTTTGGTTTCAAAACCTGGACACTAGAGGGGACTAAAGTTTTTAGGTAGAGGAAAGATTTACAAACCTGCAAAATGTTGCAAAACATTCTAACAATAAAAATATTGAGGGAGACTTTTGAAGAATGGAATTAGAAAATAGTAGCAACAATATCAACATGTCAGTAATGATGTCTGCTTCTATGGATAGACTATGTCCAAAGATGTTATTGAAGAAATGACAGATGTAGAACAAATTTTATCTGACAAGATAGAGATTGCATCGAAAGTGGATTTACAACTGACAGGTCAATAGAATGACTTAAAAAAGGATGCTTTACTAGATCTACAAAATAAATTGGCTGAGGCTTTAAAATTTAAAAGGGAAATACAAGTGAGAAACCAAGAGAGTGACCTGGACAATTTTTTTCCTACTGGATTTACAAAAGAGGCTTGTTAAAGTCTTGAAGAATTCTGTGCAATGGGACAAAGAAGAAATGAAAAGGAATCAAATCCTATGACAATATTGAATGAACTAAAGATTAAGACTGATAGAAGTAAAAAGAAGGAATATAAAGTTGGTTATTTGATCAAGGTTAAAACAAGATATGGTGTTACCTCTGGCAACCGTTTATGGACTTTCTGCTGACACCAGGACTGAAAAGATGATGTTTTATGGATTTGTTTATAGGTAAGAGATGGGATATGGGATGGAGAGATAAATGTTTGTAACTTTAGAGGAGGTGAAGAGTCACTACATTTGTTTATACTTGTTGTGATGAAGGTTGGGAGTCACTTTTTTATATATTTCTTTTTTCTTTCCTTATTATATTCCTATTTTTCTCTTTCTTCTCTCCCTCCTTTTTCTTTTTTCTTGCACTTTTTACTTCTTTCTATTCTGTTTTCTTTCTTTAAGTTTAGTTTGTATTAGATTTTACTATTATAATAAAAGTCTTAATAAAAATTATATCTGTAAAAAAGTAAGCCCCATCGATTTTCAATCTTTCTTTTATTTGTAAGCCACCCAGAGTCATTAAGAAGTCAGGCAGCCTCAAAATGTGGATAAATAAATTTGGATGGATAAATATAAATAAATAAATGTTTAGGCATCCCGGGTCAAATTGTATGTTGCAATGAATCTCTAATAAACTGACACTATTTCTGCATTAATTTTATTTCTAGCTTCTAAGTTTGATGAAGTTAGCATAGCTAAGTTAGTTAGAGGGCAAAGTTCTCTTGTATACTATTCAGGAGTGGAAAGATAATTTTGTCCGCCCAGCCAGAAGACATTTCCAGGAACTACATATTAGACCAGGGTTTCTCAACCAGGGTTCCATGGAACCCTAGGGTTCCACGAGAGGTCACTAGGGGTTCTCTGGGAGATCATGATTTATTTAAAAAATTATTTCAAATTCGGGCAACTGCACAGTGAAGAGGTAAGTTTCATTCTTTATGTTTAGTTTAAGAACACTGTTAATGCATATATACAGACCTACACGTGAAAAGAATATAATAATTTTGTAACTTCTGGCCTATATTTGAGCCTGAATATGCAGGGGTTCACTGAGGCCTGAAAAATATTTCAATGGTTCCTACAGGATCAAAAGGTTGAGAAAGGCTGTATTAGACTCTGAGGCTCTTCTGTCTGGGGCAGTGGCTAGACAGCCCAATCACCCCAATGTGATCCCAAGGACCACTTGAGCCAAAGACATACAAATACTGGCTGCAGCTTTGAAATCAGAAAAACATTTCAGGAAAACATTCCCTCCTCTTCTGTAGCTGTTCCCCATCAATTTTCAACTTAGGAAAGAGGGCAGAGAGACATATTTATTATCTGAATATGTGGAAATATTCTTTGGAAGCAAAATTTTTGCAGTCAATTATCCGGCTAACAAGTAGGAATGCTCCAAAGCACCATGCTATTGTACAATGTTGTTGTTTATTCGTTCAGTCGCTTCCGACTCTTCGTGACTTCATGGACCAGCCCACGCCAGAGCTTCCTGTCGGCCGTCACCATCCCCAGCTCCCCCATGGTTGAGTCCGTCACCTCCAGAATATCATCCATCCATCTTGTCCTTGGTCGGCCCCTCTTCCTTTTGCCTTCCACTTTCCATAGCATCAGCTTCTTCTCCAGGGTATCCTGTCTTCTCATTATGTGGCCAAAGTACTTCAGTTTTGCCTTTAATATCATTCCCTCAAGTGAGCAGTCTGGCTTTATTTCCTGGAGTATGGACTGGTTTGACCTTCTTGCAGTCCAAGGCACTCTCAGAATTTTCCTCCAACACCACAGTTCAAAAGCATCTATCTTCCTTCGCTCAGCCTTCCTTATGGTCCAGCTCTCACAGCCATAGGTTACTACAGGGAATACCATTGCTTTTACTATGCGGACCTTTGTTGTCAGTGTGATGTCTCTGCTCTTAACTATTTTATCAAGATTTGTCATTGCTCTCCTCCCAAGAAGTAGACGTCTTCTGATTTCCTGGCTGCAGTCAGCATTTGCAGTAATCTTTGCGCCTAGAAATACAAAGTCCATCACTGCCTCCACTTTTTCTCCCTCTATTTGCCAGTTATCCATCAAGCTGGTTGCCATAATCTTGGTTTTTTGAGGTTTAACTGCAACCCAGCTTTTGCACTTTCTTCTTTCACCTTCATCATAAGGCTCCTCAGCGCCTCCTTGCTTTCAGCCATCAAAGTGGTATCATCTGCATATCTGAGATTGTTAATGTTTCTTCCAGCGGTTTTAACTCCAGCCTTGGATTCATCAAGCCCAGCACGTCGCATGGTGTGTTCTGCGTACAGGTTGAATAGGTAGGGTGAGAGTATACAACCCTGCCGTACTCCTTTCCCAATCTTAAACCAGTCTGTTGTTCCGTGCTCTGTTCTTACCGTTGCTACTTGGTCGTTATACAGATTCTTCAGGAGGCAGACAAGATGACTTGTTATCCCCATACCACCAAGAACTTGCCACAATTTGTTATGATCCACAATACAATACTTGAAATAATTTATTTATTTATTTGTCCAACTTCTATCATCGCCCATCTCCCCCCACAAAGGGGACTCTTTGAAATAATTTAGCCTAGAAAACATACTAGAAAACACTTGCATGTGCTCAAATATCACACTTCCATATAAAAAACAAACAAACCAGAAATTTCTATTTGAAAAAATCAAGGAAAATGGAGAAGGAAAATGGATCACCAGAATGAATTCAGCCAATTTCATTGCTTAGGATGCACAATGTGCATTTTGCAAATATACACACGGCCTCCAAATCCCATTTTTGTTACCTCCAGAGCCTTCTCTGTCTGTAACTGCTGAAAATTGGCAATATGGCTTCCCACTATTCTTAGCAGGGAAACACAAAAATGAATGTACAGTAAATACTAAAACAGCTTTAAAACTTTTTAAAAGCAAAGAAAGAACTCCCAAATTGCCTCTAAACCAAAAGATATACAGAAAATCTTGGACCACACCATGTAACATTGCCTCACCCATTTTGCACAATCGAAATGTTAAGTATGGTCCCTGGCACCGAAAGGAGCCCACCTTGTATCAAGGGACTGTATATTGCCCAGAAATATCTCTTAAAAAATACGATTTTTTTTGCTTTGCAGCTTCCTCTTGGCAGCATTAAGCATGGCAAGAACCAAGGGAGATGTCAGCATGGCAAATATGGACACATTATTGGAGACTTGGGACCTATTACATTTCAGCATATCATGGGAAAATTATAATAAGGCAGGAAAAAGAACTATTGTCTTTGTTTCCACTTTTCCCCTTCTGAAATATTTCCGCATAAGAACTGCAAGGCCCTATTTCATGTTGGCTGGAGTTTTTGACCAGAGTATACTGTACTTCTTAGGACCTTAGAATGCACCGCAAGCTTTGCTACAGATTCTACTTGTATGAAACTAAACCAAACTAAGAAACCAATACAGAGCATTGCAATGAGTTAGAGCACAGGTTTCCAAACTGTGTGTCGTGACACAAAAGTGTGTCGCCTGTGGGGCCCAGGTGTGTCGCGTCAAAACCCGGAAGCGCTGATGGTGCGCCGCCGCCGCACACGGTCACACACACAGCGGCGGCAGTGGGCCATCAGTGCTTCTGGGTTTTTGCACGGCACACGAGGACACTGCTGCCACCACCGCTGTGGCACGCGAAAAACAAAAGCAGTGGCGGCGCTTCTGGGTTTTCTTGTGTGCCGCCGATGGTGTGTCACCGCGGGAAAAGTTTGGAAAGCCCTGAGTTAGAGTGACGGAATGTTGGGGAAACAAATCCAACAAAATGCTGGAGTTTTTACAATATGAAGAAGAGCAAATGAAAAATCAAAAGGGAGTTTTAGAAAATATAGCATATTCTGAAAAACACATCCAACGGTTTTTACATCTTTCAAAGGCTGCACTAGCATTTGCTCTCACTTTACTGGCAAGGAAGCAGGGGAATAGGCTAAGTATCCTGAGGTGTGAAAAAAAAGGATAAACTCCACAATGGTGAATATCATCATACAATCTTTCCAAATTAATGGTGTATGCTCTCTTCACTATTACCTTTCTGCTCCCCAACAAATCTAAGCACCCAGTACGAAAAGGATGCCCATCTCTGTTTTCACTAGAAATGCAAATGATGTCAGCCTTTATAAATGGGCAATCATGTGATCTAACTTTACGCTTCTTCTCATTTGTTTCCCCTGGACAAACGTAAATAGTTAATAAAATTCTCCAGTTTGCTCCCCCAAAGTAAACCAACCCTTTCCTAATAACCTGCTATATAGAGCACAGCAGGCTATTTAAAATTAGGACTTTGATATTCAAAGCAGGAGCTCTCCAACCCTTCCCTTTTGATTTCAGAAAATGTAGAGTATAAAACAATGGAAGGGAAGAAGCTTGCTCAGCATCCTGCATCTATGGAATGAGTCTGTCTGTCTGTCTGTCTGTCTGTCTGTCTGTCTGTCTGTCTGTCTGTCTGTCTGTCTGTCTGTCTCTCTCTCTCTCTATCTATCTATCTATCTATCTATCTATCTATCTATCTATCTATCTATCTGCAAATACCTAATTCTGAGCTGTACTATAATCTGCTATCCCATAGTGGAGTAGAACTTACATACAGAAGGAGAATTTTTCCCTTAATCTCCTCTTGCAGGAATAAAATAACTGGATGGTAAGATACTTTATCTTTGATTTGGACACCCATCGAAATTTTCAAGGTACCACATTTCCTGATTTAAGCAAAATTTAAGCCTTGCTTCTAGTATTTTAAAATAAAATAAATATACATTTTATGAAGCCTTATCCATGGATTGCTAGAACAGCTGCTGCAGAGGTTTTATCTAAGTCTGGCTAGTGATTACCTCTTAACATTTGATGTTATTAAATAAATTCAGATTATGACTATTCTGCATGTATATGTGGATATTCCTCATCTAATTCCAACAACAGGGAAGCATTTTGCTGTATTGATTTAATATTAACTACAGCATTATAAAGGGCTGTCTCTGAATATCTGCAATTTAATCAAAATTATTATAATCAGCTGTTTGATTAGAAAATGAATCTTCTATAAGGTTGAGGGGTATAGAGATTAAATCATACAGTAAGGTGCTTCAGGATTTTTCCTCCCAGATTTCAATACTAATGGGAATTTTAAATGGAATCTACGTTTACATGTCTAACACGTGCCACTAGTTAGGAGATACACATCATATGGATACATTAGGCACAAGCCAAAGAAGAATAGAAGCATGTATGTTGCATTGAAAGCTATTATGAAGCATTTGAAATGTTTTTTGGTACCATTTTAAAAAGAAAATTACATTCTTGTTATTGTATTCATCAATAGTTATAGAGGTACTCATTCTCTAGTACATGAACTCTTCTCACAGGGAATCACATGAGTGAGCAATTGATTGATTGATTAACAGTTTAGCTCTGAAAGCTCAAACCAAGTAAAATCCAAGGCCTCTGTAAAGAAACATTATCTAATTAAAGGTAAAGAATTAAAACTATTGATTTAATGGATTTTAAACAGGAAATGTAACCTTTTAATCACTGCTCCCAAGGACTATGAACTTCATTTGAAAATATATTCTGCAGATGATATCCAGCACCCTCTATCTTCCTGTAGGGGAGCAAACTAGGGGAACAAACTCCTTTATCCTCTATTGTCTGTTATTTTTTGTACAAGCGAAGCTGTTATGCTTTACTATGACTGTTAATGTTTTATTCCAGAGCTTGCTTGCTTGTTTGTTTGCTTATAGTGGCTACTGTCTTGAATGCCACTCTCTGGAGCCTTGAGTAAGGCACCCAGACTCTCCCCAATTTCTAAATATTTTTTAGTAAGGCTGAATAAAAAAATAAACAAATATATCAGGAGTAAGCATATTTAGCACTTTAAAACAATTTAATTACATTTACATTCAATTAAATTAATGTAGTTTTTCTTCTGCCCTGCACTTTGTTTTTGGAATGTAGCTCCTAGCAAAACTCTCAAAAGTCAAGGGTAGCCCTTGGTCCCCCAAAGATAATTTGGTATTGTTTTAAACGAACAGTGTATTTATACAGTTATTATTTATTATTTTATTAATTAGCTTGCCCTTCTTCTAAGTGAGCACTCAAGACAAATAAATAAAACTTAATATACAATAGTGCAAAAAAATAAAAAGGATAAAATTCATAAAGTACAAAAAGCTGTACAATAAAGGTTTCACAGTAAAACAAAGGCTACTCAACATCTAGAGATTCAATCTAAAATTGTAACAGCATTAACTATGAAAAGCTTGGCAGAAAAATGTTGTCTTCAATAGCCCTCTTCAGGTCAATAAAAGCTAAAATATGTCTGTTCAGAGTCATATTCTGGAAAATACTGGTGTAACTTGGATTGTGAAACTGCACAGGACCAAGCTATCACTATATCCTAGTTTGAACACTTGCCACAGGGGTATGCAAAGCTGAAATTTTGGGCTGCTGGACACATCTGGAATTTCGAGAGCATGTTTTGGGCTGTAAATGGATGTGGCTGGTTACAAAACATGCATTTATCAAAAATCAAACTGGTGAGAATGCCTGTGGCTATTTCCCCTATTTAGGATTTCCCCCTGCAACCGCCCTGCTCGACCAAAAGTTTACTTGTTATGGGTAGATCAGCACACTGGTAACTGAAGCACTGGGCTACTGCCACACACCAATTTTATTTTCCAAGAATGAGAATGGGCCTCTGAGGGCCCTTCGTTGAGACACTGGTAATTTCTGAAGGAGGGGGAGGGGGAGGAAGGGGGAATTAAAGGAAAATATACTAATGGATATTTTAAGATACCTGGATATTTAAGAGGCAATACTTTGATGTTAATAATTTATCACTAATGAAATATGTTGGTATATTTTTGTATCTACATCAGAATTTTCAGCATCCTTAGAATTAAATTACAGCAAGTTTTGAATTATATTTGTACCTATAGAAATAATACCTGACAACTATGGCTGATGAAAGCTTTTCTTCCTGAAAAAACTACAATACATAGGTTAACATCATCAATTTCTCAATCAGAAGGAGCTGAAAAACAGTTTTGAGCCCAATTTTGTATAAGTAAAAACTGAAATTTCTACATACTATCAAGAAGAAGAATATTGCAGTTAATGACCAGCCCATGAAATGCCTTACATACATAAAACTGATACTGATTAACCAAGGTAAACAGTTCAAGCAGACAATCTGCTGGCTATCTTACATTATACATGACAACATTTGGCCACACTTAAGGAAATTGAATCATTTGAATCTGGAAGTAAAAGTTTTAAATAAAACTGGTTAGAGTGACCAGGTTATTTAATTAGGTGTAGGGTTAGTAGTTCATGCATGGCGTGTGTCAACATAAAACAGACAGGTTAATAAAATATGTCTGGTGATTTCAATGACTCCTTTACCACATGGGCAAAGTCTGAACTGAAATGGGATGCCTTTATATCTCCCCTCTAAAACTGTGTTGAACCTTGTGAGGTTCAAGGTCCTGCTTAGATTGGGAACTGTAGTTTGGTTAAGATGTCTGGCTGGTCTACAAGGAGTACGAAGGCTACTTAAAAATACCGCTTTAGGGAGGGACATCAGGTCTGTTTGAATATCCATGTCCTTGAGGTGTTGCTTGATTGCCTCTGCTGCACATACAACTAATACTTTGTGGCAAGACTTTTGAGGAATATGGGCAATTCTGGCAGCTGGAAAGCCAAAAATACAAATGTTACAAGGTGCACTTTAGGACTTAGTTTCCGTTTAACAGAATGTTATCCATTATTTCTTTCTAATCCTTTGTTTGTTTGTTTGTCATATTTCTCTACCGCCCATCTCGCCTACAACGACTCTGGGCGGCTTACAGATGATAAAAATGACTATCGCTAAAAACAGTACAATATAAATATAAATACATATACAAATATAAAAATACAAAATACAAAATTCAAGATGGTGAATAAAGATCTTATCCTTGGCACCATCATGGTGCCAACCAGCCCCATGAATGGCTATCCCCCCTCCCACCCCAAGCAAGGTGGCACAGCCATGTCTTAACCCCCTTCCGGAAGGCCAGGAGAGTGGAGGCCTGTCTTACCTCCAGGGGTAACTTATTCCAAAAGGCGGGTGCCATGGCAGAGAAGGCCCTCCTCCTGGACCCTGCCAATCAGCAATCCCTCATGGACAGGGTCCGTAACATGCCCTCTCTGCCTGACTGGGTGGGACGGGTCAATGTAGCGGGGGTGAAGCGGTTCCTCAGGTAACCTGGACCCATGCCATGTAGGGCTTTAAACTTTGAATTGGACCCGGAAGCAAACTGGCACCCAATGCAGCTCACGCAGCAACTATGATATATGTGTCCTCCTTGGGGCTCCTAAGAGTGCTCGTGCAGCTGCATTCTGCACCAGCTGTAGCTTCCGGATACTCTTCAAGGGTAGAGTTTCTTACTGAGTAAGTTTGCATGTGAATATGTAAATTTCAATTTATGTCAATAAATACAAACAATTTATCAACGTAAAGAATCTTTGAATTGAATTGAGAACTGGAATTTATTGTATTTACATTTAATTGCATAGAAGCTAACTAGCAACAATTGCTTTCAAAAATGAAGATTTCTAAAAAGTATGCAAAAAGTATACCAAAATCGAGAAAATAATTATGCAAATTATCAATGCTGGTTAAAAAGAAAAGTGGTGTTGGTGGGCATATGTGTTTATATTAGGAGACAGCAGCTCAAAGGTTGAAGCAACAAAGCTACATCTGTTCAGCACAGTTCTGGAAAGGTGATCAGTGCACTAGGTGTGGTAGCTCAGGTCTGCTCTCAACTGGTTTGCAAAATTCCACAAAATTTAACAATCAGCTCTTATGAGCTGGTCCAAGCCAGCTCCAGCACACCGCTGCTGGTGGTGGAAGTTAATAATGGGAATAGAATAGCTTGACTCCCAGAAGTCTCCCACTTCTATTCCAATCCTTAATTTTCCAGAACAAGGAAACAAATGTGCCATCGAAATTTGGCCAATCCCCCCCCCCCGCAAAAAATAAATAAATCTGTAATCCAATCTTGAGATGCTACAGGAGGCCCAGAGCCCACGAGGCACCCATGGGTTAAAGGGTTGGATGAGGCACAAAACCAAATCAGGAATAAGTCAGAAAATGACACGCCACATGTTCCTATTCTCACATCAAGCTAAGAGAGAGTTGCAATCAGTAGATCAACTAAACATTATTTCAAATTATGGTTTAGTGATTAATTCATTGACCACACCGCATATCATGAAACGCCAAAAACAAACAAAACACAACTTAACATGATATGCGAACAGAGATGTTTATATTTTGTGCACAAAGGAAAAAGAATCCTCGAAATTCTGTACCCACTGTATTTTGCAATTATGCATTGGTATATATTGCTTGTTTAATAAATTCTCAACCCATGACTTAAATTTTTCAGAGTAAAAAAGTAAGTGAAAAAAAAGTTAAAAGAATATCTGAGAGCTCTACAAACAATGGCTTGAGTGTCACTAATTAATACATGCTTTGGCATGTAGGTTTTGGAAAAAACTAGCACACTTTTTAAAAATTGTTTGTAGGCATTTTGCAATTTTGATAAGTGAGGGAAAGATCACAAAAAGTAGTTCTAAATAAAATGAGCTTGCAATTTTGCAACAAAGAGAGTATGTAAGTGCCTCTTTGCACTATATGTTTTAGGTGTATACCTAAAAATGCACGGAGACATAATTCAAAAAGACTTTTCGGGAATCCAGGAAAAGTGATGGCTTTCTATGAAGCCTTCATGGCAATCCCAGACTTACCTTTTTTTTTTTGTGCCTTCAAGTTAGTGTTGACTCCTGGCCACTGCCTGGACAAGTCCCTGCAGTTTTCTTGGCAAGATTTCAGAAGTGGTCTGCCATTGCCTCCTTCCTAGGGCTGAGAGAGAATGACTGGCCCAAGGTCATCCGGATTACTTCATGCCTAAGGGGGAACTAGAACTCATAGTCTCCCGGTTTCTATCCTGACACCTTAACCACTACACCAAACTGCCTCAGTCCCAGACTTACTACTCTATGAAATATCCAACTGTCCTAAAAGTACCTACCGACTGTATTTCCAAAATAAAATACATTTGTCTTTCACTTTTACCTTTTTCTGGAATAGTCCCCACGCAAAGAAAAGCTTCTTGACAACCTTGCAAACACATCTCTCGTATTTTATCAGGTTCCTTCAGCTAATTAATTGCACATCCTGCCTTAGCAGAAAATAAGATCCTCAAATAGCTTTAAGCTCTCCACAAAGTATTTGCATGTTACTATCAACACATTCAGCTCTGTCAGATACAGTAATTCCAAGGGAACAAATCTCAATTAAGAATTCTGTCCACATTTGTGCTCTGTTCCTACATTTGAGAAGAAACATGCTTTACAGCAGAAAGGAAGCCAGGCATTGCTGAAGGGAGAAATCTGTCAACTTATCTGAAAAACGAAGTGATACATTCAAAATATCACACAGAAAATACAAAAGAGGATTTTTTACACTACACTTGTAGTGGCTTATCTGTTACCTCTGATCTCAGTCACAGTATGAGACACAAACACAAACCACATTTACAGTAGCTGCTGCCCAGAGCCAATACAATGTTAACTAAATGGGTCATGGGTCTGATCCAGCATCTCTTCTTTACTCTGACAACTTTTTACCAATATTTACAAATTTGTTCTCATGTAATATTGATAGATTCACCCCTTTCATAATAAGTAGAGCAAAACCAGAGACTTTACTTCTTTGTGTACTTAATTCCTCTTGAGGTAAAAAGTTTCAGTGTTTACCTACACTCTATTTCTTTTTTTTTTAAAGAATACAGCAGGTGACATATAGCATTTTGTAATATTAGGGTTTAATTTCCAAGCATACAATCCAAAGTTCACAGCTTGCCCATCACATTTTGAGATCAGCCATCACTTTCAAACTATATTAAAGAACAATTCATTCCTGTCCTTCTGAGTTTGAATCTCTCTGATTCAAAGAAATTGGTTTCTTATTTCCTACTCTAATACAGACATAAACCCCCAGATTGCTGGAAAGAGAGACAGAATCCCACTGAAATATCTGTGACTACACAATATATAAACTAATGGAATTTGGTACCCTACGCTTGTACAACCAGTCTGACCATTCCCTCAGTCTCTGCTTATAATTACAGAAACATCAAGTTGTGATTTCCCCAAAGATTTCATTCAGCTCAAACCTAATCTCATAATAACAGAAATATAAATAAAGCCCTTCTAAATTACAACCTCCCTGCAATTTTTAAAAAAGTATCTTAGTAAAAGTATATACAGTATAGTTTCCAAATTGCCTTTGTTGACTCTGTTGTCACCACACCGGAGCTCGCACTTTCCATGCCAGCCAGCTGGGGGATTTCACCCTGCCTTCCTTGGGGTCGGGGTTGGAGGTAGCTCAGGAGTTCATGGCCATGACGACAGCCATGGGCCTGTCCCAAGTCATCCAGGGCCCAACACAAAATAGTGGTCATTCTCCTGACCTGGTTTTTCTGTGGCAGTGGCAGAGTGTTCTGAAATTGGGGGAGGTATTGGTTTCTCCCCCGTCATGGTCAGATCACTTCCTGGTGAGCCTCCAATTCTCGGGCGCCACCCCCCTCCGTAGGGAGGCTGGGCCTATTAGATCGGCCCACCCCAGGCAACTGATGGACCCAGCTGGGTTTCAGAGGGAGCTTGGGGTTGTTCCGGAAAGTCTGCTTCAAGGTCTGGCCAAGGCCTTGGTGGCTGCGTGGAACGAGAGAGCAGCCACGGCTTTGGATCAGATCACACCTGAGTGGCCTCTCCGTGCCCTTGGCTCCCATGGCTCCCTGTGGTATATGGAAGAGCGGAGCTTAAGAGGGCTAAGAGACGCCTAGAGCGCTGCTGGCGGAAGACAGAGAGCGAAGACTAGAGCCGCTATTAGAGCCTACCTTGTGGTGGTAAGGGCAGTGAAACATGGTTATTTCTCCACTCTTATTGCATCTGCAGATAGCCGCCCAGCGGCTCTGTTTCGGGTGACCCAGACCCAGGGCCACTGTGAGGAATATGCGGAGCATCTGGTAGGTAAAGTTGCTTGCATCCGCTCTGTGTTGAATTCCAGCCTTGATGCAAGGCCAGTGGAGGCTACGGGGTCTGACGTTTACATGGTTATCTGGGAGGAGTTCGAGCCCATTGAACCTGAGGAAGTGGACAGGGTTCTTGTGGCTGTTAGTTCAGCCACTTCTGTGTTAGATCTATGCCCCTCCTGACTGGTCAAGGCTGCCCGGGAGAGGACATGTGATTGGGTCTAGGCGGTGGTTAATTCCTCTTTGAGGGACAGGGTGGTCCCACCAGCTCTTAAGGAGGCAGTGGTGCAGCCCCTCCTGAAGGGGCCATCGCTCAACCCAACTAATCTGGATAGTTTCCGTCCAGTCTCCAACCTCCCCTTTTTAGGGAAGGTTGTTGAGAAAGTGGTCGCACGGCAGGTTCAAAGGGCTCTGGATGAAGCAGATTATCTAGACCCCTTTCAGTCAGGATTCAGGCCAGGATATGGAACTGAGACGGCATTGATTGTGCTCTTAGATGACCTCTGGTGGGAGTGGGATGGGGGCAGTGCAACCATCCTTGCTCTTCTTGACCTCTTGGCGGCCTTCGATACCATTGATCATGGTATCCTTCTGGACCGGCTGCGGGAGTTGGGGTTGGGCAGCACTTTGTTGCGCTGGTTCTCCTCCTTCCTCCGGGGTCGGTTCCAGTCGGTGTTGGTAGGAGAGGAGAGGTCCAGTCCATGGCCCCTACTGTGTGGGGTGCCACAGGGTTTGGTTCTCTTGCTCCTCTTATTTAACATCTACCTGAGGCCGCTGGGTGAGGTGATCTGATGGTTTGGGGTGAGGTATCATCAGTATGCTGATGATACCCAGCTTTATATCTCCTCCCCAGGCTGTCTGAGTGATGCCATGGATGTCCTATCTCAGTGCCTGGAGGCTGTAGGGGCCTGGATGGGGCGCAATGGGCTTCGGCTCAACCCAAGCAAGACTGAGTGGCTTTGGGTGTTTGGGCCTCCCAGTACCAAGGTTTTTCCATCTTTGCTCCTGGATGGGGTGGCACTGTCCAAGAAAGACATGGTGTGCAATTTGGGGGTCCTCTTGGACTGTCAGGAATGAGCCTGCCAGGTATGAACCTGCCCCCACCGCCATTCCAGACTGAGTCGGAAGAAGACGAGCTGACTACCAGAAGAAGCTGGCATGGTATGAGAGGGGAATCTGAGCCGGAGCTGCTGATTGGAGGCAGCCTGGAAGAAGAAGCCCTCTCACCTATCAGTGTGTGGCAAAGGAGGCGAGAGAGGCAGGCCAAGCAACAAGAGGCCCGATTGGTTCCCACGCGCAAACGGCGCAAAGTTCGAACAATAAAAGGTCCAGCACAGCTGGTGTGAGTCGCCAGAGACAAATGTTTGCACACACCTCCCACGTATCTTCGGGAAAGCGACTCTATCGCCACGTGCGCCTCCGGACCTGAGCCTGCTGCCGCCACTGCCAGAAAGCCTGCTTCCTTGCCAGATCCAACCGCCGCTCCTGATAACGCTTCTGAGCCCAGTATAATCACAGCCCAGCTTCCTGCTTCCGAACCTCATCCAGCCGCTGCTGTCCCGGTCACTGAATTACGGGCACTCCCTGTGGCCGCACGCCGGCCCGAGCTGAAGCCATTTGCCATCGCCGGGGATTCCGCGGGATTTCTGTCTTGCCTCGCCTCTACCTTCGTGAGTCTTCCTGCCAGCAAGTCATCTCCTGTCACCGCGCAAGTCCCCGCCTCTGAACCAGGCCCCGATCTTGTGCCTTGCTTGCCACCCGCAGGGGAAATGTTCCACACCCGAGCCTTGGGTGGACTGGACCCGGGCGTGAACTGGGCTGGCTTCCTCGAGCTGGAGGGGAAACCCCTCCAACCTTATCCTGCTGCCGCAGCAGCCCCTGCTCCAGGGTCTCGTCCAGGTTGCACGCCTTGCCTGCCTTCTGCGGAGGACCCAATCCAGGAGCTCGCCACGTGCAAACCGAACTCTGTAATAAACTGGGCTGCCTTCTGCAACCTTGGGAAAGAATCCTCCCAGTCTGATCCTGCTGCCACGCAAGCCCCTGCCTCTGAGTCTTGTCCCGATTCCACGCCTGGTCCACCCTATGTGGAGGAACCGATCCAGGACCCGGCCACGTGTGAACTGACATCTAGTGTAAACTGGGTTACTTTCTGTGGTTCGTAAATGAAGATTTATTGATAAACGCTTCCTGTGTCAGTCTTAGTCGGAACAGGACATGGACTCACGGCTCCTGCTGGAAGAGCAGGTGGCAGCCGTGGCTAAGAGGGCCTTTGCACACCTTCAGGTTGTGCGCCAGTTGCGCCCATTTCTGGACCAGGAGGCACTACTCACTCATGGCCTCGTGACCTCCTGTTTGGAGTATTGCAACACGCTCTACATGGGGATGCCCTTGAATGGCATTCGGAAGCTTCAGCTGGTACAGAATGCAGCTCTCCAGGTTGTAAATAGTGTCGGCTACTCGGCACATGTAACACCACTGCTTTGGGAGCTGCATTGGTTGCTGTTGTGTTTCCGGGTGCAATTCAAGGTGCTGGTTGTCACCTTTAAAGCCCTTCATGGCTTGGGACTGGGTTACCTTAGGGACCATCTTTTCCCAGTTGTTTCTACCCGTCCAATCCAGTCTGGCTGGATGGGCATGCTCCAGGTCCCGTCAGCCAAGGAATGTCGGCTGGTGGGGACCAGGAGACATGCCTCTTCTGCTGTGGTGCCTGCCCTCTGGGACATCCTTCCTCTTGAGATTAGGATGGCCCTGACCCTTCTGGCTTTTCAGAAGGCCATGGAGACCTGGCTTTGTGCCCGGGCCTGGGGCCCCGAGTGTGTGAAGGGCCCCGTTTCATGGCTGTGCTAACACCAATGGTTTTTAAGATCTCTCAGCTATATTTATATTTAATGTTTTGTATCGTTTTTATTGTTTTATTGTTTTTATTATTGTAAGCCACCCAGAGTCACTGGCCTGAGATGGGCAGCTATATAAATTGAATAAATAAATAAATAAATCATCTAGCTAGCCCATCTTCTATAAACTGGTATCTTCCAGATACAGTGGATTTAAGACCTTTTAATTTCCAGCAATATTAAAATGCTGGTCAAACTGAAAGAGGGAAATACTGTATAGGATTCTAAATCTACTGTAAGTGACAAGCATCTGAAAAACTTTAAGTACCTATCTACCACCCCTCAACTTCTGATCTGCATGTTTAGAAAGAATGTTCACGGGTAGTCCTTGGCTTATAATGGCAATTGGGACTGGAATTGCTGTCGCTAAGTGATGCGGTTGTAAAGCACAACATCATGTAACCACGTCACTTAGCAACAGCAATTCTGGCAGTTCTGGTTGCCATTGTTAAGCAAGGACCACACAGGTTGTTAAGCAAGGACCTCATCTGACCACTATTTTTGACTCCCTGCCGGCTTCCCCATTGACTTTGCTTGTGGGAAGCTGGCAACAAATGTCGGAAATCGTGATCATGTGACCATGGCTCATCATGCTGTAATCACGAGCTGGGAGCAGTGTGCTCGGATCATGATCACATGTCCATGGGGATGCTGCAACAGCCGGACCTACGAGGACCTGTCATAAGTACCATTCATTCAGCACCATCACAATTTTGAATGGTTGTTGAACGAATGGTCATAACCCAAGGACTACCTGTATAGCTAATCCATCCAACTATGTAAAGATTCTGTATCCACTTTTCACAAAAGCAAAGATGACAAAAAAGAGACTTTAAACGATGCTGAGTTGAAATATGTCAACAGTATTTTAAGTCTAAAGCAATAAAAATTATATGTCCAAATAGAGAGGGTTCTACATCTCTGTAAGCATAGGAATATTGGGCAGAAAATCAAATAGTTCAATATCCAGTGTTTGTTGTTAACTTTTAGACAGACAATAATGTAATCAACATGAATGTACTATAAAAAATCATCTTGCGTTATAAACTGATGCCATCTTAAGAACAGCTTTCCATTTAAATCAATTAATTAAAATCACTCCTAATACAATAAGCTATTTAATCTTATATTCTTTGTTGCCTTTTTTCCTCTAAACTATTAAACTATTTATCAGTTTAATATGTATAATTTTGTTTTCATTTCTGAGCTATGATTTGAATCTCAACATCACAAAATATCAACACAGACACACAAAAACCTAAAGCCTCTATACTGAAAGTAGTGACACCACAGCCACATTTTTCATTATAGGCTTCATTTAGTACTCTAGATCCCTGTTAGAAGTCACTGATTCATCAACTAAATGGAAAACCTTTCCTGATTTTTTCTTTTATCATGCTGTGGCCACTATGCAAATATGAATTCTACTTAAATCACACTGGCTTAAGTATGATTGGCTTAATACAAAGTTAGGCCCTCTTGTACAAATTTCTGGAGGTCAGAAATACTACTAGATAAGGGGTCCTTTTCTGGGTTCAGACACAAAACAAGGAACACTTTCTATGGTGCATTTGTAAGTTTTTGGATGAGTAGCCTTCTGGATACTAAGAAAGTAATAATGACATCTGAATCCTTCTTTTTACTGTTCAATCTGTCTCAAGATGGTTAGTTATAGGAAGTCTAAATGGGACCTTATCTCAGGCAGGAATCAGGTAGAATGTAGACAAGTTCTATGATACATGGGCAATTTGCTGTAGGAATCTGGGAAACAGTGGAACAGGATGCAAAGTGTAGAGGAGTTCTTTCAATGAGTAATAACTCTTGTGACTTTGTCCTAATGTATTGAGGCAAAATGGAGTAGAATTATATTTTAAAAAGCAAAAAAAATCAAGGTATGCATCAAGAGTTCCGTGATCATCCCTCTGAATCTATTTGAGCAGATAAACTCATTCCTGTAGTCCACGTCTAGATGTTCAGCATGGATGTGTTAGGCCATAGCTTTCCAAACTGTGTGTTGCGACACTTTAGTGTGTTGCAACACAACCCGGAAGTGGATGTGCATGGCGGTGGCGCGGGGATGTGTCCCATCTTCTACTAAACAAAATAAAGGCGGGATTATTTTGAGCTTTTTTTTCTCATGCTTTCTTCAATCTGTGGACTGTGTAATCTTTTATCTGAGGGACCGTCTCATCCCGATAACATCGACCCGCCCCACCCGTTCATGCAGAGAGGGCATGCTTCGGACCCCTTCAACAAGAGAATTTCATCTAGCAGGGTCCAGGAGGCGAGCCTTCTCTGCAGTAGCGCCCGCACTGTGGAACATCTTGCCCCCGGAGGCGAGTCTGGCCCCCTCACTCCTGACCTTCTGGAAGTCTCTTAAGACCTGGCTCTGCCGCCTTGCCTGGGACGACGGAGGTGGTAGTGCCTCCTGGGGGTGGCTGGCCCCGTAGCGCCTTGATCCTGATAGTGGATTTTAACCATCTTTTGGATTTTACTTATTCTCTCTATTTATTGTTTTAAGGTAATTTTATGTATAGATTTTAACTTCTGCTATTTTGTAAACCGCCCAGAGTCCCCTATTCAGGGAGATGGGTGGGGATAAATTAAATAAATAAATAAAATAATTAAAAGTCCCTCTTTAACAGGTCGCTCATATTTTCCCCAAGGTAAGCTATAAATTCCTTTAAAGGCAGTCTATAGAGTCTATATGTGCCATGGCTTGGATATACTGTAGCCCCCAAAGATCTATTCAGGCAACTATGTTTCAAACAGAGCCAGACACTGACCTTAAAGATTACCTGTTTAAAAATATTATATGTCAAAAATGTCTTAAGAAGTTCTAGGAAGGATAACTGAGTATGATTAGCAGTAAAAACAAAACAAGAACAAGAAACATTACTGGACTGTGTAAAAAGCAGGTGGGGTTCACTGATCCCCCAAATCAAGCCATCCTGGCATACATAAAATTGCCAGAGAGAAGAGCCTATTATAAGCATTTAAAGTATGTGGAATTTGGATGTGCATTTTGTCTTCATGAGGACTCATTCAGATATGTGATCCTCCACCTGCAATCAGCAGTGATAGAGTCCCAGAACAAATACATGGCATCTTAATTTTGTCTGTGCAGGAACATATTACCATGACAACATTTTCAAACAAGCAATTTTATGTGGAAGCCATTACCTTTTCTAGATTAGTTTCTATAGGCAGATTTTCACAAATAAGCTATGGAGATAAAATTCACATCAATCTGACTGTTACAAAAGAGCCCTCTTTTCACTGCACAAATATCCATATTAGTGACCAAATATTTACACTACTGTAGTACATAAACATTTATCCTTTAGGAAAGGGATTTTTTTCCTAAGAAGGTAGAAATAAACTATACAAAATCTTCCTCTTAACTTGATCCAGTAGAAGTAGAAAATTACTGAGGCTTTAATTTTGGCCCTATTTCTGTTCCATGTACCCTTTCCGTTGACTCTTAACTGTGTTCGATGCCATACAAAAACTACACATCTATTCAGAATGCAGGAAAAAGCGTTCAGCTCTAAGCAATAGTTGTGATCAAGGATTGGATTATTTTTTCTCTGCACAGAAAAGCATGCAAGCTCCCCACTAAGGTATTGTTGTTGTTATTATTCAGTACATTTTATTAAAATAAATAGCAGGCACTACAGGGGGAAAATTGAGACACTTAACTGCCAGAAAAGGAGGAGTCTCTAATTCTCCAAAGACAGACTTCTTGATCTAAGTCGGAAAAAAAACCCTAACGAAACAGCTACAGTATTGTAATTTGTTTTAATGGTGCCTTTGAGTCAGTGTGGATTCCTGGCGACTGCCTGGGTTGTAGTCCCTGCAGTTTTCTTGGCAAGGTTTTCAGAAGTGATTTGCCACTGCCTTCTTCCTAAGGCTGAGAGAGAGTGCATCTATAAAAACCAACTAGTCTTTCAGAAAAATCTAATATGTGAAACAAATTCTGCCTAATAGGGAGGCACTGGAGCACATGGTCACATAGTATAAACAATTTGGAACACTACACAATTCTTAGCACTTCAAATCACTGCTTTAAATTCCAAATCCCTAAACAGCACCAATATATCTTAAGGATCATTGTTACTTCCCAACGAATATACCTGAGAAAGGCTCTTTACAACAGCAATGTCAACCTAGCAAAGCTTGAGTACTAATCCAAAAGCCCCCCAAGGTTGCCCCCCGCACATTTGCGCAGTCGTGTCCGACTCTAGGGGCCGGTGCTCATCTCTGTTTGTTAGCCGAAGAGCCAGCATTGTCCAAAGTTGCTTCCAGTCATGTGGCCGGCATGACGCACGCAGAACACTGTTACCATCCCACTGAAGTGGTACCTATTTATCTACTTGCATTTGCATGCTTTCGAATTGCTAGGTTGGCAAGAGCTGGGGCAAGTGCGGGAGCTCACTCAGTCACGCGGGACTAGGGATTCGAACCTCCGAACCTGTGATCTTCCGATCAACAAGCCTGGCATCTTGCCTGCTGAGCCACCACACCAACAAATATACCTGAGAAAGGCCCTTTACAACAGCAATGTCAACCTAGCAAAGCTTGAGTACTGATCTGAAAGCCCCCCAAACACAGTCACAAAAGTTGTAATTTTTAAAGAGACAGAAGGGGTAAAATATTAGTGCCTTCTCTGCGATAGCGCCCGCCCTATGGAATATCTTGCCCCCGGAGGTGAGACTGGCCCCCTCCCTCCTGACCTTTCGGAAGGCCCTTAAGACCTGGCTCTGCCACCTGGCCTGGGACAACAGAGGCGGGAGTGCCTCTTGGGGTTGGCTAGCCCCGTAGCAACACTATGCTACGTTCCCTACGTCCCCCATCTTGTATTTTATTTATTTATACTGTATTTTTTAAAAATTATTGTATTGTTTTTAACTTTGATTGTTGTAACCCGCCCAGAGTCCCTTGTATGGGAGATGGGCGGGGAATAAATTGAATAAATAAAATAAATAAATAAATAAAATATTAAATACATTCAGTGCCATCATATTTACTGCCCGTACTTTTGTCCTGCCCTCATACACAAAAGCCAAATAGGCCTCCTTTTGAGAACCACTGAGGGTTTATGACATTTAGTATAAGACACTACAAATTCTTTTAAAATCGGCTAAGCTATTATCATGTTGTTTTTTGTTGTTGTTTATTTGTTCAGTCGCTTCTGACTCTTCGTGACTTCATGGACCAGCCCATGCCAGAGCTTCCTGTCGGCCATCGCCACCCCCAGCTCCCCCACAAACTGAATGAAAGTACTTAAAAAGCCCAACAAACCCCAAATGTTCATTCCTATTTTAATGCAACTGACTACATATAATTCAAACTTCACAAAGGAGATTAAGGTCCAGTGTAAATGTAACAGTGCCTAACAATTTTACTAAAATTATGAGATTATGAATGCCCACTTTCATTTTGTTTCCTCTTCCTCTTCTGCTCTCTCTTATTACACAGGAGCTCCAATGTGATGATTTTCTATTCATACTGTATGTAGATAGTATATAAGAAGAGAACCAATGAAGTGAGCTGCAGCTCACAAAAGTTTATGCCTTCCAATAAAATTTGTTAGTCCAAAAAAGTGCTACCAGATTCTTCCTGACTTTCTGTTCACATATAGTTTTGCTTTGTACTTTCTAGCTGACATCAACATGACACCTTGGATCAAGAAAGGATTCTGTTCTATGAAAGAGCAGCCAAGCCACATGTTGAGAGCCCTCTATGAATTAGAATTCTTCCTTTACAAAGAGACAGTAGGAAAGGCATCAAGAAGACTTTTCCTCTTTTTTTAAACTAGGAATTTACCTCTTTGGTACAGGTGTAGAAAGTGAAGAATTAGATGACAGAAGACAGTAGGGATACATTTTAGGGAAAGAGTGAAAGAGAAAGTCAGAAAGATTTACGGACAGAGTTCGTGTTGAGATTTGCTGGGTCCACTGGTTGCTGTAGAGCATAGCTTTCCAAACTGTGTGTCGGGACACGTTAGTGTGTCGGCTGCAGTGTCTGGGTGTGTCGCTGATGCTGCTGCCTCCAAGGCCTGCCAGGATTCCACGCAGGTCCTAGTGCCTGCCTTGTGCCTTGCTGCCTCCAAACCTGCTGTGATTCCACGCAGGTCCTAGTGCCTGCCTTGTGCCCTGCTGTAAGAGTATGTCGTGAAATGATGCATGTCTAAAAAGTGTGTCACCAACATGAAAAGTTTGAAAAGCTGTGCTGTAGAGGCTTGACAGCAAGTACCACGGTTCTAGGTTGAAGCACAAAATCAGAAATGTTGGCCTTATGCCAGGGTTGTGAGCTGTTGGTATGATGATAATATGGCAACATGGTCAATTAGATGTGGAGCATGTGGCCTGGCAGTTGCCGTTGCTACTGATAGATTTTGTTCATGCTGAAGCTGGGACCAGAGTACAAGCAGCTGAATAGAGCAGAATGGTGGGATCAGGCTCTCTGAAGACATCAGTGAAGAGGGCAGTGGTGAGCACATCCATTGGTTGGATGACTTTGGGGGACTGCAAGGATTTTCTATTGTCCCAGCAGATGTCAAGAGAGAGATCCAGACAGCAGCAGTAATAGAAGTATTTGGCCCTTGGACCAAAAAGGGAGGGCTAAAGAGAAGAAAGGTCAACAATTTGGTGGCTATCTTTACTTCTAGCCTGGCAATCCTGATTCTACTGGCTGTTTCAATGGTGACCTTGGCTTCAAATTGTTGATGGCAAACACCAGTAAGACTTTGATTATTCTCAAGTTGGTGGTGTATGAGCAGGCAGACCTGGTTGGACAAAGTCACAACCATGGCATAAAATATAGCAGCCTGCTTATTAATTGGCACCACACCTTACATTCTATGTGTGTTGGGCCTTGCACTGGCTGTCAGTGGGTTTTTCTGGGTGGAATCTGAAGTGCTGGTTTTAACTTAGCAACCATCTCATGTGCACAGCCTGGGAAAAAACTGCTGATGGTCCCTTGTTTCTATGAGGTGGGGGAAAGGGCTGAGGTCCAGGAAGTTATATTGCCCCATCATGATCTCTGTGTTATGGAACATCTTCCCTTAGAGCAGTGTTTCTTAAACTTTTTTCTCTCAGGATCCCTTCCCGCTTTTAAAAATTACAGAGGACCTCAAAAGAGCTTTTGTTTGTATTGGTTATATTTATCAATATTTACCGTATTAAAAATTAAAATTGACGCATTTGCTGCTGCTTCTCATGATTGTTTGATGGAATTTTAATATTGTATTATTTTTCAAAATAGGCTGGCAAATAATTTTGATTTTGCGGACTCCTGAGAGGGTCTCGGGGGGCCCCCAGGGGTCCTAGGACCACACTTTAAGAAACACTGCCTTAGAGTGTTTAGACTTTCCCCAGTGCTGAATGCTGTCCAGAAGTCAGTTAAAAAAGAGCTCTTCTATAGTTCTTTTATAGTTTAAGGCAGAGCTTTCCAAACTTTTCACGTTGGCAACACACACCGACGGCGACGGCGGCACGGCCTGCGGTGTCCTGGTCTGTCGTGCAAAAAACCCGGAAGCGCTGATGGGAGAACCGAAAGAAGCAGCACCCCTGCCAATCAGCAGAGTTGATTGGTGGGGTTGCCGCTTCTTTCGGTTCCCCCATCAGCGCTTCCGGGTTTTTGCGTGACACACCAGGACACCGCAGGCGACACAGTAATGTGTCATGACACACACTTTGGAAAGCTATGGCTTAAGGGGATGACTATCATATATACATCATACCCTCACACACACACACACACACACACACACACACACACACTCACAGGGTGTTCCAGCTGTTTTAAAATGGATGCTGATTTTATTTCTATTAATTATTTATTACCTTGACTGCGGATTCCTTATTATTTTGGATTATGTTGTGTACTGCCAAGTCTTAAGACTGAAGCAGCATAGAAATTAATCACCTAACCAATCAATCAATAAAAAGAAGCTGGTATCATTAATTCAGTATGAAGGGAAAAACCAATACAATCCTACACAAAACATCTGCTGTGTATGCATATTTGAAAGATGAGGTATTCTACCTGTTTTGTTACCATGTAAATAACAATATTTTACTAGTTTTTTTAGCACAGCAGTTTTAGCTCTGATAACTTAAGACAGAATTCCAAAATTTTAGAGGGGGTATTACAATATGCAACATTGTTTGGAATGGGTGTTAATGTTTCATCAAAATTAAGTATCATCAGCAATTTATGCTAAACATCCATTATGTGAATTTAACAGATTAAATCATTCACACATCAGTATGTTTTCCCTTTCTAAATGTATCTGCATGATTTACAAGAAGTATCTATTTATAAGTTAAACATTGCTTTCACTTTGAGCAACACAGTGCGAGGACTATGAATTACTTGCGTACAGCATGTTAAACCTGACAATGGCAAAAATTATCAGTGTATCACAACTGCAAAGAGGTACTTAAGGGACAAAATAGATCTTTTAAGCCTATTGTCATTTCTTGCATAAGAACCTCTCAAGTTTTGTGACGACTGTGCTCCACCAGAAATCTCAAGCAACCTTCAATACAGACCTCTGAATATGTTTTAGCAAAGATGTAACAATGCATATTAGGAAAATGTTTAGACAAAAATGCATAATTCTGAAAATAAAATACAAAAACGTAATTTTATAATCCAGAAAACCTCAACCATTGGCTGTCCTTATCTTCTTTATACAGATTAGGTGCAGGCTGTTTCTACAACCCATAACCAAATAACAGTTGATTATTAACAGAAAAGTGGGAAATTATGTGGCATCTACCACAAGCAGTGCAATAGATAATAAAAATCAATAGGGAGACTATAACTACCAAGTCCTGAAAAGTCAAAATACTGCATCCATTGCATCTAAACTGCTCCTAACCCTATATTGCTATGAACAAAATTTGGATAAACCTTTCTTTTTAAGTATTAGCATTCCATGTCTCTGATGTTAACTGCAGCTTAATTAAATTATACATCCAACTTCTTTTTGCAGCAACTAGTAGTAAAAAGGGCAATAACTAAATACCCAGAAAGTAAATCGCCCTTGAAATAATATTTGATCATCATGGAAAAGCAAATGGCCTGAATGACATTCCATTAAATCTTACAATGTATGAAAAATTGGTACATCAGTGATATACACACTCTCTCTCATGCATATAAATGAAATAATTACAACAATGGAGCAATGAGAAGAATGTAAGCTATAGACTGCCAAGTCCCATTTTTAGCAAAACATTTTAATCACTGAGGTTAAATTGTATGCAGATTTGCTCTTATTTCAATAAAAGTTAAGTTGTGAAATTGCCCAAGAAGTAAACCAGTCATTCCTGATACAATTAAAATTACAGATGGCTCTGTGTGTTCCTGTGTGTGTGTGCACATACACACACACTCATAATGAACTTATTGTTAATTTTTTATTGCAGCTGCATGGTAAATTTCCTCTGAATTTATTTTATGAATAAAGATATAAGAAATTCTGGCAGAGATAATTATAAACATTCCTAAGGCAACTGCAATTGTCTTAAGTGATTTCAGCGCTAGGTTGAGACCATCCATACAAGGTCATTTCAATATCAGCAATTTACCTGAAGAACTCCTCTCATTAGCTCCATAGCTAATACAGGGACCAGAAAAGAAATGCTGCAAGTTTACAGCTCCTAACCCTGGTATGGAAGTGTAACTTCCAAAACTTAGGAGGCAAGGATCAAAGCTTTATTTATTTATTTATTTATTTTTACTTACCATGGGGGAAATCAAGTACAACCTTTGATTATATATGTCTCTCTGATAATAAAGCCTTTCTTTTCTCTCCTGGCTTCCGCATTTTAAAAGGACCTCATTGAAAGCCACAGCCAGTGGCAATTCCTTATTGCAGCTTATCAGCCTAGGTCCCTAACTCCAATCCTCAAGAAATATAATGTTAAAATAGTTACAATGGTAACATACAATACAAAACTGGGGGGACTTATAAATGCTCCATTATTGGAGCAAATACAGTCTACCTTCCTGAAACGTATCTTGGGGGTGGATAAATTCACTCCAAGTTCTGCAGTTAGGGAAGAGTTGGAAATACCCCTAATACAATTACAGTATTTAATTACTGCCTGAAGATTCTATCAATAGACTCATTGATACAACCAAAGCTGTGCTTTGAAGAGTAGACTTTCAACACGTCTTCTCATACTTTGGCTATTAAAATTACAAATACCACTTTACAATATGTATTCCCAGTTCTATTCCCAGTTCAAACAAGGAAAGAAAACAAGTTTTCAAACAAATTTGGATATCACTGCCCAAGATGACATAGCATCTCTTGAATGTGCCGAGTCCTTGAAGTGGCTGGCACAACATAAATCATTGTTCCAGATAGAAAGGAATTTAGAATTTACATGCCTCAGAGCAACTTACTCTAGAACAGAGCTTTCCAAACTGTGTGTCGGGACACGTTAGTGTGTCGGCTGCAGTGTCTGGGTGTGTCGGGGCTGCTGCTGCCTCCGAGCCCTGCCTGGATTCCGCACAGGTCCTAGTGCCTGCCTTGTGCCTTCCTGCCTCCCAACCTGCTGTGATTCCGTGCAGGTCCTAGTCCCTGCCTTGTGCCCTACTGTAAGAGTGTGTCGCGAAATGATGCATGTCTAAAAAGTGTGTCACCAACATGAAAAGTTTGGAAAGCTCTGCTCTAGAACATGGTTTGAACAACTAAATTCTATAGCAAGATACAGGAAGTTTCATGGAATTCCTTTTGCAGAAAGATGGTGTAGGATGGAAGAGGATGGATTGCTTAGAATAGATTAGGGATGATTGCAGGGGTGATGAAATACAGTAGGTTTTACCTTTTTCTTATTGCTGTTTATAGTTTATTGATATGGTCAAATGAGTAATCAATACATTAATTGTTATTATTGACATAGAAATTCTAAACAACTGTATCTTGAAAATACAATGAAATGTAATATGCAAATACATTAAGCTTGCCAAGACCAGAAAAGATCTCGATCTTAGATCCATATTTTCCGGTATTAACAACCACACTCCAGAGAACTTCTTCAGGTACACCTTTGAGGGTTTGACTTCTCATAGAGGAGCAAAGCCAAAGGCCATTTCACATTCTGACTTTGAACTGTTCAAACTTTTCTTTCCCATTAGCTGTTTTCGGTCAGATAATTTTAACAGAACATGGACTATCTTTTGTATGCCAAGCATGTATTTTGCCATTCAGGTCTCTTTTCCCCCGGCTCTGTGCTCCCATTTAGAAAATGGAAAAAACAGGATAAATTAGTGAAGGATCCAAGAAGTATCCACTCTTGACAAATCATGGCATGAGCCAGTTTCCTTAGAAGCTGCATACAAGAATCTGAACTGCTCTTCCAGCACAATATCTATATCAGTTGCTGGAATTGTGAAGCACCCTATAAAGCAGTAAGTATTTTGTTGCTAAGTAATAACTCTCAGAAAGGGGAAAGAGAGCCTTTGAAAATAGCACCTCATATCTGTAAGACAAAAGCTATACACAGTCACCCACTCACATAGGACTAATTGGCTTTTTAAAGGCTATCATATAAACTGTGATGGATTGTGTTAATGAAACATCAGGAAATATGTTGAAAATAAACTCCATCCTGCTCTAATGAATCTAACATGCTTCTGATGGCCTCTGCTAATATATTAATGTGTGGCTTTTGTAAGCTACCTTCTTGATCATGTATTTGCAGTTCTTTGGCTGGTATGAAGCTATTTATCTAGCTGTACCAACCCTGTAATGCGTAGTCTTATAAAATGCAGATGCCTCCCTCTTTCTTTACTAACTGGCAAAAAAGCAATTTTTACACAGGGGTTTCCCTGCTAAATAGTTGGTCTTCTATGTAAAGCTAGGCTTTATTGATAGTGTTGTAGTTGTAAAACATTTTAATATTAATTTGTTCCAAACATCCCTCAGTAGTAAAAAGAAGGTAGAAAGGAAGAATATAAATATTTTTCTCATAAAATATAATAAGCATATTTAAAAATATGATTATTTAGATTATTATTTAAAAATAGTTATGCTATCATTACATTACTTGAGCTGATACTGTTTAAAATGAAGTTTTGCTATCCAAACTTTTCTTATATTAATTGATACTTAAATATAAATATTTTCTAATAGGTATGCATAATATAGTAAAACATTCCCAGTGGAAGTATTTATAAATATAACATCTTTTTCAGAGCACACAGTATAGAGGCTGTTGTAACTAAAAGCAAGTTTGAGTTAGGTAACAATCAACGGAATGGCAACTGTCCTATTAACTGCATGTGTAAAATTATCTCCTCCTCCTCCTCCTCCTCCTCCTCCTCCTCCTTCTCCCTGTAGTTTAGACAACTCAAGGTAGCATAGATATTGCTTCTGGCTCTTATTTTACAGGGCAACAACACTGTTACTATTACAGTTTCAGAGCTTGGGCTAAGAGAACATAATTCAGCTACCTTGCAGAAGCTAAAGAGATATGGGCAGCTATGAAAATCACCTAAGAATTCATTGTATGGCACCATGAATTCCATGAAAGTAATGTGATAGGTTATATATAATGTATTTACATAAAAACAGCAGCCCGGAGATTAGAAGATGTATAGCGCTTGGAAGAACAGCAACGGCCAGCATAAATAACATCTGGAAGAATAAAGATGTCAGCCTCCCAACCAAATGCAGACTAGTTAATACGATCATATTTCCAATAGCTACATATGGTTGTGAAACTTGGACTTTGAGGAAGGCAGATAGGAGAGAGATAGATGCATTTCAATTGTGGTGCTGGAGACAATTACTATGTATCTCATGGACAGCAAAGATTACCAACAAGGAAGTCCTAGACAGAGTCAAACCAAAAATATCCCTGGAAGCCAAGATGACCAAACAAAAACTGTCATACTTTGGTCATGTTATGCGAGCCAACATATTATGACAATTATGCTGGGACTGATCAGTGGTAAAAGAAGAAGGGGCCGCCCTAGGACTCACTGGCTTGATATCATCAGAAGGGACACTGGAATGACTTTGATGGAACTAAAGGAAGCTGTAAGAGATAGAAAGGCATGGAAAGCATTGATCCACAAAGTGACCGAGAGTCGGACACAACTGAACGGATAGACAGATTTACATAAATGAAAGCTTAGAATATTCCATGTTCTCCTACTGAATTTACACTAATGTAAAGGCACCTTTTTTTTCTTCTGACCCACAGTTTTCTCACAATGGCTCCTCAAATTCTACTCTGGAAGGCTCGGAGGGAAAGTGCTCCAAATGCAGGTGCTGAAGGAGTGGAGAAATTGTATGAAGAAGGCAAACATTCCTTCTCATTCCATAGTGCTTTTGCCAATAGAAGCAGTACTGTACAAGTGGATTCCACTCTTTGTCTCCAGGGACTCTGAAGAATACCACTTCTTCTCAATTCATTGCATGCACTAATATTTTCCTTTCTCATTTTAAACACACACCCCTCCCCAAGTACCATCCTGTTTTGATTAACATTATTAAACAACCGCTATAGGTTTTAAAGCATGGAGAGAGAATACAGCATGGAGGGATTTTGCACAATACTCCAAGGTCTTGGGGAAATAAAAGGAGAGTCTCAGATTTCCACGGCTGGCTGGGCATGTTGCTGCCAATGCTACATGACTGGCATAGTAGGAAAACAATTTGTAATTGGAGTCAGGTTTGAAATAATATGCTGCAGAAAGAGAAAAAGGTTTCAGGCACGAGATGCATCCACAAAACATTTTGGAGTATAAACTTTCACTGTGAACAGGCTATTGATAATTATCAGGAAATCTTTGCCCATAAGTGGTCTTCCCCACCTTGGTGCTCTCTAGACCTCCTGGACAACTCCAATAATCCCTGATCAGATTGGCTGGGGGATTATAGGAGTTTGCTTGGCATATCTGGAGGGCACCAGCCTGGGAAAAGCTGAAGGAAGTGGTAAGTCTGTGGTCTTTATCACCTTTTCCAGTTGTGGCTTAAAAATGGCCAAAAAACTTCAAAGGGTTTATGTCAGGGAAAACTGGCAAAAGACCGCGCTGAGCCGGAATTGTAGCTCTAGTTTACTTTATTGTTCCTACCAGATACAGAATCTTGCCAGACTAAAGGTATCCTAACTGATCTAAGGGGGAAAATACTCCTGGGACTCTAGGGCAGGGTCAGCCTAACTTTCTTAGCCAGCCTGTTGAGGCTCTCAATGCTGTGAGAACGCTTATCTCCCTGATGGAATGTGCCCCCTCCTCCTTCTGCTCCGAGATCCATCACAGTTTAATCTGAATTCTGGCATGGATAATTTGTAAATTGCAATTGCATTAGATTTATCAGGAAAAATATAAGCACTGCACCAGAGATACATGATATTTCAAACCTTGATGCCAGGCATTCTGGTTAAAAAATACAGGTATGATCACATTAGTGCATGAAGAGCTCTTTGCATGTATTAGCGAAGGATTTTTTCTTGTTCTTTCCCACTTTCTTTTAAAAACTCATTATTCTTTCTTGATCATTCCAATAATATGTTTCAATTTTAATGTTTCCAAACAAATAGTAAGCCTCTGTCATATAAATTTTAATATCGGTGCTGATTCAATGAAAAAGTGGAAGGTCAGAGAACCATGGAGGGGAAATGAAATGGACTATCCTCCAGCTCAAACCAACCAATCCCAAAGCACTAAACTAAAATTACATTTTCTTTGCACTGGAAAATGATGCCCAAATTTCCATTGTTTGGACAGAGATTCTGTTTGCAAGCATTTTACTCCTTTGGGAAGAGAAAGGAAAAGGAGAATTACTAGGAGAATGTACCTCTCTTAGGGAAAGAAAATTTGATTATTGCTTTGGCATGTTCTCTTTTAGCCAGCCTTTTGTTTTTAAAGGAAAAAGGGGAGTCATTGGAAAAGCTTCAAGGGGGACTGCAGGATTCGTCATTCAGGAAGACACCAAATATACAGTGTTGGGTAATATTATTCACAGTAGGGTAGAACACATTTCAGCAGAATTTGAATACCCAACAGCCATTCATACCTTAATCCAACTCTTTTCCATGTAAGCAGAATCCCAACAGTGGGATTTAAGGTAGAAAGATAAAAGTTGTAACCAGTATCATATCTGCACTGAAAATCTGTATTAGTTTTATACTTATACAACAACTTTCCCCAAAGAACCGTGGAAGATGTTGGACTCTGAAGGCTGTTGTAAATCCCCAAAGCCTCAAGGGTTCCCCTGGCAAGAGGAAATGAGTATTACATTTGATCCCTATTTAGCTGTGGCCCTCTCATATGATTTTCATCAATTCCCCTGCTGGGTCCCCAAATGTTATATACCTCGGATGAGAAAATCTAAAGTGGATTAGAAATTTCCAAAAGTGAAGTTCTAAATCAAGCAGAGATCCTATATGCATTCAATTCTGAGAACAAGTCAAAATGTACCCTTACATAATGGCTGGCTTAGGAGAGAGCCATTATGAGTATACCCAAAATAGTTGCTATGGTGGGAATGATTGCTTAAAAAAAAACAACTAATCTCCATAATCTCCTGTAGCCCCTCAAGTGCCCTCTACCAGTGTCATTGGGAGTGGGGTGGCATACAAGTTTAAATTCTTATTCTTATTTTTTTATTATTCCTCCCAGTTTATTTTTGTGTCTTTTCTTCAGAACCCAAGTACATTTCCAAGCAATGAACAAGGCTGCACTATTTCAATTTTCTAACATCTATAGGATCCATGTTGGGCATAGAAACAGCTTTGTAGCCAATAGTTTAGAAGAGGTCAGCCTACATGGCAATAATAAAGAAAGTAACATAGTGTGCCAACTATCATACAATATTCTTAATTTTACAGGCAAGCAAAATAATGCTTAGGATCAGAGCCATAAATGGAAAGTGAGATGTAAGATGTTCAAGCTAGCTTTAGAAAAGGCCAAGGAAATGAGACATTATTGCTGATGCATGCTGGATAAATGAGAAAATCAAAGAATACCAAAAAGAAGTCAGTATGTAGTTCATTGATTATAGAAAATCCTTCAATTGACACAATCACATCAAGCTGTGGAATGTGCTTAGAAAAGTGGGAATCCCTGAACATCTTATTGTCCTCATGTGAAACCTATACACGGGTCAGGAAGCCATAGTCAAAAGGCTGTATACTCTCCCCTTATTTATTCAAGGCTGTATACTCTCCCCTTACTTATTCAACCTGTATGCTGAATATGTACTGAGGGAAGCTGGATTGGAAGATGAGCATGGTTTTAAAATTGGAGAAAGAAACATCAATAACCTGTGCTATGCTGAAGATGCTACTCTGATATCTGAAAATGTAAATGATCTGCAAGCTCTAGTAATGGAAGTCAATGAGCACAGTGAGAAAATGGGATTATGTTTATTTTATTTTATTTATTATTATTTATTAAACAAATTTATATAGCCGCCCAACTCACACACAGTGACTCTGGGCAGCTTACAGAATTAAAATCCACAATACAAAAACCCATCAACCCCCCACCCACCCCCGCAACAACCACAAACACAATCAAATCAGCCACTTGATCAGCTCCGTATCAACCTGGGGTCCCAGGCCCACTGACAGAACCATATCTTCAGAACCTTCCGGAAAAGTTTCAAGGTGGGGGCCAATCTTATTTCCAGTTTAAATATAAAGAAGACCAAACTAATGACAACAGCAATCAGCCTTAGAACTGACAATGAAGATATTGAAGTGATGGATAGTTTCTGCCTTTTAGAATTGATTATAAACAATAAAGGAACCATATGGCAATTAATATACTACAGACTAGCATTTGCTGGAGTAGCCAGGAAGGTCTTGTAAAAGATTAATATACCAGGATATGTCTACACCTACAAAGATCAGAAGCAAGTAATGGTTTTCCCTATGACACTCTATGGAAGTGAAGTTGGACTTTGAAGCAGCAGCATAGAAACAGCACTGATGCTTTTGAATTTTGGTGCTGGAGAAGACTCCTGAGAATACCATGGATGGACACTCCAGGTTTTCACTCAAGGCACGAATGGCCAGGCTCATATCATCATACTTCACACATTATGTGAAAACCTTGCTCTCTGGAGAAGTCTCTAATTCTGGAACACTAGAAAGAAAGAGAAGAGGACAAGCAGAAGCAAGGTGAATGGATTCAATTATAGTAGCGATGGGTACATACTGTAATTGGAAGACCTGAAGAACCAGGTTGGGGATAAATCACCCTGGAGAAAATCTATCTATGTGGTTGCTAAGTGTCGACACTGACTTGATGGAATATAATCTCTCTCTCTCTCTCTCTCTCTTTCTCTCTCTCTCTCTCTCTCTCTCTCTCATCCAGCTGTCCGTCCATCTGCTTGAATTCTCTTAGAATTGTTATAAAAAAAATCAATCATTTCTAATGCTTTTGGTCACTTAATATTTAAATAGTACATTAACAAATAGCTTCCAGTATCTGTTCCCTCTGTGGAATTGTAAAGGTACTCCCTGGCTACCATCTTAGGAAATCCATACTTTCTACGACAAAACATATGACTCTGAGATCACTGTTCACATAATTTTACAGATGCTGCACCATAACCAGCATTGCTCCATATTGCACTGCTCTGTTTTTTCTATAATTAAATTGTTTATTCATGAAATTGATCCAACTTCACACTTTGAAATATTTACAGAATGCTGCGGAAGAGAACAATTAATTCCACTTGGCTAGCCTATTATCCCAGGAAAGCAGAAATCATTCATGCACATTACCGCCTTCATAGGTTTCAAGAGGCAAACAACAGAGCCCAAACTTTAAACTGCAACTTAAAGCTTTTAATGTCCTTTATTGTGTGTATGATTTATCATTTCATCCAGAGCAAACAGTTCTCTACACAAATAAACATACAATATTTCTTCACATCTAAATCAGGTTTACCCTTGTTGTTTAAATTAAGAAATCCCTCTAAATCCAAGGAAAATACAGAAAATCCTGGTCCCACTCATATATGCAACAGTGCTTTGCCCATTTGCATGGTCATTTTGCTCACTGCAGCCCTTTTCCTCCTCAAAAGTCTTGAGAGAACCCTGACAACCATAGTGATGGCCACCCCCTACCAACAATATCTTACAAATCATAATGACCAGGCCACACATTGTGCTAAACCAAAATCACATTAGGGTGATTCGTACATAACATTAAATCATCTTTTTTTTTAATAAGAACAAGCCTAGGAAAATATTTGGTGTGACTACTACTATGTCTTCTTCAGGACAGCCCCATGGAGAAGTTCTTGCTTCCATTTTTGATGAATCGCAAGCTTGTTGTGTTCTTCAAACTCAAAAAACTATGGTATGCTTCAACCATAATTAACTGAAACAAACTAACCCATCTCTACTAATTAGATTTAAAATTACAGAAAGCTAATTTTTGAAGTGTCTGGTCTTGAGACCTTAAAGCCACATGCAGCTCCTACTACCCCATCCACAGATCCACAGTTACTGAAATCCACTGATGTGATTTTCTACCATTTTGAGATAGGGAGCTTGTTGGTATTCTAGTTAAACCCATTGGTGTCCACAAGGTGAGAGGAATAATGACATGTACATGACAACATCATGATGCAAATGCCACAAGCTACGTATTAGCATCAGATGTTGGGATGCAAATACTTACTCATGGCATTTGCATGATGACATCATTCCATGTGCATCATAGTTTGGTTTCATAATATGTTGTTGGTTCAATCCCAAGATAAGCTTAGTTTGTTAAAAAAGGAAAATAACCCAGCCTGCTCCAAAAATCATGAAAATACAGCAAATCGTGACTGTGCCCCTACTGTAGCCTTTCCCTCCCCACTTCCCTTAACCTGCTACATGCCACTCCTATCAAGTACCCTGGGGAAAGAGTTCCTGGGGAAAGAAGAGCCACAATCCCTGGAAAATATCCATTAGAGGTAAAGATGGGCCAACAGAACACCTATGCCTGCTCCAAAGCACCTTGAAGTATCCTGTCAGTGGCTCCTTCCATGTACTGTCCAGGGATTGCACAGCAATCATGTAGGCCTAGGAAAAAACACAGCTTCTTCTAATGAGGGGCCAGGAGATATGGCATGCACCCCTATGCCCTCCCCAACACATCTTTTCTGTTTCAAAATGCTACACATCCCTAGTGGAGACCATCCCAGAAGACTGCTCAGAGGACACTTCCCTCCCTCACCCAAAGACCCATTATCACCAATTGCTGGTGAGCAAGAACATAGGAGTTTGTTGATGTTAGCTTTTAAAAAATATGTATTTGTTACAACCGTTTATTTTGCTCGTGCACCACTTAGGAAAGATTGTGATCCTGAAAAGAGGAATCTAAATCATTGCAGTAAACAAATAAATAATGCCACAATAAACATACAAGATCACAACCAAGCAATAAAATAAAACACAGAATGCATTTACTGTACATCGATAACAAGATTTCTGGGGAAAAAAGTTACAGCTACAACCAAAACCAAGAGCAAACTGGCACAGACTAAAATAATAGATCTTAAAAACTATGATGCCTAATATGTTCAAGTAACAATACTCTCTTTTTTTAGGAACATGAATTTGAAAGTTTACATTTGGTAGGTTTTATTTTTTATTTTAATGCAACCACATTTTAGGGCTTTATACGCTCCTGAAAGGTACTATTCAACCCATGTAATCAAGCAAAACTTTGTATTGCTAACCGTAAGCCATGGTTATTTAATCTACTTTGTACTGTGCTGAAAACCATAGTGCTTCTTGATCCCTTACATACAAGCAATGACAAAACCAAAAACAAACAAATAGTATTGATTTGATTGCCATATTGAGTTTCTCCGCACTCAAGAGAAAAATTTGCTTTCAAGCTGACACCATGAACATTAGATGGTACAGAATACAAATATGCAACAACAATTATTGAAAATATATTGGCATCCATGGTTCCTCTTTATTAAAGATGCTTCCATAACCGCCCACCCACCCAGAAAAAGTTAGTTTGGTCTAGTGGTTAAGGTGCTGGGCTAGAAACCAGGAGTCTGTGAGTTCTAGTCCTGCCTTAGGCATGAAAACCGCTGGGTGACCTTGGGCCAGTCACTCTGTCTCAGCCCAACTCACCTCACAGGGTTGTTGTTGTGGAGAAAATAGGAGGAGGAAGGAGTATTTGGTATGTTCGCCGCCTTGAGTTATTTATAAAAACAATAATAAAGGCGGGATGAAAATCAAATAAATAGATAAATAAAATAAAACAAAAGGAAATGTTATCCCCCAAAACTAGACTGAATCATCATTAGGGTTCATGGAATGGCACCTCTTGTGGCAATGTAAATCAAGATAATCTATTAGAGTAATACAAATCCTCTCTGAAATGCAGGTCTGCTGTGATAAAAATATTCTCAATCTAACTTCACATTTTGATTTAGGACAATGACAAAATATATTATCTTCTCTGGAATCCAATCAAAGCTTCAAGAAATATTCATTGTGAGTTGCTGCTTTACTTAATAATACTGTATGAAACTAGAACTATTCTTAGCAAATGAAATGGTAAATCTAAATAGTGTACACATAAGTACAAATACAAATAGGAAGACATCTATGACACGAGATTTTTTTTTTGCAGCAAGTTGGTTTCAGAGGATTAGGATTAGGATCAAAATTTATTATTGTGGTTTCTTTTCAGGCCCCTGTAGTTGTTGTGACTATTGTCTGTAATCCCTGACAGAAGCCCAGCCTGTCAGCTGTGTGTCATAGAGATTGCAGTCTTCTTCAAAACAAGTAGAATCTTCCCAAGCATAACACAGGCAGAATTGGAACCCACTCAACCCAGGGGTGGTAAAAACAGCCAAGATGGAAGCTGTGAGGATATGATCAAAGCTCTACTGTCATTTTATTTATGTTTATTTTCTTTATGCCTACTCAGTAATCCTGTGTGTTTTGTGCAACTTAGAAACACTTTGAACAGTTTCTTCTAAATGAGAACCAATTCTGTGTCATCGTCTGATCTGCCCAGAATCTTAAATCTTCCTTTTTAAAATAGTTATCTGTGATCTGAACAATCCTATCTTCTTCACATTGTTTTGCATGTGACAACTTAAAGTTAGAAAGGAATTTTTACCTTTGATTTTTTCCTTTTTTAAAAAATAAAGGCTGATTATAATTATAGCCCTTGAGATTGAGCTAACTCATTAAGGAGAGGGGACTGATTTCCCTAGTCACATGCTTCAAAGACAGGAGTTGGTGCTATAGAATTTATCTTTATCCTTTTTTTACTTGCCAGTAAAATGCATAAGCTGTAGGATCCCTATTTATTTCACCCACCGGGTTAAGGGTGAGAATGCCAAGCAAACAAGGATGCCCCTGCAAGACAGGCAGTGGCAGCAAGAACTACTAAACTGCTACACCAGGGCTTTCCAAAGTTTTTCCCGCGGCGACACACCAACCGGCGTTGGTGTGTCGCTGCGGGAAAATCCAGAAGTGCGGCAGCGTGCAAAAACCCGGAAGCGCTGCTGCTGCTTTCGGGTTTTGCATGCTGCAGTTGGTGTGTCGCCGCGGGAAAACCCGGAAGCGCTGATTATGATCAGCGCTTCCGGGTTGTGTGGCGACACACCAGACTGTGTGTGGTGACACACTTTTGTGTCGCGACACACAGTTTGGAAAGCTCTGTGCTACACCAAGGCAGGAGGCAGAGTTAGAGTGTGTCAATCCAAAGAGTAAACCAATCAAAACAGGTATACTGTATTTATTTTTCCATAAGTTGACTTGTTTATATTATTCAAGAACTGCTCCCCTCCCCAAGTGACACCAAAATTTGCTGCTGAATTTGGTGGCATTTCAGGGGTACAGAAGAGGGGCATCGGGATTTCATATGGTCCATGGATACTTTATCCCAGATCATTCTAATTATGCCTCTAACTGTATCATTCCTGACCACACATGAGTGATGACTGAATGTTTATCCATAAAAAGAACATTCTACATGTAAAAAAATTCTGTACATAGTAAATTAGCATGCCAGACCTCTAGCCAAACTTCCTTTCCCTAATATACTAGCTTTCACTCATACAGGGAGTTCTCAGATCATGCTATTCTATGCAAGCTAGGATCTCTAATTTAGAGACTACCTACATGGAGCCTTTGGCCTGGGCTAGAACGTTATTTTAGATGTCTAAAGGCTCAACTAGTCTTCATCATCCTGGTACCCTTCAGATTTGTTGTGTTTAAGCTCCCTTCATTATCTGTCAGCATGGGAGATGAAATCTAGTAGAACTGCAGGGCATCAGAATTGTGAAAATACTATCACACTAGTTGAATTTTAATCCAGGACAACAGCCACCATTTATATAGAAGTGAGCTGGTAAAAACAGCATACTACAATTGCTCATAACACTAGCATTCATATATGTTATTAATCATCAAAGCAGTCCAATGATATGTTACTATTATTTCATAGAAAGCAACCATAATGTATCTGTATGAAAATCTCCATCATAATATTTGTAGCACTAGAAGTTAACCTCCATCTTGTGCACAGATGGCTTTCATTGTTCCATCTTCTATCAACCCCAAAAGTGATACATATCAAGCTTTCCTGGTCTTGAGGTCTGTGAGAAGTGGGTGGCTTGGCCAGTAGGATTTCTATCTTCTATCCCTCTTTGTTGGATTCCATGTACTAATCATCTGTTATCTCTCTGAATACACAACACTAGCTGCAACCTAAGGTGAGTTATGCATATGTAAGTTTAAGAATGTATTTACGAAGCATTAAATCAGGGCTTTCCAAAGTGCCGCCGCTGGTGACACTAGTGGCGGTGGCGGCAGCGGCGCGCGCGTGCACGGTGGCGGCGCGGGGGCGTGCGGTGGCGCACGCGTGCACGGTGGCGGCGCGGGGGCGTGTGGTGGCGCGCACGTGCACGGTGGCGGCGCGGGGGGCGTGCGGCGGCGCACGCGTGCACGGTGGCGGCGCGCGCGTGCACGGTGGCGGCGCAGGGGGCGTGCGGAGGCGTGCGCGTGTATGGTGGCGGCGGCAGCGGCTGCCGCCATGCACACACACACCGCCGCTTCCGGGTGGTGTGGCGACACACCACGCTGTGTGTGGCGACACACTTTTGTGTCACGACACACAGTTTGGAAAGCTCTGCATTAAATATACAAATCTATGGTATACAGCAAACACAAGCAAGGCCGAATTCATTTGAAAAATATTTGCTTTGAAGTGAATAATTGTTAAAGTTCCAGAGGAATCGAAGTTCAGCTGGAGCCACCAAATTTCAAAATAATTAATGGATTTTCTGTTAGAGCAGAGCTTTCCAAACTGTGTGTCGGGACACGTTAGTGTGTTGGCTGCAGTGTCTGGGTGTGTCGCAACTGCTGCTGCCTCCGAGCCCTGCCAGGATTCCACACAGGTCCTAGTGCCTGCCTTGTGCCTTGCTGCCTCCAAACCTGCTGTGATTCCGCACAGGTCTTAGTGCCTGCCTTGTGCCTTGCTGCCTCCAAACCTGCCATGCCAGGATTCCGCGCAGGTCCTAGTGCCTGCCTTGTGCCTTGCTGCCTCCAAACCTGCTGTGATTCCGCACAGGTCCTAGTGCCTGCCTTGTGCCCTGCTGTAAGGGTGTGTCGTGAAATGATGCCCTGCTGTAAGAGTGTGTCGCAAAATGATGCATGTCTAAAAAGTGTGTCACCAACATGAAAAGTTTGGAAAGCTCTGTGTTAGAGACATCTATTGCTCGGTTGCACAGATAAGAATCAGATGATATAACCAATTTCATACAGCATATACAGTATAGACTGGAGGACTCTATTTCATGAAAAACATGAAATATTATCTGAAAGTGGTAGCCTCCTATAATATAAAGCATGTTTGCAGGATGAATATTATTCAATGGGATCAGAAAACCAGGTTTAAAGCAGGGACACTACGGTACATCAGAGCACAGATCATCCATAAACACCTCCTTTGATGTTCAAAAGGCTACCTGTTCGACCTTCTGTTTAAAAGAGTCTTTTATTGAAAATAAATAAATAGTAAGTTGGCATGTTGTAACACAAAGCATCTGTCTTAATCCATCATCCTATTGATCTGAAGCAATGCCTTTGAATCTGACAAAAATTCCATTGAGATGGCAAACAGCATCCTAGGAGCTTGTTTATTGTTTGATTAATGAATGTTTTTGGCCTGGCTATGCTCCATATACTATCAGAATATATCCCCAGCACAAAAATGCTGCCTATCCACAATTAAAGCCTCTACACTGGAAGTGAGTTCAAAAAGGCAGTTTAGAGAATGGAATCCTGCCTTTAAATTCTGTACATAACCAAGAACAAAGACATAAAGGTAGAAACTCATCAAGTGGGTGCTGGAGAAGAGGCTGACCACTGGTGACATGTGGTCTACAAATGTATCTGCATATTCAGCAAGGATGTTTGCACTAAGGAACCTTTGTACATACAACTGTGATGGTCAGGTTACAAGCTCATAGGGGGGAAACTAAAATAAACTTTAGGTTATGAAGCTATTGGCTGAAAACAGCAAGCTTCTCATCTGTCTAGAGAATTTCTTCCTCAAAATAAATATGCAACTGCAATAAAGAGTTAAGTTGCAGTTAGGTATAGGGAAGAGGTATATAATCTTTACCTCCTCCCCAAGCCTCATAAAAAGTTCCCACCAAATTATAATTTTTAATGTGACAGATGAGGGAAATTATTAAATACCTGGGAAATAATTATACAAATGGATATTAAATTACACCTTTAAATGTTAAATGAAATCAAGCTTAGTTTTTGTCCTGGCACCACCATTTATTTTTCATAACTGTGCCCATTTTTTTCAATGCATACCTAGCATGTTACTCAAGTATGGCTTTTGACCTGAAAAAGATTTGGGTACTATGATCTAAGCTGACTTAGTTACATTTTAATAGGGAAATTCTTATCTGTAAGATCAAAATCTTTAGTTCGTATCAGCTGTATGAAATCAACTTCTTTCAAGAGTAGTTACAAACACTTTCCATCTAAAGGCATTTGCAAAGATTATGTGGTAGCAGCAGCAGTAGCGGAGGAGGAAGAGGAACAGCAATAGCAAAAAATATAAAAGTAGAATGGAGAAAAATCAGGTACTGAATTATTGTACAGATAGAGCAATGTGGCAATGATATAAACAAACATGCTGGTGCGTAAAAGATTTTCAGTAACACTGGAACTGCATGAAGAAGAAGAGAGTTATAAATATATGTCTATATAAAAACACATGGGTGGGTTCACTATACTTCCTAATGTGAACTGACAGATTGGACTGATGGGGCCTTCTGACTCAAAGCAGATGTTTCATTCAACTTCAAGCATGATTAACTTAAAATTAAATAGTTAAATAGGTTGCTACTTGCTGAAAGAATCTGAATTCTGTATGTTACGATTATTTGATCCAAAAAAAAAAGAGGAGATAAGTGCAGCGGCTCTTCTGTAGAATTTTTTTAAAAAATCTTTCTATTACTGATACAAAGATTACCCATAGTGAATGCATGAACGTTTGTTTATTTATTTATTTAAAAGATCTGTATGGCTGCCCATCTTAAACACAACTCTGGGACGCTCGCAACAATAAAACCAATAACTATAAAATCATAAACCATAAAATCAAAAAACAAAAACTTGGCACCTCGGTCACCCCCTTGGGATGTCCCACAAGCAGCTCCAAATATCCTAATTCTATCCCAGCGCCTGAGTAAAAAGACAGGTCTTAATGGCCTTCTAAAAGGCTAAAAGGGTGGGGGGCTGCCAAATCACCAGGGGGAGGGTGTTCCATAAGGGAGGGGCAGCCACAGAAAAGGCACGCTTCTGAGGTCCCACTAGATAGTAAGATTTCAGGAAAGGGTCCTGAAAGGTTAACCACTTAAAAAGTTTATAGCCAGAAATAGGACAAATGACAACACACATTTTCCTCTATTTTTATATGCAAATATCTAAACTCGTTGGTAGGTGTTTTTTTTTACCATCTGTCAAGTTTAACAGGCTGTGAACACAGCAGGTGTTTCTGGGTTAGCGGAAGAGTTTGTGGTTTTCATTTTCTTGAGAAGCTGTCTTCAACAAAAATAACAAAAGAACCGGGAAGCTGGTAAAATAATACTAAAACAACAATAAATCTGTAAAACCAAAATAAAAACATCTGGAAAAGTAATTTCTAACATTCTGTTTATTGTCTTTTCCCCTTGTGATGGGAAATTAATTCATACAATTAAATTTTTTATTACTCATGGTATACTTTAAATTTTAAATAAAACTTGGGATACCAAGTCATCCTGTCTGCCTCCTGAGGAATCTGTATAACGACCAAGTAGCAACGGTAAGAACAGAGCACGGAACAACGGACTGGTTTAAGATTGGGAAAGGAGTACGGCAGGGCTGTATACTCTCACCCTACCTATTCAACCTGTACACAGAACACGTCATGCGACGTGCTGGGCTTGAGGAATCCAAGGCTGGAGTTAAAATCGCTGGAAGAAACATTAACAATCTCAGATATGCAGATGATACCACTTTGATGCCAGGAAATCAGAAGATGTCTACTTCTTGGGAGGAGAGCAATGACAAATCTTGATAAAATAGTTGAGAGCAGAGACATCACACTGACAACAAAAGTCCGCATAGTTAAAGCAATGGTATTCCCCATAGTAACCTATGGCTGCGAGAGCTGGACCATAAGGAAGGCTGAGTGAAGGAAGATAGATGCTTTTGAACTGTGTTGTTGGAGGAAAATTCTGAGAGTGCCTTGGACTGCAAGAAGATCAAACCAGTCCATACTCCAGGAAATAAAGCCAGACTGCTCACTCGAGGGAATGATATTAAAGGCAAAACTGAAGTACTTTGGCCACATAATGAGAAGACAGGATACCCTGGAGAAGAAGCTGATGCTAGGGAAAGTGGAAGGCAAAAGGAAGAGGGGCCGACCAAGGGCAAGATGGATGGATGATATTCTGGAGGTAACGGACTCAACCATGGGGGAGCTGGGGATGGTGACGGCCGACAGGAAGCTCTGGCGTGGGCTGGTCCATGAAGTCACGAAGAGTTGGATGTGACTGAACGAATAAACAACAACATACTTTAACATTTTGATTGGCTGACTGGAAACCCCTTATGGACTTTTTGAGTAAAACAGAAAAAAAAAATGAATTTATGGTTTATGGTTTTGATGATTAGATTGGATAGATTATAAAAAGAAGAGAGTCATGTTGTAACCATAGAGTAAGAGGTAAATTTATAATTGTACTTATAACTGCTGTTTAAAAGTATAACTACTTTTAAAGATCAGAATGGCTTAAAAAAATGTTAATCTGAATACATGAACCATCCACCACACTTTCCAACACCATAGCAACTGTATGAATATGAAAAATCTGTAAATATTGTGTGTAGCTTCTCATATCTCTACAAGCAGTAAATTTGTACAAGGGAGAAATGTTTGGCCTTAGAAAGCTTCTATTCCTTATTTTAAGTTCAGAATGTAAGAACATATATTTAGATTTAAATATTTCAAGCTAGTTAAGTGTTACAAGATATTTAGATTTCACAACTATATAGCCTTTTAATTAAAACAGACTAGGCATACCACTGTCCACGGGGATTGTGGGGGGAGGTCAAAATCAGCAAGATGGTGGATGTCAATGCTAGCTCTTAAAGATCTGGGATATTTTTACAATACTGTACTGGCTGGGGCTCCTAAATTTTAGAGAAGGGTACCATTGAGTATAACAATGTAGATTTAGCAAACAACACAACTAATATCAGCAAGATGATAGATGCTCAGACCCACAAAAGGGATGGGACTTGCACTTAGATACTCCATTCTCATCCAACCTTGATACCTCCCTCTGGACAGTGCTGGCTGGACAGCTTATCCCTGTTCTTACTGGCATTCAGTACATATCAGGGTTTTCAATAATGAAAAATTTATATACTTTAGCTCTTTTCAAATATTTACATTCCATCAAACCAACTAAGTGCAATACGTAGTACTTATGCATACATACATATATAATTTGTGCACATATGCATTTGTTTCAGATACACCCATGATCCCTTCCATAAATACTGGTTTGCTTTAGAAACAACTTATGCTCCTTTTTCTTCTCCCTAATCCACACATTCATATGTAGCTAAATCTCAACAGAAGGTGATGACTATGAATCATTTACAATGAGCATGAGAATATTTCCTGAATCAAAACTGATAAAATCTCAGCTGCCTGGACATTTGGCCTATAAAAATCTCATGCTAGGTTTAAAGATCTGTGATATTTTTAAAATACTGTCTGGGACTCCTAAATTTTAGAGAACGGAATAACTACTAATAACAACGTATATTACCAAAGCAGATGGCTAAATGTATAAAACAAGTCTTTAAATTCAGTTACATCAACAACTGAGTAATTTCTCTTCACATATGCATAGTTGTATTTAATTTAAGAGGAAGGTAAAGTGCAAAGAAAATTAAGAACAGAAAGAACAATTAACAAGAGAAGGAAAGTTTGATATTTAAAAGAGGCTTTTGCTTTTATTTGAAATAAGTAAAGAAACTAGAATATCTCTGACTGATATATTTTAGAAAAAAAGAGCTCCTTTGGTTTTAGAAAAATAGTGGAACTCACTTTGAGAAGGGTACACGTGGGATCACTTTAAAGCAGTGATCATATACTCCACAAATGTACCGTTTAACGATGGTGAGTAAATAAAATTGGCCTCAGAGAAATTATAGTATTTTCAGCATACAATTTATCCTGTAGCTGCCAGGAACACAATTCAGATTTGATTTAATATATTAGAAATAATTACTTTTAACTAACATTTGCAGCAATAAATTTAACACTCTCCAATAGCTAGCTCCAGTCCATAAGGCATATAATATTTAAAGGGGGGGGGGGTGTTGCTATAAAGACAAACAAACTCTCTTCAACATGAATTTAAAGCAGATGGTGACTTACAAAAGCACTAGAAATACATAAATTCTCCACTCAAATTCTCAATGATTATGTGTGCAATTACTGAAAGTCTATGATTGCTTTCAAATTGCACTCGCACTGCCACTTGGGAACTGTAGTGCAGAGAAAGCACTAGGGCTAGGCAAATACATGAGACCCTTTCATCCTCTCCATACCATCTGTGACCATACCCTGCCCTGATTGCTGCTTTTCCAGGTTTAGAAATGTGACCCTTATAGGATGTACAGCGGCTGGACCACTGGTGGCAGTGGCAAAAGCTTCGCTTACCTCACAAGGGGAAGCAGAGAACAGAGTAATAATTTTTGGCCTCTCGGACCTTCTATTTTCCACCAATTTATCTGCAAGGGAAGCCAGATCCAGGTTAAGAACAGAGCAGGTTCCCAATAAGAGGAGGAAAAGGGATAGAATGATTGACTGAGAGCGTAGTCTGGAAAGAGGTACAGGGTTTCCACTGTGCATGATGAACACGAGAGGGGTGGTCTACATTGTTGGCTTGTCATATGTAGAGGAATGTGGATATAATCTTGATGAAGGTATGCAGGAACAGTTAAGGAAAAATAAAAGATAATTCAGTCCTGGGAAGGAGGGCATAAGAAACTCTAAATAACCCCACCTTGATATTGTTTGGAATAAGATGGGCCGAGGGAAACTCCATTCAAAATTCTGTTATAATATCCTACAGCAATCAACTGGCATTCCTGGAATCCTTGAGCTGTCTGTTTCATGACCTGGCCTACCCTCAAGGGCTGACATCATAAACCATAACCAACTTGTAACACCAAAGCTTGATATTTCATTCTTGTCAATTGTGATTGTTGATTGGCTTTTTGGAAGCATGTAGTTGGCCATTGTAGGGAAATAGGATACTACTCTAGACAGGTTTTCAGTCTGCTCTTCTTATGTTTTTGTTCTGTAAATTAAATTAAAGTATCTTAAGTCAAGCTCAACTCCTGCTGACTTCATAGTCATGTCTGTGTAGGCTTTGAGGGGTAGGGATTTGGCAGCAATATGAATTATGTTTTGCCATTATATTCATCCAGGATTTCTTTCAACTTCTAAGTCTAATCCAGAGTCCTCCAGTATTACATGGAGGTCTCCCACCCAAATACTAACCTGGCCTAGCCCTGCTTAGTTTTTGACCCAGACAAGATTAGACAGATGCTGACATCCTGTTATACCCATTAAAAATTTATAAAAGCTGAAGGCAATACCAGCAATCAGTGAATATATACCAAAACAGCAGCTGTCTTGTGAATCCTTTCCTTCATTTACTCAAGCAATGCGGGGCATATAAGCCCAAAACAGAAGGAACAGCAGGCTGTAATATTCTTGATTTGAACGAATGACCCTGACATTCAATTTTAGAGGAAAGATGATTGCTTCATAACACATTCATGTATTAAAAGCTGGGACTTCCTATTCTGAACTTATTAACATTAGAGTTCAACAGCATAGTGCTTGTCTTCCCTGGTTTATTAAAGAACAAAAGGTGACAGTCAGACAGATCCTAGAATATCCTTTTCTGCATCATGTTATTCTATATACCAGAGCATCCTGCTAGGCACAAACTGTCTTTTCCCTGGAGACCGGCCTGGAGAAAGAATTATGTTCCATAATTAAGTTAAGCGTATGTGCACAACAGCATTTGTTGTCCCATGTCTTCCTTCCTTGTTGACAGCTAAACTGTAGGAACTCTGGAACAGAAATGGGTCTTGTTCATTGCTGTCTGTTACACAGATGGAATAGATGGCTCTTTTCTTTTTCTTGTTGTAGGAGCTTTCAGGAAGTAGAGGAACATTTCCAGGACTGAAATCACAAGTGGCCAAACTAGGAAAACATGAGGCTTAAACATATTTTAGTATAGCTCCCAGACAGGGGAATGTAATATACTTGGCTGGATAATAGCATGTGTCAGAAGGATCTTAGAATTTTAAATGATCATAGGTTGAATGAGAGTTAACAATATGAGGTATCTGCCAAACAGGGTGCATCTATACAGAGAGAATAATAGCTTTATTCTATCCTACACTGTCAGATTCTACCTCTAGTGCTATGTCCAGTTCTGGGCACCAAACTCTAAAAAGGATTCAGAAAAACTAGAAGAGGGAAATGAAAGTGAACAGGGGGCTGAAAATTGAGAAAAAACAAGGAAATTGGAAATGTTTATCCCTGAGAAGACCAAGAGAAAATATGATAGCACTTTTCAAGTACCTTGGGGGGGGGGGTATCAGAGAAGACCACAACTTGTTCTTTATCATCCCAGAGTATAGACATGGAAAAATAGTCTTAAGTTACATGAAGGCAGATTTTGGTTCAGTGATAGAAAAAATGGTTTACGAATAAGAACAGCTGAACAGTGGAATCAATTACCAAAGGAAATTATAGCATCCCATTCAAGGAATACAGTATCTTCAAGCATAGGCTAGGCAGACATTTGTTGGGAATGCTTTAATTTGGAGTATTGTACTGAGTAGGCAGTACTCTAAACTAAATAACTAAATAACTCCTTCCAACTGTACTATTTTAGTTTTCTTAGCAAATTCTTGCTCCTGTCAACCCCCTCTTCCAGCCTGTACTGGGACCTGAATGAGACCACAGAAGATGGTTCTAGTTTTGAGTCAAAGAAAAGCACATTTAATAAGAACTAGTAAAAAAGGGGGGAAAAGGACCATGGCTAGTCCCAATCCTCTAAAGCAGGGCTTTCCAAAGTGGCACGGCGGCGGCGCGGGGGGGCGTGCGGCGGCGCGTGCGCATGGCGGCGGCGCGGGGGGGCGTTAGTTAACCATTCAAAGAAAATTAAGAGGAAACTTCTTGTACTGTATTCCTTAAGCACAAAAAAACTGACAATAGGGAAATTCAATAATAACAGCTTTGTTGACATTTATTAATCAAAATAACTATCTGGAACCTCTTTACTGAAAGGCCATTATACTAGATGTTAAATGTTCTAGCTTGCAGTTCTTCATAGCCTTCCATTTGTATCTAGGTATTTGGTGTGAAAATCAGAAACTGGACTAGATGAACCTAATCCAGCAGGACTCATTCTCTCTCTCCCTCCCTCCCTCCCTCTCTCTCCACACATACACATACACACAAGCATAGTGGGACTTCTTCAAAGGTGAACAGGTGTTCAGTTTACTCTTAGAGGAAGCACATCCTGTGATGGCTTCCTCCTTGCCTCTAATGATCCACACCAATCATACCAGGGAGACAAAAGCTGAGTGGTATAGACACCTTGTTTCTGAAACAACAGGGACAACCACTTCTACATAAATAGAAAAAACTGAAATGCAACATTGTCTGTAGCTTGAATCATGTCAACTGGATTTCTATTTTCTTAGTGGAAACGTTTCACTCCTTATCCAAGGAGCTTCTTCAGTCTGAGTAAAGTTAGTAAGGGAATCCTTAAATATGTTTCTAGGCTGGCTGTGTGACCTTGCACCTGGGGCTAGGTCATGGTTATTTTTGAGATGTTTGTTTCTAAGTCCCTTTATCATCTAAAGGAGGATCGTTAAGATTACCCTGCTGCTGTTGAGCTTGCGAAATGGTCTTAATCTTCCTAGGCACAGAAGACAAAGCAGGAAGGAAGATAGGGGAAAGGTTATGCCTGAGGCCCCCACCTCTATTCAAGGAAGGATTTTCCAAGTTGGCATGAATGGATTCCTTGACCCCTCTCTCAAACCACCTATCTTCTCTGTCTAAAATGTGAACATTAATGTCCTCAAATGAGTGTCCTTTTTCCTTTAGATGAAGATAAACTGCTGACTCTGGTCCTGTGGTGTTACTTCTCCTGTGTTGGGCCATCCTCCTGTACAACGGTTGTTTGGTTTCTCCAATGTAGAGTTCAGAGCACTCCTCACTGCACTGGATTGCATACACTACATTGCTTTCCTTGTGTTTTGGAGTTTGATCTTTGGGGTGTACAAGCCTCTGTCTCAGTGTGTTGGTGGGTTTGAAATATACAGGTATGTGGTGTTTGCCAAATATCCGTTTTATCTTTTCAGACACGCCAGCCATGTAAGGAATGACCAGGTTCTTCCGTTTACTCTGAGTCTCAGCCCTATCTGTCGCTGTTTTAGGTCTGGTAGACTTAGATTTAGTGAAGGCCCAATTTGGATATCCACAGGCCTGCAGAGCTGTTCTCAGATGCTGCTGTTCATTCTTTTTGGAATCCATGGAGGTGGGGATGGTTTCTGCTCTGTGTGACAATGTCCTGATGACTCCTAGTTTGTGCTGCAGTGGATGGTGGGAGTCAAACATCAGGTATTGATCTGTGTGTGTGGGTTTCCTGTAGATCCCTATTTCTAGCTTGCCACCGGTCCCAATGAGGACTTCACAGTCTAGGAATGCCAGTCTGTGAAGTCCTCATTGGGACCGGTGGCAAGCTAGAAATAGGGATCTACAGGAAACCCACACACACAGATCAATACCTGATGTTTGACTCCCACCATCCACTGCAGCACAAACTAGGAGTCATCAGGACATTGTCACACAGAGCAGAAACCATCCCCACCTCCATGGATTCCAAAAAGAATGAAAAGCAGCATCTGAGAACAGCTCTGCAGGCCTGTGGATATCCAAATTGGGCCTTCACTAAATCTAAGTCTACCAGACCTAAAACAGCGACAGATAGGGCTGAGACTCAGAGTAAACGGAAGAACCTGGTCATTCCTTACATGGCTGGCGTGTCTGAAAAGATAAAACGGATATTTGGCAAACACCACATACCTGTATATTTCAAACCCACCAACACACTGAGACAGAGGCTTGTACACCCCAAAGATCAAACTCCAAAACACAAGGAAAGCAATGTAGTGTATGCAATCCAGTGCAGTGAGGAGTGCTCTGAACTCTACATTGGAGAAACCAAACAACCGTTGTACAGGAGGATGGCCCAACACAGGAGAAGTAACACCACAGGACCAGAGTCAGCAGTTTATCTTCATCTAAAGGAAAAAGGACACTCATTTGAGGACATTAATGTTCACATTTTAGACAGAGAAGATAGGTGGTTTGAGAGAGGGGTCAAGGAATCCATTCATGCCAACTTGGAAAATCCTTCCTTGAATAGAGGTGGGGGCCTCAGGCATAACCTTTCCCCTATCTTCCTTCCTGCTTTGTCTTCTGTGCCTAGGAAGATTAAGACCATTTCGCAAGCTCAACAGCAGCAGGGTAATCTTAACGATCCTCCTTTAGATGATAAAGGGACTTAGAAACAAACATCTCAAAAATAACCATGACCTAGCCCCAGGTGCAAGGTCACACAGCCAGCCTAGAAACATATTTAAGGATTCCCTTACTAACTTTACTCAGACTGAAGAAGCTCCTTGGATAAGGAGTGAAACGTTTCCACTAAGAAAATAGAAATCCAGTTGACATGATTCAAGCTACAGACAATTCCACCTGGATGACTGAGAACCTTCATAGACATAATGAAATGCAACATTGTTTTCCTTCTTCCTACTCTTCTTATATTAGTACTGGAGGGGGATAAGAAATTTCCCAAAGAAAATACAAGGGAAGAAGAAATGAGGAGAGGGTCATACTGCAAGGAATCAGACAATAGCAGAAGTGGAGCAAAATGATGAGAAAGAGCGGAAATATGATATGCATGGAATTGGAGGACAAAAAGTTTTCTTCTATTGCCTTTTCTGCTCAACAATATTGTGTCTCTGATTTGTAAATCATATTTAATGCATTAAGCCCACCTGGTATAAGATGATACATCATCCCTATGTTTCTTTATTTTTTCCTTCCAAATTACAAATTAAACAGCACTGGTATCTCTGTTGAAAGATACAAAACTGTTGAAAGATACAAAACTTGGACTGTTGTTTTACAAAATGGCACAAAGAAAATAAAGCATTGAAAAAGGGATTAATCTTCAGATTGAATGCACTGGAGCAACAAGGTTACAAACCAGAAGCACCTAAGCATCACACCCAATTATAAATGCCTAGGAGTTATCAAAATCACTCAACAATAACCGAAGTTCCTGAGTTAGGCTACAGAAGCATAAACAGGTCCACAATACTGATGTATCCATTTTACTTCTAAAGTAGCCTCTTAGACATTTAGTATCACAGACAGGATGCCCTCAGGATGCCAAGAAATACATAACAGGTTCTATTTCTTTTCCTTCATTAAAATACCTTTGCATATGAAAGAGAAAGCATTTCAGGATCACAGAAAACTGTTAGCAAGATAAATGTGCTCAAAAGTGAAAGCCCAGAAATGAATAGTATATTATATAAAACAGTCTTTAAAATGATGTCAAGGAACATTTAGATACACAAAATAGGTATTCCAAAACATTGCCAGTCTTTTCAAGCTAAATGTCCCTAAGGGCACCAATCTGTGCACTGTTAAAATTCACAATGTTTTAAAGCTTATTCACACCTGAAGTTTCATCATAATGCTTACAGCAGTAACATATAAAGGAGCCCTCTCAAATCACAGATGGGAAAAATACTTCTTTAGAGCATCTCAGATAAAATTCAAGCCATTCCTACATTAATCTGGGACTTACTGCACTTGGGCTAACCAAGCAAAGTTTATGTACTGTGTGAAATGGCTATTTTAGATTCAAGAATGTCCTAACAATGTAAATGAGGAACACATTCATAATTTATCACAGGTTATTTACTCATTTGTACCTTGGCATTTCTTTAAGGAGTTCAGACTGATGTATAACACCCCCATTGGCTTTTCTTCAGAAATGGATTTACAGTAGACTAATATTCTCTATGCCAAGAAAGGTCAAGGATTTATGAGATCTATTGCTTATTACTTGTTCCACACATTATTTTGCAAAGCCTGAGATGGAAGTTAATATACTTTTTAAGAGTTCTTTAATTGATTCTTAAGCATCCCTAATGGACAATGTAACTTAGCTGAATCCATTATTTGTATCTTAAATATTGCTTGTTATACTGTACTAACTAAAAACAGAAAATTACCTTCGAGTTGTCATATTTTATTATAATACATTTCTTTTTCTTTCCTTGTCACACTCCTTCCCAACTCATCTGCATCCCATTGATCTCTTCTTTTCTTTGGTGATATATAAATTTTCTAGTTCCACACTGTTAATAAAACTATTTTTAATCCACATAGTTAAATCTTTTAACAAAATAATCATTTTGAGCCTCAATAAAATAGTCCACCTGTCATAGTGACTCTTATTTTCTTCCCCAATTACCTTTTAAACAAATTAATTATGGAAAAAATGTTCAAGGCTTAATACAGTTTGACATCCATACAGAAGAGTAGAAGACAAAATTTCTCCCTTCTATATCATTACAAAGGTTTTAATTGATGTCAACAAAATGGATGAGATGAAGTCATACAATAGATCAACAACCTCCTAAGAGTTTGTCTAAAGAATAATATTGGTTAAAGAAAGCTTCCCTTCTTTTATACTGTAAGGAAAAAAAACAGCTCAAAGATTAGGCTAAAAGCAGTAGGAATAAGCTGTCTGTGGAAGACAATGGAAATAGCTATGGCAGATGGTTAAAGCTCACCTTGTTCACATCTAAATTAAATATGGAACATCTGAATCAAGTTTTATGTTTAGCTATTTATATTATTTATTCTCTACACCCAATGTAATTCTTTGTTATTTTAGGTATTCCCACAGTTCCAAAAGGTTTATTTATTTATTTTTTGTTTCCTCAATATATTGAAAATACTAAAGACAGAACACAGTTTTTAGAAATATGGAATTAATCATCACTACATAATTAGTAACTGCATATCATTTAACTTTGATCCATCAAACCCTAATATAACTCATGTATTTATAATGAAATGAAAAATCAGACTTAAATATTTCTGAGCTGGAGAAAGTTAAAATGCATTAAATCTTTTCCAGTTTTCAACAGTAGCTAAATTTAAAAACATAAGCATGCTACTGCAGAGTATAACTCCAAACTCCAAAAGTCAAAAGGCTAGGGATGTAATATTAACAGAAACAAGAAAAAATGACCCCATCAAAAATGAGAAATAATAGCTAGAAAGCCAAAAGTATTTGCTTACAGTTACAACCTACTGAGAACAGTGTGATTTAACTGAAAGGAAAATGTGAATTTCCCCCCCAAATAACCGACCTTTAAAATAGTAGGGTTACCTTAGTATATGGTTATGCAAGTTATTTATTTATTTTCATTTAATCTTCCTTTTTTTAGAGAAGATTGCCTTAAATTCACAACTACCATCTTTGGGGTATCTACACTTCAAAAAAAACATACATAGGGATTAGGCTGTACATCCTATTAAACCCCGTGGTAATCAGTTCTAAGCAAGCATGCTTCAGACAAAACAGCCAGTCAGTTTGCCACTAATAATCTTCTAAATATCATAGTCATGTTAAAAGTTTGATGTACACGTAAAAACACATTCAGAGAACCAGTTCATTATCAATGATAAATACATAATAAATGTTGTGTTCAACCGATGGCCTTAACAATAAAAGGTATGCACTATACGTAAGTTTGCATACTGAACAAATGACTTCATTTATTTCCATGCTCATGAAAAAGTTACAAATTAATCTGAAAGTATAGATGTTAACAGAAAATAATCCATAATTTCAACATCCCATGTAAGTACATCGATGTGGATTTACCATGAACAAGCATATAAACTTAAGGTATATATATATAAGATCTAATCCACTGGAAGCCTCTCCTGCACAACATACTGAAGCTCCAGAGGATTTGCAAAGCTTCCTCTATGTAACTTCCACACAACTTAGCAGAGCTTGCTTGGAAAAATAAATGTTGCTTATAATATTTTGGAGAGTGCTCTAGACATGTAAAAACTGAACCTGTATAATCCTTCTGCATTAAAGACTGCAAATCTGAAAGTTATAAAGGGGAAAAATCTGACTCTACCAAGCTGAAAATATTTAATTTACAGCATGGAGAGAGACAAAGACCAGTTTTACTTTAAACCAAGGATGTTTGAATAGGAGAACCATGTCACTTCTCCCCTATTTTTTTTGTGTTGTTTTGTTTTTTAATGCCACAGTGAAGGACTTGTGTGTGTAGATAGAATAGGAGCATGTTAGTAAATTAATATTCGTCCTTTTCTCCAATGAAAGCAAAAGTGAGGCAGAAAATCTAAATGTAATAGCTGAGCTAATTTCACAATTACAAATCTAAATAGTTAATTTAAATAGCACTGCAGGCACTCTTAAATTTTGCCATACATCAGGCTAAATGTGGCTTTCCAAACCCAGAAATCTATATAGCAAAAAAGCAAAGGGCTTCATTTTCATTCCCCTCTAGTCAATTCATGTCTATCTGCATTACTGCAATATATTTCACAACAGCTTAAGAATACCCACCCCTTGCTGACAGCTTTTTAGTGTTGATAATTTTGGCAGCATATTCTTGTCCTGTAGTGATTTTCATGCATCTTCTCACCACTGAGAAAGCCCCCCTGGAAGTCAATAAACAAGAGTAACATAAATGTCAGCTGGGGCTGTGCTACTTAACCATCTAATAATCTGAACAGTGTCAAAGAGAGAAGACAATAAATAAATAAACATTTTTCTAAAAAAACACCGCCTTAATTTGGGTCTGTAGCAGTGAAGTGGATTTAAACTGTGAGCAAAAGGTATCTTCTTCAAATATATTGAATGCATGTACATACCCTGTAAGTGGGTACCTTAACACAAGAATTATGTACATTTTTCACACCCATCCTGTTTTGATTCAAAGGCATGTGTGAATATATTTTTGCAGTGGGATGCTGTTGTTATTTTTTAATGCATTTTCCTCTTCTTCTCAGGTAGACATAACACCCGTTATATTTATTTAAGCTCAAGCCTCCATGGAGTGGCCTGGATTCAATAAATCTCACTACCAGCAGTTTTAAGCACGAGCAATTCCGTTGCAGAGCGAGCACGGGAATTAGGCTGCTCTTTATGACAGGCTCACAACGCTAATACTCCGCCTGCCATTGGTCAAGCATTTCCAAGCCGTTTATATAACAGACTTAACACAGCACTGAATTCATAGACTTCTGTTTTGTAAGAAAATACAGTAATAAAAAGGAAGCAAGAGGAGCCAGATGGTTTAACTCTAAATGGCACTTTTCTCCCGAACAAAATGCACGTTTTCGTTACATTTCCGGGCACTTAAACGTGGGTCAAGCGTCCTGCCGCCCACATTTCTTTTGGATTGCTGTCGTTCGAGTGGACGTTCGAATGCGAGCCACCCACGCTGCCCAGGGGCCAATTTCGTCACCGGTGGTTCTCCCAGGTTCGTGTGTCCCCTCCGCGAGAGGCGGGCAGGGTGGAAAATCCCGCATCAAACCTTGCTCGCGACAAGGCTGCTCGCTGCAAGAGCGTACGCCCCGTAAGAAACCAAGAGGAGAGCGGGAAGATCTGCTACGAGTGAATCGCACACACACACACGCAAACACGCCCTTCCGACCGGGCTGAACTTTACGCGTCAATAAACGTGGCAGCTCGCGGTCTGAAGCTTAACGCTGAGCAAAACAGGGGCGAGAGGAGAAGCCGGGTATCGCCGTCTCTATTCGTGCATCGGCTTCCCCCGTCCCTCCCTCCCTCCCTGCCTCCGCGCGGCCACTATTGCAGCCCAGCCTCCCGCAGCTCAGGCTGCTCGCCCCGAAGACACAGCGAGGAGCTGATGAGCAGCGCTCTCCGATTCGCGAGGTCTGACCCAGGGGCAGAGATCGACCCCCGCGCAGCTCCCCGCTGGCGCGCCTTCCCGCCCAGCTGTCAACGCTCCTTCTCTCCACCTTCCTTCTCCCCCACCGCCGCTCAAAGCCCTTCCGTCGCCGATACAGGCAAGCCCGTCCGCGGGCTCTCGGCCACTTACTTTCCAAGCTCCTCAAAGAGCTGGTATTCGTCGGTAAACCTGGTGCAGGTTGCGGTTGAGGCCATCACGAGTCCGGCTTTCGCTGCCCTGGCGCCTCCGAGGAAGGGAAGACGGAGGAAAGGTGGATTCAGCAAAGGGGAGGCGATCAGGACGGAAGGTGGGAGGGCAACGGCGCTTCTTCTCCTCCTCCGCCTCCTCTTTTCCTCCGGGCGAGTCTCTCGGTCACGCTCCTTCTTGGCAGCTTCTTTAGACTTTCCGGCTAGCTTGTTTGTTTGGGAGGAGAGCCGGAGGGGAGGCAGGGGCGGGCTTCTCCGCGAACTTCCCTCTCTCGGCTCGCACGCTTCTGGGGTCTCTCCGGGAAGAGCTGGCTACGGAAAAGCTACCATCCAAAATGGAAACCCGAGGCCGCCGAGGAAAGCCTGCGCTTATGCGGCGAGAAGCAGCAGCAGCAGCAGCAGCTCTGACAGATTTAATATCAGGGAGCGGGGCGAAGAAGAGGCGGGGGAGGATGACACCGTTGTCCCTGCTCGGGCAACCTCAGAGGCCAACCCTCCTAGGATCGCCGGTTTCTGCCTGGAGTCCCTCCGAAGCTCCCCTTTCCCGAGGGCTGCCTCGACAGCGGTGCCTCCGGGGAATCTTGCGCTAGATCCAAGGCAAGGGAAGCCCGATCGGGATCAGAGACTGGCTTGGCTTGTCCTTCCTGCTCTCTCCCCGGCAGCGGTCGCCTCGGCGGCTCTCCCGGCTGCCTCCTCTCCCTTCTCTCTGTACCACACCTCCCTCTAGCGACGGCTGGGCAAGTCTCGCTGCCTGGCTGGGCAGAGCAGAGCCACGCTGCCCGATCTTCCCCGCTTTCCCTTTTTTTAAGTCCCTACACCGACTGCGGAATGTGGGGCCCTATAGGTTTTGTTGAGAGTTCCGTGAGCGCCCCTCCTTCCTTCCTTCCCTCCCTCCCGCTCGCTCCGATTCTTTGTTCCAAGACGTGTGGATGGGTGGACGTGTAAAGCTTTCCAAGGAGATCGTCTGAAACAAAAAGACTGGCAATACGGGCGCTAAGTAAGAACGCCGGGCCACGGACCGTTTTGCATTTCTGCCTTTACAGTAGGGTCTCTCCTTTAGAAGGGCTTTCAGCCCAAATTGCCCAGCTTTAGAGGCAGCTGATCGCCAGCAGGTTCCACTCCCAGGCTGGAGGAGGGAAGGCGTCCCCACCCCCTGACTCCATCCGCTCTTCACCGCGTTCCATTCCGTGGCGTCACAATCTACACGATACCCCGTGCGTTCCATCCGGCCAGTCTCCGTTTGGAAACAAAAAGGGAGGAGAGAAAACGGAACGCCGCTTCTCTGATTCTCGCGAGACAGCCCCGCCTATTTTAGGGAGGAGGAGCAGCAGCAGTTGGGATCTTTCTTTGCCGTGGGAGTGTTTGGGTAAGGGAATGTTCCGCTGGAGGGCTGTTGGCGGTCCTAATTAGCAAGGTGCTGCGTTTTTTAAATCTGAAGTCTTAATTTAAAAAAAAGTTCTGCATTATACTTTTTTATAGGAATTGAAGCGTGTCGGGGTAAGCAAACACTCAGCATACTGTAAGGCTACAATTTTGTATACACATATTTGGGGAAACCTCCCACTCGAAAGGAGTCACGTCACGTCCTTAAGATTAGATGGAAGGCTCTGATCCCGGTACTGCACGCTTTTCTAGAAGAAGCGTCACTGAACACAGTAAAGCCTTCCGCATAATCGGTGCAAACGACGGTACAGGTAATTCGTGGGGGTACCTAGCTTAAGTCCATGACAGCAAGCTCTGGCGGACAGCGGGATTTGAATACTGTAAAGACACACAGGATTCCAATGCCCATGCAATTATATAGAGGTGTGGTTTGGGCCTGCACAATTATATTTTGGGCAGCCTGGTTTAAGATACCCTAATACAGAGCTTTTCAAACTGTGTGTCGTGACACAAAAGTGTGTCGCCACACACAGTCTGGTGTGTCGCCACACAACCCGGAAGCGCTGATCATCATCAGCACTTCCGGGTTTTCCCGCGGCGACACACCAACTGCAGCGCGCAAAACCCGAAAGCAGCAGCAGCGCTTCCGGGTTTTTGCGCGCTGCCGCACTTCGGGGTTTTCCCGCTGCGACACACCGACGCCGGTTGGTGTGTCGCCGCGGGAAAAACTTTGGAAAGCCCTGCCCTAATACTTTTCAAAGTTGCAAGCTCTGCTTTTTGTTGAGGAAGTAGAGCTCAGTAAAGTGTATTCCACATTCAGAAATTCACACTGAGATATTCCTCTGGCTCATCCATTCATTCATCCTCTTTCCAACTGATACATTTTTTGAATAAGGAATATGCTACGGGGGTTATTTAATTTGGAGGGGACTGACTTTGAGTGATTATGATTTGGGGAGCTAATTATGATTTTTTTAATCTGTACTGAAAACCTGATCCCTCCCGTTTGTATCTCAGTAGACCTTACTGCAGAGCTTTCCAAAGTTTTCCCATGGCGACACACCAACCGCCGTTGGTGTGTTGCCGCAGGAAAACCTGGAAGTGCCGCCGTTGCGGCAGCGCGCAAAAACCCAGAAGCTCTGCTGCCGCTTTCAGGTTTTTGCACGCCGCCGTTGGTGTGTCGCCGCAGGAAAACCCGGAAGCGCTGATGATGATCAGCGCTTCCGGGTCGTGTGGCGACACACCAGACTGTGGCAACATACTTTTGTATGGCGACACACAGTTTGGAAAGCTCTGCCTTACTGGTTTCATTCCTGTTGGAGGTCAGCATATTTTCATGACTTAGGGCAACTCTCAGCACTGAAGTCATGCTTCCTGGATCCTTTCATTGATACATAGCAGAAGACAGCTGATCTTTAAATTAAAAGTATTCTTTACATTCTACACATAGGTTCAAATAAAGCCAATGACTTCAAGCTTACGATAGCAAGGGAAGGAACATTTTATTTGCAGAAACAAACAAAAATAACACCAATGAATATGAAATTATAAAAAACTTCCACCATTTCAGTGCAGTGTAATTTTATTGTTTCAAAACACCAAGAACCAGTGTGTCCATGTCCCTATTTTATACAGAACTTGTTTTTAGAATGTCTATGATGATGACAAAAAAGAATGAATGCATTTAATTATTAAATTATGAGACTAATCATCAGCTTAATTATAATTTCAGCGCTTGTATGAGACATTGTTTAATATTGTGAAAAATAGTGTGTGCTTAGAGCAGTGCTTTCCAAAGTGCCGCCGTTGGCGACACACCAATGGCGGGGGGCGCGCGCATGCACGGCGGGGGGTCGCGGCGGCCTCGCTAAAACGCGGAAGCGCTGATGGCGCACTGCTGCCATCGCTGCCGCCGCTGCCATGCACACCGCCATGTGTCCCCCCGCGCGCCCCTGCGCTGCCACTTTGCGACACATTAAACTGTGTGTTGCGACACACTAAAGTGCCGCGACACACAGTTTGGAAAGCTATGGCTTAGAGTAATATATATGGGTAGAGATTAGAATATTGCAAACTATTAAGATAATGACTTATTTTTGTGGCCTTAAATGGCCATGACTTTTGAATAACGTGTGTTAATTGGCAAAGGGCATTCAGATTTAGTTATTTATCATTTTATTTAGCAAAGCTTCTGTCTCCTCTTAGTCATTAGCATAAGTGGCTACCAAAGAGAAGACACAATCCATAAATATTTAGAAAGGAAAGTTTTGCCAGGAGGGCTTTTTAGTAATGTCTACCAGACTAAAAGTGACAAAAACCTTTGCTAGATCTTGTTTTTATTGTCAAATGGATACAGCCAGATCCAGAGAGATATTTAACAGAATTTAAATAAAGTGTCTGATCACTAAATATGTGCAATGTAAACCTAAACCATTTAAAAACTAGAAAAATTACTAATGAGTAAATACTGTTACAAAAAATAAGTGTTTCTAACATGTTTAAGTGAACTACAGTCCCCAAAATCCTGAGCAAAATTGCTTGCAACAGTCCTGGAATGAAATATCTTCCCCTACGAGTTCTGTCCTCTTATCTGAGGATGGTAGTAGAATATAATATGAAGGACATAAAACGTTCTGAAATATCTCAAAGAAACTTTGGCACTGGGTAGGTGAGAAGCATTTTAAATGCCGCCTCAGTGGCCTCAAATCTTCACTACTCACTACAATCTAAAACATAACAAGTAATATAATTGCAATCACAATTCAGTGTTGACTATTAAAATACAATGTTGCAAATAACTCTAGTTCTAAGAATACTGTCAATTAAAACATCCAGATTTTAAGGTATGAATCCAGAGCAATTCCCTCCAAAGTAAAGATTTGTGTATTTTCTCTGTTTTATGACTAAGCACCAGAATTTTATCTCTGACCTTTATTCTTATAATGTTTGACTAAAGAGGCTTGTGTCTGGAAATATAGCTGTGTTCTTCAATTATCCATGTGTGTATGGTCTAGTCAGTGGTTAAGGCACCAGGCTAGAACCCAGGGGTCTGTGAGCTCTAGTCCCGCCTTAAGCATGAAAGCCGGCTGGGTGACCTTGGGCCAGTCACTCTCTTTCAGCCCAACTCGCCTCATAGGGTTGTTGTGGGGAAAACAGGAGGAGGAAAGAGTATTAGGTATGTTCCCTGCCTTGAGTTATTTATAAAAATAATAAAGTTGGGATTAAAAAAAATCTAAAAAAAGAATTAATGTAAACATACAATAGATTGCAAGGGCACTACATTACCTAAATTACCACTTTGGTGGCACAGGTAAAAAAAATATCAAATGTTTGATATTTATGGCAAGATTTATGAATGTCCTATAATAGGTCTATTCCTTTTAGGAGGTTTCTTGTCTTTTTCTTTAGCATCATAAATTCTGGCATTGACCAACATATCAAAGGAGTGGGTGGCTATATTAAATCATCATCATCATCATCATCATCATCATCATCATGTTTTTAATGTTTCTGCTTCTCCTGTACACTTTCAAGGGTAAATTTGTACAATTGGATATGTCACAAAGCAAATGGCAGTGTTTGTAAATATTTTTCCTAATCTGTTGAGTTTGACTGCCATATGTTAACGAAATAATAAATTTAGATCCAAATTTATCTTTTTTTAAAATGGGAAGTAATTAGATTTGATTGATTGACTGTTCTAGCTTTATCAAATTCTGATTTTGTAACCCATCCAAATAAGCATGTGCTGTATGGTAGTGGCCATAAAGTTGATCCTTTAGGCTAATTTGCACTCACTACCACTGCGGTAGTTCCAACCTACATAGCTGGTTGAAAATACTGGAGAAAATGATACAATTACTATGCTAGTAGTTGATACCTACAGTCCTGTTGTGGTGGGGGGGCATACTACCCAGGGATTGGTCAAAGTGTAGATCACCATAGAAAGTTGTCTGTAAAGCTAGGAATCTCATTTTCTGAAGAAGTTAATCAGGTTTTTTTCAGTTCAGAATGTCACTCCCAATCAACAAAATAAAACTAAGAATTATCTGTTTGGCACGGAATGCACTGGAGCATCACTTGTTAATGTGTATGAATAATATTTCATTGAGAACCCATGTAAACCCTAAATGAGGCTCCAGATCTAGGGAGCTTCAAGAGGAAGACATCTAACAGATAATGATGGATGGGGTATCCCAGTTGTTGAACAGTTCACAAATGCAAGCAATAGACAGGTATCTGTGGAGTCAGGTGGTGGTGGATAAATTACAGTGCATGATGGTGTCATCACACAAATGATGCAGATTATGTGCTTGCAACAAACATGATATCATACAGAAATATGGCATGAATTGTGACATCTTGATGCATATGGTATTTTAACATAATTGTGGCTTGTTATAGAAACTGCTGCACAAATCCAATGTTATTTCTGCTTCCAGAACAGCAGGAGAGAGATGATCAGTGCCCCATCATATCTATGTCCCCAGTCTGATTTTCACATTCCCACTGATCATGATAGTATCAAGGCTTGAAAAGGAATCATGAGTCCAAATTGACCGGATAGCATTGGCCCTGGAGACTGATTCTCCAGAAAGAGATGAGCAAGGAATGCCCATGGTACATTCTGAGCTATCCACTCCTGAACTCAGAGTGAACCTGAACCTAACATAATCCTTGCCTCAAGATGCCCAGCTACCACCTAACTGCTGCAGGTAGTTGCAAGTTGTTTATCCAAATGGTCAAGATTATCTGCAGCACTGATTGCCTGTTCATTAAAATCCCTTGGCAATGGTCAAGCTATAATAAAGCTGAATGGAGTTTATGAATATTAAATCAGTATGACTCATTTTGTTTGCAAATAATCCCAACTGCACAGTTTATAGCAAAAGTACCATGTTATCTATATGCACTTGCTTGCTCTTTCTGTTTAAACATAGCACGAAATTGTGCTTAGCCTTTTTCCCCACCCCCTTTTTTCCTTCCAATTTCCAAAATGAAAAAATGCCCATCAGAAAGAAACAAGCAAAATGCTTGAGATTTAATGCTTGATATTAGGAAGGCAGGCTAGCTTTCTGCATTATTTCTACAGTACAGTTTGATATATCCTAGGCATAATTAGAGTGTTGACACAAGGAATAAAAAAATCCCTATTTCTCTAAAAAGTTGGTGGATGAGGTTAGGACCTGAATTTTAATTAATTTAATTAATTCTCTGTTTCCTAGCAGTATATAATATAATAATTTTGGTCCTTTGATTATAGTTAACTTGTATGATCTTAATTATAGTTGGAAAGTTCTCTGTAGCTTGAATCATGTCAACTGGATTTCTATTTTCTCAGTGGAAACGTTTCGCTCCTTATCCAAGAAGCTTCTTCAGTCTGAGCAAAGTTTGTAAGGGAATCCTTAAATATGTTTCTAGGGTGGCTGTGTGACCTTGCACCCTGGGGCTAGGTCATGGTTATTTGAGATGTTTATTTCTAAGTCCCTTTATCATCCAAAGGAGGATCGTTAAGATTACCTTGCTGTTGTTGAGATTGCGAAATGGTCTTAATCTTCCTAGGCACAGAAGACAAAGCAGGAAGGAAAATAGGGGAAAGGTTGTGCCTGAGCCCCCCACCTCTATTCAAAGAAGGATTTTCCAAGTTGGCATAAATGGATTCCTTGACCCCTCTTTCAAACCACTTATCTTCCCTGTCTAACATAGAACCTTCATAGACATAGTTGGAAAGTTATTTGTAAATTATTTTCAACTGGTATAGAGACAAGGTATCAATTTAAATACATTAATATATACATTAATAAAACAGCACTTAATAACTATAGGATCCCCAAAATAGTGGAGTGAAATCAAGGAATGTAAGTACTTAATTGCTTACCTTCCATTTCAATTAAGTTAAATCCTATATTCATTTGATCGATTTCTGAATTCATTTATATTCTGCATACATAATATCTCTTGCTTGATGTTAGAAGCTCTTTTAAAAATACTTAGGATATGTTTTTAACAACCCTACAGTTCTGAAGCTCTTAGGACTTGCAGGCTTCCCTCTCTGTGCATGAAGGCCTTCTTGTGACGGAAGATATCATGCACCTGTTGTCATGGGAAGATGACATGAGAGGGGCAGATTAAGGGAAATTACAGAGCTAAATTCTACCATCCCTCTGAGGGGTGCTATTATGGACGTAAAAGACACAGCCTCACATGAACTGGTAAGGCATAAAAAGTAATGAGTGCTTACTTTGATGGGGCAGGTCTGTTAGGTTTCTGTTCTATGTATTTAATGCATCATAACACAAGACTGATGCAATGAACTAGCATGGCTATCTCTCTAAAAATGTCAGTGAATTATTAACAAAAGAGGAAATTCATTGCTTGCTCTGTCGTAGCAAGTACATTTACTTCTTCCTTTGCTCAGTCGATCAAATGTTTCTTCTTCATGATAGAGCTGGATTTTTAAAAAAGACCCAATTATGGGCTTCTTTTTCTTTATGGACTTCCTATGCTTCCAGATGCTAGAAATAAGGAGACCTTAGTAAAGGGATTAACGAAATATGAATATGTTTGCAGCTTCCAATCTTAAAAAGTTGGAAGAGGTATTGCATGATTAAAATAATGTCCTTTCAACCTTTGGAAAATGTTTTGCATTTATGGATGACTGACTAGATAAGTAATGCAAACTGCAGGCTTTAGGAAGGAGGCAGTTTATGCAGAAGAAAAGGTAGGAAGAAAAGGATGGCTCTTAATACTGAACTGCTGATAGATTTCCCTACAAATTAAGGTTTCAGTTCAATAACTAATCTTGCTACTGGGCCTTTAGCTTGGAGACACACACATACACATCCATCTTTATGATCAAAGATCATTTGCAAACACAGGTTAATAAAACACCATTAAGCTCTAGCAGGAAACTATCCCATCCAAGGTATCATGGAGGAATAATTTGTTGTTGTGTTTTTACAGCAGCTAGCCTGAGAGTTATAATGGTTCATACCCAAAAGGAGGTGTGAGTGGTATAAAACTCATTCATTTACCTAGGTATTCCAGCAGTAGAAGGCTAACATATTTTGCATACAAGTCCTTGTAGAAGCGACAGCAAAATAAAACTGGGTTCTTTTGATTCCTCCAAATTTACCAGGGTAAGTTCTCTTATCCAGGGGAGTTTTGAGATATTTATCTTTTAGAATTGCAGATGGAAGGACAATATAGCCCCAAAGAACTCTCTTCACAGGTAAGTGTGGTAAGATAGTTTGCAGATTCCCAGATGGAATGTTTCACCCAAGCCATAGTATTCTGTGATACTCCATTTGGGTGGCCTTGGAAGACGGGCGGTGGGCGGGGGAGAGATGCTGCCTAGGAAACAATCATATAAAAGAGAAAGAAGTCCACAACTGAGGAACTGACAAAGAAAGAAACTTAGAAAGGGCCCACACTAATCACTCCGGTGGTAAATAGGGAGGGCAGGAGATTTGTACTTCAGACTTGCCAGATTTTGTTAATGTAGCCTTACAATAAAGTAGAATGAGCTCATCTCATTGTGTTTCCTGTGGTTTACCTGGGAGGGGTGACAATCTCCCCATCTAGCCCATAGGCGCAGTTGGTCAGCTCCTTCTATTGCACAGCAGGTCAGCATTTAAAATGGCACCAATGGAAGCTCTTAAAAAGCCTTAACTGCTACATGGTGGGCTTTGTGAATACTTGAAACAGGAAACGTGCCAGGCCTTGCAATTATTGCTGTTCGCTAGAACACAAGTGCTCCTTTTCAAGAAGAGAAATTATAATTTGGTCTCTTGCTGTTTGAAGTCATTCTCAGCCTTGTTAGAAGCAACCTCGGAGGCTGATGAAGCTGCCTACCACGAGCTCTTTGAACTATTCAAGATGCCACAGGTGACATGGTCAAGAACCCTTTCCAGCTAACTCTAACTTTAAAAACACAAAATTGCAACACTGAGAAACTCAACAGTTCTTACTTCCAGTGAAATTCACAAAAATAGAACTTTGCTTAATCTTTGTATAGTCCCATGTGCACATGGCAATTTATAGACTATAAAGGGGAAGTCCCTGCTCCAAACTGCAGTCTCAGCTTCAACAAAGGGAAGGCAAAGAGGGAGGAAGTGGAGTCAAGAGTAAACGGGTATGTTTTGTTTTAGTTTTATGCACTTAACAAGAGGCAGTTTTTATTATTTTTCACATTTAGGTCCTACCTTTTCTCTTGAGAGCTCAAGGTAATGTATGGAGATGTTTGTTGTTGTTGTTGTCCTAATTTTGGACCCACTACAACAACATGATGAGGTGGCTTGGTGCAGAGAGCCATGGAGATGACCTTGGAGAAACTTTGCAGACATGATGGTTACATAAAAGCACATTTCAAGCCTGGGAAACAGTGTGAGAAAGGTTCAGGCTGGCTCTGCCCTAATTCACTAGCATATAAGAGGGAGGGAATAGAAAATTCATTCAGGTTTTCAAGATTCTGTTGTTATTGCCTATATCAATAAAGTATAGTTCCAGTCAAACTTGCGGAGCCTGTTTCCTGGTCTTGCCTAGTGAAGGGCTGACAGTTGGGCTCAGAGAGAGTGATGGTCACAAAGTCACGAAGTAAGCCTGGTTGTTGAGCTCCTTAACGATTGCATTATACTAGCACATTCATTTCTGGACTGACGGTCTTAACACTACCAATCAAGAGACATTATTCCACATCCTTCCCTGTGTAACACGTTTTCTGTGGTACGGAACAAAAAAAGTGGAATAAGCAGGAGGAAAATATAGAAGGATTATACATGAAATAAGTTTTCACCCCAGATGTCACCCCTTCCTGTGTGTGTGAATCAGGCAGAGCGATGGCACAATATGCAGAGCATAGTGTCTTGTGAGGCCTAAGATGGATTCGAAGGAGAAAACCGTTACAGAGAAAACTTAACAACGAGGAGTATGAAAGTTACACTGGAAGGATGAAAAATGGTCGTGATTAGCTTGAACGTACAAAGCTGCCCCTAAATAAATTGGTTAGTAGATTTTCTGTTGTGTGGCCATATAAGAAATGATGTAGCTTCCATGTAATATTTCTTCCTGTTTCTTAAAAGGCCTGGGATACATCGGATGCTATTACCAGCAGGCACTATATTTCTGAAAGAACTATAGATGTGACACTGCCTTTGGCATTGAGTGCCATTTAGCCAAGTTTAAGGAAAGACTAAAATGATTCTCCAAGTCCTTAGTAATCCTAATGCTAACATTAATCTGCCCTAGCAACAACCTCTTTCAAAGATAGCTATAGGAACTGACGTATTTATATAGCATATCTGAGTTCTGTTTAATCCCATTTCTCCAAGGTTATCCTGTTTTGTTTTGGGTTTTATAACATCAGACAATTAAAAGTATTTTCCACCAGCTGGATGCTGCCCTACTGAATCAAACTCCAGTGCCCAATATGGTTGATGGCTGGGGATGATGGGGGTTAGCATAAGAATGGGAGAATGAAATGAAGTATTTTCATTTAAGTTGGTTTTTCTTTCTTGGGGGAGGGGGAAACACCATTGATTTTAGCAATATGTTCCTACTTGCCTGCCAGCTCTTAAGTGTTGTGCAAAAGCCCATTTTATCTCAGACTGATTCTGTGCTGGATACAGGTTCTTCAAATGTCTGTTATCTTTTCCTGGCTCAGAAACTCATTTTAGCATTTTCCTTTAGATATAGCCTCCTTGATGTCAGCCAAATGGATAGTTTTTTGTTCATAGTGGTTGACAGTGAGGAGACCATTAGCTGTCACAAGGAAAACAACAAAGGCAAGATATTCCGCAAGTTGTGAACAAGCCAAGAATCCAATAAAATGTACGGGTGGCGCTTTTTTTGGAAAGAGAGGAGGAAGCACATTAAACTAAAACCATACACAGATCTTGGCCATACAGTCATTTGGAAAATGTATAAGATCCCCTCTCCCCTTATTTCCTTACGCAATACAGCTGTCTTGCCATGGTACATCATAAGCACAAACATAATAGAGTTGGAAGAATGGTTAGGGAGTTGCAAGGTATAGTTTAGTTTTGTGGTGTTGATACTGTTCTAGACTTAGCTTACATGTTTTATATATTATGTTATACCATAGAAGTTTTAATTTTGTTGTAAGCTGCCACGAGTCAGTATGGAGTTGGCAGCGTATAAATTCAGTAAAATACATAGCAACAGTGCAGTTCACTGTTTGTGCTCGGGTTCAAATCCCTGCTTAGTCTTTAAACTTCATGACTCAGCAACCACAAGTTGTTTCGAATGTAAAATGAAAAGAGTGACCATGTTGGATTACGTGGAGGGAGACCCAGGTTCTAGTCCACACTCAGCCTCAGAAGCCCACTGGGTGACTTTGGGCCAGTCACATTCAACCCAACCCAACCCAACCTACTCACAGAGTTACTGTTGTGGGGGCAGACAAGAGGAGTGAGCAGTATGTACGCCACCTTGAGCTCCTGTACTAAAGGCTGAATATAAATCTAATGAATAAATAATGAATTAACTCACTCTCATTCTAAGCTGGCTGCTTTTCAAAAGTGTTAGTCTTTTGCTCTCATAATTTACATTTAGAATGGCTATTGGAAGTGCCAATTGCAAAGATGGGGGTTTTAGTGCAGCGTATTGGAAAAACACAGGTTAGGGAAGTCTATCCTATCCTATCATTCCTATTGGAAAAATAAAAGAGTGCAATTATTTTACCTGAACTCTTCTGTACCCTATCCTGGCTAGCCAACCTGAAAAAACAGATTAGGGATAGATCATCATGGAGAAAATCTGTCTATGTGGTTACTAGGAGTCAAAAATGACTTGATGGCACATAATCAGTCAATTTATATTATATTTATATTCTATACAATATAAGGCACTTTATGCTGTGGTATTGAAAATACTTTTCTATCTATAATAACAAGTTATTCTACATGTATGGACATACCTGAATTTCAATCTTGCCATATTTAATGTAATAACTAAAATAAAGAGCACTTCTCTAAAACTGTTTGTTGTGATGCTGTCGTTACTTGACTATTGGACTAAACCTGTACAGCAGGGGTCTGCAACCAGTGGTCCACAGCCCACCGGTGGTCCGCAGGCTGTTAGGAAGTGGGCCGCAGGGTGAGCTGGAGCAGCTGATTGGTGGGGGCCCGGAAGGGGAAACACCTCCACCTATCAGTGCGCGGCAGCAACAGCGTGTGCGTGCCCGGCGAGGCTTTTCGCCTCCCTGCCAAAACCGAGGGCATTTTTGGGATCCCCAGAGCCTGCCCTTTCGAAGGGGCAGGCTCCGGGGACCCCAAAAATGCCCTCGGTTCCGGCAGGGAGGCAAAAATCGCGTGTGCATGCTGCCGGGCCGCTTCCCCGGTGCACAGCTGATCGGCGCGGTATGGGGCCGGGATGGCAGCGTGCTTGCGCGTGGTGAGGTTTTTCGCCTCCCTGCCAGAACCGAGGGCATTTTTGGGGTCCCCAGAGCCTGCCCCTTCGAAAGGGCAGGCTCCAGGGACCCCAAAAATGCCCTCGGTTCCCCGAAAAAATGCACGGAGAGGCAGGCCTGCAAACCCCGCCCCCGTCCGTCCGATTGGCTGCCGCCCACAAACCCCTCCCCCATCTGTCTGATTGGCTGCTGCCCACAAACCCCTGCCCCCGTCCGTCTGATTGGCTGCCGCCCACAAACCCCGCCCCCTTGTCCTTGGAAACAATTTTCTGGTGGGGGTGGTCCCTGATGGAAAAAAGGTTGCTGACCCCTGCTGTACAGTATAAAATACACTGTACAGTCTTTCAATCTATCAGATGAGTAAATACAGTCCACCATCCCTTAAGCTTCCAGAGAGAGAGATACAGATGTTACATTATGTCATGCCCCCATGTACAAGGTTTTGCATGACTTCCACACCCCCTCTTGGAGAGAGGGAGGAAATTTCTCTACAGAGGGACAGATGCAGTTGTTAGTTTGGCATAATGATTGTGAACACTACATATAACCAAAAAAGGGGGAAACACAAAAGTCAGAAAAATTCCAAAACGCTGCAAAAAGGGGGGAGATGCACAACTTTTTTAAAAAAAAAATACAAAAATGTAAGACTTTGAAGACCTGGCTGTTCGTTCAGGCATTGGGAATGTTAGATAAGCAGTCCGGAGTTGCAGTTCTAGTTTCTTTATTGTTCCTACCATATGCAAAATCTTGCCAGACTAAAGGTACCCTAACTGATCTAAGGGGGAAAATACTCCTGGGACTCTAGGGCAGGGCCAGCCTAACTTTCTTTGCCGGCCTGTTGAGGCTCTCAACGCTGTGAGAACGCTTATCTCCCTGATGGAATGTGCCCCCTCCTACTGCTCCGAGCTCCATCACATAAGTTTACCCCACGAGATGTAGTATATGTTGGTGTGTTCCAACTGTATGTTTGGTAACTGTTGTTATTCCTTTGTTTTATGGCAATTATCTTATTGTTGCATGCTGCCCAGAGTTGCAATTTTGTGAGTTTGGTGGCCATATAAATCCAATAAATAATCACACTTTTCCCCAGACTCCACCATCAATGCTAAGCTATGAGATAACACTATTTATTTCTATTTAAAGACTCCAAAGTGACTCTGGGCAACTTATCCTTTAAAAGAGTAAAAAAACAAAGAGAAGAGACCATGTATGTCCAGACAAATCACACCACCTCTACTACAGAAATACAACTGATGGGCTCTGCAACCACCCTATCCCAATGCCTGTGAGAACACCAGGTTTTTAAAGACTTCTGGAACACCATCCAGATGGAACTACATGGATCTCTGGAGGGATGCTATTCCAGAGTGCAGGCACCACAACAGAGAGGGCATGCTTCCTGGGTCCCAGTAGATGGCATTGTTTAATCGATAAGATCCGGAGCATACCAATTGTTCACATGCCAACCACATTATGAAGGAGCTAGTTAACTCATGACAACAAAGACATAACACCTTCATGTGTGCAACAGCACACATAACAATGTCCTAACTCCCATACTTTATGAGTGTGCCATTACTAAACTTTACTCCTATGAGCCATGCTTCCTTTGTTTAGGACAGCTTTAAAACAATAATCAGTGTCTTATGTAATGCTTTAGCATCATCAGTTAACATTCTTTAAAATTAGCATCGCAAGGAACTCTTTGGCAAATGTACTAAAGAATATAAAGTATAGGTGTGCAGAAGAAAATAATAGTTCTCATTGTGGCAAAATTATTTCTACTTTATCCATTTTTCTGGGATATGGTATTACAGTAGAACAAGTCAGTAAAAATTGTCTGTGTCAGATAAAATAAAATATGGCCATGTTTTCTCTGTCATGTTGCAAGGCCCAGAGAGGAGGGTGCTGGCCAAGATAATTGCCTTAATTAAACCAGAAGTGCTTTAACTTTCATAGCTGCTTCTGATACCATCGGCCAAAACTCATTACTATATTTCTTGCATATTAAGGTGATGCTAGGAAACACTTAAATGAAATATCCTTCATGAATTAAACAGAACGCTATCCTTGAAAGTATGTATAATGTTATTGTAATCATCCCCAAATATGAGGATCACCGAGGAATCATAAAATGAGGAAGGAATTAAATTCACTTTGAATCAGAGGTACTTACGTTTTAATTAGTGAATAGAAAACAATCTGAAGATTAAATGCATTCATGTAATGGGCCCTTTAAAAAAAGTATTTATAAAAATTCTTCAATTGGAATGTTTCAAAAGGCTCTAGGAATCTGCTTAAGAAATTTTCTGTACCAAGTTTTAGGCAACCTTTACACAATGCATTAAGGTGGGTAGGCTGTTCACAGTCCACCGGTAACCCCTCTTTCCCCCTTCCCAGCATCTTTTACTGAACTACCAAATTGGGCAACAAAATTACCAAAAGTTGATGGCACAGTTTTAGGCTTCTAACATTTGATTTGAGGTGTTACATAGCTGAGGATGGCAACAGTTGGCATTCCATTGGTCTTCCACTCCTGTTCCTACCCGAATCCCTTCCAGCCCATTGAAAAGTCAGACAAAATGGCACCCCCTCCATTGACATCTTAATGTTACTGGCTGGTCTTCTAGAGAGTAAAGCTGCAGGCCTGAATCTGCATATATTGCCTAGCCCAGAATGAAGATGTGGCTTGTTTAACCGATATTTACTGAATATAAGGCTGTGTTTACACAACGTGTTAAGCCACATGCACTTGTATACAAAGCACAGTGTTTGGTTTGTACAACATGCTAGGCAAAATATGCTTTGCTTTTTCTGTGTTAATGTGTTCTGCAACCTAGCTTCAGTTCTGTCTTGTTTCTTTAACTGTTCTTAAAATCTATATACAATAGATAAGCCAAGTTCACACAATATGTTAAACCATAATGTGGTTTATTTGGTTTTATTATATTGTGTAAGTCCAGTCCTTGTGCCTTATAAACCACAGTTTATGGTTTATTGCAGGAATGGGCAATCTGTTGCTTCAGGATCACATGCAGCCCTTAGAACTCTCCTCTGACCATGATTGCAGAAAGATGAAGATATAGTTTCCTGACATTCTGAGTTGGGAAACAGTTGCAAATTGTAATACATGCCTTAAAACATAGCTTTCGAAACTGTGTGTCAGGACATGTTAGTGTGTTGGCTGCAGTGTCTGGGTGTGTTGCGGCTGCTGCTGCCTCGGAGCCCTGCCAGGATCCCATGCAGGTCCTAGTGCCTGCCTTGTGCCTTGCTGCCTCCAAACCTGCTGTAATTCCGCATGGTCCTAGTGCCTGCCTTGTGCCCTGCTGTAAGAGTGTGTCGCGAAATGATGCATGTCTAAAAAGTGTGTCACCAACATGAAAAGTTTGGAAAGCTCTGCCTTAAATAAGCATAACACAAAATAAAGCCGCCACCCCTCAAAGCTAAGGCTACCAGATGTGGGTTGCAACAATTGACATGACTACTAGATAACAGAAAGAGATAAGGAACGCTCTTATTTTTTTCTCAGCCCAGATGTGATAACCCTACAAACAAAGCTGCTGCTCCAAGCCCCATCCCTACCCATTTTGCAGCCTAGAAAGTTAAGAATGGCCTTTGGCTATCAATAGATTTTTCTACCCTGGCTTGGCTATTGTGTGGACCCTGTCGATTTTTTAACACATAACATCTGTATCTACTGTGCAAAAGTTAAAAATTCTCCACTTCTCCACTTCTGGTTATATTCCTCTTAGGAATTATATATTTGCATTAATAGACAGTCAACTGTTCACCAGACCAACAGCTTTTCTTTGTGTGTGTGTGTGTGTGTGTGTGCGCGTGTGTATGTATATGTATATATACATTCATTATTGATGCATGTAATTTATGTAACAAGATGTGGAGAATTGGGTTGGAACCAGGCCACCCGATGTTCAGTTTCTACAAAATGTTTAGTATAGTTCCTACAAAAATCAATGAATTGCAAGCCAACAAAGATAAGCTCAACAAAATTATTCTGTCTCTAACCCTATGGCATTCTGTTTTATTGGAGGAGGAATGTTCACCTTCTAGGCAAAGTTAAGAATAATTTTAAATGAGTGGTCTAATAATTTAATAATGTGCTAAATGGTATAAGCAATAATGGCCTTACATAAGAATTTAAGAGCCATGCTAAACTTAAATTGGAGTGAGCCATGTTTGCACTGCTGAAGGATTGTTGGTTTGAGAGAGCTCTAGAGAGGTTTGGGTACAATCCTGAGAAGCGTGTTGAAGATGTGAAGAGGAGGAGGTGCCATAGGGACTTGTTTACTCAGTGCAGATGGTCCTTGGTGAAGTTGAAGAGAATTGGATGAAAAAAATTCAAAGGTTTTCGGAGGTAGAGAAGAGTCAGCTGCCAGCCTAAGAGAGAAATCTGCAACTAATCTCTGAAAGTCCTTTCTTAACTCTAAAACTAGGATGTCGTGGGGTTCAAAAGTTAAGCTCACGTCATAATCTGCAAATAGGCATTTTTAGAATTGCTTCAGGCTGTCTTGAATACAAACCAAAAAAAAAGTTCTCAATTTGCAGTTTAAATTGCTTATCAACCATGGCTTAAGAGGATGGAAGAATCTGCAGTGGAATGCATTGTAATTAGTTTGCTTGCCAAAGTGAGGCTAAAAAAATGAAACTTCATGCTTCTCACTTTAATATGCTTCTTAACAAAAGGGAAAAAAAACCCTGAAGTGGTGTCTTGCACTGAATTTCTATCAAAACCTACGAACCCACAGGCTGCTCTGGTCACCATCCTTATCTTATGGTTTGGAAGGTTTGCTTTTAAATGGGGGAGGGGTGAGGGGGTGTGGGGGAGGGTGCAGAAGGGTGCAAGGGAGGGTCGACAAGGGAGTGCATGAGAGGCATGTCATGGGTTGGGGAGGGTGTGAGGGTGTGTGTGAGAGGCGCAACACAGGTCGGTGATGGTGCACAAGGGAGGCATGGTGAGGGTTGGGGAGGGTGCGCGGGGGTACACAAGTGGCCAGCATGGTGCGAGTACAGAGGGGCTGGGGGAGGGTGCACAGGTAGGGGAGATTTACCCCATTGACTTGCAACCTTCCCTGTCTGCTTCCCCATTGACTTTCTGGGGAAGCTGGCAGGGAAGCTTGCAAATGGTGATCATGTAATTGCGGGGCGCTGCAACTGGTCATAAGTGCAAACCAGTTGCCAAGCACCCAGATCTCAATCATGTGACTGCTGGGGTGCTGGGATGGCCAGAACTCCAAGGACCGGTCATAACCACCATTTGTTCAGCGCCATTGTAACTTCAAATGGTCATTGAAAGAATGGTCGTAGGTCGAAGACTGCCTCTAGTCATAAAGTAATTTTTAAATCTCAAATGCCTTTGACAGGTATTCTGGAATAATTTTACTTTTGGGCCTAGGGCCAATTCTGTTTATGTCTGTGCAAGAGGGAGAAGGGAGGAAGGAACAAAAGATACCAATAGAAAATCAAAAGTCCTATCTTTTGTTTATAGGAGAAAACTCTGAATTTTGGAAGCTTTTGCCACCAAAGTTACATATTTTTAAGTTCACATCGCATCACTGCATCCTAATGAACAATTAAAACAAAAAATACAAACAACAGATCTTATTGCCAATGGCCATCATTACCTTTTGGGAGGTGGTGCTTGAAATGTAAGCTGCTCAGGGTATTTTCACATATTACAAAACAAGAAAGATAAACAAGTCCTACTTCCTTATTTTGAAAATATCTTTCACATTTCCATAGTGGGGACCAAGTACGTCTCCTAAAGAAAGCCTCAGAGGTGTTCAGAAGGTTCTTTCTTATGTGCCTGTGATGAAGCCGATCCTTAGCTAATAAATCAGTACTCCTTTTACACAGCTCATGTAGAAATAGAAAGGAATCTTTATTATAGCTGGCGACCCAAGACACGTTAAAGATTTGAGTGAATAGGACTCTCTCCATCCATGATTTAAAAGCCTATGAATCCCCCCCATTGAGCTGTGTGACCGATGTCCCCCCCCCCGTCCGCCCCTAGGCTCCCATGTCCGAAATCATTGCCGCAGCAGCAGCTCCATTTGATCTGTCCAGTGTGCTGATTTGCTCACCTAGGTGTGAAGTGAAATACCTATTGAAAGGAATCTCTCCCACCTTACACGTCCAGTGTTTCTGTTTCTAGGCACCACCAAACATCCCCACGAATCCGACAGACGGGTGGGCACCGTGGCACGGTGACACCCTGGCGCCATGGGAGGGTGGCACCCTGACAGTGCCAGATAGTCAAACTGCTGGCAATGAGGATGAGAGATCTTTAGAAGGGCCTCTCCTGTTGATCTGCCAGAATTCTTTTCTAGATGGAAATTTAAGTTGTGTGACTCTTCCCTTCACTGCCCAGAATACAGTGGTACATAAGAACATAAGTGTCCTTAGAAAATATTTCCATTGGTCTGGTGCTGTTGTTGCACTGTTCAGGATGCCAGGGGAAAAAGGAAGCTTCATGAAATAGCCATAGGATCTGTCTATTGGCATAAAAAGGAAGGAGAGGGGTATCACAAATGGGGGAAGGATACAAGAACTTATATGGGAATGGACTTATAAAGAGGACAGTGGGATTTACATTTTGGAAAAAGTCTCTGGGGAACTAATTAATTTCTGGCTCTGTTTTTGTTTTGTTCTAACTAGATCAATTCTTCAGAAAGCTGAATAGAATGTATCCAGCATTAGTTCTGTGTTCCTTTTTTTGATTGGGCTCGATCACTATTTCAGCAGCAGCATTAAAGACTAGGAGATACAACTCTCACAGCATTAAAATAAACAATAATAAACAGGTGCAGCCTTGAGTCATGAGTTGCTAATCGCATCAAATAGCCTGAAAGAAACAAAGATGCCTCCAAGGAACATGAATGGGTAAGCATTCTTGCTAGATTTGATGTACAGTACTAAGTGAATCCTGAGGTTTAGGATTGCATTCTACTATTAATCTTCCCAGAATCTAGCATATATATTTTTAAAAACCTGATTATGTGATTACAGAAATGAATTTGAATCCTATGTATGTATGTTTTAAGATAACCATTCCTAGAAATGGTGAGACAGAACATTTCTGAATGCTGAATTTAACTTCCAGGAATGATGCTATGCTTTTTACAATTAGCTTGGTGACTTTTTCCACCCCTAAATTGCAGCATCCTAATAACCAACTTAAGGTGAGCCTGGGGAGATATCTGGAATTCCTTCATAACATCTATATGTGATTTTCTACAATATATATTTCTTAACAGAAGTTTTGTGTTCTTGAATGTGTGGTTGTGTCTGCTTTTAGTCTAGAGTTCTCTTGACAATTGGACTCTATAGCCCAAATAGCTTTTCAACCATATGATTGTATAAATTTGCTATTGCTTTTCTAGATCTTGTTTGTAGCTTAGGCTTTAGCCATTTCCTAGTGGTGTGTGAGGGGCGTGGTGGATCAGCGGGTAAGACGCCAGGCTTGTTGATCGGAAGATCACAAGTTCGGAGGTTTGAATCCCTAGCCCTGCGTGCGGAATGAGCTCCCGCACTAGCTCCAGCTCTTGCCAACCTAGCAATTCGAAAGCATACAAATGCAAGTAGATTAATAAGTACCACTTCGTTGGGTAGGTAACAGCGTTCCACGCGTGTCATGCGACCACATGACCGTGGAAGCGTCTTCGGACAACGCTGGCTCTTTGGCTAACAAACGGAGATGAGCACCGGCTCCTAGAGTCGGACACGACTGCACAAATGTGCGGGGGGTACCTTTACCTTTTTAATAACCAACTTAAGGTGAGCCTGGGGAGATCATGATAGGATGAAGGTGAAAAAGGTTGGTTGTTCTAGAATTCTGACAATTAGTAATTTAAACTCTTTTCCCACCGTCAGATCCAAATTCCTTGGGCAATTTTTCAGTTGAACCTCCCATACAAATGCTTGATCAATAATAAGCAGGATGAGAAATTTTTTGGACATCTAGGTATTGGGAATCTGCAAGGGGTTGGACTCTTTTTTGTTAGGCCATCTCATATGATTGAGGAATTACATTCCTCCTTTGCACAAAAACTCCAGAGAAGTAAGAACTGCTATTTATGTTGCAAATTTACTTGCTATTGTATCTAAAATAACAAGACTCAAGCTATAACCTTTATTTCTTACCTTCCTAATCTTAAAAGATTTGGAGATTAGTAGGCTGTAATATGATATTTACCCCACCAAAGTGTTGGCCTGCCCCTCACCACACCCGTGCAGTCCCATATGCCCACTGTTTAGTGATTTACATGCTGAAGAATTCCCCCCCCCAGCAGAAAATAACAAGAGTGTTATGCTGAAGCAGGTCCAGCATGAAACATAATGAATCCACCATCGTATCCAGCATAAATTCCATTTTGCTTCTTTGGCATATGAATAGTAAAGATGTCCTTGAGTCAAGGTCAACTGCCAGTGATTACATCCATGCAGTTTTCTTGGCAGCATTGTGGAAGTGGTTTACCAATGCCTTCTTCCAGGATGTTTCTTCAACTTTCCAGTCTAATGCAACTGTTTACAGTACTTCATTCACAAAAGATAAATAAAACCTTTTCCCACAGCAGTTTAAAAGAAGACTTTTCTTTTTAGTAACATATATCAATCTCCCTTCTTCTAAGCAATAGGGGATATGTGACCTCCCAGAGACTGCTAAACTACAACTCTCAGAAGAATTGTCCTACAACAAAGATCAAGAATCTCATATTTAGGGTGTGTGATGTGCAACCTCCCCCCTGAAATTCCTATACTCAAGCAGCAGAGGGTGCTGTAAATTCAATGGTGTCATTTCTGAATATGCCTTTATTATTTAACATTACTGTAGTCCCAAACTGGGGGAGGTTACTTGGACCTCAAAGGTGTGTGCTGCTAAAGCAGTCAGTACACTGTCTTATTATTCTTGTTTATGAGGTCTTGATCTGCAATTTGAAGGGGACTGAGAGCAACTGTAAGGGAGTAATGTTCTCCAAAAGTGATTAGAAATAAGCATGGGTCACAAGGGAAATTTTCATACATAGATATAGCTTGCTTTATTCTTTATACGGTACCATAAGCCTATGTGGCTGTCCAGTGTTTATATGAAAAATATGCTCCCCCCCCCACCCATATTTAAAAGTCTAAAGCTGTCAGTGGGGAAGAAAAAAAAAGACACTGAATTCTGTGATAAATACTTTAAATTTAATTGTAATTAGAAATTAAGATTAAGGGGTAAACCATAATTCTTCCAGAAAGGGTCAGTATGAACAACTGAAAGAAAACTGCTACCTCATCACAGAGGCTCAGCTTAGGAAGTAACTGAAGAGTTAACTTTCATCTTCCATAAAGTCTTAGCTGTGGCTTTTTTCTCCTAATATTATTGGGCTATGCATGTTTATATAAGTGTTGAGTGAAAATCACTTGCCATCAAGGCTGGTTTAAGGAATTGGGGGGTCCAAGGCAACATGAGCTTAATCGAGGGTTCCTTTCTTGGGCACACAGCCCTAGATTAACCATGCAGATTTTTTTTTAATCTGTTCAGTCGTGTCTGATTCTCGGAGACTGCATGGAAAAGTCCCTGCAGTTTTCTTGGCAAGGTTTTTCAGAAGTGGTTTGCCATTGCAGTGTTCGCAGTTGAAGATTTTGGCTGTTTTAATGTCTGTTACCATGTCCCTTTACAATGAAAGTAAGTTTTTAGTATTTGTTTTATACCTTAATACTAATCCCTCACTGTAACTACACATTACATACAGTTGTTGCTAACATTTCTCCTCCCAGAAGACTTAGGTCATGGGTAGGTTATTTTTCCGTGGCTAGCGGCCTGCACGTCTCTTCAAGGCAATGATGTGGAGTAGCAGAGCAGCTACAACAAGATGGTTGGGACCACATCATGCATTGTGTATGACTCTTATATATGCTTTGTGTATAACTCTTATATAGCTTCTATATCTGATCTCACTTGACCAAGTCCAGACTCATTTGAGCACTTGAGACACATGTTTATATACATAATTAAAATATATACACATATACATGCAATTAATTCATTTTATACATCTCTGTCAAATGCAGGTTACTCTGGATGAGAACCTAAAAACTTTAAGCAGACTATATTTTAAGCATAGTTAAATACAAAGATAGCATGAGTGTGTGACAGAGAAAGACACACATACTCATACACACCCACGGGGGGGTATGTCTAAATCTATTATTTTAGCTTCTTGATTCATGATATGTGTTGAAGAGCCACTTTGGTGTAGTGGTTAAGATGATGAACCAGAACCAGGAGACCATGAGTTTTAGAGCTCCCTTCGCCACAGAAGCTGCCTGGGGGACTTAGACCCAGTCACTCTCTCTCTCAGCCCAACCCACCTCATAGGATTGTTGAGTGGGAAAAATAGGAGGCAGGAGCATTGTGTACCCTGGTTGGAGTTCTACAAAGATAAAGGCAGGAAATAAATCTAAGAAATAAATAAACTGGTCTGAATTAGGTGCTCCTCCAAATGTTTTGCACCAGCTCCCACTGAGTCACAGTCAGCATGACTAATAGCAAGGAAGAGTTAAGAATGTGATCCAAAACACCTGGAAAGTCCAGATTACCTATCCTGGACTCTGCTTATTGTGTAACACTGAATGTTTTCTAGTGACTAGAGTGGGGAAGAGGAAGGTACATTCATGTCTAAAGCAAAATGGCAGACAGTCCAGTCTGTTTTTTTTCATATTTCATAAAGCCATCTCAAAATCCGTGTTTTTAAAACTTGGAAAGTCAATGACATAACAGAGTACTCTATTAATTTTCATAAAAATAAACTATTTTAATAGATATGTACATTATGTTTATATAGCTTTTTCCTGTTTTTTCCCCCCAAGAAAACAGGGTAACTGGTTACACAGCCAAATCATTACCTTGAGAAATCTGGAGACAAGCACATAATGAAGAGATGCACCTGAGTACGTCTTTTTACAGTCTTTTTACAGGTCTGATTTACAGTACTGTACTTTTAAATACAGCTACATGAAACAACAGTCTGTTAGGAATAGCAATGGATTAACAAACTAACCACCTATAAACCACAAAGCCAAAATATTTGGACTTATTGTGACACACAATAAATTACATGTGTTTGTACCACAAGATGCAGTCTGCTTCTTCTCCCCACCTTGTCCTATTTTTGCAAAGTAAACAACCCTTTATCCAGGCTTCTTCCCTTGGTCAGCTCCTTTCACACCAGAACATACTAGAGCAGTTGGCTGGGGAATTCTGGGAGTTGAAGTCCACATATCTTAAAATTACCTAGGTTGAGAAACACTGTACTAGACAGCGAGCTATATAGGGGTTAGAGAATAGTGGATGGAGCCTAGTTTTGAAGACACATCCTGGTTTTGCAATAGGCTGATAGCAGCAGCTAGAAAGGCAAACATATCTTCCTTATTTGGGAGCCTTGTTTATTTCTTTGCTTTTGTTGTTTGTTTGGCTGTATTACTGCAAGCAGTTTAAGGTAGTATCCAAAGAAATCAAAAACATGTTACAAATTTTGTAAACTTTCTTAAAGGGAGCAGGGTCGGGACTATACAGACAATGGGGTAATGCTGTTCCAGGAGTAGGAGTGATGGAGAAGGTACACCTCCAAGGTCCATTAAGATAATGTCTTGTTGGTGGGAACTGGAGCATGCTGAATCTGCCAGTCTAGGACAGGTAGAAACAATTGGAGAAAGGCTGCCCTATAAGTATGCAGGCCCTAAGCCATGAAGGGCTTTATGGATAATAATCAGCACCTTGTGAAATCCAACTGGCGAAGCTTGTGGAGTAGAGGTGTCACATGGGCATGCTGAGGTGTATTAATAACTACTCATACTGCTGCATCCTGAACCAGCAATGGCTTCTGAGTGGTCTTCAAAGGCAGCCTCATGTAGACTGTGTTGAAAGAGTTACTGTAAAGTGAAAGATGGCCAAAGCATGAAAGATTGCGAGAAGGGTCTTCTGATGCAGGAAAAGAGTGCAATTGGTACACAAGATAAATCAGTGGAAAGGTTTTCACTTGCTCACAAAGTGAGTCTAGGACACCAAAATTGCATACCAGTAAGCTGGGCAGACCCTGGAAATGGAGGATCCCTAAATCCAGAGTCATTCTGTGCTAGAGTTGGACCTAAACCTTTTCCTCCCCATCTAGACCATGATAGCCTCCAGGCATTGATCCAGAAGATGGTTGGCAGGGTTTGAGATATGCAAGTGGGTATCATTGGCATATTGTTACATGGTCTCATGCCATTCAGTGATCATGTCCAGCAGCCATTTGTAGATGTTAACTAAGAGCAGGGTAAGTGAGATCTGTGCGATACCCCACAAAGCAAAGACCTCGGGTTCAATCTTTCCCTCCTTCCCAGCACCGAGGGGAACTGACCTTGGAAAAGGAGAACCACTGCAGCACAGTGCCCCACTCCCAACCCCCAAAACCATTCCAGAAGGTATTGAAAGCGACTAAAAGATCAAGAAGAACCAATAAAATTGCATCATCCTGGTCCCAGTAGAGATCATCCACAGGCAAAACCAATGCTGTCTCAGTACTGTATCCAATCCTGACACCTGCCTGAAAAGGGTACAAATTAAATTTCAGTTTACAATACAATGCTCTTCCATTAAATAGGATTACAACTGCTAGTTGCTTATTGTCAGTTGCAGAATAGTTTGTGCTCATGGATCCTTACCTATTCTAAGCAAGATTGGATCTGGATTGCATATTTGGTTCATGAGAGCTAAGCCTTTAGCCACTGCCCTTACATATAAGCATTCCCTTATAAGTTAGTAAGATATATTTGTGGCTAAATTCTGCCAAATGGATTCACATGATGGCTATAAAACTAGTACATAGCTCTCCTAGCTGCAAGCTTTCTTTGCTCATGTTGAATCCATGAGATTTATTGAAACTGATGGGAAACAGTAATTTAGGAATGTCATTGTGTTCTGTAATGCTCTGTATGTAGGGTTTGGACAATGGTACAAAGCTGCAAAGTTTATAATGTACTTAGAAAATTTGATGACTCCTTCAAATTGAGTATGTCTTTCAAATCTTCAGAATGATTGAAATCAAATTGAATCAGGTGTCTTCAAATCAGCTTAGAGTAATTTTAAAGTGTGTAAGAGAGTTAATGAAAATTTTGGCTTTGCAAGATCTTCAAACATGCTTGCAGTTTTTCAAAGCTGAAAAGAGAAGCTGAATTGTGTGATGAACTGATAGTGACATAAGGAGCTAGCCAATTACTTTAATCACCTTGTTGCTCTTGTCAGTGTTTGCTTCCTCCGATAGAATTTATTAGATGGTTTTGCTTGAAGGGAGACTTAGATTTATTCTGCTCCTCTTTTTTATCTGCTTTTCTTTTTCTTTTGTGATCTTCTATGTTTTCCTAAGTTCACAACCATTTGTCATCCTTTTATTATATCATACCATTTATCAGACAAATCTATTTTGTAGTATAATCCATTAATCTCTATTCAGTTTGTATACTATTCTTTCAATTCCTTTATGTACACCTTTATTTCATTTTCTCCTTTCCCCTCAGATTAAAAACTTTATTGATTTATAGTCAAAAGCCAAAATAAAACATCTTTTTTCTGCTATTGCCTACCTTTATTATATCTTGTTTCAGCTCAATCTTCTTCACTGCTTGAACTCTAAGATAATGCACTTGCTGTTAAACTATTGCATATATATCCAAACTATTCTTATATCATCATAAATTTTATATCATAGTACATTATATATGCAATAGTGATATATTTCTATTTTTAAAACAGTGTTGAACTAGCAACGTTGCCTCAAATATTTTTAATTGAAATAGGATATAATAGTTTAGCTATTTTGAATACTCACAACTGTAGAAAGAAAAATTATAAATCAAATAAATACATAAATAAATAATAAATATATAAATATATAAATAGTTATCTATACGTTCTTTGATAATCAATGGGGAGACTACTGCGCTATCATTTATCTTTGGCTTTAAAGAGGTATATAAAAATATTTCAAGCATTTATTTGGGTGAAACCTTGAGTCTATAGATTTTCTTCTCATTTTACCCCCAAAATGAACAAACTGCTGGCTGTTGGCTTGATGTTTCCCCTTTAGAACTTATGATTGAATAGAGGCATGGATTGATGGATTATGTGTCATCAAGTCAGTGTTGACTCTAGCAACCACTTAGTTTTTCTCCATGTCAATAGAGGCATCGGCATGGAGGCAAATTATGAAACACATGTTGTGATGTTGCAGTGCAAACCACAAGACTTACATGTTGGGATGCCAAGTATGAAAGGCTGGGGTTTGTATTGTGACATCACAATGCAAGTTTTCTAATCTTTGTGCTGTGGTTATTTACTGAATTAAATATCTAACAGATTAAAATAGTATCTTGTAGCATTTGAATCTTCAATCATAAATTTCAATTAAAACATGCCATGTTCAGATTTCACTAATAATACCAGATACCAGACATCATAGGTACTCAGTTTCCATACAGGATACTCCTCAGCATCACTCGGTATATTACATGACTGCCATTCTTTGAAAAGTTATATGTGGTTACTGTATCAATTTGAATGTACTAATGCACACATAATCCAGTCCAGGATTTCAATTTACATCTTTTTGTAATTATAACCATATACAAGCAGTTTTGTATATAGCTTATTTTTATTGGAAGGAATTGTATCCTGGCACATTCTAGAAGGGAAAAAGAAAGTCCTTTCCAGTTGAAAGCCAGGCAAAATTTAAAGCAGCCTTTTCACAACTTATTCAAGTTACTCTGGTAGCTTAATGTCTGATTCTGCTTCATCGAATCATACTTAGGAGATAAACCCAAACTCATTTTAACATTTTCTCTTTTCCTTTTTGATCTATTTTCTTTGATCCGATGGAGATTTCACATGACTAATTAAATATACAGATGTGTCTGAGTGCAAAACCATATAGCCAAGTGTCCTAGAAATTAGCGTTCATTTAGTCATGAGTGCAAAAACATCTCACTTGTCCAGAAGACTTTATAATTCTCTGCATAGGCACTGATGTTAACCACATCTTACACATGGATCCTTCTGTTCCAATGCAAGCCGAAACAAAAACAGAAGGAGCACAGAAATGACATTTCGGTGTTAAATTCTCAATTACAAATGTTGGAGAACATTTTACTTTCACTTTAGCAATGACATCCTGAGGCTACACACATTTACCTGGAAGCTTGTAAATGCTTTTGAAGAAGGTAAGTATGATTAGAATGGTAGCATAAAACTCCAGCTGAAATTATTGACTTAAAAGGCAGTTCAAGGAATCTCCTTTCTGCCGATTAGATTTCTTTTTGGTTTTCTTTTGCTTTTTACCCGGTTTGTTTTTATTTGACTTCTTCTTCTTTTTATCCTCCTTAAACCACGGGCCCCACACTCCTCCATTAAAATTGGGGTTACTCCTGGGGTCTTTAGGTGGGTAGCGAACAGGCACAGCTGTCTTATTGAACTGGGAAAGCCTTCGCAGCAGCTGCTTAACTATACCTGGATACTTACTAGAAAGGTCCTCTCGTTCATAAGGATCAGCAGTGATATTGAACAGCCACACAGTTTTGCCAGCTGTCCACGAAACCCGTTCATTGTGCCAGCGATTAGGGCCAGCATTGCTAAAAGACTGAGGAGGGACCCAGTCACCATAGCCTGGATTTCCTGTTAGTAGTTTCCAGTGGTTTACACGGATGGCTGACTGAATGGCAGTGTTCCATATTCCAAAGCCAGCTGCCCAAGAACCATTTTTGGCTTTTGTGTATATGGGATCAATATTGTGTAAAATATCTATTCTTGGAGACCGCCTGCCTTCACTGATGGTCTCCCACACATCATAGCCATCCAGTTGGGTATCTTCATCAATTTGTCCTTCGGCTAAGGTAATCAGTGTTGGAAACCAGTCTGTTATATGTATAAGCTCCTTGCATATACTTCCCTTGATTTTAAGTAAAGGGCTATGAACAAAGCCAACTGCTCGAATCCCTCCCTCCCAGTAGGTACCCTTGCTTCCTCTGAGAGGCCAGTTATTTCCACCAGCTGTTGGCTGCCCTCCGTTGTCTGAAGAGTAAATTATAATACTGTTGTTATAATAACCATATTGCTTTAATGCATGGGTCACATTGTTGATAGCTTCATCCAAGCATGCCAGCATGGCAGCATATCTGCGTCGATTTATATTATTGATTGATCTGTAACGTTCATAATACTTGCCTGGGGCCTGAAGTGGCGAGTGAACAGCTTGGTATGCAATGTATAAGAATATAGGTTCCCTGGGATTATGAGAGGCTAAGATTTGTTCTACTCTTTGAGTGTACATCTGTGTAGAATACATTCCATTATCATGATCCCAAGCAGCATTGTCATTTTCATATAAGTCATAGCCACACATTCGGGGGCTGTCACATTTGTAATGGGTGTAATAATCACCACTACCCAAAAGAGAGCCAAAAAAGGTATCAAACCCCCGCTGAGTTGGCATACATTCTTTGCGATAAAAGCCCAAGTGCCACTTGCCAACCATGTGGGTTGAATAACCTGCTTCTTTCAGTTTCTGAGGTAGTGTCACATTGTCCAGAGGCAGGCAGTTTGGCTGAGTGGGCCGTATGACAGAATGCTGAAGGCCTGTGTGGATTTGATACCTGAAAGTAAGAAAGAAAGAAAATACACCTTAGATAAAGGAGAAAAATTTTAAATGTAGATAGGTGTCACAAACAGGACTGGAATGCACAATGGAGCATGGAGCACAGCCCTATCCATCTTTACTTGGATGCAAGCCCACATATATTTTGTGTGAGCTATTCTTAAGTTAATAAATACTGGCTTCCAGCTATGAGATTTTAGATACGTTGTGTGAAAATTCATTCCTGCTGGAACACTTGAGTCAAGAAAGATAGTGACAGTAAAGAAGGCCTTCTTCCAACAGAAGGCCAAAGTACTCCCTTCTCTATCTTCTCAGGGATCTTTGCCAAGTGATGTATGGAGGGTAGATACAAGAGCCTTCTCAGTTGTGGGGCCTCACCAATACAATGCCCTCTCCAGGGTGGCATGCTTGGCATAATGTCTTTTAGGCACCAGGAAAAGTCACTCCTCTTCTCCCAGGCATTTGTAAAGTTTTACTGTATATTCAATCTGATTTTAAAGGTTCAGACCTCACTGGAATAGTGGCTTTTATGTTTCCTATGCTACAAATTGTACCTTATTGTATTATTGTTTTTATTTATTTTTTTACCGTTTTTACATTTTTGTAATCTTTTAAACAACACTAATCCATTCAGAGCATTTTGGTTACTGGGCGGATTAGAAGAAATAATCCCTGTGACTCCCATAAAAGCCTCAAGTTCACTTATTGGTCTAATTAACTATTGGGTTTTCAACTACACAAGAAACTGGTTTTGAGGCCCCTCCCTCCCTCCCTCCCTCTCTTCCTCATACAGCACTTCAGTTGTATCTAAGTGGTTTGAATAAAATGTTTTATAACATTAAAACGTTGCTTGCTGGTGCAGAAGGAGATATGGTATGGAGGAGATTGGGTATCCCAAAAAGGCAAGATCACCACAGGCAACCTTTTTCAGCAGAGATCCCACAATCTTTTATGGAGCATCTTGTGAGATCTGGTGAGGCTTTCATAAGAGCAAATTAAAAAGCCCATTTTCACCAGCCCAGCTACAAAGCTGTATTCAATTCGAACAATAAACACTTTTGCGTAAGCAAAGAAAGCTATTTTAAGACAATCCATTTACATTCTTGCACTCTTCCCCAGACTGTGGGGGATTACTTGCAGCCTTGCAAGTTGATTGTAACATTGAAAGTAGCACCATCTTCCATAAATGACCCATTTGATATCATCTTAAAGTCTTACTGGATAAGTGGCCTACAAATGTGGTAAATGAATAAATATTACTGAAATGTAAGGCAAATTTATAGAAAGAAATATGAATAATTATTGGGACAAGTATGAACTTCAAGGCATCTCCTTTCTCAAAGAACCAATTCTGCAAAGCCCTGCTGCCTTCTTAATTCAGCTGTCATAGCATGATTGTAAATTCTCATTCATGTTCACGATATCAGTGATGGTAATGGAGCATTCCCTATGTTTTTGTAGGCTTGCTCCTTTTGCCTGTTGAGTATAACTAGTTTAATCCAATATTAATCAAGAAAATGAAGATTATTCATCACTTAAATTGAGAAGTGTAACCATATTAAAATATAAAATATTTATTAGTTTATTAGTTTTATATTAAAATATAAAAAGGAATAGTAATCATATTCAACCATTTTTAAAAAATCAACAGTTGGACAGTATTTTTATTTATTTATTTATTTGTTTGTTCAACTTATATCACCGCCCATCTCCCCCCACAAGGGGACTCTGGGCGGTATTGTGATTAGATCAATCACAATGATGTAAAGGTTATGCAAACTTTTGAGTTCTTCAAACTCTTAATCAGGTATGGTGTTACAAAAAGCAGGGGATAGAAAAGAATTAGGGAATCCAAAAATTTTGCCACACATCTGTGGGTATTTTAATCACACATTACAATAATGTAGTATAATCTACTGTGTCATTTGGTACAATGGAATTCAAATCTGTAATACTTGCATAGTCCCCAAATCTATTCCAAGAAACTGGGAGACTGGACCAGATTTGGAAGAATCTGACAAGAGTTGCAGAGAAAGGGAAAGAAGGGAAAGTTCCATTAGTTATTGGATGAAATCCATTATCCTCCATTTCTACCATCCTGCTGCCTGTGCTCAAGACTCAGCTGAGGAAGATAACATCTCAGCCATCTGGCAATTTCTGACTCCAGTTTACAAAAACATATGTCATTATAAATGCATTGTTCTTTAAAGTTGTATTGACTCTCTCTGTCAAAATTTGAGAACTTTACAAAAGCCATATATTATTTATTAAGCTGATAGGCCTAGTTTTCAGTAAAACACATTTTTGGATAAGATTATATGATATTGTTATCACCCTGGCAGTTGAGAAAGTGTAAACATATTTACAGTACAGGAATTATTCTGTCATATGATGATATATTTAAAAGTCAAAATAACTTATTGAATTCTTACTTAAAAAACATATGGTACCCATATGAATATAAAATGGATTCAATATGACAATTATCAAGCAGTACCAGTGCCTAAATAAGTAAACATCCATTTGGCTCTGGAAATAGAACAATATTTTAGCCACAGACATCTTTCCACAAATGTGAAAACAAAAAATATTAAGAAGTACACAATATCATAAAGCCTTAAGTCTATTTTTACACCATTTTATCATCATCCATTTAATATTTTGTTGACTTTTTAAATGTCTCTTACGTTGAAATGTTTAAACAACTTACAGATTTTTACAACATCAATCAGACATTAGATAATTTTTTGCTATTCAGAGATGACATTTTAACCTAATTTTTTAAACATATACATTTTTCAACACATAAAAGGCCTCTGTGGAAGCAATTATACTAACCTACAATTTAATCTATATTAGTTTTGTAGTCTATTCTTCAAGGTAAAATTTCTCACAAAATATATTTCTGAGGTTAGATGTAATTGCAAAATTGCAAATGTTGCTCCCACATCACTCCCAATAATGCCTATAACTTCAACACATATTCTAATGTGGATTAAATTGCTATGTATCTGGCAGTGTTTTTTTCCCCCTTCAGGGGATATGTTCTAATGTAATACGTAACTGAAAAATATCTTGACACTTTGGGAAGAAGTTGCAAATATTAGTAGAAAAAAAATTATTAGACCTTTTTAGCTACTGCTCCCTTTTCAAAACCAGCACCTGGGCTCTTGGAAGCTTGTTTCTTTTGCTACAGGAATAGGACTGCTACTTCTGTACTGCCCATCTCCTTTGCTACCCACTTGTTTTAACTCTTGTTTATCCTCCTACAGAAACAGATGTCTCTTCTCGCACTGCTGCTCCTTCATTCTCAACAGTGTTGCTCTGGAATTCTGCCATCTTACTCACCCACATGGACATCTTGAGCCAGTGACACTTGTTCCTTCTTGCTGCTAGGAAAAATATAGCCACTCATGCTGGTCCTAGCTCTTGAATACTGATGCTGCCTCCAGTTCCAATGTTTCTCCTCCAACACCCCTCTCCTTGCCCTTTTTTGGGAGTCTTTGATTGACCCCCAGTACTCACAAACAGCTTACACATATGGTCCTCTTTGGAATTCCCTTTCACTTGCTTGCCAATTTTGACTGTATTTAAATCCTGGGCTGGGAGGCAGATATGGCAACCTGCAAGTTTACTTGGGTGGCCAGTGATCTTTCCAGCTGTGATGACAGGACAGTCTTTATGTATGCATGGGTGGAGAGGTAGGATGCTAGATGGATGCAGATGCTGTACTTTGTCTTTTCACTATGTTTTGCACCTGCTCTCTGGAATGAAGTTCTCCCCAAGATCTGGATGACTGCCACCCTGCTGGTGTTTTGAAGGGCCTTGAAGACCTGGCTCTTTGCATAGGACTTTGGTGAGGGTGATTGAAGCCATCTTTTGGGTGGTGTGGGTCCACCATTGTTTCTGCCTGGCTCTTGCCATCTTTTATTCTTGTTCATTATTTGTTTGTTTGTTTTATTGTGAGCCACCCAGAGTCATTGGGAGTCAGGCAGTGTACAAATTTAAATAATGATAATGATAATGTTAATAGTCCCACTGATAGACTGGGAGAAGTTAATATCAAGAGAGGAATCTTTCAAGGAGACTCACTATCACCACTACTGTTTGTCATTGCATTGATTCCTCTGTCAACACTACTGAACAAGTCAGGCCATGGCTATCAAGCACCAAAAACATCTGCCAGGCTATCCCACCTCCTTTACATGGGCAATTTGAACCTGTATGGAAAAACACCATCTGAAATAGAATTACTGCTCAACACAGTACGTATATACAGTCAAGATATTGCAATGGAGTTTGGACTGGACAAACGTGCCACCCTTACCATCAATGGGGAAAAATAGTGAAAACTGAAGGAATCAAATGCCCTATGGAAATAATTTCAAGAATCTGGATAAAGAAGATCACTACAAATATCTGGGCATCCTTCAAGCTGACAGCATCAAGCACACTGAAGTCAAGAAGAAGATTAGTAGTGAATACATCAGAAGAGTGAAGAAGATCTGAAAGTCCAAACTCAGTGGAGGAAATACCATCAAGGCAATTAATACATGGGCAATTCCAGTCATTCCACACAGCTGGAATAGTGGACTGGACTCAAGCAGAACTAGAAACCCTGGATAGGAAGACCAGAAAAATAATGACCATGAATCATGCCCTTCATCCACGAAGTGACATTGACAGACTCTACTTACCAAGGAGCATAGGCAGGCGTGGAATGTTGCAAGTACACCAGACCGTGGAAGAAGAAAAAAGGGCATTGGAAGAATATCTGGAAGACAGTGAAGAAGATGCACTGAAGCTAATACACCATGAAGGCTTCCTGAATACCAAAGAGACCAAGCTAGCCTACAAGAAAGACCAAATGAAGAATAGAAAAGAGACATGGCAAAGCAAAGTATTACATGGCCAGTATACAAAAAAACTAGCAGGCAAAGCAGATAACAACAAGACCTGGCAATGGCTAACAGCAGGAAAGTTGAAGAAAGAGGACCTAATTCTGGCTGCACAAGACCAAGCCTTAAGAACAAATACATACAAAGCCAGAATTGAGAAGACAGCAAATGCTGCCTCTGCAAAGAAGCTGAAGAAACAGTGGACCACCTAGTTGGCTGCTGCAAGAAGATTGCACAGACTGACTACAAACAATGGCATGACAAAGTAGCAACAATAGTACATTGGAATATCTGCAAGAAATACTACTTTCCTGCAAGCAAGAACTGGTGGGACCACAAAATAGACAAAGTAATAGAAAATGAAGAAGCTAAAGTGCTCTGGGACTTTAGAATTCAAACAGACAAGCACCTGCCACATAACACCCCAGACTTACAACTGTTGATAAGAAAGAGAAAAAAGTCTGGATAGTGAACATTACAATACATGGAGACAGCAGAAGAGAAGAGAAAGAACTGGAGAAAATCACAAAATACAAAGACCTGCAAACAGAAGTAGAATGACTGTGGCAAAAGAAAGCAAAGGTAGTACCAATAGTAATAGGTTCCTTGGGTGCAATCCCAAAACACCTGGAGCACCACTTGAACACCATAGGCATTGACAAAATCACCATTACTCAATTGCAAAAGGCAGCTTTACTTGGAACAGCTTACGTCCTGTGACAATACATTTAATATTATTATCAGGTGGATAAAAATGCCAAATCCAGTATAAACATCTGGCTGACTGTGCGACCAACCATAATAATATTGTAAATCCAGTAATATCACAAGATTGCCTAACAATGATTTCTAATAGTTCAAGAAACAAGTGAAATAACAACAGAGAAACTGGATAACCCTTCTGAGTGCCAAGCTGTAACTCAGCTGAGCTAAAAATTAAATTATTTGTTATTGTTCTTGCCATTGGTTGTGAGTAATACTACATTACAATCCATTTAATAAAAGATGGGAAGCCATACTTAGTTTCAGCCCTTTGAGGTAGGCCAGGTCAGGAGACACTGCAAACACTACTGGAACTCTAATGTTGTAGGGTATAATAACAGAAACTTGAAAGTCTGACAGAAAGTCTGCCCCCTCTTATATCAAAGAAAATAAATCTTGGCAATCTTGAGTTTCTTTCTCACTCACCTCTCTTTCTCGGATGGGCTGGTGTTTACTTAACGACTCTTGCATTCCTTCCTCAAAGTTATCTCCGTACTCCTCTACACTTAGTGCTTTAGAAAATTAATCTGCACCATGTCAAAAGCCTTTTCAACATCTAAAGGTTTTAATACAGCAGAATCCAATCTATCTTTAATCTCTTCAAAGATAATTGAACTTGAACAGCATAGAAATTTCCCATCATAACTTAGCTAATATAAATGCATTGTAAGTCTGCTTATGCTAGGGAAAGTGGAAGGCAAAAGGAAGAGGGGCCGACCAAGGGCAAGATGGATGGATGATATTCTGGAGATGCAAACTGAAGTACTGGAACATAATATTCCCTTGGAATATTAGTTACTCTTATAGTGTCATTCCCAGGGATGTGGTATAGGAAAAAAAATACCTGACTGCCCATATGAGTGATGGCAGAGCCTTACAAAACAAACACACACAAACACACACCTTGATATGCTTAAGTAGATATTTTACATACAAAGAATCTTATTGCAATCAAACTCCTATTGTTTTGTGCACTGCCCAAGGTTGTTACAATATAGGTGGCTATATATGTCATATAAAATAAATAACCACCCAGAGTCCCCTCTGGAAATGGGGGGAGATGGGCGGTGATATAAGTTAGAAATATAAATATAAATATAAATATAAATATAAATATAAATATAAATAATATAAATATAAATAAATAAATAAATAAATAAATAAATAAATATTGAACTGTGGTGCTGGAGGAAACTTCTGAGAGTGCCTTGGACTGCAAGAAGATCAAACCAGTCCATACTCCAGGAAATAAAGCCAGACTGCTCACTTGAAGGAATGATATTAAAAGCAAAACTGAAGTAGTTTGGCCACATAATGAGAAGACTGGATACCCTGGAGAAGATGCTGATGCTAGGAAAAGTGGAAGGCAAAAGGAAGAGGGCCGACCAAGGGCAAGATGGATGGATGATATTCTGGAGGTGATGGACTCGACCATGGGGGAGCTGGGGATGGCGACGGCCGACAGGAAGCTCTGGCGTGGTCTGGTCCATAAAGTCACAAAGAGTCAGAAGCGACTGAACAAACAAACAACAACAAATCTGCTTATAATATGAGCTACTTGGTACTGTTAGATCAACTCACTCTTGGTTGAATGGCCACATGCAAAGGGTGGCTAGTGATAGATCCACTTCAAATTGGAGGAAAGCATCAGGTGGAGTGCCACAGGGCTCCCTCTTGGGCTTTGCATTGTTCAACATTTTGACATTGACTTGGATGAGGGTGTTGAGGGGATAGATATCAAAAAACTGGAACGGGTAGCTTTCACATGAAAGAGATAAGGTTCAAAGAGTTCTAGACAGGCTTGACCAGTAAGTTAAAATGAGCAGCTTGGAATTTAGCAGGGCCGTGTAAAGTTCTACATCTGGGTCAGAATAAGGTAAGACAAGTATAGAATATGGGAGATCTAACTTAGCAGTAGTACATGTAGAAAGGATCTGAGAGATCTTGTCAACCCCAAATTAAACACAAGCCAGCAGTATGATGTAGCTGCTAAAAAGGCAAATGCTATTTTGGGATGTCAACTCAGCACAGAGCCCATATCACAAGCAGTAACTGTTCTACTTTACTGCCCTGGCCAAATATTATTTGGACTCCTGTGTTTAGTTCTGGGCCCTGCAGTTCAAAAAGGACAGTGACAAATCAGAGCAAGTTCAGGAGCTACCAAATGGTGAAACCAAGCTGTATAAGGAATAGTTAATTTGGTGAGCCCACAGTAAAGACTGAAGGGAGATATGATAGCAGTCTTTAAATAACTGAAGGATTGTTACAAGAAGAAGAAAGGGACCTCTATTGCTCCAAGGAGTAGGATCAGAACCAACGGGTTAAAACTACAAGGAAGGAGATTCAGCTAGAAATCAGGAGGAGCTTCCTAACCAAACAAGTTGTCAGGCAGTTGAACTGACTGCCCCATAAAGTGAAAAGTTATCCTTTGCTAGAATTCTTCAAATAGAGGCTGGATGGTCATTTGTCAGAGATGCTCTAGTGCAAGGGTCAGAAATGGCGGCTCACGAGCCAGATGCGGCTCTTTGGCCCCTTGAGTGTGGCTCTTCCGCAGCTGAACTCACCCCTGCCCCTTCCACGTGATTGGCCCCCGCCCGCAAACCCCGCCCCCTGGCTCTCGCACTGAGCGAGGCCCGGTGCGGCAGGGAGGCGCTGCTGGCCCGGGACGCGGCGCTGTCGGAGGCGGCGCAGGAGCGGCTGCAGGGGCTGCCGCGGCTGGAGATGGCGCTGCTCCGTGGCATCCAGGTGCTGAGCGAGGGCGCGGGCCCGGGACGCGAGTGGCAGGGCGGCGCAGGGCGAAGAGCCGCCTGCTCTCCCCTTGGCTGCCTCCAGTCCGAGCCTGGCTCAGCTCCCCCAGCCGCCGCAGGGTTCGGGTTAGCGGGGGGAGAGGACGCCGAATGGCGGGGTGGGGGGATTGATGGGGCGGGAGGGTGCACCCGGAGGGCCTCCCGCGGCCACTTCTCCAAGGTGGGTTGCAGAGCGCACGCTGCGCCCATGGGAACGCCTGGTCCCTCTGCTCCCTCCAGCTCCGCCACCAGCCCCAGCAGTGCCGCCCACCCCGTCCTGCCACCCGGCAAACCTCCGCCGGCTCCGTCCCCCCGCCGCCACCGCCACCGCCCCGGCCAGGCCCCCTGCGCTGCCCTGCCGCTTGCGTCCCGCGCCCGCGCCCTCGCCCAGCACCTGGATGCCGCGGAGCAGCGCCATCTCCAGCCGCAGCAGCCCCTGCAGCCGCTCCTGCGCTGCCTCTGACAGCGCCGCGTCCTGGGCCAGCAGTGCCTCCCTGCCGTGGCTTATTGGGGCGGGTGGGAGGGCGCGGGGGAGCCACACAGGTGCCGAGGGGCGCGGGCCCGGTGGCGGAGGCCCGGGCCGCCCGCCCGCCCCGCCCGCCTGCTTGCCTACATGCTTGCCTCCCTCCGCGTGGCCCCCCACTTCCTTCCCGGGATCCGGGCGCACTGGAGAGGTCCACGGGGCAGCGTCGGGGCTTTCTTGCCCTCTCGAGGCTCGGCTGCAAGGGAACGGGAGGAGACCTCGCGGAGGGAGGGAAGCAGGCAGGCAAGCAGGCGGACGGGGCGGGCGGCCTGGGCCTCCGCTGCCCCCCTCAGCGCCTGTGCGGCTCCCCCGCGCCCGCTCCGCCCGGCCAGACATGCCCCGCTCTGGAGGCCGGGCTCGCTGAGGAGGACCATGACTGCTTGGCTTATTGGGGAGGGTGGGAGGGCGCGGGGGAGCCGCACAGGCGCCGAGGGGGGCGGGCCCGGCGGCGGAGGCCCGGGCTGCCCGCCCACCTGCCCTGAGGGGACCCACCCGGCGGCGGCTCCCCTGAAGTGCGCCGCTTGTCATCGCTGCCCGCCTCTTTTCCCGCCCCCCATCATGTCCTTGGCCCGACGCGGGCGGGCGGAAGTGGCAGCCCCGCCCACGCCGAGTGGCGGTAGCGCGGCCCTGCCACCACCCTTTCTCTCCGGCTCGGATCCCGGGGAGGCAAGCAGGCAGGCAAGCGGGCAGGGCGGGCGGGCGGCTTACAGCCTAATAAGTTAGGGCAGATCCTTTATCAGTTTCTTTCTGTTCCCGTTATGCAGCTGCAGGCTCCTCCCCCTTTCATCTGATCATTCCCTAGGCAGCATCTCTTCCCCTCACCTCACAAGGTAATCCAACATACCATTGCAATTATTTATCACGAGTTCAGCACTTCAGTTAGAAAATTTTAGTTTCTGATTTGCTTTCTCTTTTATTTACATTAGAGAAGATTATGTACCCCACTAAGTTTTATATTAAACCACTGTTTATGATTGTCTTATCAGTAAGGGTTTGTTTTTTATTTTATGCTAATTATTTTAAGTGCATCCTAACTATTTTTCAGATACGACTTTAAAAGAGTTGTTTGTAACCCAGTCTCAGAATGATACTGTCAAAAAAAGGCACAGGAGGCATGATTTGAAATAATCAACCATCAACAATTTATAAAACAACTTCAGATTTTCAGGCACAGAAAAAAACATTCAAGTGGTACACTGTAGCACTCATGAATTTTCCAGTGCCCTATTAAATTAGCAGCTCCAGTAACTAAGGGATCTTACGAGGTAAAAATGAAGCTTTGATCAAAGCATTCACTATTCATTTCAGTGCTTTGTGATATATGTAACATTTACTAAATAGATATTATAGGTTAATATCATAATACCCTCCCTAATTCGCCAGATTGGATTTTATATTTATATTTTTATGTCATATTGTATTTATATTGTATTTTAAACTTGTTTTTATTGTAAGCTTCCCAGAGTCCCCCGTTGGGGGAGATGGGTGGTCATATAAATTTGACAAACAAACAAACAAATAAATAAACTTAACCCTTATGAGAATGGTGGAGCCCATCCTTGATGCATTGTGTGTATATACTAGAGTCCCATGAAACTTTGAATAACCATCTGTTCTTTCTCCTATAATTGTGAGGATGTAAATGGTAACAACAGTGCAACATATAGACAATGCATTGGTATAGTTTTTTTAAATTTTATTTGCTATATGTTTGGCAACCTAGTGATGCAGGAGCTAGTTCTCTCAGTCTTACCCTTCTCATTTACTTGTTGAAAAAGGAAACTGATTGCATAATCAAATTTCTTAATTCTGTTTATACTATGGAACACAGGCATCTATATGAAGACTAGGAAAGAAAGCTGGATGGAATTTGATGCTTACTTGTCATGCTAAGACTCATTTCCTGTAGAATAAGAACTTTAAATAAAAGCAGATCTTCCTCTCTATCCAACACAAGCAATGCAATCTGAGAAATAATACGCTTACTTATGAGCTACTTATACGAATACCACAGGCAAAAAGCCTTATAAAAAGAAGGCTGGAATGTCTACAATTTTTTTAAAAAAAACTTTCATAGTTTGTAATTATTCACATGCATAGATATACATTATATCTTTAAACAAAAACATTCCAACAAATACATGGAGTAAGAAATCCTCATGTTTATTGAGCAAGGAATAAGCACTATGTCAGCAAGATGACTTGCTGGGGGAAAGGTAATTACAACTGGGGAAGGCAATGGCAAACCACCCCACTCTATAGTCCGCCAGGAAAACAATGCGAAAGCAGCGTCTCCCCAGGGGTCACATGACTCGGTGCTTGCACAGGGGAACCTTTCCTTTTCAGCAAGATGACACTGTAGCAATTACATTTTTGTTACAAGTTAAAAAAAAGTATAATGATGCTTTTGAATTGTGATGGTGGAGAAAATGGCTGAGAACATGCTAGAAGGACAAATTACTCAATACTAGATTATGTAAAATCAGATTGCTGACTAGAAGCATTAATAATGAAGCTAAAGGTTAAATATTTTGGATGCATAATGTAAAGGGAAATGTCAAGGGAGAAGACCCTGATGCACAGAAAAATCAAAGGCATTCAAAAAAAAAAGTCCAAAAAAGGACAAGGTGGATAGATACTATCACTGATGACACAAAGGACAAGCTTACGAGAACTCAAAGAAGCTGTTATGGCCAGTCATAGCGAAATTATGTCCATCAGGTCACAGACGCAATTGAATGACTAAATTACATTTTGAAAATGGAGTGAATGGGAAGGAATACACAAATGCAATTATCTTATTCACTGAAAAACATGAACTCCCATGCTCTTAAAGATAAAAGCGGGGAGGGGGTGTGTGCCACATTTTCTGAATGTAGTTAATAGTCCACATTTGCAAAAAGTAGAAACATTGATTTGAATCTACTGTCTTGCTTTGAAAAGTAATTTCAAAGTCACACCCTGGTGACTTTGAGATTCTCTTGTACCGCCCCACTCCGCAGGGAGGCAGGACCTATTCGACTGGTCCGCCCTGGAAACTTATGGACCCAATGAGGTTTCAGAGGCAGCTGGGGGTGATACCCGAGGATCTGCTGCATGGTCCAACGGAGGCCCTGGCCGCAGCCTGGAATAGGGAGGTGGCCGGGGCCTTGGACAGGATCGCGCCTGTGCGGCCTCTCTTACCATGTTCAACCCGTCACTCCCCATGGTTCATGGAGGAGTTGAGGGTGTTGAAGAGGGTAAAGAGATGTCTGGAGCACCGCTGGAGAAAAAAGAAGACTGAATCTGACCGAACACAATCTAGAGTCGCTATTAAGGCCTAACTTGTGGTGGTAAGAGCGGCGAAACGTGAATATTTCTCCGTTCTTATTGCGTCCGCAGAATGCCATCCGACGGCCCTGTTTAAGATTACCAGATCCCTCTTGGGTCAAGTTCATTCAGTGACCCATTTACAGGGCCATTCAGAAGAGTTTTCAGAGCATCTGCAGGATAAAATCGCTCAGATTCATTCTAAGTTGGACTCTAAGTGTGAGGCACAGTCTGGGGAGATACGAAGGGAGCAGACTTGCCCTATTATGTGGGAACGGTTTGATCCTGTTGAACCTGAGTAAGTGTACAGGATCCTCCAAACTGTAAATGCCACCACATGCCATTTAGATCTGTGCCCTTCCTGGCTGGTAAAATCGGCCTGGGAGTGTGCTGGCTAGCCTCGAGTATCAAGTTACACAGAGTCTCTGCTTGTGAGCTGCAGGCAGGAATTCACTCACCAACAGCCAGAAGTTATGCTGTAGGGAAAAGCTGAGAGAGAAGTCCAGAGTTCCTTTGCCAAAGTCAGAGTTAATCCAGAAGACAACCGAAATTCCAAAGCCAGGTCAGGGGTGGTAACAAGTAGGTCAGCGAGAAGTCAAAGCCAAGTCAAGGAGTCCAGAAGTCAGAGTCCAGTAGTCTAAACCGAGTCAGGAAATCAGGAATCAAGCCAGGTTGCCAGAGTGGTCGCGAAGCCAATATGCTACGTTGCTCCCACAACCCACTCACCGCTCTGCTGGTTATTTATTAGGAGTTTAAGAGCTGTCATCTGGGTCCTGCAAAGACTCCACTTCTCCTCTGCATAAATCTCTTGCAGCTAACCGGGCACTTCTCCTTCTGTCCTTTAAGGCGAGGCGCACACGTCTCTGCCCTTTGGGTGATTCAGGTGAGCTGGGAGTCTGATGGGATCCAGCTGGCTGCTGGCTAGAGGGTGGGGACAAACCACCATCCCCGGCTTGCTCCCCTGTAGCCTCGGTTATTGGCTGCTGGCTAGAGGGTAGGGACAAACCACCATCCCCAGCTTGCTCCCCTGTAGCCTCGGGTATTGCCATCTCCCCACTGCCCTGTGGTGCTGGGTCTTCGTCTGGGACCGTGCCTGTGTCTGGGACCTCGTCTGGTTCAGTTCCCTGGGGGTTCACCAGGGGCAGCTCGTCTTCTGACTCCTCACTGAAGTCCTGGGGCAGAGGCTGAAACAGGACAGGGAGGTGATGTGTGGCTGGTTCCAGGGGACGATTAATACATCTCTGGGGGAGGGGGTGTTCCTGGCATCCTTTAAGGAGGCACTGGTGGACCCCCTCCTCAAGAAGTCATCCCTGGACCCTACCGTACTGGACAATTTTCGTCCAGTCTCCCACCTTCCCTTTTTGGGAAAGTTGGTTGAGAACGTGGTGGCGTTGCAACTCCAGAGGATTCTGGAGGAAATGGATTATCTAGACCCCTTTCAGTCAGGTTTCAGGCTGGGATATGGGATGGAGTCTGCATTGGTTGCGGTTATGGGTGATCTCTGGCGAGGGCAGGATGGAGGGAGTGCATCCATCCTTGCTCTCTTAGATCTCTCGGCGGCTTTTGATACCATCGACCATGGTATCCTTTTGGGGCGGCTCATGGAGTTGGGGGTGGGTGGCGTAGTTTTACGCTGGTTCACCTCCTTCCTCCAGGGCCGGTCCCAATCGGTGGTGATAGGAGAGGAGAGATCCGGCCTGCGGTGCTCTCCCCTCTCCTGTTTAACATCTATATGAAGCCACTGGGTGAGATCATCCGTCACCATGGGATGAGGTATCATCAATATGCAGATGATACTCAATTGTATATCACCATCCTGGGTGAAGTAAGTGATGCGGTCGATGCCCTGTCTCAGTGCCTGGTGGCTTTGGGGGTCTGGATGGGGAACAACAGGCTTCAGCTGAACCCTGGTAACATGGAGTGCCTGTGGATTGATGGCCTCTCGGGTTCCAGGAAGTTGTCATCTTTGGTTCTGTATGGGGTAGCACTGCTCCATTCGGAGCCGGTGCGGAACTTGGGGGTCCTCCTGGACTCACATCTCCTGCTTGAAGAGCAGGTGGCAGCTGTGGCCAGGAGGGCCTTTGCGCAACTTCGGGTTGTGTGCCAGTTGCGCCCATTCCTGGATCGAGGCACCCTCCGAACAGTCACTCATGCCCTTGTCAACTCCCATATAGACTACTGCAATGCGCTCTACATGGGGCTACCCTTGAAGAGTATCCAGAAGCTTCAGCTGGTCCAGAATGCAGCTGCACGGACAGTTATGGGTGCTGTAAGATCGGCCCATGTAACACCTCTGCTGCGCAAGCTGCATTGGGTACCAGTGTGCTTCCGGGTCCAATTCAAGGTGTTGGTTATCACCTTTAAACCCCTACATGGCATGGGACCAGGTTACCTGAGGGAGCGTCTCATCCCCAGAACATTGACCCGCCCCACTTGGTCATGCAGAGAGGGCATGCTACGGATCCCATCAGCAAAAGAATTTCATCTAGCGGGATCCAGGAGGCATGCCTTCTCTGCAGTAGCACCCGCCCTTTGGAATATCTTGCCCCTGGAACTGAGGCGGGTTTCCTCACTCCCGACCTTCCAGAAAGATCTGAAGACCTGGTTCTGGTGTCTTGCTTGGGACGGGAATGCCAATAGTTCCTCTTGGGAGTGGCTGGTGCCATGAAACCCGCCTTATTATTAACATATTTTTATCTGGATTTTATATGTAAGTTATTATTGTTCTAATTTTTATATTTTTAACTTGTTGTTGTAAACTGCTGAGAGTTCCCTGGTGTAGAGGAGATGGGCGGTGCTACAAATTTAAATAATAAATAAATAATAAATGAATTTATTTTGTTCTTATTTCTTTCCTCTAACTAAGGCTGTCCTGCAGCCCACACATATACTCTTGTTTTTAACTGATATTATTTACACAAGAGGTCAAAAAGAAATATTTGAAAAGGTTAAAGGAATTCAAGTGGCAGGCTTGAGAGGACTGCTGTAATATATTCTTGACATCCCTGGAATTTCAGATCTGTATTTTATAAAATCTCCCTACGAAGAAACCAGTGCTCCTGCCAATTAACATTCTCTTATAAATCTAGCTAGAGTCTATTCTGATGAGTTCATAGGCAGTGGCTTGAATTCTTGTAGTATACAAATGTTTTAGAGAGTAATGCTTCATGAGATACAATGGGCTAATGTAAGCAACAGTAATTTAAGGACTGCATTGGTTTCATTTGCCTCCCAGACATAAACAAAACTTTACATGACCTGTTTTCTTGTATGGAATTTGCCTCTATTATTGTTACTATTCAATAGAACAACTAGACTCATTCAGGAACCCCACAATCATGGACTGGACAGTGATAGCGTCCTTCCACTGACGATTTCCATCAACTGATATTAAAGGCGTGCTGCCGGAAACTCAGGAGGCAGTAGAGAACCATCATACTTAAAAACATCACCCATTGATAATTATACCCTCCATGGATTTGGCTAGTTTAAATTGTAGCCATCAAGTTCGATGGCAGCAAATCCCAAAGTTTAACTATGCCCCCAAATTTTCCTACATTTACTTTCAATGGCTGGCTCTCTATTCTAACACTGTAAAAGAGAGACAAAAATCTATTTGTCCATATTTTCCATTCCAGACATGACCTGCTTACACCTTTATTGTGTCTCCCTTAGCCTACCTATACTTAAGCTAAAGACCACCCCAAATACTGTAGCTTTTTCTCAGGGGATCTGTTCTAATCCCCTAATCATTCTGGTTGATCTTTTCATTATCTGTTTGTATCTCCTAGACACAAATCAGACAGGAATGCTCTTCAGAGATGGTGTCTAATCTTTGGAATTTACTCTAATTTGCTAGAACCATCCCACCAGCTCTTTTAAGATTTCATTAAGCATGGATGGATACTTGGATGGATACTTCCCATTGCTGAAGTATAGCATGGAACTACTTTACTCTGCATATTTTTAATCTTTACTTTAAAATATATTTTATATCATTAAAAATCCTTTAGAGATTTAAAGTAATAACTGTTTCCAGAGATATTCCAGTTGAAAAAATGTTATTTGTGACAATTTCATAACATGGATAGAATAAAGATAATTATCATATATACATATGAATGTTCTGTTGAAATCTCCCTTGGGTAGCTTAATTAAAATGTTTAAACTGCTTGGTGCTCCTCCAGAAAAAACAACAGTATAATAAGAATATTAAAGTTTTAAAAGCCGGAAGAGTGTATTCTACAAATTGCTTAAGAGTCTGTTTTAATGTCTACCCATTACACATAAAATTCCACAACATGGTTCCCTCCAGCAAATGGCTAAGCTAGATTTCAATTATGGGAGCTGCAGGCAATGCATCTGGATAGTAACAAATTGGGGAAAGTTGTCCTAGCAAATGCCAATTAAACTTTATATAATGTAGCAGGGTTTTGGAAAGCCACTGTCAAAAGATAGCAGATCCTGGGGCAATCAGTTGTGTGATTTAGCATGAAACAACCTTTCCTATTGGTCACTAATTAGCTATCATTCATATCAGTTCTGTATTCTATTATAGAACCAACCACACTATTAGAAATATTTGCAATATGTGTTGATCTGGGTGGAGAAACGTTGATTCTATATCCTCCTAACAAATGTAGCATTATGTTGGAACACTTTCCTTGTAGTGAATCACCACTTCCTCAACAGGTACTGAAAGGTTTCTTATTCTGCCTGAAACTTGCCTGTGCAACAAGATCTTGTTCGGGTATGTTTCTTATCTCTTATTTCCTAACTTGTTCCACACCACTTAGTACCTTAACTTGTTCTAACAGTTCTGACTTCCTGGCTCCTGATCTACATCTGGCAGTCATGTACATCTTGTAAAAATATGTTGTTGTTGTTGTTGAATCAAATTCAGAATAGCAACAAAATATTTTTTAAAAAACAATAAAAGGAAATAAAGTATTTATTTTCATAAATAAAATAATTGTTACCTGGTATCTCAATGATAAAACTTTAAAAGCCATCAAAAAACTTCTGGGAGACTGTTCGTTCTCAGTCAGACTCTCAGGCCATCTAACCCAGTGCTGTCAAAACTGACTGATTGCAAGTCTCCAGGGTTTCAGGGAGGACTTTTTCCTGACATACCTGGAGTTGCTGGGGAATGTTCCAAAGATGTTCTCCATGGAAGAAGAATTGTAAAGAAAGATAAGGCCTTATTTCCAAGAGGTATCTCCTACCTTTTGTTGATGAAACAAACTAAGTATCCTCGATGAAAACTCCTTAATCTCACAACACATGGACAGACTCAACCATACTTTCAACTGGGAAATTGCGAGCATCCTTGTTGTTGTTGTTGTTTATTCGTTCAGTCGCTTCTGACTCTTCGTGACTTCATGGACCAGCCCACGCCAGAGCTTCCTGTCAGCCGTCGCCATCCCCAGCTCCCCCACGGTCGAGTCCGTCACCTCCAGAATATCATCCATCCATCTTGCCCTTGGTTGGCCCCTCTTCCTTTTGCCTTCCACTTTCCCTAGCATCAGCATCTTCTCCAGGGTATCCTGTCTTCTCATTATGTGGCCAAAGTACTTCAGTTTTGCGAGCATCCTAGATCAAGCTACTGTAAATCCAAAAACGCTAGGGAATTCCTGGAAGCTTGGCACTCAGACAAGTCAGCCATCAACAGGCAGATAGAGATTAACAACATTTACATACCATTCAAAAGAGACAATAAAAAAACTAAAAAGGAAACAAAAAGACCAGAACACCTCCTTGCCAGCAATCAACACCCAGATAAGCAAAGATTAACACCAGGATTAACACAGAAGAACAATCAAGCAGTAAACAATACCCTAATCAAGGAACTACCAACTCAGACAAACCAGCAGTAAAGAACAGCCTAACCAAGGAACTTGATTAATCAGTGCCCACCATCGGGGCCCGCCCTTTGGAACATTCTACCCCTGGAGGTGAGGCAGGCCCCATCGCTCCCGGCCTTCCGGAAGAACCTGAAGACCTGGTTCTGCCGCCTCACCTGGGATGAGAAGGGTGACAGCTCCTCCTGGGGATGGCTGGTCCCATAGAGCCCTTTTAAAAACAATTTTGTTGCCACTTGGATTTTATCTTTAATTTATTTGTATTTATATATATGTATAGGGATTATATTTTTATCCATTTTAATTACTGACTTTGTAAACTGCCCAGAGTCCCCTTTGGGGGAGATGGAGCAGTAATATAAATTGAATTATAAATAAAATAAATAAATAAACTACCAAGGAGAGGACAACACCCCCAGCAACACTCTCAGGGCAAGCTACTGTATATAAACAGAGAGCAAACCCCACTCCCTTCTGGCACTGAAGATGGACAACAAAAGGTCTGCAAGCAAACAACCAAGCTCAGGGAGCACCAAGGACTCCACATAAGTATTCTCTAACTGGACTTGGATATAATTAATGCTGGAGACGTGAGAGTTGCAATCCAATAGATCTAGAGAGTACCAGATGGGGAATGGGCAGGTTCATTTATATCATGAAACAATGGTAGAATTAGCTACTTAGGTCAACGCGCTCTTGGAATATTGTGGGGCTTTGTGTGGTTTTGCAAATAGATTTCCTGTGTAAGCATTCATTCCAAGCTGGGAAAGCATTACCACAAAATAATAAAGATGCATGGACAAGGTTATGATTTATACCCAATTCTTTTTTATTTTCAGATACAATAAAATATGCTTTTCCATTGTGTTATTGCAAATACAGATGTCCCAAACTAGATATATGCCAGAAATTACTTTACAATCTTCAAAGGAGATTAGCTTTGTTTCCAAGAACAAGTTCAACATTAATTTCAAAAATATCATATACATATATACATGTATGAAACAGATTATCTAGACCCCCTTGAGTCAGGTTTCAGGCCCGGATATGGGACAGAAACTGCATTGGTCACACTTATGGATGATCTCTGGTGGGAGCAGGATGGGGGTAGTGCATCCATCCTTGCTCTTCTTGACCTCTCAGCGGCTTTCCATACCATCGACCATGGTATCCTGTTGGGGCAGCTCAGGGAGTTGGGGTTGGGCGGCGTGGTTTTGCACTGGTTCACCTCCGTCCTCCAGGGCCGGTCCCAATCGGTGGTGATAGGGAGCGAGAGATCCGACCCTCGACCCCTCCTTTGTGGGGTGCCGCAGGGTTCGGTTTTCTCTCCTCTCCTATTCAACATCTACATGAAACCACTGGGAGAGATCATCCGTTACCACAGGATGAGGTTTCATCAGTATGCTGATGATACCCAATTATACATCTCCATCCCAGGTGAGGTAAGTGATGCAGTGATGGCCCTTTCTTGGTGACAGGGGGCTGTGGGGGTCTGGATAGGGAACAACAGGCTTCAGCTGAACCCTGGTAAGACAGGGCGGCTGTGGGTTAATGGCTCCTCTGTATCCGGGAAATTGACATCTTTAGTTCTGGATGGGCTTGCACTGCCCCAGACAGACCCAGTGCGTAATCTGGGGGTTCTTCTGGACTCACGACTCCTGCTCAAAGAGCAGGTGGCAGTCATGGCCAGAAGGGCCTTTGCTCAACTTCGTGTTGTGTGCCAATTACGTCCCTTCCTGGAGCGAGAAGTCCTCCGAACAGTCATGCCCTGGTCATCTCCCATATAGACTTCTGCAATGCTCTCTGCATGGGGCTACCCTTGAAGAGTATCTGGAAGCTACAACTGGTCCAGAATGCATCTGAGTGGGCAATTCTTGGTGCCCCAAGTTCGGCACATGTGACACTGTTGCTACGCAAGCTGCACTGGGTGCCAGTTTGCTTCCAGGTCCAATTCAAGGTGTTGGTTATCACCTTTAAAGCCCTACATGGCATGGGTCCAGATTGCCTGAGGGACCATCTTATCCCCATGACATCGACCCGTCCCACCCGATCATGCAGAGAGGGCATGTTACAGACCATGTCTGCAAGAGAATATCATCTGGTGGGTTCCAGAAAGCAGGCCTTCTTTGCAGTGGCTCCCACCCTTTGCAACATCTTACCCCCGGAGGTAAGGCAGGCCCCTTCACTCCTGACCTTCCGGAAGAACCTGAGGACATGGCTCTGCCGTCTCACTTGGGGCAGGAAGGCGAGTAGTCATTCTTGGGGGTGGCTTACACCTTAGAGCTCCTCTCACCATATCAGAATTTTTTCATGGCCACTTGGACTCTCTATTTATTTATATTGTATATTTATAATTGTAAATTGTTTTTAATTTTTCTGTGATTTTTATGTCTATGATAGTGTCAATTTTATTGTAAATCGCCCAGAGTCCCTCTTTTGGGGGAGATGGGCGGTAATAAAATTTGAATAATAAATAAATAAATAAATAAATAATACTTATTTCCTTTTTGAATATATAATTATAGCAACAAGGATCAAAATAATTCAGCTGTAATGTATCATGACATTAAAGACTAAGTAGTCGATCCATCTGGCTCAGTTTTGTATGGATTTATATCACCTAGATGGACAGATATACTCCTTCAAATTATATTAAGAGGTTATTCCTTGAGGGGTAGGATAAACTGATTAAATTATTTGGAAAGTCCTCTCACATTTGTTTTCTTTGAGTTGCAATTCTTTTGGAAACTAGATCTTCTACTTTAGCAGTTAAAAGATATATAAATGGTTTTTGGCTTTAATATCCAAACATTCAAACCAATCTTAGGACAGTGACAATTTGTGCAAATGCAATTATAATTCCTTCTATTCTCTCAGACTAGCTGGCATTGTATGTTTTTATGGCACCTTGCTGCTAACAACTTAGCCGGTGGATCACTTGACAGGCATTTTACTAAACCAAGCCAAGTCTTTCCAGCTTTCTTGCCATAGCAAAGTGGGAGAATTTTCCAAGATATAGCTAGCGCTCGCGCTCTCTCTCTCTCTCTCTCTCTCTCTCTCTCTCTCTCTCTCTCTCTCTCTCTCTCTCTCTTTCTCTCTCTCTCTCTCTCACACACACACACACACACACACACACACACACACACACTGCTAAGAGAGAGCAGCTTTTGCACACGGATCACTTTGTTTGGGAATGGAGAACAAAATAGAATACTTCTGGAATGAAGAGAGGGAGGGAGGGAGGGAGAAGCAGATGGAAAAAGAATCACCTTTGCAGCTCTGGGCTCTTTGTAAGCACAGTTCTGATTTTTTTTTAAAGAAAGCATTTGATTAGTGTTATTATTGCTTAAACACTGTAGTGAAGTAGGAGATCAAAAATAGAGATGCCAGAAGATACAGTTTAATAAAAAAATGTACATTGTAAAAAGAAGTATTCAATAATGAATTCTCCCTCTTCTTTTTATTTTTCCCACAACCACTAACTACTACTTGGATATTTATACTTTGCTTTAAACTTTTACAGTTGTTGTTTATATCTATTTAAGTCATTTTTTCATTTGTTTGTTAATCTCTTTCTTATTTTCAAAAGCCATATTCTATATGTCTTAGTTTGCCTTGCTCTATAATATGTTGTCTATAAGGGAGCCATTCCTGCTTGAATTTGGTTAGACTTCTGTTGATATCTACTGTCAATTTCTCCATTGCCACATATTCTCCAATTTTGGTCTCAATATCATATCATTGGCAAGGTTTCTGTTTTCCAATATTGTGCCAAATTGATTCTTTCTGCTGTCAGCATATATCTCAATAAATTACCTCAATAAATTTTCATTTATACTCTCTGGAATCATTCCTAATAAAAATATTTGTGGTTTCAATTCAAATTTTATTTTCAAAATTCCCTGAATATTTTGATGTATTCCTTTCCAGTGCTTTTGAACTATCAGAATTATTACTATGAGGTTAATGAATCTATACTTCCCCTGATATCAATATGATTTCTTGGAAAAATGGGGTCTCTTGAGGTATCATCTCTATGGCTGAATCACTGCATACAGCCATACAGTACCATGGTTGAAAAATAAGAGGAAAAGGTGGGAATATATGAAGCCTACAGCATCATATATTCAAAAGGAAGGGATCATGTAGGTTTTGTTGTTGTTTATTCGTTCAGTCGCTTCCGACTCTTCGTGACTTCATGGACCAGCCCACGCCAGAGCTTCCTGTCGGCCGTCGCCATCCCCAGCTCCCCCACGGTTGAGTCTGTCACCTCCAGAATATCATCCATCCATCTTGCCCTTGGTCGGCCCCTCTTCCTTTTGCCTTCCACTTTCCCTAGCATCAGCTTCTTCTCCAGGGTATCCTGTCTTCTCATTATGTGGCCAAAGTACTTCAGTTTTGCCTTTAATATCATTCCCTCAAGTGAGCAGTCTGGCTTTATTTCCTGGAGTATGGACTGGTTTGATCTGCTTGCAGTCCAAGGCACTCTCAGAATTTTCCTCCAACACCACAGTTCAAAAGCATCTACTTCCTTCGCTCAGCCTTCCTTATGGCCCATCTCTCGCAGCCATAGGTTACTACAGGGAATATATAGATATAGATATCTGTCTCTCTCTGGTACCCAAAGCAATACAATAAATCATATAAAAGATATAAATACAAATCACTATTTGCAGCATAATAAAGGCTATACCTACATACACACACAAAGTCAAAGGGGATAAGTGCAGATAACCCTAGAGAATCAGTAATTCAGAAAATGTGCACAAATTATTTGACAGATCATGGGACTAACATACAATAGTCTTGGCTGGTAAGGATAATTGTTTTAATTAAGGGCCAGGGTAACTAATCTGCAGCCCCATAACACCCTAAGATCATGCTGCTGAAATTTGGAGAAAAAAAATACTGAATTTTTGTAGTACATTTCCCCCTTTTACTGTATTCAAAATTAAGGGCTTCCCGCTCCCATTTTCACCATTAATCCCTCCCCTAATAGCCACTTTTCAGATTGATTTCAGGCTGTATCTTGGTACTGGGTGGGGACAGAAAGCTAGAGATGGGGTTTTATCCTTAAATCCTAAATTAATGCATCTCAATGGTCATATAATGGCTCAGCTGATACCTTCAGTGAATAGCTCTATGAATCACTGTCCATCTATATGAGGCACAAAATTCATTAGCAAGAAGTTTAGACTAAGACTCTTATACAGAAGAGTTAGATTACAGTTAGGGTGGATTTTTGTTCTTGTTGTTGTCCCTTTGAGTCAGTGTTGACTCCTGACAACTGCCTGGACTAGTTCCTGCAGTTTTCTTTGCAAGGTTTTATTTGTAAGTGGTTTGTCATTGCCTCCTTCCCAGGGCTAAGAGAGAGTGACTGGCCCAAGGTCATCCAGCTGGCTTTGTGCCTAAGGCAGAACTAGAACTCCTGGTCTCCCGGTTTCTAGCCTGGTGCCTTAACCACCAGTGACCTTAAAACTCTACTGAAATAGTTTTAATACGGCTCCATGTAACTTATTCCATTTGTAGTACTCCTGTTCATACCAGTTACTTGTGTGCATATTACCTGCTGATGGAAAAAGACATGTATAGTTGATTCCATAAACTGCAGGACCTTTCCATCAAAAAAAGCTTACTGGTAGTAAAAACAGTTTATGCAAGGAAATTATTTTCATTTGGCTTAACACAACCTACATCGTTTTATGCCTAGTATTATCAGCTGATAATAGCTGAGAGCCAGTTTGGTCTAGTGGTTAAGGCTCCAGGCTAGAAACCAGGAGACTGTGAATTCCTACAATGGAATCTACCATTTTCATAGCTGCCACACCTTGAGATAACACCTCCATTTAGCTATGATGACCTGAAGGTCTTTTTCATTGTTAGTAACAGACTTCTCAGACCCCATCAAACTATATACACAGTTAGGGTGTTTTGCCAAAGGTATATCACTTTACACTTACTTAAATTCAACTATACAGTATGTGCCACTTGCCTGTTCACTATTCTCGATAATATGGCCAGTTAATTGTACCCCTAAATGAAAACCAAGTTTAAAAACACTGATTTCCAACACAGAACCTCAATTTCTTGCTGTCCTCCACTGACAAAACTGCTGATTTGTTGCATGTTTGGCGGTCTTTTGATGAGTAAAGGTAAAGGTACCCCCCGCACATTTGTGCAGTCATGTCCGACTCTAGGGGCCGGTGCTCATCTCCGTTTGTTAGCCAAAGAGCCAGCGTTGTCCGAAGACGCTTCCACGGTCATGTGGCCGCATGACACGTGCGGAACGCTTTCGAATTGCTAGGTTGGCAAGAGCTGGAGCTAGTGCAGGAGCTCACTCTGCACGCAGGGCTAGGGATTCGAACCTCCGAACTTGCAATCTTCCGATCAACAAACCTGGCGTCTTACCCGCTGAGCCACCACGCCCCTTTTTCTTTTGATGAGTAACCATCCACAAAAGGGCAAGTTTTCGGCAGGTCTTCGTATCCCCTGACCTTTAAGTTTGCTCAAGAGCCTTTGATGAGTAAATTTGTCAGAGATCTTTTGAAAGTAGAAATAAATAATGTTGACAGGGTCATCTCTATCTACATGCTGCTGATGCTGTGAAAAAACATTGTGAAAAAACCCTCCAGAAAGTTGGTAAGATGGGATCTACCTTTCCAAAATCTTTAAGAATTCTGATTTTCCTTCAGCACAATGATTCTTCCTGATGTATAGCTGTTTAACTTTGATTGATTACCATTTCTATCAATTTGCCCAGAAAAGACATTAAGCTGACTGGCCATAATTTCCTGGAGCTCCCCTGGCTCTTTTTTTAACAAATGATGTCATATTAGCTGCCTTCCACTTCTCTGAACCTGAGCCTGATTTGAGGGACAAGTTACATAACTCTGCAATGTAATCAGCAATTTTACATTTAAGTCAGGTGGATGCCATCACGACCCAGTGATTTGTTCCTGTGTAATCTCTCACAGTGTCCTACAGCAGCTTCTCCAGTTACCGCAATTTGTTTTAGTTGTTACAATTCTCTCCCTGAGAAAACCAATAGAGGCATCTACCCTATATTTTCTACAGTAAAGGCATATGCAAAGATTTCAGCTTCTCTCGATTTCCGTATCTTCCTTAAGCCACTCCACTGGATAACTGGTTCACTACTAGGAAGGGCTTTCCCCCTAACATTAAATCAAAATCTGCCTTACTGTAACTTAAATCCTTTATGTCATGCCCTGTGTTCTGAAATGAGACAGAACCAATCTTGACATCCTTCCAGATATTTCAAGAGTGCTATCATCATCCTACCTCCTATAACTTAAGGCCAAGCATAACCAGTTCCTTCAATCTTCTCTTCATGGGATTTGGTGTCTAGATACCTAATCATCTTCATTACCCTTCTCTGAACTTGTTCCAGCTTCTTTGAAAGCTGGAACTAGATACCATACTCAAGATAAGGTCTAACCAAAACATAATAAAGTGGAATAATTATTTCCTGCGATTTGGAAAGTAAACTTCCACTAATACAGCCTAAACTCTTTTTTTCTTTTTTCTTTTTGGTAGCTGCACAACATTGCTAGTTCATGTTCAGTTTGCAGTCAAATATTATTTCTATGTCTTCTTCACAATTACCATTAACAAGCTGGGTATCATCTATCCTATATCTGTGTATTTGATTTTTGTTTCCAAAGTAATGAGCTTTTCACTTATCTCTCTTAAATTTCATTTAGTTACTTTTAGCCCATTTGTCTAACTTATTAAGATTATTTTGAATATTGTTTCTATCTTTAAGCTATTAGCTATCCCATCCAGTGTTACGTTATCTGCAAATCTGATATGTGATTCTTTCAGTTTTTTATCCAAGTCATTAATAAAAAATATTGACACATAAGGAATCCAGGGCTGATCCTTATGAAACTTCAATACCATTCTCCAATTTATTGAGGATTCACTGATGAACATTCTCTGAGTATGATTTTTGAGGCAGCTATAAATAAACTTAAGTGTCATACAATCCAACCCATGTTCAGTAGCTTGCTTGTCAACAAGTTGTGGGGTACTTTGTCAAATATTTTGTTGAAGTCAAGCTAGATTATGTCTACAGCATTCCTACATGCTGTTAAGGAATTCACCAGGTTTAAAAACAAGAGATAAAATTAGTCTGGCAAGATTTCTCCTTGGCAAATCTATGCTGACTTCTGGTAATTATCATTTTTTTCAAGGTGTTTACAAATCAATCCCTTTATGATCTGCTTTAAAATCTTTTCATGTAATAATGTCAGACTGATTTTACCAGAACTTTGTAAGATCTGGGAACAGCCTGTGTTCTCCTGCAGTCATCTGGAACTTGTTCTACACAATTTCTCAAGGATAATACAAAAAAGTTTGGCCAGACTAGTTCTTTCAGGACCCTGAAAGGACTGTGGTCCTGAAGATTTGAACTCATTCAAAGTAAAGAGATAATACCTGACAATATTTCCATTAATTCATTATCTTCATCTAGCTCTTCAGTTTTCAGGTGAAACATTGCTGTTCTCCAATGGTGGAGTGTCAAAAAGCCTTTTGTAATTTTGTTGTTGTTCAGTCGTTTAGTCATGTCCGACTCTTCGTGACCTCATGGATCATAGCACACCAGGCCTTCCTGTCCTCCACTGTCACCCGGAGTTTACTCAAATTCATGTTCATTGCATCGGTGATGCTATCTAACCATCTCATCCTCTGCCGTCCCCTTCTCCTTTTGCCTTCAGTCTTTCCCAGCATCAGGGTCTTTTCCAGTGAGTCCTCTCTTCACATTAGGTGGCCAAAGTATTTGAGCTTCAGCTTCAGCATCTGTCCTTCCAATGAGCAGTCAGGGTTGATTTCCTTTAGGATTGACTGATTTGACCTCCTTGCAGTCCAAGGGACTCTAAAGAGTCTTCTCCAGCACCACAGTTCGAAAGCATCAATTCTTCAGCGCTCAGCCTTCCTTATGGTCCAACTCTCACAGCCATACATTACTACTGGGAAAACCATAGCTTTAACTATACGGACCTTTGTCGGCAAGGTGATGTCTCTGCTTTTTAATATGCTGTCTAGGTTTGCCATAGCTTTCCTCCCAAGGAGCAAGCGTCTTTTAATTTCATGGCTGCAGTCACCGTCTGCGGTGATCTTGGAGCCCAAGAAAATAAAATCTGTCACTGCTTCCATTTCTTCCCCTTCTATTTGCCAGGAAGTGATGGGACCAGATGCCATGATCTGGGTTTTTTTAATGTTGAGTTTCAAGCCAGCTTTTGCACTCTCCTCTTTCACCCTCATCAAGAGGCTCTTTAGTTCCTCTTCACTTTCTGCCATTAGGGTGGTATCGTCTGCATATCTGAGGTTGTTGATATTTCTCCCGGCAATCTTAACTCCGGCTTGTGATTCATACAGCCCGGCATTTCTCATGATGTACTCTGCATATAAGTTAAATAAGCAGGGTGATAATATACAGCCTTGTCGTACTCCTTTCCCAATTTTGAACTAGTCGGTTGTTCCATGTCCGGTTCTAACTGTTGCTTCTTGGCCCGCATACAGGTTTCTCAGGAGACAGGTAAGGTGGTCTGGTACTCCCATCTCTTTAAGACTTTGCCACAGTTTGTTGTGATCCACACAATCAAAGGCTTTAGCGTAGTCAATGAAGCAGAAGTAGATGTTTTTCTGGAACTCTCTTGCTTTTTCCATGATCCAGCGAATGTTGGCAATCTGATCTCTAGTTCCTCTGCCTCTTCGAAACCCAGCTTGCACTTCTGGTAGCTCTCGGTTCACATACTGCTGAAGCCTAGCTTGTAGGATTTGTAATTTACTTATTTGTAATTAGGGTACAAAATAAATTTGGCTACAGTATTGGCTATTATTGTGGAAGTGGCAAAGCTCTTCCTTGTTCAGTTGAGATGGATGAGAGGCACCATAATGCCTTGGCTCTTGCAGGGGGTGGGTGGGAAATCCTACAGGCAGAAGGCAGGGCAAAAGGCCACTTCCCATCAATGGGAAGCCACCTTACTCTGCAGCTCCAGAAGGAGTGTTGCAAAACTGTTATGCAGTATTTCCTCTGGAGAAATAGCTGAGCTGATTAACATGCAGAATTAACCAGCTCAGCTTTCCAAGGGTTGCTGGGAGCCCAAAGACTCTGTTGGGAATTATAAGAGGGGTTCCTACCTGAGAATGGTGGAAGGGGCCTATGTGTGAGGCCTGAGGTACTTGCCATCATTATATCCCCCAAAACATTTCTTTACTTATGCTATAGACAGAGGAAAGATGGGAAACAGATGCTTCCAAATTATTCTCCCATTCAGAGCTGAATGTAATAACAAATATGTTGAAAAAGTAGATTATCTTATTTTATCCAAGTTTTATCCAATAGAGCTTATTATCACAATTTATTTTGTATTTATTTAATCTCCCTGTTTCTTGACATACTACTAAGCAGGGACATTTTTACAGTATTTTGACTCACATATTTTTTTTAATGTAGTAGAATACTGTAATTGTATTTAACACCATTTATCATCCTTTGAGTCAGAGTGAAATCTAATGAAATGAAGCACTATATTTCAAACGCACTGTATCCCAAAAACACAGTATCTCTGGCTCATAATTCAACACACATCTGGTTCTCTTCTATACAATACAGTTTGCTTCATATAGTGGAAAGTTCAAAAGTATAGGAAGAAAGGAGTTCAATGGTATGCTTAAATGGCTCTGATGCCATAAAACTGACATGTTCCACCCTGTTTAATGGAACATTGCTCATGTCTAACAAGCCGAGTCCAACAAAACTATTTATTATATTGACATATTTGAATCTAGGATACACTACCTATGAATCAAACTTCTGCTTTCTGAAGAACAGCTCACTCTCATCTCATATTAGGTGCAAAGCAAAGGTTCCTGGGTTACACTGTGGTGGCATAGACAAACTTGCAGTAACCAAAGAACTAAATCTTGAGGCTTGTAGTAAGTCAGCCAAGCATGGACTGATTTGAAGAAGAGGTGAACTCAATTAGGTAACATCATTCGGAACTCCAAAAGATCAATTAATTTTTATATTTCCCAACTCAGTATTCATTTGATTAGATATAGCTAAACATTTTCCAAACGTTTTGCAGTAATTGCCTTTCTGAGGATTATTAATGATAATAATAGGCTCTTTTAGCCTTTTAAATGAATTGTACAATAGTAACAGGTAGAAGAGAAATATTAAAAAAGTATATGAGGCATTCATAGTTAATAAATAAACTCCAAAGATTCCTAAACAGAAATGGTTATATAGGATATATTGGCTGTTTTTCAGTGATCTTTATATTTTAGTTCATTCATTACATTTATGTCCTACCCCCAACCTTTAAGAAATATACATAGGTATCAACCAGTTCTATATATTATTACCTTTAAAAAAGTTGTTGTATTATGTACCTTCATATTCTGACTGTAAAGGTAAAGGTAAAGGTTTTCCCCTGCACTGTTGTGTCCGACTCTAGGGGGCAGTGCTCATCTCCGTTTCTTAGCCAAAGAGCCAGCGCTGTCCGAAGACGCTTCCATGGTCATGTGGCAGCATGATGCGCATGGAACGCTGTTACCATCCCACCGAAGTGGTACCTATTTATCTACTTGCATTTGCATGCTTTCGAATTGCTAGGTTGGCAAGAGCTGGGGCGAGTGTGGGAGCTCACTCCGTCACGTGGCGCTCGGCTCTCGAACCACCGACCTTCCAATCGACAAGCCTGGCGTCTTAACCACTGAGCCATCGCGCCCCTCACTATTCTACTATTCTACTATTCTGACTGTAGGTGAGCAAATTTCCAGTAAAATGGAGGCACATGTTCTGTCACCTAAACTCCTTGGAAATATCTTCAAAAGAAATAGAACTGTTAACTGATGGTCTTGACAGAGCCATTCTTAAAAATATGCTAGAATATTAACTCACAGTAAAATCTCTTGATTCTAATCTGACAGTCATCTCTCCTCTGTATCTTAGACTCAGCTGAAACTAATCCTAGTCAAGCCCTACCTCCAAACTGGTTCCCACCCTGTCTTGCATTGATAGCTACTGTATATGCCACAATTCCATCAACATTATTTGGTCCACTGTGAATTATAGAATAGTTCTTTTGCATAATATATTTTTGGATTTGCATAATATTTTTTCTCCTCACATTTAGTAGATTCTAATATTTGCCCAATCTGAAAAGGTAATATGTGAATCACCTTTTAGCTAGAGTTTGTACAATATTTTCAGTGTCAGAATGATTGAACTACCTTTCTATATCCTGCCTTTATATCCCGCGCTTGATTGCTTTTTCTTTGCTGCATTATCCAAATGGATAAAACTTACATATTTCTTTTGGAATGTTTCTTTTAGCTAGTACAATGAGCAGAGATGACTCAACAAACAGTGGAATTTGACCCAAATATTAGTCACTTTTAGACATGAATTATATTTGTACTGACTAAAAAAAGTTGCATGGGAGACGATACAGACCTTTGAACCTAAAGACTATCTAGATAAGACCACAAAACTGGGAGTAGCAGCAGTAATGGGTCTAGTCAATATCCTGTGGGTTCTCATAACCAAAGAAAATTTTCAGAAAAAAAAAAGAGAATATTGCTAAGATGCAAAAGCTATCTTGAGTTATTCAGTGGTCAGGAATGGAACTGAAAGCAAAATGTCAAAATGCCAGAGGACAGATTAAACTGAAGGGTTCTAAATTTAAGAGGAAAATATATAATGAAAAGGCATTTTGATTTGAAATAGATTAGGACCATTTATGTTCAACTACTGAAGAACTAATAATGAACTTTCTCAAGTATTCCATTCATGGTTATATACTGTAAGAAACTCATGTACAAAGAAATGGGAGGAATTGGAAGAATCCATTGTGTTACAAGTATGACTGACACTTCTTATGAATTGAAGAATGGGTGAAAGCTCTAATATATTGCATGTTGTTATAAGCTTCCAGAAAAAGCCTGAATGTCCATTATTCATAACAGGATAAGTGGATAAGCTGGACTGTTCATCTGACCAAAAAGGGTACTGATGAAATTTTCTTGCTATGAGCCATCAGAAGCATTCTTACAAAAGGGGACTACATTGTGGCTGTTATAGAACATACAGTAATGTAAAAGTGAACACATATTTGCACTAAATAATTGTATTTTGACATAATTTATATAGTTCCAATGGGATCAGATGAGTTCTGCCAAATGACATAAAATGAACATTCTTGAGGAAGAAAATCATAATTCTGCCAAGCAATATTAGCATGAATATTTAGCTTCCAAATAATATCCAAGATTATGCAGCATTAAAAATTATGTATTTGTCTAAGACCCACTTTACTCTCTCTTTACATAACTGTTAACTTGATAAATAAATAACATTATATTTATAACCCTATTTTTAGCAGCAGAAGTGGAATAAGCTACAACAACGGACATTTTGCTAAATTCATTGGAATGGATTAAGACTTAGAAAGAAGTAATATGGTCATAATTAGGCTGCTGAAGTAAACATTAGTTAAATAGTCTTAAAGTACCCAATCAAATATGAAATTTGGTAGATGACTCTGGACTAGTCTCTAGCTCATAAAGAGATTGTGAGAATAAAATTGCAAGGAGTGGAGGGGTGTATGACTAAGTTTATTATACTGTGAACCTAAATGGAGGTAAGATATACATGTAATTAATAAATGTAATAAACATAAAAGACTTACATCCCACTGATGCCTATGTCCAGTTCTGTTTGATTCAGAACTATTTAAATAAAAGTTGTGTTATTTTACATTACTTTTTGGCATTATTTCCTCCCCCCCCCCACACACACACTTGTTGCTGATGCACACTGGATAATTGAGAAAGCCAAAGAACACTAAAAAGAAGTCAATATGTGTTTCATTGATTATACAAAGGCCTTTGATTGTGTCAATCATGTGAACCTCTGGTATATACTTAGAAAAATGGGAATCCCAGAACATCTCATTGTCCTCATTTGAAATCTATGTATAGGTCAGGAAGCCACAGTATGGACAGGGCATGGGGGAGTTGGGCGGTGATAAATCCAATAAATAAATAAATAAATGGCAAAACAGACAGGTCCAGGTTGGCAAGAGTGAGACAATACTGTATATTCTCCCCTTATTTATTTAACCTAGATGCAGAATATATATTGAGGGAAGCTGGATTGGAAGATGAATGTGGTTTTAAAATTGGAGGAAGAAACATCAATAAACTCTTTCTATGGTAATGACACTATTCTGATAGCTGAAAATACAAATATTCTGCAAGCTGTAGTAAGGAAAGTCAAGGAGCACATTGAAAAAAATGGGACTAAGATTAAATATAAAGAAGACCAAACTAATGACAACAGGTACAGCAACCAGCCTCAGAACTGACAATGAAGATACTGAAGTGGGAGATAGCTGTTGGCTTTTAGAATCAACTATTAATAGTAACCCCTTCATGGATCACTGCCTTGTCATGGCAAAGGGGCTTGCGTAACTCAATGAAGTCAGGTCAAGAAGAACAGGTCATGATGGAGAGTTCTGACAAAATGTGGTCCACTGGAGGAGGGAATGGCAAACCACTCCAGTATTCTTGCCAAGAAAACCCATGGACAGTATCAAAAGGCTAAAAGATATGACGCCGGAAGATGAGCCCCTCAGGTCGGAAGGTGTCCAAAATGCTACTGGGGAAGAGCGGAGAGCAATTCCGAGTAGCTCCAGAAAGAGTGAAGCGGCTGGGCCAAAGCCGAAAGGACGCTCAGCTGTGGATGTGTCTGGAAGTGGAAGGAAAGTCCGATGCTGTAAAGAACAATATTGCATAGGAACCTGGAATGTAAGATCTATGAATCAAGGTAAGCTGGATGTGGTCAAACATGAGATGACAAGATTGAACATCGACATCTTGGGAATCAGTGAACTAAAATGGACAGGAATGGGCGAATTTAATTCAGGAGACCATTATATATACTACTGTGGGCAAGAATCCCTTAGAAGAAATGGAGTAGCTCTCATAGTCAGTAAAAGAGTGGGAAAGGCAGTACTGGGGTACAACCTCAAAAACGACAGAATGCTTTCAGTTCAAATACAAGGCAAACCATTCAACATCACAGTGATCCAAGTCTATGCCCCAACCACTGATGCTGAAGAAGCTGAAGTTGACCGGTTCTATGAAGACCTACAACACCTTCTAGAACTAACACCAAAAAAAGATGTCCTTTTCATCATAGGGGACTGGAATGCTAAAGTAGGAAGTGAAAAAATAACCGGAATAACAGGCAAGTTCGGCCTTGGAGTACAAAATGAAGCAGGGCAAAGGCTAATAGAGTTTTGTCAAGAGAACAGGCTGGTCATAGCAAACACTCTTTTCCAACAACACAAGAGACGACTCTACGCATGGACATCACCAGATGGTCAATACCGAAATCAGATTGATTATATACTTTGCAGCCAAAGATGGAGAAGCTCTATACAATCAGCAAAAACAAGACCTGGAGCTGACTGTGGCTCAGATCATGAGCTTCTTATCGCAAAATTTAGGCTTAAATTGAAGAATGTAGAGAAAACCACTAGACCAATCAGGTATGAACTAAATCATATCCCTTATGAATATACAGTGGAGGTGAGGAATAGATTTAAAGGATTAGATCTGGTAGACAGAGTGCCTGAAGAACTGTGGATGGAGGTTCGTAACATTGTACAGGAGGCAGCAACTAAAACCATCCCAAAGAAAAAGAAATGCAAGAAAGCAAAGTGGCTGACTGATGAGGCTTTACAAATAGCTGAGGAAAGAAGGGAAGCAAAAGGCAAGGGAGAAAGGGAAAGATATAACCAACTGAATACAGATTTCCAGAGAACAGCAAGGAGAGATAAGGCGGCCTTCTTAAATGAACAGTGCAAAGAAATCGAGGAAAACAATAGAATGGGGAAGACTAGAGATCTCTTCAAGAAAATCGGAGATATCAAGGGAATGTTTTCTGCAAAGATGGGCATGATAAAGGACAAAAAAGGCAGGGACCTAACAGAAGCAGAAGAGATTAAGAAGAGGTGGCAAGAATACACATAAGAACTATACAAGAAAGATCTTAATATCCCTGATAAATACAATGGTGTGGTCACTGACCTTGAGCCGGACATCCTAGAGAGTGAAGTCAAGTGGGCCTTAGGAAGCATTACTAACAACAAAGCTAGCGGAGAAGACAGTATCCCAGCTGAGCTATTTAAAATCCTAAAAGATGATGCTGTTAAAGTGCTGCACTCAATATGCCAACAAATTTTGAAAACTCAACAGTGGCCACAGGATTGGAAAAGGTCAGTTTACGTTCCAATTCCAAAGAAAGGCAATGCCAAAGAATGTTCAAACTACTGTACAATTGCACTCATTTCACATGCTAGCAAGGTTATGCTCAAAATCCTACAAGCTAGGCTTCAGCAGTATGTGAACCGAGAACTACCAGAAGTGCAAGCTGGGTTTCGAAGAGGCAGAGGAACTAGAGATCAGATTGCCAACATTCGCTGGATCATGGAAAAAGCAAGAGAGTTCCAGAAAAACATCTACTTCTGCTTCATTGACTACGCTAAAGCCTTTGATTGTGTGGATCACAACAAACTGTGGCAAAGTCTTAAAGAGATGGGAGTACCAGACCACCTTACCTGTCTCCTGAGAAACCTGTATGCGGGCCAAGAAGCAACAGTTAGAACCGGACATGGAACAACCGACTAGTTCAAAATTGGGAAAGGAGTACGACAAGGCTGTATATTATCACCGTCCTTATTTAACTTATATGCAGAGTACATCATGAGAAATGCCGGGCTGGATGAATCACAAGCCGGAGTTAAGATTGCCGGGAGAAATATCAACAACCTCAGATATGCAGACGATACCACCCTAATGGCAGAAAGTGAAGAGGAACTAAAGAGCCTCTTGATGAGGGTGAAAGAGGAGAGTGCAAAAGCTGGCTTGAAACTCAACATTAAAAAAACCCAGATCATGGCATCTGGTCCCATCACTTCCTGGCAAATAGAAGGGGAAGAAATGGAAGCAGTGACAGATTTTATTTTCTTGGGCTCCAAGATCACCGCAGACGGTGACTGCAGCCATGAAATTAAAAGACGCTTGCTCCTTGGGAGGAAAGCTATGGCAAACCTAGACAGCATATTAAAAAGCAGAGACATCACCTTGCCGACAAAGGTCCGTATAGTTAAAGCTATGGTTTTCCCAGTAGTAATGTATGGCTGTGAGAGTTGGACCATAAGGAAGGCTGAGCGCCGAAGAATTGATGCTTTCGAACTGTGGTGCTGGAGAAGACTCTTTAGAGTCCCTTGGACTGCAAGGAGGTCAAACCAGTCAATCCTAAAGGAAATCAACCCTGACTGCTCATTGGAAGGACAGATGCTGAAGCTGAAGCTCAAATACTTTGGCCACCTAATGCGAAGAGAGGACTCACTGGAAAAGACCCTGATGCTGGGAAAGACTGAAGGCAAAAGGAGAAGGGGACGGCAGAGGATGAGATGGTTAGATAGCATCACCGATGTAATGAACATGAATTTGAGTAAACTCCGGGAGACGGTGGAGGACAGGAAGGCCTGGCGTGCTATGGTCCATGAGGTCACGAAGAGTCGGACATGACTAAACAACTGAACAACAATTAATAGTAAAGGAACCAGCAGTCAAAAAATATGCCACAGACTAGCACTTGGTAGAGTTGCCCTGAAGACCCTGGAAAAGATATTCAAGTGCTGGAATGTGTCTATACCTACAAACATCAGAATCATCCAGGCAATGATTTCCCTATAATACTCTACGGAAGCGAAAGTTGGACTTTGAAGAAGCAGGATAAAAAGAGCATTGACACTTTTGAAATTTGGTGTTGGAGAAGACTCCTGAGAATACCGTGGATAGTCAAAAAAATAAACAAATAGATCCTCCATCAAATCAACCCAGAGTTCCCACTTGAGGCACAAATGGCCAGACTCAAAATTATACTTTGGATACATTATGAGAAGACCTGGATACTTAGAGAAATCTATAATGCTGGTGAAAGGGAAGGAAAAATAGGAAGAGGACAACCAGCAGCAAGATGGATGGACTCAATTACAGCAGTGACAGGTGCACTATTGGAAGACCTGAAGGACCAGATTGGGAACAGATCCTCTTGGATAAAATCTATCTCTGTGGTCACTAAGAGTCGACACTGACTTGATGGCAGATAACCAACCAACCAACCAACCAACCAACCAACCAACCAACCCACCCACCCTTTAAAACTGCCTCCAATAACTTACCACTAATTTAACTTTGTTTACAGCTAAAATCAGGAGTGTTATTGGTTTTGCCCATTGCTTCTTATTTTGTATTGACTTATGGCGTGCATCTATTATTTTATTTTCCATTAACTTGTTTTGACTAAATTCAGGATTTTGCTTTGGATATTACTGTTATGAATATTTGCTGACATCTCTAGAACCACTTACATCTTGCTCTCTCATGAACCACTAAATAGCATAATTGTAATATAGAGCTCCCTTATAAGAACATCCATTTGTCTCAATTTTTTTCTTACGCTCTTATTCAATTACTGTAACAGCATTTATTCTCTTAGATAATTATTGTTAAATCTTCTTTGTGCTGCTAAGTGGCTTTGTCAAAAATTGTTATAAATCTAAATTTGTCACTGCTATTAAATCTACATCATTTATATATCTGTTCCATCTGTAGGTTACAATAAATGAAGAGAGGTCAGGTAAGGTGAACTTGAGCACAATGCTGTAAAGAGAACTCATTGAAATGACATTAGCCCAGAAAGATAAGAGTACAGTGGAGAACTGTGGCCAAGGAACGAGAAGTTTCATTTAAATGAATCTTAATAAAGGAAACCACCTTTCTAAAAAAAAAAATCAATAGGCAGCTTCTTGAGAATGTTGAGGATATCTACAGCTATAATTTTAACAATTATATTGGAATAAATTTCTCAGTAAGAATTCTAATAAGCATTTGAAATTGCAGTATAAGACACTGAAAGCATTAGAAGCTCAAACAGATTCGTGTATAAGATTCACACCAATATTCGTAACATGAAAATAATATTTAAGCATGCCCTTAAATAATCTTTTCATGTTTCAGGATAAGAAGAGTATTGATGCTTTTGAACTTTGGTGTTAGAAAAGACTCCTGAGAATATTGTGGAGAGCCAAGAAAACAAACTGATGGATCATTAAACAAATCAACCCAGAGTTCTCACTCAAGGCACAAATGATCAGGCTCAAATTATCCTACTTCAGACACATTATGCGAAGACCCAGCTCTCTGGAGAAGGCGCTAATGCTGGGAAAGGTAGAAGGAAAGAGAAGATGACCAGCAGCAAGGTAGATGGACTCAGTTACAGTAGTGATGAGTGCACCATTGGGAGACATGAAAGGTTAGGGATAGATCATCTTTGAGAAAATCTATGTGGTCACTAGGAGTTGAAAATGACTTGATGGCAAATAATCAATCAATCAATCAATCAATCAATCAATCAATCACATTTACAGAAAAACTCTGTACAGCCCATCTAATGCCACACACTAGGGCAGAGAAGCCAATTAGTCATATGCAAGAAGCACTCAAGCATGTATAGGATGCTTATAGTCAGAGATATTCAGGGGGTCAATGTCCAGATGTGGAGTATGCCCAGGATATCAAAGCCCTGCTTCTTTTTTAACTTGCATCACACACAAACAATGTATAACATAACTTTGAAAGTAGCTGCTGACACAGGATTTAGTTGAGGAGGAACTAATTTTTTAATTAATTTTTTACCAATTTTTAGAACTAAATATACTGTCCAAAACTATTCCAAATCACCTGTTACTGGATTTCTTTGAAATTTGGCAAAATTGTAGATCTTATCAAATAGATTCTAGGTGCCACATTTCAAATTAGATAATCCTCTACTTATTTTCTGTTGCTTTTCTCATGGATTGCTCTGAAAATAAGATGGCAAAAAATAAACAAAGAACATACAGGTAGTCCTCAACTTGCAATCATTCATTTAGCGAATGTTTGAAGTTACGACGGCACTGAAAAAAGTGACTTACGACTGGTTCTCACACTAACGACCAGAGCAGTGTCCCCATGGTCATGTGATCAAAATTCAGGCACGTGGCATGTATTTACAACGGTTGCAGCATCCTGGGGTCATGTGATTGCCATTTTTGAGCTTCCCAGCCGGCTTCCGACAAGCAAAATCAATGAGGAACCACGTGATTCACTTAACGACCACCACAAAAATGTTGTAAAATCAGGTGAGGTCATGTGATGCCTCGCTTAACTAACACACTGCTTAACTATGAATTTTACAGTCCCTATTGTGGTTGTAAGTCAAGGACTACTTGTAAATTCAAATTATGCCGGGGTAGTATATTGTAAAAAAAAAGAATATCAGAATGAAATTTAAGGCAAATTTCAGGGTTTTAAAAATTATTTCTGAAAGCATAGTAGGTGGTTTTTATAATTATCCACAGAATAGACTATTTTTAAAAGCACAATCTCCATTCCTCACTCTATTTGTTTTAGCTTTCTTGTCTAATCTAAACAATGTGTGCTTTATGCTTAGCAAGCTGGCCTGGCCATCTATGTTTCTATGGCTCTCAGTTAGTTAGTTTGTCTTCTTCTGAGCCTTGGTGATGTTGTTTCTTTAACTTTAACAGGGACAGATCATCACTAGAGAAAAGCACTCCATAATGATGATGATCATGCAGCCCTGAAGAAGCAGAATCTAAATGTGGGATCTGGTCTGCTGAACTAGTGCCTCACTCCCTCTGGCTTTCATTTTTTTCCAGTTATTCCAACACAAGTAGAAATGCCTTCCTTTTTAAAATTAAAACAACCTTGCTGATACTAAAGTAAGCAAATGTGTACCATGTTAGTTTTCTCTACAGCATGTGCACTGGGATATCATTTTCACTGAAGCAGTTAGACCTTTGCAATGGCATAGCATTTTAGTATTAAAAACAAAGCTTTCAAAATATGTGTGCATGAATGATACAGTAAAGGTAATGAAGCAATGATTTAAAATTATTTAATTCATTTGTGACTAAGATGGATGGTTTATTTGGAAATGGTTCATGATAGGAAAACAGCCCCTCATATGCCAGATATTATTATAACATATACCTGTTGCCAGGAACATATTGGACAATCATGCATTGCCTATTTCCTGACATTTTATGTATTTATATTTTGCTGAAGACTTTTTTTGCAGTTGGAATCCTACTACTACAGTCAGGGTTTCTAGGGGATCTACCCTGCATATTTTTTCCATTGTTCATTCCCACCCCCTCCCCAAGTATAATAATATAAACAAGTATTTTTAATCCATTTTTATTATGACAGTAATATGTGAACATGCATATAATATTGCAAAGGAATGGCAAGTATATTAAAATATCTGGTAAGTTTTCATTAATTTCTACTACAACATGCCTGGACTACAGGGCTTTTTTTTTCAACAGCCTTTCACAAGCACAAATTTCAGTGTATGAGTGAAATTCTGACTATTTGCAAATAGGAGTTAAGATTTGAAGATGACAACAAACTGGAACAACCTTAGCTTTCATTCATTCCCTTGAAATTTGTATTTGACTTTGCAGATGAAAACCTTCTGGTGCAAAGGCCCTGATTTATTCTTCCTTCCAAGGAAGACAGATTGGGGTTAATAAAATCAGGTCAAGGATGATGTTATTGTTCTATGAGGTATATCTAAGGTTGATTTTAAAACCAGGTAAAGATCCTAAATTATACCCTAGTGATAGGTCTATTTCATTAATTAATGTGGATAGTGAGATTTTAACTACTTCATTAGCTAGGTGGTTGCAGAAGGTAACCACCTCTCCCAGTCAGACTTATAAAAAATCAACAAGCATCAGACAATTAACGTTTATTAATTGATCAATTAAATATAGCTAAAGATAGAATGGACTTCGCCATACTAGTATCTTTAGTAGCAGAAAAAGCCTTTGATTTAGTTCGGATTAAATTTTCAAAGCAAGTGATTAGACCTGGTTTTCTAAGGGATTTTGTTCATTGGATTAAGATTTATTATTTGCAACTCTACACCAGAGTAATCAGAAACCAAATGATTTCAATCTCCTTTGAGTAACAATGCGGTACTTCGCAGGGCTGCCCACTTTCACCCTTGCTTTTTAATTTTATCCTTGATACTTTAGCTAGTATTGTAAGGCTACCTTTGGACATTGTGGGTATTACTTTGGCGGGATGTGAGTAATATTATTTTTATATTCCAATGATAGTTTGGCAATTTTGGATAAATACCTCTCTGCCTAATTTTATACAGGTAAATACTCTGACTATAAGATTAACTGGAATAAATCTTGCTTACTTCCTTTAGGCTCTAACATATCAATACAGTTATGTAAAGGGTGTAAAGAGTTGAGTTTTGTGATTTCCACTGATTATATTCAATAATTGGGACTTTATATTCCCCCAAATATTTCTAAATATGTGGAAATTAATGTTGAAACTTTTAGAAAAAAATTAATTCAATGAAAATAGATGGATTAAAATCCCATTATGTCCAAGGGGTAAAATTAATTTTATTGAAATGAATATTGTCCCTTATTTGATTTATGTCCTTAGAAGTATCCCAGTGTTAATAGCAAATAAATCTTTTCTTCACATTGATAGATTACTTAGAAAAAATTATTTGAAATTGTAGTCCACCAAGGCTTTCATTAGCTAAACTGAGATTACAATTTGAGGAGGGTGGCTTTAATTTATCTGATTTGCAAAAATATAATTGGGCTTAGATTATATCAGCCATAAATTGTTGTTGTTTATTCGTTCAGTCACTTCCGACTCTTCGTGACTTCATGGACCAGCCCACGCCAGAGCTTCCTGTCGGCCGTCACCATCCCGAACTCCCGCACGGTCGAGTCCGTCACCTCCATCCATCTTGCCCTTGGTCGACCCCTCTTCCTTTTGCCTTCCACTTTCCCTAGCATCAGCATCTTCTCCAGGGTATAATTCTCCAGCCATAAGTATGTGGAGTGAAAATTTAGTGGATCATCATCCTTTATGGGTTTTGTTGGAAAATTATTATTTATACCTTCTGCTGTCATGGTATGTTCTTAGAACATATAGTAGAAAAGGTGTCTAATTTCCAGGAGTGCAGGCTGCAAGAAATCTTTGGGCCATATTGGGGTGCAGATTGGGTTTTGATAATGAGACTCATGAATATTTAACTCTTTGGAAAAATTCTACTTTAAAAAAAGATGGTAAAATCTTGTATTGGAAAGTATGGGTGGAAGCCAGGTAACAACTTTAAATAAATTCTTATGCAATAATTATTTTAAGGATTTTTCCCAACTTCAAAATGAATTGGGTCTTCCAAGCTCACAACAGTGGCAGTATTTTTAACTTAAGCCCATTTTAACTGCTCATTTTGGCCAGAAACTTTGGCTGCTTCAAAGGCACTACTGTGATGCTTTCCTATTTTCTATCTGATTATAATATAGTATTATATTATATTTATATAATTTTTTGTAAATTATATTGTATTTACAAAATACAAAATACAAAAAATTTTGTATTTTTTGTAACCTAGTGACTATAGTTTTTTTTCTGTTTTATACCCTTTCTTTTTTGCTTTCTTATTTTTATGTTATGGATTGTTTAGTTTAATGTTTTTATTGTTGTATACTGTAGTAATTTGCTTATGTTTTGTACTTTCTAAAAGGAACATTTTAGAAAAGGCTCGGTACTCTCGCCGCTCCTTTTTAACATCTACATGAAACTGCTGGGCGAGATCATCCGTCACCACGGGCTGAGGTATCATCAATATGCCGATGATACCCAGTTATACATCTCCATCCCGGGTGAAGTAAGTGATGCAGTGACCACCCTGTCCAAGTGCCTGGGGGCTTTAGGGGTCTGGATGGGGAAAAACAGGCTTCAGCTTAACCCTGGTAAGATGGAGTGGCTGTGGATTAATGGCCCCTCGGTTTCTGGGAATCTGTCATCTTTAGTTCTGGATGGGGTTCCACTATCCCAGACAGACCCGGTGCATAACTTGGGGGTCCTCTTGGACTCACAACTCCTGTTCGAGGAGCAGGTGGCAGTTGTGTCCAGGAGGGCCTTTGCTCAACTTTGTGTTGTGCACCAGTTACACCCTTTCCTTGACCGAGAGGCCCTTCGAACGGTCACTCATGCCCTGGTTGTCTCCCATATAGACTACTGTAACGCACTCTACATGGGGCTACCCTTGAAGAATATCCGGAAGCTACAGCTGGTGCAGAATGCGGCCGCACGGGCAGTCTTAGGTGCACCAAGACCGTCACACATAACACCTCTGCTGCGTGAGCTGCATTGGGTACCAGTTTGCTTCTGGGTCCAATTCAAGGTGTTGGTTATCATCTTTAAAGCCCTACATGGCACGGGACCAGGTTATCTGAGGGACCACCTCATCCCCATTACATCATCCCGTCCCACCCGATCTTGCAGAGAAGGCATGCTGTGGACCCCCTCTATGAAAGAATTCCATCTAGCGGGGTCCCGGAGGCGAGCCTTCTCTGCAGTAGCACCTGCCCTATGGAACATCCTCCCACCAGGGATAAGACAGACCCCTTCACTCCTGGACTTCAGGAAAAAATTAAAAACTTGGCTCTGTGATCTCGCCTGGGGCAAAAAGGAAAGTGGTCAAGCCTGGGGATGGCTGATTCCCTAGAGCCGCCTCAAATATCTCAAATATTTTAAATATGTTCAACGTCACTGTAAGAACCACCTACCACTTGGATTTTATTGTATTTATATTTTTATTGTTGTTTTTATTGTATTTTATTGATGTTATGTTGTGAACCACCCAGAGTCCCTCCTTGAGGGGGAGATGGGCGGTTATAGAAATTTGATAGATAAATAAATAAATAAATAAACATTTAAGAAAAATAAAGAACAATGCTATCTAGCTGATACTATTTCAGAGCTTTCCAAACTTTTCATGTTGGTGACACACTTTTTAGACATGCATCATTTTGCGAAACACTCTTACAGAAGAACACAAAGCAGGCACTAGGACCTGCGCGGAATCACAGCAGGTTTGGAGGCAGCAAGGCACAAGGCAGGCACTAGGACCTGTGTGGAATCCTGGCAGGGCAGGTTTGGAGGCAGCAAGGCACAAGGCAGGCACTAGGACCTGTGTGGAATCCTGGCAGGGCAGGTTTGGAGGCAGCAAGGCACAAGGCAGGCACTAGGACCTGCGCGGAATCCTGGCAGGGCAGGTTTGGAGGCAGCCAGGCACAAGGCAGGCACTAGGACCTGCGCGGAATCCTGGCAGGGCTCGGAGGCAGCAGGAGCCTCGACACACCCAGACACTGCAGCCAACACACTAACGTGTCCCGACACACAGTTTGGAAAGCTATGTACTATTCATATGAACAGAGTGACAAAAGATTGAAGTACATCTATGTAAATTAGGTGCTATTCAAATATTATGAAATGAGTAATTCTAAGTCCCAACACCCACCGAAGAATAGATTTAACAAAATACAGCTATAGATTTGTGTTCATATTAACACCCTGCTTCCAGGCATGGTACGTTAAAGTCTGTAACAAATACCAGCAATGTGGAGTTGTGATGCTTTAAAGAGAAAATGATTTCAGGTTCTCTCATCAGCAAGATAAGATTCCCAGTTATCTGGAAGTAAGTCCACCCACTGAACTCAATGGGGTTTACTTTTGAGCAGTCATATTTAGAATTGTGCTAAATTAATGTTTAGGATGTCCACAAATTGGTATTGTGTAAAATGGTTTTCGAGGCCACTTGGGAAATAAAAGAGCCCATAATCACACACATGCACCAAACTTAGTTTTTTAAAGGCTAATCTATTAACTAAATAAAATAAACATGGTTTTTCAGACCAGGTCGCAGAGATCAAGTGAATGGCCAAGAGCTGGCGCGCGCACACTCACGTACCTTCCAGTGATGAGCTGACTCCTGGACGGCGTGCACATCGGTTGGACATAGTAATTCTCTAGCTTAACGCCTTCCGCGGCCAGCTTATCCAGGGTAGGCGTCCTGATCTCTGAGCCATGATAACCTACGTCTCTGAAGCCCTGGTCGTCCGCCAGAATGAAGACGAGGTGCGGCTGGAAAGGGGAAGGTCGTGTCTCGGCGTCTTCTTCCAACTTGGCTGCCCCGTTCGGTTCCTCGGGGTCCTCTACCGTCTCCCGAGCTAGGTAGCCGTGAGTGAGGAGGTTGAGCACGGAGAAACCGGCCAGCAATCCCCCGGCTCGCATTTTCCCTCGGCAGAGCCGGGTTAAACGCTGCGTCCCCCTTCCACGTCCCTAGGAGAGAAGGTTCCTGCGGTGGCAGGAGAAATTGGGACTCAAGAAGCCTTCCCAAAGAGGAGGTGGTGGGGTGAAGGCGAGCCCATGGCAAACGTCACCCGGCCAGGACTCGGGAATGTCCACGGCGGGACGGGAGAGGAGGCGTCGGGGTGGTCCCGGCGATCTTAGACCAGCGCCGGCTTTCCCGGCAGCTTTCAGCCACCAATACTGACCGCTCCCTGAGTCATCCTAACCTAAGAAACGCAGCAACGGAGGCTGCCAGCAGCAGGCAAACTGGAAGCGCACGCCACTGCCCCACCGCCGACGGGACAGACTCGGGGAAAACTCCCGCGCCCCCCCCCCCCCCCCCCCGAGATCGCTGGGTCGACTTCCCGAATTTCTCCAGGAAGGAATCTCTTCCACCACAATCGCGCTTCTCTCAAGAGAGGAAAGGAGCAACCCGCGAGGTCATCGCTCTTCTCTTGCTGCCTGAGCGCCGGCGAACAACTCCCGCTTCGTTTCCTTTCCCTCCCCTCCCGCCTCCCTTTCTCCCACCCATCCCTGGCGAGAAAAGCCAAACGAAACGTCCGCCTGCCTTCCTCGGTCCAGGCGCGCGCACGCAGTCCGTTCCCTGCTGGGATTGCCCGAGGAGGGAAGTGCTGGCTTAGCAAATGGTTCTGGAGAGGGCTTTCAAAATTTAGTAGCACCCGGGCAATTCAAAAACAATTCTTTTTTTTTAAAATAAAAAACTAGATACAACAACTCCAATAGTTCAAACTAGAATCAAACTAGAAACAGAAAATAATGTAAAGTGTTTCCCATTTACTGCAACAAAAGAGTATAAGAGGGGGAGGTCTTTTTGAAGCCTCGAAAGGATATATTATAAATAGTTGGGGGAGGAATTATGCAGGGATGTTCTTGCCTATTTTTCTGTTGCTTTGGGTTTTTCCAAGCATAAGGGTCTTCTCCAGCACCCCTTACTTTCTTTTATGTGTTCAGATTATTTAAGATTTAGCAGCCGGGTGAGCAGTCTACTTTAACATTATCAGGTACTGAATTGTATTTTCATCGTATGGTCCAAGGAATTCACAACATTTTCTCCAACATCAAAATTCACAGGCAAACATTTTCCTTGGTTCTGCCTTTTTTCTGGTCCAGCCTTCCATTGCCTCATCCTTACTTCTTAAAAAAGAGAGATGTCAGAGAGAGATGTCATGTTACATGACCTCCCCTACTGGTTTCATAGGGATGTTAAACACCATGGCAGAGTTCATATAACATGCCAAAAGCTAAGCATAAAGCAAACATTGCTTCATTAACGTGCCAACCAGAAATGAAAGAGATAAATTAGAAACCTGTACAGCCTCTTAGTGTAATCCCGAAAATTATTTTCCAGTGTCACCTAATGAAACAACCATTAGATAGGAACAGAACCATTTGCACAGCTGTGGTTTGCCCAACATTCTAAACTAGTTTGGCTAGGATATGTATTTTTTGTGTTGTGTGAACTTAGCCAATGTGTTCAGTTTGTGGTGCAATCTGCTGTACAAATCCAGGGAGATGCATTAATTCAATAAAGCAAAGTTAAAACTAACCAAGTTTAATATGATGTGTGAATGTAGCCAATACCTCTAATTCTAAACTCTGATGGAAGCTGTTCTGAGGATGGATTTTTGGCAAGTACAATTTATAGTGGAGGGGTGAGAATAGTTACATCTGTTTAGATTTGGCTGAGCAGTAAGTTGTGCAAGAGCTCTATCCCTTGCATCTGTCTTTCCTAAAATAGGAATGTCAGAAAACCAAATGTGCATTGAAAAAATTGTTGCAATTAATCATTTAAACCCATGGTGATGGAACCATGAGAGAGCAAAACAGTAACAAGCATTTAAAATGGTACAGAGAAAAATGAAGCTGTATTGTTTTCACTTTAAGTGAAAAAGTGAAAATGGGGAATGCTGAAATGGCATACAAGTCAGAGATAAATAGGGAATAAACCTAGAAATATTTTGTTAACAAGATTGTGCGCGCTCTCTCTCTCTCTCTCTCTCTCTCTCTCTCTCTCTCTCTCTCTCTCTCTCTCTCTCTCTCTCTCTTCCTCACCTCCCCCTTTGCAATAAACACAACAAAGAATGCTCAAATATCAAAAGTAACCATACATTCATTAATAAAAGTTATCATAGTTATTCAACAAATGGCTTCCATGTCTGTTAACTTTTCTATTGTTAGCATAACATCAAGTTGCCCTTATTTGCTACAGTTGATAAAATGATATGAATAATAACAACATGAAGGATTTTTAACAATAAGAATTGATCGTATCAAAGACAGGATATACTGTAACCTAACAGCACATGTGACCTTGGGCCAGTCACTCTCTCTCAGCCCAACTCACTTCACAGGGTTGTTGTTGTGGGGAAATAGGAGGAGGAAGGAGTATTAAGAATGCTCGCCGCCTTGAGTTATTTATAAAAATAATAAAGACAGGATAAAAATTAAATAAGCAAATAAACAAAATTATCAGCGAGGCCATAAATATAAAATCATGCATTCTTTCCAGTCATACTGTCAGAAGAGGAAAGACTGATTGTGTAGTGTTCTGGCTCTCCTTATATATAATAGTGATTCTTCATTTTTGTGTTATGGGAACATATTTGGAGGAATCAATAAACACAGAAATGAGGAGGAGTAAGGGGATGTATGACCTTCCAGAGATGTAACAAGGCTGATGGCAAGTGATACTGGCTCTGGAGAACCTGGATTTTTACTGATTATCCAGAAGAACAGGAGCCCTCAAGATAGTTCCCATACCTCTCTTAAAACTGTCGTATCTATCTATCTTCCAACCCTACAAAAATGGGAGAAATTACAATGCTACAGTTGACAATCAAGGCAATGAGAGATGCTGCCTATACAGTAGAAAGTTAGAAGACAGCAATAATTATATAAAAGCAGACTAAGTAAAATTTTCAGTATACAGTGATTACAGAGAGATTGTCTATAATGTGGAAAATTGTGAAGTAGAATGACAGTTCTGCACAAGATGAAGTTATGATATAAGTTGACTCATCTTCCCTGGACTTGTAAGTGGGTAGCATTCTTACATGTTAACCTTCAAATCATTTATTTATTCTTATTCTTTTCTTTTAATGCTGTTGCTTTTTTGTTACGTTATTTTATCCTATGGCAACTGCTGCTGTCTTTTGTAGCAAAACCAACAATTTTTTTGTTTGTTCGATTAATATTTAATATTAATATTAACGTACTTACCTGTTATCTGAGAACGGTTTGATCCTGTTGGGCCTGAGGAAGTGGACAGGATCCTCCAGACTGTAAATGCCACCACGTGCCATCTAGATCCATGCCCTTCCTGGCTGGTAAAATCGGCCTGGGAGGTGACTTGTGGTTGGGTCCAGGCGATGGTTAATACATCCTTGGGGGAGGGGGTGTTCCCGGCTGCCTTTAAGGTGGCACTGGTGCACCCCCTCCTCAAGAAACCATCCCTGGACCCTACTATCCTGGACAATTTTCGTCCTGTCTCCCACCTTCTCTTTTTGGGAAAGGTGGTTGAGAAAGTGGTGGTGTTGCAACTCGAGAGGATGCTGGAGGAAACGGATTATCTAGAACCCTTTCAGTCAGGTTTCAGGCCGGGATATGGGATGGAGACTGCATTAGTTACACTTATGGATGATCTCTGGTGGGAGCGGGATGGAGGGAGTGCATCCATCCTGGCTCTTTTGGATCTCTCAGCGGCTTTCGATACCATCGACCATGGTATCCTTTTGGGGTGGCTCAGGGAGTTGGGGGTGGGCGGCATAGTTTTGCACTGGTTCACCTTCTTCCTCCAGGGCTGTTCCCAATTGGTGGTGATAGGAGAGGAGAGATCTGACCCACGACCCCTCTTGTGTGGGGTGCTGCAGAGTTCGGTTCTCTGTCCTCTCCTATTTAACATCTACATGAAACCACTGGGTGAGATCATCCACCACCACGGGATAAGGTATCATCAATATGCTGATGATAATTGTATATCTCCATCCCGGGTGAAGTAAGTGATGCAGTCGCTGCCCTATCTCAGTGCCTGGGGGCTGTGGGGGTCTGGATGGGGAACAACAGACTTCAGCTGAACCCTGGTAAGATGGAGTGGCTGTGGATTGATGGCCTCTCGGCATCCAGGAAGTTGTCATCTTTGGTTCTGGATGGGGTGGCATGTTAAAGTATTTGGTAAAGTTATTCTATGTAGAATCAAACGAATGGAATTTCACCACTATGAAACCCTGGCCTGGAAAGTGGAAATTTTCAAGTTCCCTCTGCTGTAAGCGTTTCCCACAACAAAAGAAGTAAATAACAGATGTCCTTTCATCTAGCCAAAACAAATGAAAGTTATCAGTCCTTTTCCCATGAGAATAGAATCTCGAGGGAAAGCCAATATGCAACACCGCCACCCCATGGCGGTTTATAGTAAGTACAACTGTTGCTAAAATGTTAACCTGAAAAGTGGCCTAGCCCATTTTAGCCAATCAGAATATTGAACCATGAGTATAATTCAGCTATGAACCATGGGTATTCATCTCACTCATGCTTTTCCTATGCTTCTGTTGACTGCTATCTACATGTACTTTGTATCTGAACTGTAACTATGCCTGGTCTTTGCATAGACCATGATGTTTTCTTTCCTCACTTCTGGTGATGGAACTCTGCGTATGCTTTGTTTTTTCCTTTTTGCAATAATGCACTATACATCCATTATTGCCTTATGCTATCAATAAAGATATTGTTAGCCTTAAAACACATTGTTTGGATTACTCAGCGCCTGGAACCCCAATAGCCACCATCACCCCACAGGTTATGTTGCCCAGAGAGAAATTTGCGTTTTCTTTGCTGCGCTGGATCTGGCTGTAACAAAGGGGTTTGTTTTTGAGGCTGCATTTTGGAGTAAACGTGTTTTTCTTGAGTGGTCAGCATGGCTGCTGCAGGGCTAACTAGTCTGCCTTTTGAGCGTTTGAATGGCACAAACTATCGGACCTGGTGTGTGAAGATCCAGTCTTTCTTCCTAAAAGAAGGTTTGTGGAAGTATGTGAAAGACGTACCTCCAGCTGGTCCCATTACTGATGAAGTGCAGTTGTGTTTGGATCGTGCTTATGGCAATTTGATTCTGGGACTGGAATCATGGCAGCTACTGCATATCATCAATCTAGACACTGCACATGCATGTTGGGAGGCTCTCAAAGCCCTTTATTCCAAGCAAACCTCTGCTGCCATCGTTGGTCTATCACGTCAGCTTTACAACCTGAAGCTGCAGCCCGGTGGAAACGTGATGACCCACCTCCATAAACTCAAGACTTTGTTTCTTGAACTTGAGGAGCGGGATGTTGTGATCCCTGATACCCAGAGAGCTTGTGTTATCCTGTCAAGCTTGGACAAGAGCTTTGACATGCTCATCGAGGCAACTCAGACGTTGAGGCCCCAAGACCTAACTGTGGATTATCTTACAAATCGGCTGCAAGAAATCCAGCAAGCTCGTGACCTGGAGAAGATGCAGGGTAAGCCATCTGTTGCTGTTCCTGAGACTTCTGCACAGCGTTTTCCAGCTGGAACAGAGGCTGCGTCTGCTGTAAGAAGATGCTTTCGGTGCAATTCGACCCAACACTTCATGAAAGACTGTCCCCAGCCACCTCGCCCAGCTGGTGGAGCCAGTGGAAAGAGGTTCATGCGAAAGAAGGGGAAACAACCGCCTAGACAGCGTACCCAAGTGTCCGCTTTGCTCACGGCTGTGAGTAGACGTTCCCCAGAGACATGGCTTTTGGACTCTGCGTGTAGCCAAATCATTGTAAACAATGAACAATTGCTATTAACAAAGGACAGGCCTAAAATCCAACAAGTTGCTCTAGCTGATGGATCCATGGCTGATGTGTCTTTTCAGGGTGAAGTATACATTCCTTGTACAAATGTACAAAATGTGTTGTGTGTTCCTACACTTGACTTTTCCCTCCTTAGCATTCCAGCCCTGGTGAAATCTGGATATACAGTTGTGTTCAAGGGTACTGGATGTTCTATTGAAAAAGATGGAATTGAATGTGCTAGGGGGAAGTTAGTGAATCAATTGTATGAAATGCTTCCTAAGCAGGGGATTGTGTCAGGAAATTGTATTTCCAATGTTCCCCCACATAACAAATGCATTTACTATTATCACAGAGTTCTGGGACATCCCGGGTGGGGAAGTTTGTCCCAAATGGCCAAGGTGTATCCTGAACTAGGATCTAAAAAGTGTGATGACTTTCTTGATTGTACTGTGTGCAAACAATCTAAAATTAAGGCTGCGCCTGTTGCTAGGAAAAGTGGCAGGGTGTCAGCTAGGCCTTTTCAGTTGGTTCATGGAGACTTAGCCGGCCCCAATGCTCCTAGTGAAGGGGGGGCACATTTCATGTTTCTTTTGGTGGATGACCATACTCGCTATACGTTTTGTTATTTGCTCAAATCTAAAGCGGAGGCTTTTGCTCGCTTTAAGGAGTTTGTTGCAATGGTGGAGAGAAACTATGGCTATCAAGTAGGTCAGTTTCAATCGGATTGTGGAGGAGAGTTCCTAAGTCATGAGTTCCAGAATTAGCTTCGTAGGAAAGGAATCTCCCATAGACTTGCCAATGTTGGTGTTCCTGCTGAGAATGGAATAGCTGAAAGGAAGATTCGTGTTGTTAATACCATTAGAAATAGCCTGATGTTAGATGCCCAGGTGCCAGCCCGTTTTTGGGGTGAGGCTACCATGACTGCAGTGTATCTAACCAACAGGGTGTGGAATTCAGCTGTAAATGAAGTTCCTTACTTCCTTTTGTTTGGCAAGCGCCCTTCGCTGAAGCATCTGCGTGTTTTTGGAACATTTGCGTATGTTCACAACCCTAAGTCTCAGCGAAGGAAGAACCAGCCAAAAGCACAACGCTTAAGGTTTGTTGGTTACTCCTCTAGATCTAAGGGTTACCGTTTTTCTGCAGGCTATGGTCGTGTGGTAGTGTCCAGAAGTGCTAATTTTGAGCACCCTACTGGTTGGGATAGGTTGAATGCTAGTTCAGAGGTATTGTTGCAATCTAGTGTACAGCCAACTGTCCATGCTCCTGTGGCTGGACAACAACCAGTTCACCTGCCTTCTGGTTCCCAGTCTCCTAGTGTGGTGAGAGGGTCCCCTCAGGTGAAGGAAGAGGAAATTTCACCTGAGCAGGTTCAGGACCTGAAGGGGGAATCAGGTAGTGAAAAGGCAGAGGACAGTGATGAGGAAGAGGCAGTGGTAATTCCTCGTAGGTCTGCACGTTCCACAAAGGGTGTGAAGCCTGACAGATTTGTGATTCAGCAGGTGAGAGTGTGTCAGATTACCTGTGAACCTCAGTCTTTCCAGGAGGTGTTGCTTCTGCCTGTTGAAGAGCAGGAGAAGTGGAACACAGCGATGGATAAGGAGTTTGAGGCATTAGTGAGTCAAAAGGTGTTTGAAGTCACTGATTTGCCCCCATCCCAGAAAGCTGTTGGTTCCAGATGGGTTTTCAGAAAGAAGCTTCTTCCTGATAATACAGTGCAGTACAAAGCCAGGCTTGTTGCTCAGGGGTTTTCACAAGAGAAGTTTTTGAACTATGATCTCACATATGCACCCACAGCTAGACCAGAGTCTTTACATATGGTACTTTCTCTGGCTGCACAGCGTGAACTTGTTGTCCATCATTTTGATGTTGACACAGCATATCTGAATGCAGAGCTCCCTGAAACAGTGTACATGAAGTAGGCTCCTGGCTATGCTTGTGGCAATTCCCAAAAGGTGTACAGGCTGCGCAAGGCGCTTTATGGATTGAAACAGGCCGGTCGTTGTTGGCATCAATGTTTAGATAAAGCTTTGATGGAGTTGAACTTTAAAAAGTCAGTTGCTGATCCTTGTGTGTATGTAAGAGGTTCTGGAAGTAATTACACGGTGTTGCTAATGTATGTTGATGATTTTTGCCTAGCAACTGGTTCTTTGCACCTTGTACAAGAGTTTGCAACACAATTAAGACAGTACTTTCAATTAAAAGACCTAGGTGAGCTGAAATACTATCTAGGTGTTGAAGTCACTAGAGCTCAGAGTGGTGAATTCTATCTGAGTCAGAAGAGAAAAATTGATCAATTGTTGAGTCAACTTGAAATGTCAAATGCAAAACCTACCAGAACACCAATGACTCTTGATTTCCTAAAGGGTGACACATGTGAGGAAGTTTGTCCTCAACCTGAATTGTATCACTCTGCTGTAGGAAGTTTGCTACACTTAACACAATGGACATGTCCTGACTTAGCTTACTCAGTTGGAGTACTCAGTCGTAAGGTTGCCAAACCATCCATGCGAGATTGGCAAGGGTTATAAAGGGTCCTGCGTTACCTTAAAGGCACAGCTGATTTTTGTCTTAAAGTATCAGCTACTAAAGCTGAAATGCCTGTGATTTATATTGACAGCTCATTTGCAGAAGAGGGAGACAGAAAGTCTGTGAGTGGTTTTGTTTGTTTGTTTGCCAATAAACCCATCGCCTGGAGGGCAAGAAAACAGAGTTCAATAGCCGTTTCAACTTGCGAGGCCGAATATAGTGCCCTCAGTGAGGCAATAAATGAATTACACTGGTGTAAACAACTATTTGGAGATCTTTCCGTAGATATAACCTCACCAATGACAGTGTATGAAGACTCACAATCATGTATTTCACTTGCTCTCTCTGAACATGTGAAAGGGAGGACAAAATATGTCGATGTGAAATTCAAAAATGTAAGACATGCAATTCAGGAAGGGTTTATCCAGTTAGAATATTGTCCTTCTGAACTAAATGTGGCTGATATCTTCACGAAGGCTCTACCTCTTGATAAGCATATTACCATGGTTACCAAGTTGGGACTAGGACAAATGTGTTTGAAATAAAATCATTTGTGTCTCTGTGTTCTTGAAAAATGACAGGTTTTCCCCACAGCGTTTTGAAATTCATTCGGAAGGGGTGTTAAAGTATTTGGTAAAGTTATTCTATGTAGAATCAAACGAATGGAATTTCACCACTATGAAACCCTGGCCTGGAAAGTGGAAATTTTCAAGTTCCCTCTGCTGTAAGCGTTTCCCACAACAAAAGAAGTAAATAACAGATGTCCTTTCATCTAGCCAAAACAAATGAAAGTTATCAGTCCTTTCCCCATGAGAATAGAATCTCGAGGGAAAGCCAATATGCAACACCGCCACCCCATGGCGGTTTATAGTAAGTACAACTGTTGCTAAAATGTTAACCTGAAAAGTGGCCTAGCCCATTTTAGCCAATCAGAATATTGAACCATGAGTATAATTCAGCTATGAACCATGGGTATTCATCTCACTCATGCTTTTCCTATGCTTCTGTTGACTGCTATCTACATGTACTTTGTATCTGAACTGTAACTATGCCTGGTCTTTGCATAGACCATGATGTTTTCTTTCCTCACTTCTGGTGATGGAACTCTGCATATGCTTTGTTTTTTCCTTTTTGCAATAATGCACTATACATCCATTATTGCCTTATGCTATCAATAAAGATATTGTTAGCCTTAAAACACGTTGTTTGGATTACTCAGTGCCTGGAACCCCAATAGCCACCATCACCCCACATGGCACTGCCCCATTCAGAACCAGTGCAGAACCTGGGGGTCCTCCTGGAGTCATGACTCCTGCTTGAAGAGCAGGTGGCAGTCGTGGCCAGGAGGGCCTTTGTGCAACTTCGGGTTGTGCGCCAGTTATGCCCATTCCTGGACCGAGATGCCCTCCGAACAGGCACTTGTGCCCTTGTCATCTCCTTTATAGACTATTGCAATGCGCTCTACATGGGGCTATCCCTGAAGAGTATCCAGAAGCTTCAGCTGGTCTAGAATACAGCCATGTGGACAGTTATTGGTGCCGCAAAATCGACACCCATGACACCACTGCTGCGTGAGCTGCATTGGGTACCAGTCTGCTTCCGGGTCCAATTCAAGGTGTTGGTTATCACCTTTAAAGCCTTACAGGGACCAGGTTACCTGTGGGGCTGTCTCATCCACAGAACATCAACCCGCCCCACCCGGTCATGCAGAGAGGGCATGCTACGGACCCCATCAGCAAAAGAGTTCCATCTAACGGGGTCCAGGAGGCAGGCCTTCTCTGCAGTGGTGCCTGCCCTTTGGAATATCTTGCCCCCGGAGCTGAGGCGGGTTTCCTCGCTCCTGACCTTCCAGAAGAATTTGAAGACTTGGTTCTGCCGCCTTGCCTGGGATGGGAAGGTCAATAGCTCCTCCTGGGGGTGGCTGGTGCCATAGTGCCCTCCCTATTATTTAAGACCTATTAGCTCTTGGATTTTATATCTATTTATATCTTATAATATTTATTGTAATTTCTTGGTATATTTTTAACTTTGATTTTATTGTAAACCACCCAGAGTCCCCTGGTTGGGGGAGATGGACGGTGATATAAATTTAAATAATAAATAAATAAATAAATAATATTTCACTTTTTATTCAGGAATTCAAGGCAAAATCAGCTTAAAAGTAATTTTACTGTCCCATAAACTTTCTTGGATCACAGACTAGTTAATCAGTTGCATGTAGAAATATATTGAGAGACAAATATGTGTGAGAGAAAGAGAGTTAGTTAGTGGGGGAGAAGAAAGGGATGATGAGAGGAAAGGTCAGAGACAGAAATGTAGAATTTTTGAAACAGTGACTATAAATCACTATTTTGTGAATGGTATCACACATTTACCTCTTGGATTGACCTGAATCACCATTGATGTTCTTTCTTCCTTCTTTTCATAGATATGCAGGTGGTTTTACAATACTTTTTACACTTATTGTTACTTTAATTTTAATTATTTTCAATGTTATTTGCTTTTAAGTAAACATGTACGTATTGCCGGTACTGCACATATGCCTCCAATTTGAAAGACATGTTCATTATTCATATTTTCCCATCACTGTTTCCCATTTCCAAACATACAGTCTATTTTATTTTCATACTCAGATTGTTTTTCTTTAGTCTATTTTGTACTTGTTAATGGTGCCATGTGTCTTGAAAAGCCATTTTAGCATCCTTTTGTAGAAGTTTATTTCACTGCAAAAATACTGTTTTCAGTGCTTCAGATACTGGAAAATGTGAATACAAAGTATTTCTTTTCAACCACAACCATCTTGATTTACTGCCACCATTATGGTACCATAGAAGAATATGCCTGGAAAATATAACTTTAAAATAATACCAACTGAGTTTCATTTAAATGTATGCATAACACAGTTGTTGTTGGTGTTGGGTTAGAGTTCTCTTAATGTAATAAAATTGATTTGATTGGACCTATCTGATATTATTAACTACAATCTACATAACATTTGCCCGAATTCCTTACACTGTTAACGATATTAAAAGATAACCATGAGTGAATGAAACTGATATGTATAGATACGCTAAAATATATACATCTGAGATTAGTATGTTAAAGAAAGCATGGATACAATAAAATAGAATATACATATGTATTTCAGGGCTGAACTGTGGAGTCCTTGGTGCTCTCTGAGCTTGGTTGTTTGCTTGCAGATGTTTCATTACACATGGATACACATAAAAATACACATAATTTTTCTAGACAGATTGGCATCATCTATCTATCTATCTATCTATCTATCTATCTATCTATCTATCTATCTATCTATCTATCATCTATCTATCATCTCAGGGTATTTCTTTTTGGAGTAATGAAGTAGGACATAGTAAACCAAGCTACTTATCTGCAATCTGGTGTGTATCTTCCTCTCTCCTCTTCCCCACAGTAGGTCCCAGCATGGCATATTCCACTGGTGTGCCCACACCCATCCTCATCTTCCCAGTGCCTCTCCCCAACCCCTGGGGCTGCCGTCAGCGATGTCCCAGTGCAATGTATTTGACCAGCCTTCTGCTTCCTGATGTTCCCAGAGCCTTCTCTTCCCTGCCTTTCCCGCTTCTCATTAGCTGCTGCTGCCAGTGTCCCAGCATGTCATATCCTTGTTCAGCAGTTTTTGTCTGTTAAATACAATTTAGCAATGTGACAATATATTATCTCTGATACCAGGAGAAATAAGCCACAGTTAATATATCATATATTTTTTTAAAAAACATACAAGCCAACGTTATATTAAAGACTAGTTTATTAAATAAACTGAGCATATCTCATAGAGCTGAAAGGGGTCAGTGTCCAAACGTCTGCTCAGGGCAGGAATTTAAATTAAAGCATCTCTGACCAATGTCTATCAGATTCTCAGTCCAGCATATGCAATAAAAGAGATTCCATTGTTTCCCCAACGAATTCCATTCTCAAATGGCTTTTACCTTCCTCTAATTTAATCATGTTTTAGTGTCCTGATGACATGCTATGGCCCTCCTTTGTGTGATACGCCTTCATCTACTTCAAGAGTGCTATCATACTCCACTCCATGGTCTTTTCTCAGGCTAAACCCACCCTCTTTTCTCTGTCTCTCTTTGTAATCCACAGAATATCTTTCCTGCCTTTTGCACCTGCTCCTATTTGTCTGCATCCTTTTAAAGTGTGATATCGAGAAATGCTTGAGATGCGGTCTGCTCAATACAGAATAAAGTGGAACTATAACTTGCAAAGACTTATAAACTATATTTATACTGATGCAGTCTAACATTGTATTTGCCTTTTTTGCAGCTACAGCACCCTATTGATTCATATTGAGCATGCAATCAACTATTTCAACATCTTTTCACATGTGCCATTACCAAATGAGGTATTCCCCATCCTATATTTGTGAATTTGATTTCTGTTAAGAATTTTGGATTTGCATCCAATGATTTCCAGCCTACAGTATTTCTCTATCCTATGCATTGAACTGTTTCCTTCTACAGTATTAACTATACCACATAATGCTTTATCTGTAGATTCTATAAGGATTCCCTGTACCTCTTCCTACAAGTCATTAATACAAACGTTGGAGAAACTTTTAGGCAGGCACTAAAAGTTGTGATATGCAGGTTCAAGTCTGCTCTCATCCATGGAAGCTTTGGACCAATCACTCTCTCAGCCCTTTCTCCGTCACAGAGCTATTGTTGTGGAGAAAATAAGAGGAGAGGCACTATGTTTATCTCCTTGACCTCTTGAACAAAAGGAAGGATACAAATGTAACAAATAAATAAAATAAACCCCATTTAAAAACACAACAATAAAAACCAATAACATGTCATCAAACTAAACAAAGTTTTTTTTTATGCCAATAGAAGGAAAACACAAGGAATCAAGAAGCTCAATAATTCCCAGAGAACACAGAGATTGGGAGGACTCAGGTTTGGAAAAAAAAGGCTGAAATAGATGCTAAGCTTAGTAAGACAATTATGAACTCCCATGGTAGATTTCTCTTAGAAGGGAAAGCTACCTCTTCTTGATTTTCAGTCACAGTTCACTGAAGTTTCTGACTCAAAGGAATGAATTTTGTGCAGCAATAACACTTAGTGACTCTCATTCTGGAATTAGGAAAGACTGAAAATATAGAAAATACTAGGATGTTTTTTCTTGCTCTGTTTCCTGCTAACTTTTTTTTGTCACTGCTCACTACATTATTTCAATATTGCTTTATAACAAATATTGGACCTTACTAAGAAGGGCATTTCCGAACTGGATACTATGCTTTCTGCCAAACCATTGTTGCAGAGCAATGTATTTAAAGTATGAATAAAAACTGATGATCCATGGGAGGGACTTTATTCCTTTTGCTGGAATTGCTGAAGCTAATAATTAATTCATAGAAGAGATACTGATGAATTACCATTATTTTAGTATAAATGTACATGGTATTTGTGTACAATCCCCCATAAAATATACACTGCTCAAAAAAATAAAGGGAACACTGAAACAACACAATGTAAGTCCAAGTCAATCACACTTCTGTGAAATCAAACTGTCCACTTAGGTAGCAACACTGATTGACAATCAATTTCACATGCTGTTGTGCACATGGAATAGACAATAGGCGGAAAGCATAGGCAGTTAGCAAGACATCCCCAATAAAGGAGTGGATCTGCAGGTGGTGACCACAGACCACTTCTCAGTTCCTATGCTTTCTGGCTGATGGTTTGGTCACTTTTGAATGCTGGCGGTGCTTCCACTCTAGTGGTAGCATGAGACGGAGTCTACAACCCACACAAGTGGCTCAGGTAGTGCAGCTCATCCAGGATGGCACATCAATGCGAGCTGTGGCAAGAAGGTTTGCTGTGTCTGTCAGCGTAGTGTCCAGAGCATGGAGGCGCTACCAGGAGACAGGTCAGTACATCAGGAGACGTGGAGGAGGCCGTAGGAGGGCAACAACCCAGCAGCAGGACCGCTACCTCCGGCTTTGTGCAAGAAGGGACAGGAGGAGCACTGCCAGAGCCCTGCAAAATGACCTCCAGTGGGCCACAAATGTCCGTGTGGCTGCTCAAACGGTCAGAAACAGACTCCATGAGGGTGGTATGAGGGCCCGACGTCCACAGGTGGGGGTTGTGCTTACAGCCCAACACCGTGCAGGACGTTTGGCATTTGCCAGAGAACACAAGATTGGCAACTTCGCCACTGGTGCCCTGTGCTCTTCACAGATGAAAGCAGGTTCACACTGAGCACATGTGACAGACGTGACAGGGTCTGGAGACACCATGGAGAACGTTCTGCTGCCTGCAACATCCTCCAGCATGACTGGTTTGGCAGTGGGTCAGTAATGGTGTGGGGTGGCATTTCTTTAGGGGGCCGCACAGTCCTCCATGTGCTCGCCAGAGGTAGCCTGACTGCCATTAGGTACCGAGATGAGATCCTCAGACCCCTTGTGAGACCATATGCTGGTGCGGTTGGCCCTGGGTTCCTCCTAATGCAAGACAATGCTAGACCTCATGTGGCTGGAGTCTGCCAGCAGTTCCTGCAAGATGAAGGCATTGATGCTATGGACTGGCCCGCCCGTTCCCCAGACCTGAATCCAATTGAGCACATCTGGGACATCATGTCTCGCTCCATCCACCAATGCCATGTTGCACCACAGACTGTCCAGGAGTTGGGGGATGCTTTAGTCCAGGTGTGGGAGGAGATCCCTCAGGAGACCATCCGCCACCTCATCAGGAGCATGCCCAGGCATTGTAGGGAGGTCATACAGGCACGTGGAGGCCACACACACTACTGAGCCTCATTTTGACTTGTTTTAAGGACATTACATCAACGTTGGATCAGCCTGTAGTGTTCTTTTCCACTTTAATTTTGAGTGTAACTTCACATCCAGACCTCCAGGGGTTGCTTACATTTGATTTCCATTGCTTTTTGTGTGATTTTGTTGTCAGCACATTCAACTATGTAATGAACAAAGTAATTAATACGAATATTTCATTCATTCAGATCTAGGATGTCTTATTTCAGTGTTCCCTTTATTTTTTTGAGCAGCTTATATAATCACTAGGCCAGATTTTGATACAGGTTTTCATAGGAGGCATGAATCTGGACAAATACAATGAAGATCTGCTGTATTTGCTTCTATATCTCAAAAATGGAAATCAACATTTAGATTTTTCTATATTTAATTATACAATATTTATTTTATTACTGAGCCTTCAGTCCATTGTACAATTTCTAACAGCTGGATTATATTCTTAGCCTATTTATTACATTTCACTTTTTAGCAAACACTGACTTCCAAAGAGACTTTTAATTATGAATTAGTAAAAGATACAATATATTGATCTCATACTCCAGGTTCCAGGGTCCTCTATCCAGAGATAAGGTGCAAAGCATTTTAAAGTTATCAAGGAAATACCCTGAGGTCTGAAATCATGTAACCTCGGTTTCACATCCAGTTTTTCCAAAGCCATCTCCCCCGCCCCAAAATAACAGCAACTGTTATAAAACAGCAACTAAAGAAACTAGCAAAGAATATAAAGAAGATTGAATTTATCTTATGTTCCTTATAAATGGAATTCTGGATACAGGGGGCTAGCTGATGATAAAGAGATTGATCCACAGAAGACTTGCTGACAAAATGGTTCCCCTCTCCCTCCAATATGTTCAACAAATGGAAACATAATTGTCTTATCTTGTAATAAAGAAGAATTATGACATTTACCACTTTGTCTCAAGAAAGGCAATATAATTTATAAAGGCTGTGTTGACATGATCTGAGCTATAAATGATGAATTCTGCTGTTTTAAATCAAATGGGATCTCAGATTTCAGTTTATGACGAAACAATAAGTGAAAAATATAGACTTGGCCTGGCCTACACATGGAACACAATGAAGTGGAAATGATGTTGATTCAGTCACTTCTGGTGAGGAATGGTGAACTGATGCTCAATGGATTGTGGGGGACATTATGGCCGAAAAGGCAGCTGGGTGCTGGACCCGGACTGCTGAAAATTCTCTCCGGACTTTGAAGTTAATTAAAAGGATCCTCTCTTGTGGGAAAAACCCTTTTGTTTTCCTTTGAGCTGATAAGAAGACTTCCTTAAAGGAAATGTATGATGTTTGGGTCCAATAGATTTACGAGCTATTTATCTCTTTAATAGAATCAAAAGGTGTTATTGAAGAGGAACAAGCCCCATTGAATAAAACCAAAATTGACTTTAAGGTGGAATTAAAAATTACAGCTCACAAGAAAGAGATGGAAATATTGGATTTACAAATGGAATTGGATGATGACTTAGAAATTTAAAAAGATATATAAATAATAAATCAAAAGAGTGATGTGGATTATTTTCCTTTATTGGAATATAAAGGATTTACTGGAGTTACTATACTGGAATTACAAAAGGACTTTGATGAAGGTGACAAGAATTTCGAGAGAGACAAAGAGTGTTGGAAAGCAGATGGTAGAACTTTATTTGTGGGACTTGAAGATCTCTGGCAGAAAGAAGAAAAAACACAAAATTGGTTTATTTGATCATGGTTAAAATAATAAGGTTATTATCTCTGGTGATGTCTAATGGTCTTTTTGACTGGGATTGGATGATGATGGTTATTGTTGGTAATGTTTAATTGGGTGTAATGGATTAATTTGTAATACCTAAGTTGTTATTTTTGATATATAAAAAATTGGTTACTATTTCTGGTGATTTCAAAAACGACAGAATGCTTTCAGTTCAAATCCAAGGCAAACCATTCAACATCACAGTGATCCAAGTCTATGCCCCAACCACTGATGCCAAAGAAGCTGAAGTTGACCGGTTCTATGAAGACCTACAACACCTTCTAGAACTAACACCAAAAAAAGATGTCCTTTTCATCATAGGGGACTGGAATGCTAAGGTAGGAAGTCAAAAAATAACCGGAATAACAGGCAAGTTCGGCCTCGGAGTACAAAATGAAGCAGGGCAAAGGCTAATAGAGTTTTGTCAAGAGAACACGCTGGTCATAGCAAACACTCTTTTCCAACAACACAAGAGACGACTCTACGCATGGACATCACCAGATGGTCAATACCGAAATCAGATTGATTATATACTTTGCAGCCAAAGATGGAGAAGCTCTATACAATCAGCAAAAACAAGACCTGGAGCTGACTGTGGCTCAGATCATGAGCTTCTTATTGCAAAATTTAGGCTTAAATTGAAGAATGTAGAGAAAACCACTAGACCAATCAGGTATGACCTAAATCATATCCCTTATGAATATACAGTGGAAGTGAGGAATAGATTTAAAGGATTAGATCTGGTAGACAGAGTGCCTGAAGAACTATGGATGGAGGTTCGTAACATTGTACAGGAGGCAGCAACTAAAACCATCCCAAAGAAAAAGAAATGCAAGAAAGCAAAGTGGCTGACTGATGAGGCTTTACAAATAGCTGAGGAAAGAAGGGAAGCAAAAGGCAAGGGAGAAAGGGAAAGATATAAACAACTGAATGCAGAATTCCAGAGAATAGCAAGGAGAGATAAGAAGGCCTTCTTAAATGAACAATGCAAAGAAATCGAGGAAAACAATAGAATGGGGAAGACTAGAGATCTCTTCAAGAAAATCGGAGATATCAAGGGAACGTTTTGTGCAAAGATGGGCATGATAAAGGACAAAAAAGGCAGGGACCTAACAGAAGCAGAAGAGATTAAGAAGAGGTGGCAAGAATACACAGAAGAACTATACAAGAAAGATCTTAATATCCCTGATAAATACGATGGTGTGGTCACTGACCTTGAGCCGGACATCCTAGAGAGTGAAGTCAAGTGGGCCTTAGGAAGCATTACTAACAACAAAGCTAGCGGAGAAGACAGTATCCCAGCTGAGCTATTTAAAATCCTAAAAGATGATGCTGTTAAAGTGCTGCACTCAATATGCCAACAAATTTGGAAAACTCAACAGTGGCCACAGGATTGGAAAAGGTCAGTTTACGTTCCAATTCCAAAGAAAGGCAATGCCAAAGAATGTTCAAACTACCGTACAATTGCGCTCATTTCACATGCCAGCAAGGTTATGCTCAAAATCCTACAAGCTAGGCTTCAGCAGCATGTGAACCGAGAACTACCAGAAGTGCAAGCTGGGTTTCGAAGAGGCAGAGGAACTAGAGATCAGATTGCCAACATTCGCTGGATCATGGAAAAAGCAAGAGAGTTCCAGAAAAACATCTACTTCTGCTTCATTGACTACACTAAAGCCTTTGATTGTGTGGATCACAACAAACTGTGGCAAATTCTTAAAGAGATGGGAGTACCAGACCACCTTACCTGTCTCCTGAGAAACCTGTATGTGGGTCAAGAAGCAACAGTTAGAACCGGACATGGAACAACCGACTGGTTCAAAATTGGGAAAGGAGTACGACAAGGCTGTATATTATCACCCTGCTTATTTAACTTATATGCAGAGTACATCATGAGAAATGCCGGGCTGGATGAATCACAAGCCGGAGTTAAGATTGCCGGGAAAAATATCAACAACCTCAGATATGCAGACGATACCACCCTAATGGCAGAAAGTGAAGAGGAACTAAAGAGCCTCTTGATGAGGGTGAAAGAGGAGAGTGCAAAAGCTGGCTTGAAACTCAACATTAAAAAAACTCAGATCATGGCATCTGGTCCCATCACTTCCTGGCAAATAGAAGGGGAAGAAATGGAAGCAGTGACAGATTTTATTTTCTTGGGCTCCAAGATCACCGCAGACGGTGACTGCAGCCATGAAATTAAAAGATGCTTGCTCCTTGGAAGGAAAGCTATGGCAAACCTAGACAGCATATTAAAAAGCAGAGACATCACCTTGCCGACAAAGGTCCGTATAGTTAAAGCTATGGTTTTTCCAGTAGCAATGTATGGCTGTGAGAGTTGGACCATAAGGAAGGCTGAGCGCCGAAGAATTGATGCTTTCGAGCTGTGGTGCTGGAGAAGACTCTTGAGAGTCCCTTGGACTGCAAGGAGGTCAAACCAGTCAATCCTAAAGGAAATCAACCCTGACTGCTCATTGGAAGGACAGATGCTGAAGCTGAAGCTCAAATACTTTGGCCACCTAATGAGAAGAGAGGACTCACTGGAAAAGACCCTGATGCTGGGAAAGACTGAGGGCAAAAGGAGAAGGGGACGGCAGAGGATGAGATGGTTAGATAGCATCACCGATGTAATGAACATGAATTTGAGTAAACTCCGAGAGACAGTGGAGGACAGGAAGGCCTGGCGTGCTATGGTCCATGAGGTCACGAAGAGTCGGACACGACTGAACGACTGAACAACAACAACAACAATTTCTGGTGATGTTTAATGGTTTTTTTGATTGGGGCTGGATGAAGATGGTTATTTTTGGCAATGTTTAATTGTTTTTTTTAAATTGTGACTGGACTTTGATTATTGGAAGAAAGGGATTAGGGGGGAATTTGTTTAAATGGAAATGGAGATATAAATATTTAAGTTCTTATTTCTGATAACCCTTATTGGGCTTTGGCTGATTAATAAGGAGAGCTGAAGATTTAAAGATGGACTTATAGAAAATGGGATGAGGTATGGAATGAAGAAGTGTTTGGTTGTTTTTTAAAAGACAGTGATAAGTTGTTGATGTTGACTATACTTGCTGGGGATGAAGGGGGAAGTTTCTTCTATTTTTTTCTTTCTTCTTGCTTTTTTTAATCATTATTTATTTAATTTTTATCCCACCTGTATTATTTTTATAAATAACTCAAGGTGGCGAACATACCTAATACTCCTTCCTCCTCCTATTTTCCCCACAACAACAGCCCTGTGAGGTGGGTTGGGCTGAGAGAAAGTGACTGGCCCAAGGTCACCCAGCCGGCTTTCATGCCTAAGGCAGGACTGGAACTCACAGTCTCTTGGTTTCTAGCCCATTGCCTTAACAACAGACCAAACTGCCTTTTCCTTTCCTTTGCTTTTTTTTCTGCGATAGATAGATAGTATTTCTGTATTATGTTGTATCAGTTTTATTTTTTTATATAATCCTCAATAAAGTTATTTAAAAAAAGGAAATGATGTTGATTCGCTCATTTATATTCTCCTTATTCTAATAAAAAAGTTCCCCAAATGACTTACAATTTCTATAACACATTAAAGCCAAATATAAATGCAGACATCATTTACTTGAAATCAAGTGCTTCCCTGTGCCAAAAAAAAGAAAGGTACAAAGCAGGAGCTAATTACTTTTATTTCTGTTCTTCCAGTTCAGGAAATGGCTCTTAGCTTACAAAAGCAAATGCGAAGATAGAGTGGGGAAAGTGTGTGTAGGAGGAAAGGTGATAAGCAAACGGTATGGGGGGGGGGGGAAGCGTAGGCAACATTTGGAGATTGGCAGCTATTACAAGCAGGCAAGAGGACTATCAATCAACTGCCAGGACCACAAGCTAAGGTGAGCAGCGTATCCTGGTGGGAGTCCTGCCTGGAGCTTTGCCGGGAGCTCAGTAGAAATTAGAAGAACAACCACACTAAGGCAGCACCTCAACCTAACTAGTGTAGGAATGTTTGGAAGAAGGCAAAGGTTGTATGCCACTTTACAAACTTTTGCTTGAACTAAGTATTAAAGGAGTGAGTATTAAAGACATATTTACATGGCAACATCACCTTGCAAGTCCTAGAACAGGGCTTTCTAAAGTTTTCCTGCGGCGACACACCAACGGTGGCGCGCGAGAAAACCTGGAAGTGCCACTGCTGCGGCAGCGCGCAAAAACCTGGAAGTGCCACTGCTGCGGCAGCACACAAAAACCTGGAAGCGCCGCAACTGCAGCAGCGCACAAAAACCTGGAAGTGCCGCCGCTGCCACTTTCGGTTTTTGCGCACCGCTGCGGCTGTGGTGCTTTCGGATTTTTGCGTGCCGCCATTGGTGTATCCGAGGGAAAACCTGGAAGCACTGATGGCCCGCTGCCGCCGTGTGCGTGGTGGCAGCGCGCCATCAGCACTTCCGGGTTTTGACGTGACACACCTGGGACCCTGTCGTGTGTAGGTGCAGAAATAACACGCCGAGGCAGGGAATCCAGTCTCTAGTGTTTATTGCATATCCTACTACCAGAAATCCTGCTAAACTGAGAGTGCCCGAAGAAGGCCAAGGATATGAGTCCAACCTAGGGTAGAGCTTTCCTGATGCGTTTGGGAGAGAAGGCGAGGCTTTCTGAGCTACGTACCCGTTTGACTGACAAGGGCAAGCTTCTCCCTCCTCCCTCCTGTGTCTCCCTGACAGACCCGCAGGTGACACACTTTTGTGTCGCGATGCACGGTTTGGAAAGCTGTGTCCTAGAAGGATGGAGAGCAATAGTCTGTTGTTGGGGAAGGTGTGTGCTGCAATAAAGCATTGTACCAATTGAAGAGAACAGACTTAACCATACTTTCAACTGGGAAACTGTGAGCATCTTAAACCAAGCCAAATCCAAAAATGCTAGAGAATTCCTGGAAGCTTGGCACTCAGACAAAGCAGCCATCAACAGACACATAGAGGTAAACAACATTTACATACCATTCATAAGAGACAATAGAAAAGCCAGAAGACCTCTTTGACAGCAATCAACAAGATAGGCAAAGATTAACTGCAAGATTAGCAGCAGAGGAGCAATCAAACAACACAATAGACCCTAATCAAGGAACTATTAACTCAGTCAATCAACCAAGCAGCAAACAACAACCCAATCAAGATACTACCAAGGAGAGTACAACACCCCCCACCAACACAGGCAGGACAAGCCAGGGTATATAAACAGAGAACAAGTTCCACTCCCTTTTCGCACTGAAGATGTGTCTGCAAGAAAACAACAAGGCTCAGAGAGCACCATGGACTCCACATAAAGCATTGTGTACAGAACTGCTATGCTGTGGTGTGTCCAGTCCTTGGAAAGCAAAGAACCCTCACACTGTATTCCTTGACTTTTATTACTAGAGCTTGCAGATCCTTTTTCATTTTTGGCTATCAGGGTAGTATCATCAGCATAACACAGCTTACTGAAGTTTCTTCCTCCAATTTTAAAACCATGCTAATTACTGATTATCCCATAGTTACAGTATAAAACTTATTATCTCTTGCTTTTTAGGCAGAATTGGAAAGTTAACTATAAGAATTATTTGTAAGAATTGTAAAATTTTCTAAAGAACATATTTGAATCCTAAATTTATAATGAATAATAGGCATGGGGCAACAAAGGCTGTAAAAATATCAAATAGGAATGTAAAGTTTCTGATTTCAGTCCAGACACCATGTGTTAGAAGACTCATTGAAATCACGATAAAGAAATCCCACTATCTTCAGTGGGCCAGCTCTGAGCATGAATAAATCACTACTTAATCTCCTATTTGTAAAATGATAAAAAAATTAAGCACTTTTTATAAATTAGAGGGTTGGAAGTAGGCAGGGAAAGAGCCATTTAGTGAACTGGAAGAACAAAAATAAAAGCAATTAGCTCCTGATTATTGGTTTGTAAGAACTAATTATACAGAATTAGGCTTGCTTGCTTTATCTGTATGCACATGTTGTTTTGTTTGCTAAGGGAACATTAATTATACTAGCACATTTTCTCTCATTATGAAAGTCTAAACCTCCCTTTAACTGGAAGTAGTGATCAGAAAAAGAAAGTAATGCAATTTGCAGATGATAATCTTGGGGAAATAGTGATCATTCTTGCCTTTTAGTACTCTCATTGCTGAAATCCTGAACCTACCACTAGAATGAAAAATTGCTGAAACACAGCAGATAAGCGTAGGAAAACCCTGCCAAGAGAGAGTTTCTCTATTCCCTTCTTTCTTCGCTGTAGTCCACGTGTCCTAGAAGCAATTCTTGAAGTAACCATTCACTGAAGTACTTAGCTGAAATACAGCAGCTGTGAACTTTCAGCTTGAAATTTGGGAAGAGTGTCCAAATCATAGCATTGCATAAAAAAAAAAAAAAAAGCAAATGGTTTGTTGATAATGACACGGTGCTGGATTTCTTTCTTTTTTTCTTTTTTCTTTTGCCCGGTTAGCTGCAAAGGTAGTCAGCAGGCCACTGGGTAAAGACCTATAATCATTTCAGGGCCATTCTTCACTGTCCCGAGGGCCACAGAAAATGAAACAATGGTGCTCTACACTTAAGTAGGAAACACTTAGAAATAATTCTGTCAACCTCATAGCTAAACCTATTCCACAGACAGCTCGGACTTGAACAGGATTGCTAGACAGAGGGCGGACAATCCGGCCTAACACATTCAGACTTTTGAGATCTCTATTCTTGAAGCTGCCTTCAGAAGCTGGTGGAAAGACAGGAGAAAGAACCTCCTTTCACTCCAGAGGAAACTATGACATATTCTGTGGATAAAATTTAGGAAGATTAACCAACCAATACCTGCTTCCCTTTTCTTTGTTTGTTTGTTTACTTTCAATTTATTTTCTAAGTAAAGTGAATTGCAGGATTAAAACCTTAGAACTTCAAAATTCTTGCTGTACTATACTAAGCACATGAAACATTTCTGATAGTGGGGACAAATGTGACTCACACATGTTAGGAGAATATGAAATTATGAACCACAATTAGACAAGAGAAAAGCTACCCTCTGTGTCCAATCAGCTCATGAGGGGATGCTCTGGGTTACCCCCACTAGGAGGGTAAGGGGGTATGGGTAGGCTGTCCATACATCCCGTTTTGAATGGGACAGTCCCATTTTTTAAACAATTCCCGACCGTCCCGTCGTTTTAATCAAAATGTCCATTTTGTCCCGTTCTCAATGAGCGGCAAGGCTTTGTTAGATGGAGTGCGTGTGTGCGTATGGGTGCGTGCAGGCGTGCATGCACGCGGGTCCCATTTCTGTCTCAAGGAAATATGGTTAGCCTAGGTATGGGCATAAAAATAGGCCTTTTCTATAGCTGTCCTGTCCCTATGGAATATGCTGTCCCTGGCAATCTGTAATGTCCCAATGCAAAGCAACTAAGAATTGACTTTTTAAGAGAGTGCTTAGAGATTAAGAGTGATGCACTGGATTTATTTTTAACCCTTATGTAATCTTATTTTTGAGATTTGTTATCATTGTTGTTATTATTGTTATGCTTTTTGATTACTATTATTCTTGTCAGTTTTATGTTTTTCTTATTTAATATTAGCAATTCAGAGCCTTTGGAGCAAAGCTAAATATAAATGCTAGTAAATTAATAAAATAAATACATGTATAAGAGATTAATGAAAGAGCCTTACCTCTCTGCAAACATGCACTTATCATGGTAGGACCCCCAATACATCCCATCAGCATTGAGATTGCTCAAATGACTTTGGGGTGCTGATACTTCAGCACTGATGTCTGCAGATGAAAGTATCAGTCTCACCTGATAGATTTCCAAATGTTATCTCACTGTTCTGGATTTAAAAAATGTTTCAACCCCTTTTGCCTAGGTAACGGTTCCTGCATATCTCCATCAAGATAATCTTCCTTACTCTCTAGAGCAGAGCTTTCCAAACTTTTCATGTTGGTGACACACTTTTTAGACCTGTATCATTTCGCGACACACTCTTACAGCAGGGCACAAGGCAGGCACTAGGACCTGCGCGGAATCACAGCAGGTTTGGAGGCAGCCAGGCACAAGGCAGGCACTAGGACCTGCGCGGAATCCTGGCAGGGCTCCGAGGCAGCAGCAGCCGCGACACACCCAAACACTGCAGCCAACACACTAACGTGTCCCGACACACAGTTTGGAAAGCTCTGCTCTAGAGAAAGACTTTCATGCATGCATTCGCTTCCCTGTGAACAAGAATCCCGATGCTGCAGGGTCCCAACTGCACTTAAAGGCTTTCTCTGGCAAGTGTTAGCATTGCAGCAGTGTCTGCAGTGGGGATGAAAAAAGCTAAGATAGCGCTTGTGGCAGCACATTCAAAGCCCCTCCAGCATCAGTGTTGCATTCGCATAAAAAGGGATGGGGCTGTCATTCCACTGTCATGATGTTCAGGTTGACTTTTTTGGCCACCCCTGGCTTTTTTGACCTACCCCCATGGATGCACTGAAGTATGGATGTAGTGCCAGATTTAGACTTGGTGAGGCCCTAAGCTATATAAAGCTTGGAGGCCCCTTGTTAAAAAGTTCCATCAGAAGGTCTCACAAAAAATTGAAAACATATATATGCCTTTTAATTACATATAAAACCATTTTAAAACTACACATTAAAAATTGCTACACAAGATTTTAAATACTATAGTACTCATAAAGCCCTAAGGTGTTGCTTGTTTAATTTATGCCTAAATCTAGTACTGCCATGGGTTAAAACGTCTAGGTTAATGAATAGCCTTTCTTGCTTCTTCCATATCCCCTGTAACAATTTGCCTAATGAAGGGTTCTGGAGAAATCAAAACATTACACTTTCTTTTATTTTGATTAGTTGTAATAAAAGTGTTACCCAATTATGGTAAAAAGGTAAAGGTTCCCCCCACACATTTGTGCAGTCGTGTCCGACTCTAGGGGCCGGTGCTCATCTCCGTTTGTTAGCCGAAGAGCCAGCGTTGTCCGAAGATGCTAGGTTGGTAAGAGCTGGGGCGAGTGCGGGAGCTCACTCCGTCACACGGGGCTAGGGATTCGAACCTCTGAACTTGCGATCTTCCGATCAACAAGCCTGGCGTCTTACCCGCTGAGCCATCACGCCCCTACATCCCAATTATGTCCCAATTTATATATTTATAATATTTATTATAAGTATTTATAATATATAAATATATAAATATAATATATAAATATATAAATATATATAAATATATAAGTATTTATATATAATAAATACATCCCAATTATGGAGTTTGGGTTTTTCCCCCCTCAGGAGCCAATATGGCTATGATGCCTTCCAAAATTGTTATTGCTCTGCTGCTCTTCATCCTGATTGTTTTCCATTCGCATTTAAAAGGATTAGCTAACTAGCTTTTTAAAACTCATGAATGGATTATGAGAAGGTCATACAAGTGGAGATCATGTTGTTTGCAATGTTTAGAGGTCACTGTTGTTGTATTATGCCAGAATCTTGAATGTTTCCAGCCTAGGTTTTAAACTGAGTCAGGCTCTCATCAAGCTATATTTGGTTAGACAGGAAGGCAGAATTTCTGCAGAGCTCAGTCTATATACCTGTTTTTATTAAAAACATTTTTATAACATTATATTATGCCATGAACAGTTCATCTGATTTTTCCTAAATGCCCGAAGAATCACACACTGCTGTTTTTTTAAACATAATTGGCAAACAATCCGAAGTATTGACTTTTACACTATTAATTTTGATAAGCTGCTGACAGTCCAAAAAACTTAACCCAGGTTTTATTTTGTACGGGTGAGATGCTATATTTTGAATCAAATGTTGGTTTCAGGCAAACTTCAAAGGTAGCGTAATACCGAGCACATCAAATAGTTAGGTATAAATCTGAATGCCTTGGAAATAGCCACTGCTGATACACTAGATATAATTGTACAAATATGGTCTTTACAACAGCTACTGGTGGGAATTCAATGATAGCTGAGGCTTGAATGGCCTCCATGAAGGCTTGCTTGTGGTTGAAGGTGTTTCTGCATGATAACAGATCATAGCACTACACAATCAAGGGACTGGGTGAAGCTTTTCTGTCTTTGGAGACCTTGGTGCTCTCTGAACATGATTGTTTGCTTGCAGATGTTTCATTACCCGACTAGATAACATCATCAGTGCAATGAAACATCTGCAAGGAAACAACCAAGCTCAGAGAGCACCAAGGACTCCACAGTTCAACCTTGAGCTACATATATTCTTTTCTGTCTTTTTCTCCTTAACATATTTGATGTGGTAAGAAAAAAAGAAGAAGACATGGTTAGGCAAGAATGGAGAATCTCAAAGTTTCTGTGAATAAAATTGCCCCTCTCTCCAAAACTTCATTTGAAGTAATTTGAATTTCTGCATTTTTTGTATCATCCATCCTTATAATCATGCGTGTGAAGTTTCTAATTTATGATGTGGATCCTCCACATTGTGTGCCCCCCTCCCGCCCATTTTTAACTCATATTATCATAGCTGATGGCCAAACGTGGGAATAGTTGGGATTCAATCCATTAGTCCAATAGTGCTGGGGTCCTTTTTAGATTTCCATAGAAAAGGTCCAACATATCTGGACATCCCTGGGAATCCCTGTGTACTCTAGTTTATGTACAGTACACTAAAATATAAGGGGCATGGTGGCTCAGCGGGTAAGACGCCAGGCTTGTCGATCAGAAGATCGCAAGTTCGGAGGTTCAAATCCCTCGCCCTGCATGCGGAGTGAGCTCCCACACTAGCTCCAGCTCTTGCCAACCTAGCAATTCGAAAGCATGCAAATGCAAGTAGATTAATAGGTACCACTTCGGTGGGTAGGTAACAGCGTTCCGCACGTGTCATGCGGCCACATGACCGTGGAAGCGTCTTTGGACAACGCTGGCTCTTTGGCTAACAAACGGAGATGAGCACCGGCCCCTAGAGTCGGACACGACTGCACAAATGTGCGGGGGGAACCTTTAACTTTTTTTTACACTAAAATAATATGGATGACTTAGTCCTTTTTCATTACTCATTCCTATGCTCTTATTGGTGACAGAGAAACAGGAAGTGAAAGAATTACACCCTCTTTCTGCAGGGACATTATATCTGGCTCACAGCAAATATTTGGTGTGAATAAATAAAAATTAGCACAAATAAAATAAGATATAGGAAGGGGCACTCTTGCAATCATATGCTGGGAGTCAGTTCCTCCAAGAATATTAGCATTCAAAAAGCATTCACTGAAATCAAAACCAGGCCAACAGAACATATGGCCCTTGGATTTCTCTTAGATGAGGTCATTGTAAACTATGATCTCTCCAAGAAAAGTTTTCCCCCTACAGACATTTACACTCCACTCTCAGACTTTAGTCATGATGCATAGAATGAAATTATTACACTCCCAGCCCTTTGGATAGTCTCATTCCTAGTCTCTCTATTCTATTCTGGGAAAATATCCACAGCCTTCTAGAATGTCTAACAGACTGAAGCCAAAATCAACTTTTATGACTGCTTTTATACATGCGTTGGAGTTTTTTCATGTCTCACACTGACAGCATTCTAATAATAATAATAATCACCATCATCATCTCCTCCTCCTCCTCCTCTATTATTGTTGTTGTTGTTGTTGCTATTGCTATTATTTTTTTGTTTATAATGTGTGTAAGGCATAATGTTGCTATTGGGATAAGTGACACTTAGTAAGAATTGGTAACAATCAAAATGAATCCCCTCAAATATGGATTTTTAAAATTTTGTTTTTCATGGACCATTACAACATTGGACTCTTATCAGAGTTTACCATGTGACAATCTTTGATTTTGTCAGGGAAGAGGCAAAAGAGAAAAGGAAAAAGATGATCCACAAGTATAGCACTTTGAGTATAATTTAACAGGCTGGATCATTCTGTACCTTTTTTCATTTAACCTTCTTTTTCAAGAGATTTTCAAGAGATGTTGATTGATTTTCTGAATCACTGATTTTTGCCAGAGCTATGGGTGGTAATCTAGCCCAGGGACTAGATTGTTTTCTCGATCTCAACTCTTTCTTATCCAGATGCATCTTTGTTTTTATTTAGTAAAAGCTAAAGTCATCATGGACTTTATATTGAGCATTATTTTTTTTTAAATGATGGCTACAACTGACTTAATAAAAACAGTCAGCTGCTGTCTTCCTAATACTCTAGAGCAGGTTTGTAAGTTTTGTGAAACTTGAAATTTAAATTAAAGAATAAAATTTTCATCAATGTACTTTTTTCTTTCCTTTTATTGTAGGTAAAATGTATAGTCTCAGAGTTTCATTTTTAATGAGATTGTATTTTACAGGAAAGGCTCAAAGAACACCTTTTGTTTGACAAACAAACTTGATTTTTATGAAGATCACAATTTTTAAAGCAAATGTGATTTTCTTTTCCATGCTTTCCAATACTTTTATGATGAAAATAGGGACATATTTATTTAATACATGTCAATGAAATTAAAGCCAACTCATGAAATCATGTATTATGTATTATTTAATGAGTAAGCTGTGCTCTGATTAACATGTATTATACAAATACCAAACACTAAAAATTAAACAAAACAACAGATGTAGCATTTAATCTAATTAGTACATTCTAAAAGATTTGCAAGAATGTCTGGTGGATTTAGGGGGAAAGTACCAAAAGTTATACCTTCAAAAATGTGGATTTCCTCTGCAAATTTACTGAAAAGAACTGGTCACTTTTGTAAAGTCTGAAAGGAACTGTGAAAGTGGGAGGGCACTGTTTGTTCATTCAGCCTAAAACAAATTCTTATAGATCAGCACAACGAGTAAATCCAACATCAGTGATACCTAATGTTAGATGATGAAATGAGGAATAAATTAAAACAATTGTGGTATCAAATTAATAACAGGTGTTATAAGTCATCCTGTCTAAAAAGGGCAATGGACAAATAGGATGTCATAATCAAAAATATATCCTTTCCAAATTCCCATCCACCTAATTTCAGGTGGCAGGAAGAAATGGAAGAAAACAAATGATAACCAAAGAATGTAATAAATGCTTAACAGAATGTCCAGACTCCCAATAGACTTGATTTTAGTCACAACAGTTATAATTCAAGCATACACAGCAAAATTTATTTGGATAGAGAGTTATGGAGGGATGACAAGGAAGCAGCATTCAGAATTTATGTATTGTTACATAGATGCACATTAGATTCAACATGTGTCTGCCCTTCATTATATTAAGGTATCCTAACAATTTTTTAAAAAAGAAAAAAATAGGGGAAAAACAGGAATAAAGGTTAATTATAGACTGTCCCGTTTAAACTGTCCCATTTAAACAAGGTTGTAATCCTTTTTTGCCACCCATTTTTCAAGGAGTAAATTCCACTGAACTCAGAACTACTGCTCTGAAAAGCGTTCATAGGATGAGTATGTGTGAATATATTCAAGCACATCTTTTAAAAATCTCACCTTTGATTCTTAACCATTTGGAGATGGCAAACCTCATGCTCTCATGCTCTGTCTGCATTAATGTGACTTTTACATTTGTAGGGTAATAAGTCAAAAATTTGGTGATGAAAGAAGAGGTCAGAGAGACAGACCACTGTGAGTCTATTCCCCATTCAGCCACAAACTTCCTCTGTATTTAATACTTCCCATCTGTAAAATCCTAGCCTTGTGCTCATGGGTGACGTGAGACTAAATGAATTCATATTTGTGCAGTACATATGGATATGTTTGGATTCCCCAGTAAAGACAAACTATGAATATTATTATTTCCATGGCAATAGGCAGTGTTATCAAAAGTACAATTTTATGGTTTCATTTTGAGATATCACCAAAATGCTGAAAGGTTGAACAATTCTTAAATTAAAAACTCACCTGTGAGGAAGAAACTTCTTTTAGAGTAAACACTTTTTTCTAGTTTCACCTGGTGATCTATACCTATACCTGTACCTATACCTATAACTGTACCTGTACCTGTACCTGTACCTATACCTGTAAGGGGCGTGGTGCCTCAGTGGGTAAGACGCCAGGCTTGTTGATCGGAAGATTGCAAGTTTGGAGGTTCAAATCCCTAGCCCCACGTGACGGAGTGAACTCCTGCACTCGCCCCAGCTCTTGCCAACCTAGCAATTCGAAAGCATGCAAATGCAAGTAGATGAATAGGTACCACTTCGGTGGGTAGGTAACAGCGTTCCGCATGCGTCATGCCGGCCACATGACCGCGGAAGCGTCTTCGGACAACACTGGCTCTTTGGCTAACAAACGGAGATGAGCACCGGCCCCTAGAGTCAGACACGACTGCACAAATGTGCGGGGGGAACCTTTACCTTTTTTATACCTATGCCTATGCCTATGCCTATACTTATCTTAAAAAGGTACCTTTGTTACAATAAACTTGATTGGCAGTGAATTAAAGAATAAAGAATGTGTTGAACATATGGTGAATAATGCCTGTTTGCCCTATAGTTAGCTTATATGTATACAGGTAGTCCTCGGTGAATGATGGTAATTGGGACTGGAATTTCTATCGCTAAGTGATGCAGTCATAAAGCACATCACATGACCGCATCACTTAGCATTTGCAATCCTGGCAGTCCCCATTGTCATTGTTAACCAAATCCCACCGGTCGTTAGCTGAGGACCCACCCCGATCCAAGCCATTCCTGGCTTGGTCCTCCCAGCCCCGAGCCTCAGTAAGGTATGGGGCTGCCTCCTCTGTGTCCTCTTGAACTCCCCCCACCTGCCTATCTCCCCCATCTCTGCCCTTTTGGCCTCCCGCCTACCTGCTGAGACTGGATGGGGAATGAAGGATAAAACATGATGACAGCTATAGGTTTTGGGGAAGCAGCAAGGGCAAAATTTCTGAAAGCTTATTTCAGCAGGCATGTGGCTGCTTGAAAATTATACTACTGAAGTTTTATACTGGAGTTTCCACTTCCTCCAAGCATTCCTCTTAAGACACACAATATCTATTCAGAATGAAGTGCAACTTTAAGGAGGGAACTAATTAGTGGATACCATGGCAACACTATTTAAATGATATTAAAGGCAAAACTGAAGTACTTTGGCCACATAATGAGAATCCAGGATACCCTGGAGAAGATGCTGATGCTAAGTGGAAGGCAAAAGGAAGAGGGGCCGACCAAGGGCAAGATGGATGGATGGTATTCTGGAGGTGACGGACTCAACCATTGGGGAGTTGGGGATGGTGACGGCCGACAGAAAGCTCTGGCGTGGACTGGTCCATGAAGTCACGAAGAGTCGGAAGCGACTGAACAAATAAACAATAACAAATGGCAACACTTATATTTTAATTGTATATTTTCTAGAGTTAAACTCCTTATTAGGAAATGGAATTAGCTGTCAAATTTGTGATTCATGCTTTAGTAAACTTCCCAAAATATTTGCCCATAAAAATAGATGTTCTGTTAAGTCAGAGCTTTCCAAACTATGTGTCGTGACACAAAAGTGTGTCGTCACACACAGTCTGGTGTGTCGCCACACAACCTGGAAGCGCTGATCATCTTTAGCGCTTCCAGGTTTTCCCGCGGCTACACACCAACGCCGGTGATACACATCAACGCCGGTTGGTGTGTCGCCGCGGGAAAAACTTTGGAAAGCCCTGTGTTAAGTAGTGCTGCAACTGTGTTTCAAAAGCTTGGTAGAAAACTCAAATGTTACTATTTTATACCATGGGAGGGAAAAAAGTTTTTTTATATATATATAACACCTTCCTTCCTTCCTTCCTTCCTTCCTTCCTTCCTTCCTTCCTTCCTTCCTTCCTTCCTTCCTTCCTTTCCAAAGTTTTCCCGTGGCGACACGCCAATGGCGGCGTGCAAAAACCCAGAAGCGCCACCGCCGCTTTTGGTTTTTGCGCAATGCCGTTGCTGCGGCGCTTTCGGATTTTTGCACGCCGCTGTTGGTGTGTCGCCGTAGGAAAACCTGGAAACGCTGATGGCCCACTGCCGCCGTGTGTGCAGTGGCGGCGCACCATCAGCACTTCCGGGTTTTGACACGACACACCTGGGCCCCACAGGCGACACAATTTTGTGTCGCAACACACAGTTTGGAAAGCTATCATCATCTCCCAGATTTTTTAAAAAGTTCACAATAACTAGAGATATCAGCACTTCTTAGTAATAGTCATACATTATTTACTACTGACACAAAATGTGACTGTTCTCTTGCCCTCTCTAAATATCAACCCTGCTAAATCCTCAAGAAATAATTGCAGCATAAGCTTTTTCCATCTTGCAAGGGAAATACAAGTCAATGTGTTAGCTTTAATCTTAATTTTTAAAAAATATGATCTTCATATAGTTTCCCCTGCCTTCTTAGGGGCATTTGTCCTTTGCCAGAATGGAGTATCTTAAAACTTGGCTACAGTACTGTTATAAAAATGGGTTTCTGCCATGGTCTTGAACAAAGCAAACAGTAATACAAACTTTCTGATGATAGAATCAACTTTAAATAAATCTGATGTTGAATGATGGGGAAGAATTTCTGCCCGTCCCTTGTGATATAATGCTTCACTGTCTACAGGAAATGAGAAATATCCTTGAAAATATTCAGATATTTTTGGAAAGGCGTAAATTTAGCCCAAATCTTTCTTAATCAATGCACAGCCATTGTTTTCTGTAGGATATGATCACTGACAACTCTTGATTACTTAAACTCTTAACAGAGAATATTAAACGTTTCGGTCTATGTTTGATTAAAATTATCACAGTACAGAGAATAGCTGATAATTCCTCCCCAAAGACATTTCCTTTAAAGTGCTGAGATCAAGCCACTGAAGCCATAATGAACCTGTTTTTCTCATTACATTTGTATTTTGTTCCTTTCTTTTTAATTCATAGATTATGATGTCAAGATGAAGTCATTGCTTAAGCATGAAAATAAAGACTTCTAGGCTCCATACCAGTATTTACTAATTTTTGTTTAAGAAATTGCCTCTTGCATGGATACAGAATAATCTGTATGTCTGGATTTTTTATTGTGGTGGTGGTACAGATGTGGAATGTACACTTGTATAACCAGGACATCTCACTGATAAAATATCTTTTATAAAAGGAAGGGTGGGTTCGTATTGGCAGCTTGCTGGTGAAATTTGCCTCTATTGTTACAGGCTAGGATCCAAAGTAAGGTTAATGATGGAAACTTTAGCTTGCATTTCTCAAACAGCAGCCTCCAGTTTCTTAAGAGCACACATGCATAAATCCCTTTAATGTACTTTGTTATACAGTATAGCATGAGGGTCTGATCAAAATAGAAGGGGGAAAATAGAACCATTTCATTGGACATGGTGAAGTCTATAAAAGACCTTTGGATCCCAGCCATAGCTCTGCAGTAGGTTCATCATAGCTTTTTGTCTTTATATCACAGCTAGAAGTTTCAGAATGTTTTTCACCTAATTTTTCCCATTGAAACACTATGTAGAGAGTTCTAGAATAGAATGTAGCTACTAGCTGGTTCTATCTTCTTGACTGTCAGAGCATAGAGAAATACAGCTTCCATTATCGAGTCTAATTATCAAAACATTTATTCCCTTGCTCATCCATAAACAGGACTGTTGAAAAATGAAGTAATTTCTAACAGACTAAGATGCGAATGCAGTTAAAAGATTGATCGACTGTGGCAGACACAATAATGTGTCATATTAGTCCACATTGTTCTCTAAAATACAGTAGAATTTTTCCCAGCTCCTCTTTTTAAAGTTGCTCTTCATTGTATTGCCTGAGTCATCTAAATATTGTGTTTGTTTCTAGAAAGAGCATTTTTTGCACTTCCCCAAAGCTTTCCAAACTACAGAATAATGGCTGCACAGTGATTTGAATTTTTTGCAGGAAAACCACTAATAGGCTTAATAAGCTTATTTTTTTAAAAAATTAAAAGCTCTCAAACTGTGAAAAAGAGGCAAAAATTCCATCTCTGCTTTTTTGGTATTGTGTCACTGCCACATCTATGATCCCTGGCTTTGAAAATACCATGCATTGTGGTTAGCTACAAAATATTGCTTGCCTTGGTCAATAATGTAGTCAAACAAACAGCATGGGATGAATATAATTACTGGATGGTGAAATTTCCTATAAGACATATCTTAACTTTATTAAAAGACTAAATGTAAAGGTTAACCTTCACCCAATAAAGAAATGGTTTATACTTCAGGGGAGAATGTGGTCACTGTAGCAATAAAAACTGTTGCTTTTATGAATAAGATTTTAAAGTTGTAGTGAGTTATATCATCTAAAAGTTGGAATATACTTGGAGGTCATCTAGTTCAACCTATAGGCTTCCTATCAACTTGGTTACTCTCCTCTCATTATGCTGCTATTTGTAATATCCTTCTTAAAGGACAGTCCCTAGAACTGGAAACAATATTCTAGATGCAGTCTGATTAATGAAGAAAAGAGAGGAATTATTACTGTTGATATTGCCAATATATTTCTTTGTATGTATGCAGACACCTTTTAGCATGTTCTGCTGTCCAGTATGGTCCCTCCACATCCAATAATTGTGCCTTTGATTTTTCCTGCCCAAATTTAGGACTTAGTATCTCTTCCTGTTGAAATTCTTATTGGTGATTTCTGCCAATTGCTTAGGCTTGTCCAGATTCTTCTGAAATCTTGATATTATTCTCTATAATATTTGCTATTCCTTCATCTTTGTGTCATCTGCAAAGTTGGCAAAAATATTTTCTAACTCCTCATCCAAGTAATTTGTAAATATGTAGTCAACTAAACTGGTTACTGTACCAAATACCAAGATCAGGTTGGTTTGGCATGAGTTATTTTTAATAAACCCATGCTGGTTCTTGCTCAGCAGTGCATTTTATTCTAAATACACACAAACTGACACTTTACTAAACTGTTATAATTTTGCCTGCTATTGACATCAAAAGCCATGGTATTCCCTGTGACACTTTATGGAAGCGAAGGTTGGACTTTGAAGAAGCAGGATAGGAAGAGTATTGATGCCTTTGAACTTTGTTGTTGGAGAAGACTCCTGGGAATACCATGGTTTGTTGTTGTTTATTCGTTCAGTCGTTTCCGACTCTTCGTGACTTCATGGACCAGTCCACGCCAGAGCTTTCTGTCGGCCGTCACCATCCCCAGCTCCCCAATGGTTGAGTCCGTCACCTCCAGAATATCATCCATCCATCTTGCCCTTGGTCGGCCCCTCTTCCTTTTGCCTTCCACTTTCCCTAGCATCAGCTTCTTCTCCAGGGTATCCTGTCTTCTCATTATGTGGCCAAAGTACTTCAGTTTTGCCTTTAATATCATTCCCTCAAGTGAACAGTCTGGCTTTATTTCCTGGAGTATGGACTGGTTTGATCTTCTTGCAGTCCAAGGCACTCTCAGAATTTTCCTCCAACACCACAGTTCAAAAGCATCTATCTTCCTTCGCTCAGCCTTCCTTATGGTCCAGCTCTCGCAGCCATAGGTTACTACAGGGAATACCATTGCTTTAACTATGCGGACCTTTGTTGTCAGTGTGATGTCTCTGCTCTTAACTATTTTATCAAGATTTGCCATTGCTCTCCTCCCAAGAAGTAGACGTCTTCTGATTTCCTGGCTGCAGTCAGCGTCTGCAGTAATCTTTGCGCCTAGAAATACAAAGTCTGTCACTGCCTCCACTTTTTCTCCCTCTATTTGCCAGTCATCAATCAAGCTCGTTGCCATAATCTTGGTTTTTTTGAGGTTTAACTGCAACCCAGCTTTTGCACTTTCTTCTTTCACCTTCGTCATAAGGCTCCTCAACTCCTCCTCGCTTTCAGCCATCAAAGTGGTATCATCTGCATATCTGAGATTGTTAATGTTTCTTCCAGCGATTTTAACTCCAGCCTTGGATTCCTCAAGCCCAGCATGTCGCATGATGTGTTCTGCGTACAGGTTGAATAGGTAGGGTGAGAGTATACAACCCTGCCGTACTCCTTTCCCAATCTTAAACCAGTCCGTTGTTCCGTGCTCTGTTCTTACCGTTGCTACTTGGTCGTTATACAGATTCCTCAGGAGGCAGACAAGATGACTTGGTATCCCCATACCACCAAGAACTTGCCACAATTTGTTATGATCCACACAGTCAAAGGCTTTAGAATAGTCAATAAAACAGAAATAGATGTTTTTCTGAAATTCCCTGGCTTTCTCCATTATCCAGCGGATATTGGCAATTTGGTCTCTAGTTCCTCTGCCTTTTCTAAACCCAGCTTGTACATCTGGCAATTCTCGCTCCATGAATTGCTGGAGTCTACCTTGCAAGATCTTGAGCATTACCTTACTGGCATGTGAAATAAGTGCCACTGTTCGATAGTTTGAACATTCTTTAGTGCTTCCCTTTTTTGGTATGGGGATATAAGTTGATTTTTTCCAATCTGATGGCCATTCTTGTGTTTTCCAAATTTGCTGGCATATGGCATGCATCACCTTGACAGCATCATCTTGCAAGATTTTAAACAGTTCAGCTGGGATACCGTCGTCTCCTGCTGCCTTCTTATTAGCAATGCTTCTTAAGGCCCATTCAACCTCACTCTTCAGGATGTCTGGCTCTAACTCACTGACCACACCGTCAAAGCTATCTCCAATATTATTATCCTTCCTATACAGATCTTCCGTATATTCTTGCCACCTTTTCTTGATCTCTTCTGCTTCTGTTAGGTCCTTACCATCTTTGTTTTTGATCATACCCATTTTTGCCTGGAATTTACCTCCGATGTTTCTAATTTTCTGGAAGAGGTCTCTAGTCCTTCCTATTCTATTGTCTTCTTCCACTTCCGCACATTGCTTGTTTAAAAATAATTCCTTATCTCTTCTGGCTAACCTCTGGAATTTTGCATTTAATTGGGCATATCTCCCCCTATCACTGTTGCCTTTTGCTTTCCTTCTTTCTTGGGCTACTTCCAGTGTTTCAGCAGACAGCCATCTTGCCTTCTTGGTTTTCTTTTTCTTGGGACGTTTTTTGTTGCCGTCTCCTGAACAATGTTGCGAACTTCTGTCCATAGTTCTTCTGGGACCCTATCTACTAAATCTAGTCCCTTAAATCTATTCTTCACCTCCACTGCATATTCCTTAGGAATATTAGTGAGCTCATATCTAACTGATCTGTGGGTCTTCCCTATTCTCTTTAGTCTGATTCTAAATTTTGCAATAAGAAGTTCGTGATCTGAACTACAGTCAGCTCCAGGTCTTGTTTTTACCGACTGTATAGAGGTCCGCCACCTTTGGCTGCAAAGGATGTAGTCAATCTGATTTCGGTGTCGACCATCTGGTGAAGTCCATGTATAAAGTCGTCTTTTAGGTTGTTGGAAGAGAGTGTTTGTTATGCACAGTGAGTTGTCTTGGCAAAATTCTATCAGCCTATGTCCTGCTTCATTTTGTTCTCCCAGACCATGCTTGCCTGTAATTCCAGGTGTCGTCTGACTACCCACCTTAGCATTCCAGTCTCCTGTAATGAAAATAACATCTCTTTTTGGTGTATTATCTAGTAGGTGCTGCAGATCCTCATAGAACTGATCTACTTCTGCTTCTTCAGCATCTGTGGTTGGGGCGTATATTTGGATCACTGTGATGTTAAATGGCTTACCCTGAATTCGAATTGAGATCATTCTATCGTTTTTTGGATTGTATCCAAGCACTGCTTTAGCCACTTTATTATTAATTATGAAGGCTACTCCATTTCTTCTGTGGTCCTCTTGTCCACAGTAGTAGATCTGGTGGTCATCTGATGTGAAGTGGCCCATTCCAGTCCATTTCAGTTCACTGACACCTAAAATGTCTATATTTAATCTTGACATCTCACCAATAACCACATCCAATTTGCCCTGGCTCATAGATCTTACATTCCAGGTTCCTATGGTGTGTTGATCTTTAGAACATCGGATTCGTCGTTCACCACCAGCACCGTCGGCCGCTAGCCGTCCTTTTGGCTTTGAGCTAGCTGCGTCATCACATCTGGGGCTTGTTGAACGTATCCTCTGTTCCTCCCCAGTAGCATTTTGACCATCTTCCATCCTGGGAGTCCCATCTTCCGATGGTATACCGACATATCTTTGGTTGTACTGATCCATTTAGTTTTCATGGCAAGAATACTGGGGTGGGTTGCCATTACCTTCCCCAGGGATCGTATTTAGTCTGACCTCTCTGCCACGACCTTCCCGTCTTGGGTGTCCCTTCACGGTTTAGCTCATGGTTTCATTGAGGTGCTCAAGCTCCAGCACCACGACAAGGTAACGATCTCCTTTGCTGGAGGAATACCATGGACAACCAAGAAAACAAACAAATGGACCATTGAACAAATCAACCCAGAGTTTTCACTCAAGGCCCAAATGACTAGGCAAAAATTATCCTACTGTGGACACATTATGTGAAGACCTAGCTCTCTGGAGAAATCTCTAATGCTGGAAAGGTAGAAGGAAAGAGAAGAAGAGGATGACCAGCAGCAATGTAGATGGATTCAGTTACAGTGGCAATGAGTGGACCGTTGGAAGACCTGAAAGCCCAGGTTAGGGACAGATTGTCATGGAGAAAATTTATGTGGTTGCTAAGAGTTGACAATAACTTGATGGCACTTAATCAGTCAATCAATCAATCAATCAATCAATCAATTGTCTGTAATTGTCTGTAAGTGGTCTGTAATTACCCAAGCCCTGTTTTTTCTCCTTTTTGACGATAGGAACAACATTTCTCTCTGCACCTCCTCCATGATTTCTCAAAGATTATTTAAAGGGGCTCCAAGGACATCTAAAAGCTCCTTCAAGATTCTTGGAAGCCAATGTTCTGAGACTGAGTCAGTCAGCAGCTTATCTCATAAATGGCAACTTAGTATATGTGTATAGATCCTTCATATATAATGCCACTCTTTCTCTAATTTGTCCAAACTACTCCGTTATAACTCCATTATAACCTTTAATCCTTGCATTCCCTCATGAGTTTCCTCTTACCAGGTTTCAGTCATGCCCACTAAATCATATTCACCTCCATGCATAAATAATATTTGTTCCCCATACTCTGTGCATTTGTACAGTCAGTGTAATCCTTGGGTCATTTCTGTATTTATGTGCTTATTATTGGGGGTCTCCATATCCTGCATGTCCTTCCCAGTGACATTCCCCTACTTGGCATCACACTATTTCCTATTAAAGTTTTCTGGATCAGGTTTGCAAGGTGCCTTCCAAATACTGTACCCTTTCCCCAATTCTCATGAGGTGCAATCCATCTCTTGCCAAGAGTTGCTCATCTTGGAAATATGTCCTGTGTCAAAGAATCCAAATAGTTCCCGCTGGTATCGTCTTTGTAGCCAGCTGTTCACTTCCATATTTCTTCTCTCTCTTCTTGGACCATGTCTTTTGACATAATGGAGTAAAGAAACACACACATACACACACACAAACCTGTGCTCCCGGATCCTTCATCCTCTTGCCCAACCTTTCATTGTCCCTTGCTGCATCTTCAAGGCTGTGTCTGGCTGTAACATTTATTTCTACCTGAATCACTAGAAGGACACTTATGTCAGTGGGCATAAAAAGTTTTGGAAGTCTTCCCATTACATCCTAACAGTGTGCTTCCCATTGCCGAGACTGTCGAGTCTTTTTATCTCAGTCCCTAATGCTTGTGACATCTGCTCTTCGTCAGGCATCCAGAAATAACAATGGTAAAGCCCTGGAAACTCACCTGAAGCTCCAGAGTATAAGAGCTCATCCTCATAGGCTTGGGCTTTTGCATAAAATTATAAATTACCTTTCTCTTCTGTGGGTGTGTCTTTTGAGGACATCATTTTTACAGTTCTTCCTGTATCTTGGCCAAAGGGAGAAATGTGTCAGAAGCCTGGGAAGGAAGGAAGGAAGGAAGGAAGGAAGGAAGGAAGGAAGGAAGGAAGGAAGGAAGGAAGGAAGGAAGGAAGGTCCAGCACTTCAGTGTTTCGCTGCTGAAATTGTAAAAAAGAAAAATCAGCCCAAAAACCAATGCAAATGCAGTGCCAAATGGCTGTTAAAGGCAGAGAGTAGACAGATGATTAGGAAATAAATGTCAAATACTCAGTAGCAGAAGAGTAGATTTTAAATATAGCTAGGAACCAAGAATATGAGAAAATATTTTCCCTTCCAAACTCTTGCATGCATGGGGGACAGAGATGTTCATACTGTAGCCTTTTAACCACAGTCTTAAACAGACCTCACTAAGGGCACTTCCACATGAAAATTCTGTGCCAGTTTGAAAATGGTACTGGCCTTTTGGTTCTCACAGCATCTTATGTGTTGGACAACTATGCTGTCTTTCTTCTGATTCAGCTGGAGGGCAAGAAGAGTCACAACATTTCTCTTTTCCCAGAGCTCCACAGGGTTGGGGGCAGTCTGTTTTGACTGAACGCATAGGTTTCTGAACACCAAGATTTTGCAGACAGTTTTATCAGTGAATTCAGTCTTAATTTTTGTTTGTTTGTTTATTTGTTTGTTTGTTTGTTTATTTATTTGTTTATTAAATGTGTACACTACCCAATTCCCAGGAACTCCTCTAGTTTGGGTTGTTGGTTTCGCAACCCCTACAAAAGCTTGATTTCACTGGATATACAGTATATAAAATATAAAGGCTACCTTGAGTTGAGCTGAACTCCTGGTGACTTCACACCCATGTCCATTCATTTTCTTGGTAGCAGTAGAAGTGATTTGCCATTGCCACCTTCTTGGATTTTTTTTTACTTACCAGTCTAGTTTAAAGTGAAAGGGGCGTGGTGGCTCAGCGGGTAAGAAGCCAGGCTTGTCGATCGGAAGATCGCAGGTTCGGAGGTTCGAATCCCTAGCCCTGCGTGACGGAGTGAGCTCCCGCACTAGCTCCAGCTCTTGCCAACCTAGCGATTCGAAAGCATGCAAATGCAAGTAGATGAATAGGTACCACTTCGGTGGGTAGGTAACAGCATTCCGCGTGCGTCATGCAGGCCACATGACCGTGGAAGCGTCTTCGGACAACGCTGGCTCTTCGGCTAACAAACGGAGATGACCACCGGTCCCTAGATTCGGACACGACTGCACAAATGTGCGGGGGGAACCTTTACCTTTTTAAACCTAGTTTAAAGCAATGGAATTTCCTGATAGTCTCTAAGCAGTATTTATCAACAAAACTGATCTTAATTATTTAATTAAGTTGCCTGCCAGTTTAACAATTTTAAAAATTTGCAACCTAAATTGATCCATGATGGATATGCCTAATTGGTACATCTGTCTGGTTATAATGGGAAAACAGGATTTATTTTTGTAGAATTTGGGTTTATTTATTTTATTCATTAAAAAAACTATGTTAAGGATTGTTTAAGCTTTACTATAGTTCTCATGGATGCCCTACTCACAATAGCAGGAAACCAAAATTGCAAAAGATACCATTAAACCTGGTTCAGGTATTCCTTGAGACACTGAAGCTGCAATTTCCCCATCCCTGCTGCATTGCATTCTATTATTATTTTTAGGTTACCTTAGTTCTTTATTTAAAATGTTGATTCTGTGACAATGAAAAATTCTGATGAGGCTAGAGACTATGACTGACCAAACTATAGTTCTGAATTATGGATTGAAGCCTAAGTAAGCACAAGATCCTTATATGTATGTTATTATTAGAAGCTCATTTTCATAGAAGAGGATGGACAGCTAAAAACCTCTGTGGCAGATGGAAAAACATCTTATATCAGAGCTGTGAATCCAGTTAGCTTTAGTGCTAACTCAGAAAAATGTTAATATAAGTTTATACAGTGATACCATTGATTAATTAAAAACCTACCTCACTAGAAGAATCTCTCATTAAAAACACACAACTCCTGATAGCAAGGTTAAATTAAAGGAGGGGGCAATAGGGATAACATTTGCTAGCCACTCTCTTGATGTGCATTTGACAGTATGAGGCAAATGCAAGGGAAGAAATATGATTATGTCTTGCCTAAGGATCCCTTAAATCAGAAATCCATAGAGATTAAAGAAGTACCTTGAATTTCTGAGGAATGCAAATCCTAAATTTACTTCTGGATTTATACATTCTGCCAAGAGATTTGCTTTGTTCAACATGAAAAACCATGTCCCCAAAGCAGAAAAACAGCTACAGTTTCATTCCAGTAGCCTTTGTTGTAGAAGGAAATGGAGGATTTATTCCATATTTTATTTTATTTTATTTTATTTTATTTTCTAGACCATTTGGATGTTCCTCACTCACCACTTCATAAAGGTTTCTCCAGAGAGCTTTAAAAATCCTTTATGTGTATTCCATAGCAAATAATTATTCATGGCCACCATTTAAAATAAATTAGCAAATTAATAACTTACCATATAAAATCAATTAGTAAAACTAATGTAGCTGTTTTATTAACCGTTTAGTAATTTGTTATTTTAGAGACTAACATTGCAAATACCTGCTACAGATATCCCAGACTCAAGTAGTAGTGAGGCACCTGTAAACATATCTGCCAAAATTTCAGCTTCCCAATAGCACTATTGTCCTGTTCCAAGGAAATGGAAGTATCTCTAACCTACTGTATGATCTCGTAGCTCAACTGCAACTAGACAAACCAGTATTCCAAGTACTATCATACAGATATGGATGGGATCATTACAAGTTGCTAGAATTATTGCCACTTCCATTATATCCAACTCTGATAAATGTATGGGAAGTGATAGAATTTGGCAGGTATGCTTTCAGGATTCAAGTCAAACTATAGACTAAAGAAAGAAAATATGTTAAACCAGATATTAAAATACCAACAAAAATCAAATCCTACATAAAAAACACCATCTGCCGGGAATCTCTGGTGGCCTTCAGGGGCCCTGCCCCACAAGTATCCAGATGTGAGACCCTGTTTTTCAAGTTGGGTTTTCGAGAGAAGTTGGGAGTGCTGTTGCTGTACCAGCCTCCCTGCTGCGTAGCAACCTCCCTGCCCGAGCTGTTGGAGGCTGTCTCAGGGTTGGCAGTGGAGTTCCCTAGACTTATGGTTCTAGGGGACTTCAATCTGCCTTCCCTGGGACGTGTCTCAGGGACAGCTCGGGAGTTCATGGCTACCATGGCACCCATGGGCCTATCTCAGATTGTTCGAAACCCTACTCGAGACAGTGGCCTCACTCCGGACTTAGTTTTCTTGTCGGAGCAGTGGCAAAGTGATCTGAAGGGAGAGTTAGATCTATCCCCACTGTCATGGTCAGATCACGCCCTGGTGGCCTTGAGATTCTCCTATGCCGCCCCACTCCGCAGGGAGGCAGGACCCATTCGATTGGTCCGCCCCCGGCGACTGATGGACCCAATGAGGTTCCAGAAGGAGCTGGGGGTTATTTCCGAGGATCTACTGCACGGTCCAGCGGAGGTCCTGGCCGCTACCTGGAATAGGGAGGCGGCTGGGGCCTTGGACAGGATCGCGCCTGTGCGGCCTCTCTTGCCACATCTGACCCGACACTCCCCGTGGTTTACGGGGGAGTTGAGGGTCTTGAAGAGGGCTAAGAGACGCCTAGAGCGTCGCTGGAGAAAAACGAAGACTGAATCCGACCGAACACAGGCTAGAGCCGCGGTTAAGGCCTACCTTGTGGCGGTAAGAGCGGCGAAACGTCTATATTTCTCCGCTCTTATTGCATCTGCAGAATGCCGCCCGACGGCCCTGTTTAAGATAACACGATCTCTTCTGGGTAAGGTGGAGGCTGTAACCCACCTGCAGGGCCGTGCGGAAGAATTTTCTGAGCATCTGCAGGATAAAATCGCTCAAATTCGGTCTGGGTTGGACTCCAGGCGTGAAGCAGAGTCTGGGGAGATGCCAAGGGAACGTCATTACTCGGTTATCTGGGATCGGTTTGATCCTGTTGGGCCTAAGGAAGTGGACAGGATCCTCCGGACTGTAAAGGCCACCACATGCCATCTAGGCCCTTGCCCTTCCTGGCTGGTGCAAGCAGCCAGGGAGGTGACATGTGATTGGGTCCAGGCGATGGTTAATATATCTCTGGGGGAGGGGGTGTTTCCGGATGCCTTCAAGGAGGCGCTGGTGCACCCCCTACTCAAGAAACCATCACTGGACCCTACGATATTGGATAATTTTCGTCCTGTCTCCCACCTCCCCTTTTTGGGGAAGGTGGTTGAGAAGGTGGCGGCGTTACAACTCCAGAGGATTCTGGATGAAACGGATTATCTAGACCCATTTCAGTCGGGTTTCAGGCCGGGATATGGGGTGGAAACTGCATTGGTCGCGCTTATGGATGATCTCTGGTGGGAGCGGGATGGAGGAAGTGCGTCCATCCTGGCTCTCCTTGACCTCTCAGCGGCTTTCGATACCATCGACCATGGTATCCTTTTGGGACGACTCAAGGAGTTGGGGGTGGCTGGCGTAGTTTTGCGCTGGTTCGCCTCCTTCCTCGGGGGTCGGTCCCAATCGGTAGTAATAGGAGATGAGAGATCCAACTCTCGACCCCTCGTTTGCGGGGTGCCGCAGGGTTCGGTTCTCTCACCTCTCCTATTTAATATCTATATGAAACCGCTGGGTGAGATCATCCGTCGCCATGGGATGAGATATCATCAATATGCTGATGATACACAGTTGTACATCTCCATCCCAGGGGAAGTAAGTGATGCAGTGGCCGCCCTCTCTCAGTGCCTGGAGGCTGTTGGTGTCTGGATGGGGAACAACAGGCTTCAGCTGAACCCTGGTAAGACCGAGTGGCTGTGGATTGATGGTTCTTCTGGATCTGGGAAATTATCATCTTTGGTTCTGGATGGGGTTGCGCTTCCCCATTCAGAACCAGTGCGGAACCTGGGGGTCCTACTGGACTCACGGCTCCTGCTCGAGGAGCAGGTGGCAGCCGTGGCCAGAAGGGGCTTTGCGCAACTTCGTGTTGTGCGCCAGTTACGCCCTTTCCTGGATCAGGAGTCCCTCCGTACAGTGACTCATGCCCTGGTCATCTCCCATATAGACTACTGCAATGCGCTCTACATGGGGCTACCCTTGAAGAGTATCCGGAAGCTACAACTGGTCCAGAATGCGGCAGCGCGTGCAGTTATTGGTGCCCCTAGATCGGCCCATGTGACACCTCTGCTATGCCAGCTGCACTGGATACCAGTATGCTTCCGGGTGCAATTCAAGGTGTTGGTTTTGACCTTTAAAGCCCTACATGGCATGGGACCAGGATACCTGAGGGACCGCCTCATCCCCATAACTTCAAACCGTCCCACTCGATTATGTAGAGAGGGCATGCTTCGGACCCCGTCAGTAAGGGAGTTTCGGTTGACGGGGTCCAGAAGGCGTGCCTTCTCGGCAGTGGCACCTGCCCTTTGGAACATTCTGCCCCTGGAGGTGAGGCAGGCCCCATCACTCCTATCCTTCTGGAAGAATTTAAAGACCTGGTTGTGCCGCCTCGCGTGGGACAGGAATAGGAATAGCTCTTCATGGGTATGGTTGGTGTCTTAGAGCCCTTTTAGGATCATGTGGGTCCTAGGTTGGTTGAGATTGCCCGCTTGGATTTTCTATTTAATTTATAATAATAAGTAATTATATATTGTATTGTATATTTTTAGTAGAATTTTAATTTTTATGTCTGTAAACCGCCCAGAGTCCCCTGTGGGGGAGATGGCGCGGTGATAAAAGTCTAATAAATAAATAAATAAATAAATAAATAAATAAATAAATAAATAAATTTCCAGTTAAAACATATCCTTTCCACACTTTGTAAATTGGACAATATCTGTACAACATGCAAATTCAAGGCATATCTTTGATGGGACTCATCTTGTAATGTTAAGCTTCTCTTGTGTGAGGTTGGGTTATTGCTTTGGTAGTGGAGCACTTGGTTAGTGTGGGTAGATTTCTGGTAGACTTGTGTTTCCTGTTTTTTCTTGTGTGTAGACTTGTGTGTCTACCGGAAATCTATCCACACTAACCAAGTGCTCCACTACCAAAGCAATAACCCAACCTCACACAAGAGGAGCTGTGTAAGAACACTATTCAGACAAGCACAAACGCACTGCAGCAACCCAGAACACCAGAAAAAGGAAACAGACCACTTATATAGCATCTTCCAGCAAAGTGGATACCCACACAACTTTATCAAAAAGTGCCTTACCACTCAACCCACCAAAGCAAAACCAACAGAAGCTATGAAAAGGATTATACTGCCATACATCAGAAAGATCTCAGAAACTACTAATAGACTGTTACAACCACACGGCATCACCGTAGCACACAAACCAACTAAAACCCTTCAGAACATCGTAAGTAACCCAAAAGACCCAGTAGCCAAAGAATAAAAAACAGGAGTTATCTACAACATACAGTGTAAGTATAGTGTAACAGCCACTATGTAGGACAGACTGGCAGAAGACTAGCAGAACGCATCCACGAACACCAACTAGCAGTCAGAAGACACAATGAAAATTCCTTAATCTCACAACACATGGACAGACTTAACCATACTTTCAACTGGGAAACTTGAGCATCTTAAACCAAGCCAAATCCAAAAATGCTAGAGAATTCCTGGAAGCTTGGCACTCAGACAAAGCAGCCATCAACAGACACATAGAGGTAAACAACCTTTACATACCATTCATAAGAGACAATAGAAAAGCCAGAAGACCAGAACTCCTCCTTGCCAGCTAATCACTTTTAGCGTTCTCCTGCCATTTTTGCAGGCCTGTGGTTTCTAGCACAACAATTGTGTTATCACTGAATCCAGGAAGTAAAAACAGACCTTTTGGATAAATATCTTGTTCCACTATAAGAGACCCAGGATATTTTTAGAGTTTGAAAACAGAAGATGAAAGACATTGAGCTATCTCTTACATTTAAATAGTAAGTCTACTAGTCCAGTCTTCCTTATCAATCACCATATGAATTGGACTTTGTTCCTATTAGCATTCATCTTACCATGGATCCACTGTAAATGAAATACCCAGATTATTCCCAGTGACGACCCATGGCAGCATTCTTTTAAATCCCTAATGGTGACTTTTACCATTATGTAGCTTAATTTAAGACACTGCAAGTGTCATGTAAGTAATCCTGCACTGTCCACAGAATGTTAAGATATTTGTTAAATAACTCCATAAAATCTAAAGTTTTATTCAGGAAAAAAAAAACACTCACAAAATGCTATTAGAATTCCTTCTGCATAGTGTAGAAGCATTCTATTTAAAAGACAGAATTCAAAATAGAATTCAGAACCACTTTTTCTGTCCTGAAACAGAATGCTGGATTATGTCACTTACATTTCTTTCTTGTGCATGCATTTCTGTTCTCTTCTTTGCTCCTGCTGATCTTCACAGGCAACATTTCTTTGGCTGAGCCTTCATTCCCCTCCAGACTATGTGTGCGCCAGCTGGAAGTGTATTCAGAAAGCAAAAATGTGAGTCAAAGAGCAGAATTTGCAGCTGTCTAAATACCATGTACTGTAGTTATTTCTTTTTCTCTGAACTGTTACAGAAGAGCATTAGGATACTTTGAGATCGGTATCCAAAGCAAGCAGTAGTGAATCAATGCATGAGATATTTTCTTGTAAGAAATAGAAAGATTTTGCAATATTTTGGTGATATACATCATAATGAGAACACAGCATGGCTCAGAATATTGAATCTATTGAATCATAAAAATGAAATCATAAAAATGTGCACAAACATCAGAGGAGCAAAATGAAGTGAAATTCAACTACTTATGTTAATGGGACAGCTAAAACTTGAGCATATTCTACGGATTCAAATTATTTCCAAGTATTTAATCCTATGCTGCATTTTTATCCTGACAATACAATTGTTCTAAGCAGGTTATCATTCTTCTAGGAATCCATGATCCACAGAATGTCTAGAATGCTTTGGACACCTTATTTTCTCATTAGATATTGCTCACAGGAATGTTATTTTCAACAGTTTTTTGTGAAGTCTGCTCTGAAAGTTTTAAATATCATTTTTGTCCCTGCTTTAATGACAAGTAACTGGTATTTCTAATCTCTTTTTTAAAAATTCAGTGATCTGAAACAGAAAATTCATTTCAAGTACCTTGCATACATTTTCATTTTACTACATCCTCTCTGATTTTCTTGTTGCTCAGTTAAGTCAATAGCCTGGTAAACAGGAGTAAGTGGGGAAATCCCAAATATTAAAGTAACTACAGTATTGGGATTATATTCAATTAATTAGCTTAATGGCCTTTAATGGGATGCATTGCTTCATGTGGATATTTTAAATACTGAATCCAACTTTCTGAGGGACACCATTCATATATGAGGCCAAGATGAATTGTTTGCCTCTAAAAATAGCTGTGGACATTTCTTTCATAGTTGGACCTGGTTTGGGCAAAATGTCAAACTTTGTGCATGGCTTAGGATAATGGATAAATCAACAGAATTAAGAGACAAGGTACCTAGCTACTAGGCATGATTTCTCAATGCTACCTCAAGATTCCGAACAAGTCTCTCAATCATTACAATTGTTTTCATATCTGGTGGTCACTCTGGGTGATGAGATGCTGGGTTAGAGAGGCTATAAGTCTTGTTGTTGTTTATTCGTTCAGTCGTTTCCGACTCTTCGTGACTTCATGGACCAGTCCACGCCAGAGCTTTCTGTCGGCCGTCACCATCCCCAGCTCCCCAATGGTTGAGTCCGTCACCTCCAGAATACCATCCATCCATCTTGCCCTTGGTCGGCCCCTCTTCCTTTCGCCTTCCACTTTCCCTAGCATCAGCTTCTTCTCCAGGGTATCCTGTCTTCTCATTATGTGGCCAAAGTACTTCAGTTTTGCCTTTAATATCATTCCCTCAAGGGAGCAGTCTGGCTTGATTTCCTGGAGTATGGACTGGTTTGATCTTCTTGCAGTCCAAGGCACTCTCAGAATTTTCCTCCAACACCACAGTTCAAAAGCATCTATCTTCCTTCGCTCAGCCTTCCTTATGGTCCAGCTCTCACAGCCATAGGTTACTACAGGGAATACCATTGCTTTAACTATGCGGACCTTTGTTGTCAGTGTGATGTCTCTGCTCTTAACTATTTTATCAAGATTTGCCATTGCTCTCCTTCCAAGAAGTAGACATCTTCTGATTTCCTGGCTGCAGTCAGCGTCTGCAGTAATCTTTGCACCTAGAAATACAAAGTCTGTCACTGCCTCCACTTTTTCTCCCTCTATTTGCCAGTCATCAATCAAGCTCGTTGCCATAATCTTGGTTTTTTTGAGGTTTAACTGCAACCCAGCTTTTGCACTTTCTTCTTTCACCTTCGTCATAAGGCTCCTCAACTCCTCCTCGCTTTCAGCCATCAAAGTGGTATCATCTGCATATCTGAGATTGTTAATGTTTCTTCCAGCGATTTTAACTCCAGCCTTGGATTCCTCAAGCCCAGCATGTCGCATGATGTGTTCTGCGTACAGGTTGAATAGGTAGGGTGAGAGTATACAACCCTGCCGTACTCCTTTCCCAATCTTAAACCAGTCCGTTGTTCCGTGCTCTGTTCTTACCGTTGCTACTTGGTCGTTATACAGATTCCTCAGGAGGCAGACAAGATGACTTGGTATCCCCATACCACCAAGAACTTGCCACAATTTGTTATGATCCACACAGTCAAAGGCTTTAGAATAGTCAATAAAACAGAAATAGATGTTTTTCTGAAATTCCCTGGCTTTCTCCATTATCCAGTGGATATTGGCAATTTGGTCTCTAGTTCCTCTGCCTTTTCTAAACCCAGCTTGTACATCTGGCAATTCTCGCTCCATGAATTGCTGGAGTCTACCTTGCAAGATCTTGAGCATTACCTTACTGGCATGTGAAATAAGTGCCACTGTTCGATAGTTTGAACATTCTTTAGTGCTTCCCTTTTTTGGTATGGGGATATAAGTTGATTTTTTCCAATCTGATGGCCATTCTTGTGTTTTCCAAATTTGCTGGCATATGGCATGCATCACCTTGACAGCATCATCTTGCAAGATTTTAAACAGTTCAGCTGGGATACCATCGTCTCCTGCTGCCTTGTTATTAGCAATGCTTCTTTTTTTATTAAATTTTATTAAGTTTTACAATACATAATAAAATTTAAAGTAGAAAAAGAAATAGAAACAGAAATACAAAATAAGAAAAAGATAAAGAAAAAGTGAAGTCAAGAAATAATAAGCAAAGAAAATATAGAAAATAGATGTCCTCCAATCTATCTTTGAACTTAAAGTACAACAATTGATTTTAAATGTTAGTCCTTCATACAGTATACAGGAACTTTTCTTTGTCATATGCCTTTTGATTTCTTTAATCCAATCTTCTAACCTTCATCTTACTGTCTCCCAATAATCCATCTTTGGCTTCCACTCCTTGAAGTAGTAGTTAAATGTTGAATGTTCATTACTACATATTTATATCTTCAATAAAGACCAATTAGTATAACAAATAAAAGCCTTATTTACTTCTAATAAACTACAATATATTCTATTCATATTATGACTCATAACCTAACATGTTATGTAACTTAATACATAGTTTAGCAATTCTTATAGTGTTCATACATATATATTTCTATAATTTAATTCTAATATATATATATATCTCCATAAAAAAGGAATTCTTGAATCTCAATTATCCATCTGTAATTTCCATTCCTTGTAGTAGTGTCCATTTAAACTAAATGCATAATCTATCATATCACTTAACCTAATAGCTAATATATCAATTCTTATAATATTCATACAATACATATTGATATATATCATCCTGTAGTAACCATCATTCTAATTCCATCATATCATTATCTTCTCATAAATATATCTCTAAGGAAAACAATATTCTATAATATCAACTTGTGTTTGTATTTAGCATCTTACATTTAGAATATCACTTTTTATATATCCATACAATTTCTCATAACAATTCAAGTCCATATTTTTTCATTAACCTTTATATCCATACAGTTTCTCATATCTTCTGTTTAGGTTATGCCAAAATCACAATACACTGTGGGAGATTCGCAATATACAGCCTGCTCTTTTCTATATCTCATATAGAATATCAGAGCAACCTTCTCTCCCTTTCCACATATTTCACAACATCCATCCAACTGTGCACCCATATTTTCACTCTGTCTCCACTGCCACAACATATCTATACCAAGATTGTAGTGTAAAGCCTTCAGAATGTTCTTCTGAACTAATATACTCAAAATTTCCTCCTTCTGTTTCTCCTCCACTTGAAAAACATTTTTCCTTTCTGTCTCCGTTTCTGTTCTCTGTTCTTTCTCTCTGTTTTGCAGAGTTACGAACAGTAATTCCAACGACCTTTGAATATTTGAAAAAGCCTCAGTAATCTCTCTTCTGAGCTCCTCAGGTACAAGTTGGAAAGCCATCTTTCCTGTGTCCTTCAAATTAAAACAACAACCCTTCTAGTCAAAACAATAATAATGTAATCTGTCCATGGAATACTACCAGCAGAATCTATTAAGCAGAGCGTCGTTGTTGTTTTGTTTTGTTTTTTAAAGTCAAAAGAAAAAAGAAAGTTCCAATAATCCAAAATACAGGAGAGAATAATATTTTAAACAGTTTATAGAAGGAGAAATAAAAAATATATTCCAAATGAAGCAAAATCCAACCAGGGAGGATGTAGAAAAAGACGACAAGGAAAAAAACACGTTACCCTGTGTTTTTATTCTTCAAACTGCGAGCTTTCGTTCTTCAAGCTGCAAGCTGCTTAATCCAAACAAAGAGTTTCTCAAAAAATGAATAGTCATTTAGTTTATCAAGCGAAGAATTACAAACAGAGTCTCTTAAATCCCTCTAATACAAAAGAGAAGTAAAAAAAAAAAAATGCAGACGTTTCATTATGTTGCAAATATAGAGTCCATCAAACTTCCACCAGAATCAGTTATAGCAAAGAAAGCACCAAGTTAGCCAACATTTTCAACAAAGTCCAAAAAATCGATCTTAGATTTCAAAAATATTTTAATCTAAAAAAAAACATTCCTAAAGTGATCTAAAAGCGGCTGGGCGCTCTTGTGTCTCTTCAAAGAGACTTGTTTCCCCTGCGAGAGCCTGATATATCTCAGCCATTGCCTTGCACTTACCCTGTTCCTTCCGCGGTGGAAAACTACAGAAAAAACAAGGGTAGGCAATCCCAATGGCCCCACGAGTAATCTTCTGGTCTCCCCTTCTCCAGGGGAAAAAAAAACTTCAGTGGACCACAACTTCTGCAATCCACGCAAGCAAGGGAAATTCAGTCAGCTTCTCTGAGAAATCTGACTGGTCGAGCTGGCAGCCAAGCCTGGAGTGTTATTAGCAATGCTTCTTAAGGCCCATTCAACCTCACTCTTCAGGATGTCTGGCTCTAACTCACTGACCACACCGTCAAAGCTATCTCCAATATTATTATCCTTCCTATACAGATCTTCCGTATATTCTTGCCACCTTTTCTTGATCTCTTCTGCTTCTGTTAGGTCCTTACCATCTTTGTTTTTGATCATACCCATTTTTGCCTGGAATTTTCCTCCGATGTTTCTAATTTTCTGGAAGAGGTCTCTTGTCCTTCCTATTCTATTGTCTTCTTCCAATTCCGCACATTGCTTGTTTAAAAATAATTCCTTATCTCTTCTGGCTAACCTCTGGAATTTTGCATTTAATTGGGCATATCTCCCCCTATCACTGTTGCCTTTTGCTTTCCTTCTTTCTTGGGCTACTTCCAGTGTTTCAGCAGACAGCCATCTTGCCTTCTTGGTTTTCTTTTTCTTTGGGACGTTTTTTGTTGCCGCCTCCTGAACAATGTTGTGAACTTCTGTCCATAGTTCTTCTGGGACCCTATCTACTAAATCTAGTCCCTTAAATCTATTCTTTACCTCCACTGCATATTCCTTAGGAATATTAGTGAGCTCATATCTAACTGATCTGTGGGTCTTCCCTATTCTCTTTAGTCTGATTCTAAATTTTGCAATAAGAAGTTCGTGATCTGAACTACAGTCAGCTCCAGGTCTTGTTTTTACCGACTGTATAGAGGTCCGCCACCTTTGGCTGCAAAGGATGTAGTCAATCTGATTTCGGTGTCGACCATCTGGTGAAGTCCATGTATAAAGTCGTCTTTTAGGTTGTTGGAAGAGAGTGTTTGTTATGCACAGTGAGTTGTCTTGGCAAAATTCTATCAGCCTATGTCCTGCTTCATTTTGTTCTCCCAGACCATGCTTGCCTGTAATTCCAGGTGTCGTCTGACTACCCACCTTAGCATTCCAGTCTCCTGTAATGTAAATAACATCTCTTTTTGGTGTATTATCTAGTAGGTGCTGCAGATTCTCATAGAACTGATCTACTTCTGCTTCTTCAGCATCTGTGGTTGGGGCGTATATTTGGATCACTGTGATGTTAAATGGCTTACCCTGAATTCGAATTGAGATCATTCTATCGTTTTTTGGATTGTATCCAAGCACTGCTTTAGCCACTTTATTATTAATTATGAAGGCTACTCCATTTCTTCTGTGGTCCTCTTGTCCACAGTAGTAGATCTGGTGGTCATCTGATGTGAAGTGGCCCATTCCAGTCCATTTCAGTTCACTGACACCTAAAATGTCTATATTTAATCTTGACATCTCACCAATAACCACATCCAATTTGCCCTGGCTCATAGATCTTACATTCCAGGTTCCTATGGTGTGTTGATCTTTAGAACATCGGATTCGTCGTTCACCACCAGCACCGTCGGCCGCTAGCCGTCCTTTTGGCTTTGAGCTAGCTGCGTCATCAGATCTGGGGCTAGTTGAACGTACCCTCTGTTCCTCCCCAGTAGCATTTTGACCAACTTCCGACCTGGGAGTCCCATCTTCCGATGGTATACCGACATATCTTTGGTTGTACTGATCCATTTAGTTTTCATGGCAAGAATACTGGGGTGGGTTGCCATTACCTTCCCAAGGGATCGTATTTAGTCTGACCTCTCTGCCACGACCTTCCCGTCTTGGGTGTCCCTTCACGGTTTAGCTCATGGTTTCATTGAGGTGCTCAAGCTCCAGCACCACGACAAGGTAACGATCTCCTTTGCTGGAGCTATAAGTCTAATACCAGAAGTATACTTATGTTATTCATACTTCTAAACATGTGCTCAGTACAGATTTGTTTTCAGTTGCAGAACTGAGTACACACCTTTGTTATTTAAAGACTTATTAAAGCTTTGTTTACAGCTTTTTCCATTTTAGCAAGCTCCTTCAATTTTTATTTATTTTGCTGTAGAAGGTTTTTTGGTTATTGTTTTTAGATAATTAGGAATAAATATTTGCATACTGAATATAGTTGTATCAATGGAAGCTGTGGTTCTAGGGCTAATAATATCTGGGGAGATATGGGCAGCTAAAGCATTTAGCGTCGCTGGTGCCGCTCAGCGAACTACCTTTTTCCCCGGCAGCCTGAAGGCACGTGAAGTCCCGAGGGCTCTTTTGCTCTTCCCGTTTGGATCCCGGGCCATGGGTGTCCATGGGGGTGGGGGACAATAAATTCAAGATGGCAGTCAGAACTCTGGGATTGTGGCCGTTCTCTTGCCTTTTTCACACACACACACACACACACGTAAATCGCTGCTTGTAGATTCAGTTGCGCTGAGTGAAGGTGTCCAGCTCACATCCAGCCAGTGAACTTCCATTGTTTTTTTGTTACGTAGTTCGCTGAGCGGCACCAGAGACGCTAAAAGCAGCGGCAGCAAGAGCAGCGGTTGGGGAAAGGTAAGCCTGGTAGGAAACGCGGCAATTCTGGGCCCCCGCTCCATTGAAAGCGCGGCTGGGAGGGGAAGGGAAGGGAAGGCGAGGCGAGGCGAGGCGAAGCGAAGCGAGGCGCCCGTTGAGTGTTGTGGGCGACTTTGGAGCCCATAGTGGAGCCACTGCGTTTTGCCCCCTCCCTTCCCAAGGCTGCTCCGAGGGAACGGAGCTCGCTCCCCCCTCCCCGCGTTTCTCCGTGGAGCGACGGGACCCAATGCAGTACGCCGCCCCGCGCTCGTCCTCCTGCTCTTCCCTGGGGGCTGCATTCCGGCGAGCGGCTGCACTTGGCCAGGAGAGGTCTTATACGGCGAGTACCATATTTTCCGGCGTATAAGATGACACCCGGCGTATAAGATGACCCCCAACTTTTGAGAATATTTTCCTGGGTTAAAAAGTCGTCTTATATGCCGGAAAATACGGTAAGTATCTTTACAGTTATTTTTCTTACCAGTCAGAGCTCCTGCAAGACTTCCTCTTCTAAAAGGTCAGTGAGGGAGATATATTTTTAGTAGGACTGCAGCATGTGTGTGAGAGAGACTTCCCATCCACTGGATATTGCTAAATGTGAAAATGTTTGTGAATTTTATTTGCTTATTTGTATTATGTCTAATCTGATTCATCATTTTATAAACTGCCTGGTTCTTCCTGAAACTGATTATCTACAGTATATATTGGTGCCTGAAAAAGTGCTGGTACAACTCTATAGACAACCTTTTAGCTTCAGACATAGGAAGAAATAAAAATTGGTCCAACCTTTACACAATATAACTTAACGTCTCCGTATATCTGGGATAGCCTCAGGTAACTTTTTATCATAACTCTACTACATTTTGTGATGCTACACACATTTTCATTTATTGGCTATAATTTCATAGCCCTAAACATATTTGAATTGCAGTTATGCTTTCTGAAGTACAATAAAATGTGGGCCTGAATAATTATATTTTATTATTATATTGTATTATAATTATTTGGGTTGGAGAACATAACTTTTGAACTGAAGCTAGAAAATATGGGCATGGGATGCATTTGCAATGGGAGAAAGATGACATCTGTTTATGCACTCAGGAAGCAGTGAGCAGGCCATGCTGGTGATGGGCGAAGCAGAAAGTGAGGATCTGCCCTAAGAATCTGTTTCACAACATTAGAGGGAGAGAACCAAGCACATCCTTAGCCCTGTGGCAAGGTCCCAGAAATATAGGAAAGTATCCTTAATAGTGAACTTCTCTCTGGTGTCATCCAAAATCTGCTGCAAACCAAAATTTGTGGCCTAGTGACAGGGCAACTTTGGACTTTGTAGTTTCTTAAATGGATTACTTGACTGCCATTAGCTTTTGGAATACTATTCTGTACAATGTTTAATTTTTGCCAATATAGCTTACAACTTTTGGCATATACTAGATTTTGTAGGCAGATAATACATTAAATTGCTTTGCTACCATTACAGAAATAATAATGTTATGTTCATTTCTTTATACCTGTATTTTCCTTTTTCTGTCTATTTTTTTCCACAGATGCGGAGAAACTCATGTAAAAACTAACCTTAATGCTCTCAGGAATTTAAGGGCCTGATGGTTTAGGCATAACAAGAAACACATTATGCAAATGGTGCTCCAGAACTGCATGTTCATGCAAGATGTTATATCAAACCTTTTGTTTGCAATACTTTTTGAGAAAAGCTATTTTAGAATATTATATTATAGTGAAGAGAATAAGGAAGCACCCTACAAGAAAACATCAGTATAAAAAAGGCAGTTTTGTCTAAAAATAGACAGATTACCAATGAGATTTAGCATCCAATAAGCCAAGGAGAGAGAGGGGAAAAAGGGAAGGTCACCAGAGATGGGCAAACTCAGCATCTGTCAGCTGGGATTGTCAGAGTTTGGGCACAGCTAGAAAAGTTCTCTTCCTTGTCTCAACAACTGTGGTTTAGATGTTGTTAGAAGGGGAGAATTTTTTAATGGCTGAATTGGCTCACAAAGTACATGATTTTTTAAATATCTCAGTCATATAGGATTTTCCAAAATATGCTCCTAACATCCCATTCCAGGTTAGTTTCTGGACCATCAGGAGATTTCCAACTGTTTGTAAAACAGTCTCTTATAGAATGCATTATAGTAATCCACATATCCTTTTTATAAATACAATTTTTATTAGAGATTTTTATACGCGTAAAAGGTAAGCATGAAAAAAAATACAGAAAATGAAATTAAGAAAGAAAGAAAAGATAGAGAAAAAGTGCAGAAAATAAAAAAGAAACAGATATTTAAAGAAACGACAAACTCTGCAGAGGTTTCTGAGACAAACAACATAGCACAGATAAAAACCATTAGACCGAAGCCATAATGAATGGTTGATTGCTCTCTGACAGCATAAGAGTTCAGTTTCCTCTCACACTCATGACCATTTAAATCCTTTGCATTCCATGGTCTTGAAGCTGAGCAGTTTTTGGTTATTAACATAACAGACTTCTCTAGTGTTAACTAGCTGGTTGGGCCCGGTTCAATGAGAACCCATTGTTAAATTGTCATACATGTTACAGCTGAGGTAAAACCTTACATTTTTCCTACTTCTCCAGGCAGAATAGGAAGTAAAGGCGAAGGTGCCTTTGAAGGGGGATCAGGCTTTGTATGTGCTGGCAAAGCAACAGCCCTGACAGGATCACACTCCAGGCTTTCTGGACAGCCAGCTTGTCCAGGCAGAGTGGGGGGAAATGTGAGTTTATAATTTAGCTCTAATTGTATGAAAATACTGGGACTTAAGTACCTAATGAGGATATGTCTATGAAGGTTCTCAGTCATCCAGGCGGAATTGTCTGTAGCTTGAATCATGTCAACTGGATTTCTATTTTCTCAGTGGAAACGTTTCGCTCCTTATCCAAGGAGCTTCTTCATTCTGAGCTAATGAGGAATTTACCTTCTTCCATTTTTGTAGCATTTGATGTGCATAACTGCAACCTAGTAGCCTCTTGCAGGATGAAGAAAACAAGACCTTCTAAGGTGGGTAGGTAGGTTAGCAGAGGTAGGGATTTACGTACTAGATTGCTGATGCAGGGTTAAACTAACTAACCCCAGCCCTATAGGTCATGAAATGGCAATGGGGATAGAATGGAAGAAGGAAGCTATTGGGAGAGTAGAAAAAGAGCTGGCTGAGAAACATCTGTAAGATTCCAGTTTGGGGTGTGGCAAAAAAGAAAAAAAAGTAGAGAAGGGGAGACCAGAGAGGAGAGAAAAAGGAAAGGAAGTGTGTCTGTAACTAGCAGAAGCCCAAGTCGCCCCCTCATACAAAGACTACTGTGAGTAAGAGGTAAAGGAGGGCAGGCGTGAGGCTTTGTGCAAGAAATGAGAGAGCAAGAATTGGCAGCTATCTCAAGGCGATGTGAAGAGCTGGAAATTCACCTGTGAGGAGAAGCAGTTTGGCGATATGACCTAGGAGGAAAAAGATTCTAGGATGAGAGAAGGAGAAGAAAAGCAGAATGAAAACCCTCCGCCAAGAAGCAGCTACAAGAGGCATTGGCAGGGACAATCAGAGTGAGCAGAGTTTGGGAGAGTGCAATGGAAGAATTGTTTGGTTACTGGACTGTCCATTCAATAGCTTTAAAAAAGTTCTTATTGTACATGTATGTATACTGTTCATGTACCTGGGTGATTTTTCCTAATGATATAAATAAATGTATAAAAAGTTCACAGTTAGAACTGAAATATTCTTTTCTATATTGGACGGCCAGGAGGAGGGAAGCTACTCTCTAGAGCACCCCCTATTGGTAGAAAGGTGTGGAGCAGCAAGCTTGATAAGAATAAATTCCATAGGAGCTGGAAGAGATTCTACTTGGCAAATCTCTGGGGGATTCAATCTCTCGAACTCAAGACTGGCACCAGTGTTATAGTTCAGGCTTTATAACTGCGGTTAACAGATGAAAATTTCTCTCAAAATTGTACATATACATATACTTATTTAGTTCAATAATACTTTGGGTACACAATTATATTACATCAACCCAGAAATGTTGCCAATAAGTTTTGGATGGCAGTTGATACTTCTTAACTATTAAAGCCCTAATAAGATTGCTTTAATTATTTAATTACACCAGCAATATTTTAAAAAAGGAGGGAGTTAAATAAGGAACGAGAGCCAGTTTAGTGTACTGGTTAAGGCACCGTGAGTTCTAGTCCCGCCTTAGGCACAAAGCCAGCTGGGTGACCTTGGGCCAGCCACTCTCTCTCAGCCCTAGGAAGAAGGCAAGGGCAACCCACTTCTGAAAAACCTTGCCAAGAAAATTGCAGGGACTTGTCCAGGCAGTCTCTGAGAATCGAACATGATTGAACGGATTAAAAAAAAAGGAACAAAATCTAAGTAATCATATATTTACCATCCATACTCAACAGGTAACAAGCTTTTTCTCCTTGTGTTTTCAGTTCTCTGAATAAAGCAAGGAGGACCACATTTTCTAACCTTTTCTTATTAAGCAATGGCATCCAGCTCAAAGGGTATTCTTTACATGGAATATTCTTCTTCCGATGGTCTTATATTCCAAAACCAGTGCATTTCTCAAGGGTCTCAATTTAACAACAGTTGAACTGTATTGTTCACAGCTGATTCCTGACTTTCTGCTATCAAGGTGATGAAGAAGGTCAATCCTATTTCAAATGTTAGTGGTTTATGCCAGCACAAATTTTGAGAATGTCTGTCTATTGGCATTGTTGTGACTCAGTGTGTGTGTGTGTGTGTGTTTAAATCTTGGTGAAATAATACAGCTGTTTTTAAAAGACAGTTTGATACCTCTGGTTATTAACTACTTTGATGTTTTTCATTTGAAGGTCTAACATGATAAATTAATGTTGGAACCTATTGTTGCCTAATTTAGATAACACATCTGAACTCTGCCCTCTCAGATTCTTCCTCATAATAACTAAGGCGCATGTTACTAGGGCCAGTTCAGATTCAGGCAAAAATATGGTGTTTCAGCTGTACCATTTGCTTGAATCTGTAATGGCGCTGGCATTTCTGGCCATTATTTTCTGTGTTCAAGGCAAAATATGAACCTGAATCTGAAAAGAAAGCACGACCTTTGTCCCAAGGAGATTGCACAGCTTTCTCCAAATCAGATTCCTTAAAGAATGGCCTTATTTACATGGCATATGAAAACCTACACAAAAAACTCACTTGAATAGCCTGGAAGGAGTTAATTTGACCATCAGCAGACCTGGTTTGACAGTGGAGGACTAAAGTAGACTTCCCCTAGACACTTTGCTTCCCCTTGTCAGCTGAGTTGATACTCTTCACTAGTAAGACTGAGGTGATGTCCTGGAGAGGGCCCATGAAAACATGGCCTTCACAGGAATCCAGTAGTTTCATCACTCCATAGATACTACAATAGATTTCAAAAATATCCATTCAAAGGAAGGGAAAAGCCAAGCAGTGAGGACACAAGTCACAGCCTTCCAGCCTCTGTTGTGGCAGCTGGAAAGACCAAAATATGATAAAATAATAACATGGCTGCGGTGTGGCACACCAACCATAATGTGTTATATGCTGCTGGCAGACAGAGCTGAGTGTATTAATTCAACTAGGGGATAGTTGAGTCAGTTGTATTGTGTGAACATTGCACAGTAGAAACTAAACTCTTTTTAGAATATTCAAAGAATGTGCCTAGGTTGGGGCAGGCTGGGTAGGGTAGCTTCACGAGGACAGATTTATATGTTCTTCATTTTAACAAGGTGATGCTCATACTATTTTGCTAGAAATTTAAAAGATATGTGAAGAGCTCCAGGGAACAAACTCAGGAAAGAAAATGCAGTGATACTATTTTCCTTAAAACTTTAAGATTGAGACCCTTAAAAGACGCAATAGTAGCATGAGAAAATTGTTTTTAGAATGTGCACCAGCCTATTTTATATTTAAAAAAACTAGCTGCAGATTAAATATTTCTAAAGAAGTTACATCTCTGTCAGTCTGTCTGTCTGTCTATCATATCTATGAAAATCCTAGAAGAAAAGAACTTTGCTGTATTCTACAGTTCCCCAGAAAGAATCGTCTTCACAAACCTATCAATAATACTGTGTTTTTGTTTGGTTTTTTAGATTGTGGAGGAAATGTGAATGTGAACCAATTTTTTTAAAAAAAGATCTTGCTAGACAGCAAAATGGTACCATCTGGGTGTTCCCTTGCTGCTTGTTTATTCCTTATACATTAGGTATTGTATGCATGTATTCAGTAAAATATGCCCAAAGTTGTGAACAATATCTATTAGTTAGGTATCAGTTTTAAAATAGAAAACTTTCAATTGTGAGTAAGTATATGAACATTCCCATGCACTCATGCATATATTCTTTAAAATAATTGCAGGTGAGTTGGCATATTTTGCAGTCAAGTCTAATCAGAATTTTTAAAGTCCTCTTAAATGGATCAAAATCTTAAAGCTGACTGATTTCATGATATTGCCATTGATGATATCATGTCATAGTTCCTGCTTTATAAATAGAAATCTCATTGGCCTCAGATCAATACATGGCAAGCATTGTGAACCCAAAGTTTTTTGGTTATTAAAATCTGAAGCAAAGGTTATATCCACAATTACTGTTTGAGATGCACCTCTCCTGTGCTCATGCCAACTTAAGTCTAAACAGGTTTAGAAAATCCTGGGTGGACTTTGGCAATAGCTTGACAATAGCTTATTAGGTATTCAAACTTAACAGCTGGCTACCACAACTCCCTCTGGACAATTCTCTTGCTGCTATGCCTCCCCACATTTCTGTTCCAGGAAATTGATTACCAATTACTTTTCTGTGGGTGGGACTTTCTAGAAAAAGAAGGCTGGATGAGAAGGGGCACTGTGCATGAACCTCTGCGGCAAATTTGATTTCTCTTCTAATAAATGGCTGGAAGATTCATGAAAGAGACCATTACTGTACAATATTTTAATAAATATATTGACAAAATTTCAATTCATTCAGACATTTTGACAGGGGTACAAAAAAAGTATGTGAAATATGGCTTACATCCATTGGCTTTGCTGGTGATTTTCACATGTGTTGTTTAAATCTTTGCAAAATGCCTAGAACCAGGGCATGCCCACATTTTATGATCTTACATTCTATATGCATTAACCACTGTGCATGAAGGAATAATCATTATGTGGTAGTAATATAGTGGTGGAAGCAGCAAGCACAATACATTGATGATTGGATCCACTACACACTTGGAGTTTTTGGCAATTTAGGCTGTAAATTTATGCACAATGATTTGAACTCAATGGTCTTAACGTAGATACACAGTGTGAAATGTAACTGAAGAACACAAACAGTTTAATGTCTGCTGTTTGAATGCATTCTCCTAAAATACATTATCCACAGAAGCAAAGGCAGATGGACTGTTTCTAATACTCAGCATTTCCCCAGATAGTTACATCTTGCAAATGAATTGCAGGTTTTCAGACTTCTCCGCATGCAGAGCTCATCTCATTACCAGACATTCATTTGCCAAAACAGGCATTAAATGAGTTGACAGGCAAACCAGATTTTCTTCACCTGCTGTATCATTTCTTTCTCTTTTGATGTAATAGACAGGTCATGCAGATGTCAGCGAAAGAATTTCCACCAATCCCAACAGGAACTGAATTAAATCACCCCATTGATAATACAATGCAGTGGTACAGATGAATCAGACATGGTCAGGGAAACATTTGGAACCCATGGGAACTGTTGCTGCCAAGCTGTGTTATTATCACTATAGCTGATGCAATACACTGAAGTGACAGCAGAACCAAGCAAAATTGTGGGCTACGGAGCACATGAATTGTGGCTGGTACTATATTAAGCATGGCTGCCCAGCCCTGATGTATGTTTATTGGCTAGGCTGACCATATTTCCTTGAGACAAAAACGGGACATTGGGATGGCAAAACGGGATGGGGTCTTATGTAATATTCCGTATTCATGAAAGAGACAGGTGTCCCCACCCCCCTGTCTGCGCGATTGGCTCCCGCCTGCAAACCCCGCCCCCGGTCTGCGCGATTGGCTCCTGCCTGCAAACCCTGGCCCTGGCCCACACGATTGGGTCCTGCCTGCAAACCCCACCCCCGTCCCTCCTTTGCCGCACGCTGATAGGTGGGAGGGCTTCCTCTTCTGGGCTGCCTCCAATCGGCAGCTCCAGCTTGGATCCTCCTTCCGCGCCATTCCTGCCAGGTTTAAAAAATGGTACAAAATTGAGATTTTTATCAAAATGACAGGACAGTTAAAAAATGCTAAAAAAACGGGACTGTCCTGTTCAAAACGGGACGCATGGTCAGTCTATTATTGGCACTGTTAATAGTTACAGGCTAGAGGGTCTGCTCACACTAACTAGTCTCTCCACTAACTAGTGAGTGATGAGTGGCAGGCACAGGCAGTGGGGCTTAGGAACAACTTGCTCAGCCTTCCGACATCTTGAATGTGAATAATGAACTGGCTGAAATCTGAATTTGTCTGTGAATTCACTCGGTAGTCCTGCCTCCTCACTGTTCTACCTGAAACAGCATATGATGAAGTAATGATAACCTACCTTTCAGGATTGTTTTCAGTACTTTAGGTACTACCTTCTCCCATAAGCCCAACCCTATGATGTCTAACTGAAAAAGCATGACTGGGAGAGAAAGGGGAAAGGGTCTTCTTTTATTTTAAAATATGTAAAGAATAAAATAAATGACTATATAAAAGAAAAAAATGAGAAAGGACATACAGGATGGGAAATAAAATATCAGTAAATAAACAGAGAATTTACAATTGTCATCAAATTTAAAATTAATTATTTCATTCATTGAATAATTAATTGAATATATAAAACTCACTATAAGATCTTGAGAAATAATTGTAAATCACTACTAAACTATAAACACTAATATTTATATTGATGTCACCACTATTTATCACTTTCTAAAATAAATGCACATGATCTTAAGGGGAAAAAAAGGAAAGAAATATAAATTAAAAAAATACTAAAAACAGTAAAAACAGTTTTAAGTTCTAGATTCCCTCCCATTGTACCTGACTGGTGATTACATCAAATTGTTTATAAACATTAAAACTGCATCTTTACATCAAATATTTTCTCCTTAAAACAGTACTCTAAGTATCTGAGTTTGCCTTGTTGTGTGACATGTAATATATAGGGAAGCCATCCTTGCTTAAATTTAGTCAAACTTCCATTCTGGGTGTATACTGTTAATTTTGCCATTGCTGCGTATTCCCCCAGTTTGGTTTCCCAGTCTGATATTGTCAGCAAAGTATCTCTTTTCCAATGTTGGGCCAAATTTGTCCCTGTGGCCATCAGCACATATCTTAATAAATTGTGATATTTTTAATTCATTTGTTCTGGAAAGTTTCCTAGTAGAAAAAACCTGAGGTTTCAATTCAAGTTTTTTTTAATTTTCTGAATAATTCTGTGTATCTTTTTCCAGTACTTCTGAATTTTTTTACATGACCCCCACATATGATAAAATGTTCCTTCTGTATCACAGCAGTTCCAGTAATTATTATTGTATGACTTGTTGCATATATTTTTTATGTCTGTAGAATATGTGGCTGAGTTTTTAAAAAAGCCAGGCCTCAAAAACTTTTTTCCTGTGAGTTTCAAGAGGGAGCACATGTTCACCCCCACTCAGGAATGTTAATTTGCCTTGGAGCCAGCCAGACTGATAGTTCTGACCAATCAGGATTAGCTGTTAGAGCTTTGCCCATATTGGGAATCTGTTGCCTAGGTGTTTTGGTCACATGCTGGATCCTGTCCATTCAGGTGCTGGTCAAGTAAAGGTTTAAAATGTAAATGCCTTTTGTTCTCTTTACTCTGCTCTCTGCTATCTAAATGTAAATAGCTATGTTAATCAACCATGCTTCTTTGGCTGAAGAAGATTCAAGGTTTGTTCCTGTTCTTTTGTTTTAAATAAAGCAACGTTTTTATTGCAAGCTTGTCTCAATATGTTTCCATAACTCTGATCACAAATTTTATAAAACAACAAAAGGTTCTGTGCCCAGGAACTGCTTCTGGATCAGAGACAAAACTTATGGAAACATGAGAAAGGAAAGCTAAACTGTTTTAATCTGCATTTGAAGAGGCTTCCTTTGTTTTTTGAAACTTGCTGGCAGTGGGAAGAAGTTTCAATTGGAGGCAGAGTTTCAAGCCTCATGCAAGCCTCGTGTTTGGATTACTACAACAGGGGAGAGAAGAAGCAATGGCGGCTGCTGCAGCTTCAAGTTTTCAAGGTATGCCCCTGGAAAAGCTTTCTAATACTAATTATTTGAACTGGTCTTTGAAAATGGAAAGTTTCTTGAGGAGAGAAAATTTATGGTCTGCAATTTCTGAACAAATTCCTCAGAATCCAGATCAAGCCTGGTTGAAGAAAGATGAGAAATGCAAAGCCTCCATTATTTTGGCTGTTCAGGATGATCAGCTTATTCACGTGAGAGGCAAAGAAACTCCCAAAGACTTATGGGACTATTTACGTGATTTATATGTGAAAACTAATCCAGGCAGCAAGGTTATTTTAACCAAAAAACTGTACAAGGCTCACTTGCCTGAGAATGGAAATTTGCCAGAGCATCTTCATAAGCTGCAAAATTATTTTGTGGAGCTTCAAGAGTGTGGGATGGAATTTACCCCCCTTATGAAAGCTTATATAATGCTTTCTTCGTTGAATGAGTCCTGGGACACTTTAATTTGCTCCATGGAGGGAATCCCAGAAGCTGATCTAACTCCATCGTTTGTAACTACCCGGCTGCTTGCTGAGTGGGAGAAGCGCCAAGAAAAAACTGCCTCCATTTCTACAATAAAGTCTTCTCGTGGCCAGCAGAGGGAGTGGAAGAGCTTTGAATTCCAAGCTGCTTTATCCACCCGGCGATGCTTTACCTGTGGATCCCCTGCTCACCTGTGGATTGTGAGGTGACACATCAGGACTGTGTCCAGTTTAAAAGCAAGAAGACTTCTAAGAAGAAAGAAGAAACTTCTAGAAAGAAGATTCGTCATGCAAAAGTTGTTGAGAACTCTGATAATAAAGATTTGTGGGTTCTGGACAGTGGTTCAAATGCTCACATATGTAACGATGAAAATTCCTTTCTGTCTTTGTCTAAAACTAACAAACAAAAAGTTTCCTTAGCAGATGGATCTGTATCTAAGATCGTGGGTGAAGGTGAGATAAATCTTCCATGTTTGGGGGAAACTGTTCAAAATGTTTTGTTTGTGCCTAATTTTCAAAGCAATCTCTTGTCTGTGGGGCAGCTAGTTGCCTCAGGTTATGTTATAACTTTTAAGAAAGAGGGTTGTGAAATTAGGAAAGGTGGCAAAGTGGTTGCAAAGTGTTTGCAGAAAGATTCTCTGTACATTGTACAAAAGGCTGAAAAGCAGCAGACTGCTAAGGCTGTTTTTGAAAATAAGCCCTTACACGATCAGTGCATCCATTTATTACATAGGAGGTTTGCTCATGCTAATTTTAAGTACATATCTCAAATGCCTAGTTATTCTTCTGATTTAAAATTGAAACCTTGCGATAAGTATCTAGATTGTGCAGTTTGCAAGGAGAATAAAACCACAAGGGCTCCTGTGAAGAAGTTTTCTGATAGATCCACCTCTAGGCCTCTAGAGATCATTCATTCTGATGTAATAGGCCCCTTTTCTCCTAGTCTTGGGGGAGCAAGGTACATTTTGACCTTCATAGATGATTTTTCCAGATACACATTCATTTATTTGTTGAAACACAAAGATGAGGTTTTTGATAAATTTAAGGCTTTTGTGGCTTGGGCGAATGGAAAATTCCCAAGGCCCCAGTGTCTGCTTTGCAATCAGACTGAGGTGGAGAGTATCTATCCTCAAAGTTTAAAAAGCTTTTTGTTAGAAAAAGGGATAGAACACATTTTAGCTAACCCTTACACTCCTGAACAGAATTCTGTTGCAGAGAGAAAAGGCAGAACATTGCAGGAAGCAATGATGTGTTTGCTGAAGGATGCTAGTTTACCTTTTAGGTATTGGGGAGCAGCTGTTTCTACAGCGTGTTATGTTCAGAACAGGCTGTTTAGCAGTGCAATTCAGGATGTGCCTTTTCATTTGTTCTATGGTGTGAAGCCTAAAGTAAACCACCTCCAAGTTTTTGGAAGCGTAGCTTGGGTCCACATTCCAAAACAGCTGAGGTGCAAGGGGGCTTCCAGAACAAAGAAAGCAATCTTTGTAGGGTATGAACAAAGTCAGAGGAGCTACAGGTTCATACTGGATAATCAATTGATAATTAGTAAAAGTGCTTCTTTTGCTGAGCAAAATTGGGATAAAATAAACTCTAGTTCTTCAGTTGATTTATCCATGAGGGAGCAGCAAAGTCTTGCTGATGGTGATTTGCAGGAATCACCTAGTGAAGTCAATGAGCAGGAAGCTGACTTGTCTGGAAAGTCAGAGGTTTCTGAGGACAATGGTGGGAATCAGAGTGTAAGTCCTGTCCTACCTCCCAGGTCTGAAAGGATTAATAAGGGAGTTCCACCTGATCGTTATCAAGTAGATGTTGTGAAGGCTTTTCACATTCACACAGAGCCTGAATCTCTGGAACAAATTAAAGGGATGCCAGCTGAAATAGCTAAGTGTTGGCATGAAGCCATGCAGCAAGAGTTGGATTCCTTACAGGAAAATAAAACTTGGAAATTAGTAAATTTGCCTCCCAATCAGAAGGTTTTAGGTTGTAGGTGGGTGTTCAAACTGAAAAAAGATTCTGATGGCAAAATTCAGAAGTACAAAGCAAGGTTGGTAGCAAAAGGTTTTGCTCAAAGAAAAAAATGTGGATTATGACAAAACTTTTGCTCCAGTGACAAAAGCTGAATCTATCAGGTTGCTTTTAAAGGTTGCTGCCATGAAGAAACTGTCTGTTTATCACTATGATATTCAAACTGCTTTTCTGTATGGTGATTTGGAGGAAAAATTGTTTATGCAACAACCTCCTGGTTATGAAAAAGAAAAACATCTTGTGTGTGAATTGCAGAAATCCATCTATGGATTGAAGCAGGCCGCGCGTTGTTGGAATATTAAGATGGATAATATTTTGCAAAAATTTGGGTTTCAGAAGGGAATTGCTGATCCTTGTGTGTATGTAAAACATGATAAGCAAGGTGTAATGTACTTGTGCTTGTATGTTGATGATTTGTTGCTGCTCACTTCATCTGATGAACAGAAGCATGCCTTTGAGGTTTGTATGAAAAACAATTTCACATTGAAATGTCTTGGAGCAGTCAACAATTACTTACGATTAGAAATTCAGAGGGAAAAAGATGGCAGTTTTCTTATAAGTCAGAGTAGCAAAATTAAGAAACTGCTGGAGGATTTTAAAATGCAAGACTGCAAGTCTGTCTCCTCCCCCATGCTTCCCGAGTTTCTAAAAGAGGAGGGGGAGAAGGGGGATGGTGAGTTATCTGAAGGAGATAGTTTCAGATCAGCCATTGGTAGTCTTCTTTACATTGCAAACAATAGCTGTCCGGACATTTCTAACAGTGTGTCCATTTTGAGCAGGTTTGTGGAAAATCCCACATCTGCTGCAAAGTCTGGTTTAAAAAGGCTGTTTTGTTATTTACAAGGCACCAAAGATTTTTGCTTAAGGTTGTCTGCTACAGACACAAAAGAAAAGTTAGAATGCTGGTGTGATTCAGATTGGGCTGGAGATCTCAGTGATTGGAAGTCTACTTCTGGAAGTGTAATTCAATTTGCAAAGTCCACTATTGCTTGGTTCTCCAGAAAGCAGACTGTAGTAGCCATTAGCACAGCTGAAGCCGAATTTTATGCTTTAGCACAACTGTGCAATGAGGTAATTTGGTTTACACAATTGTTGCAAGACATTGGAGTCATTTTAAGCCAGCCTGTAACAATTCATGATACATCCAAGCCTGTATCCATTTGGCTTTATCTGAAAGTACCAGAAATCGGACAAAGCACATTGATGTGCGTTTTCATCTTGTTAAAGATTTTCTAGCCAAGAAAAAGGTTATTTTGAAATACTGTGATACTAAATTAATGTTGGCTGATATTTTCACCAAGCCTCTAGTTGCCAGTAGGCACAATGAGTTAATTACCAAGCTGGGTTTGTTTCCATATTCTTTCTAGTCATAAAAAAAGGGGAGTGTTGCATATATTTTTTATGTCTGTAGAATATGTGGCTGAGTTTTTAAAAAAGCCAGGCCTCAAAAACTTTTTTCCTGTGAGTTTCAAGAGGGAGCACATATTCACCCCCACTCAGGAATGTTAATTTGCCTTGGAGCCAGCCAGACTGATAGTTCTGACCAATCAGGATTAGCTGTTAGAGCTTTGCCCATATTGGGAATCTGTTGCCTAGGTGTTTTGGTCACATGCTGGATCCTGTCCATTCAGGTGCTGGTCAAGTAAAGGTTTAAAATGTAAATGCCTTTTGTTCTCTTTACTCTGCTCTCTGCTATCTAAATGTAAATAGCTATGTTAATCAACCATGCTTCTTTGGCTGAAGAAGATTTATTTATTTATTTATTTATGTTTCAATTTATATACCGCTCCATCTCCCCGCAAGGGAACTCTGGGCGGTTTACAAAACACAAAAATTAAAATCCGACAATTAAAACAACCCAATAAAACACTCTAATATATTAAAATTAAATATAAAAATCCAAGATGCGGTGGTATGATGTTTGGATGTTTAAAAGGGCCCTATGGCACCAGCCATCCCCAAGAGGAACTATTCCCCCCCTCCCCCCACGCAAGGCGGCAGAACCAGGTCTTTAAGTTCTTTCTGAAGGCTGGGAGCGATGAGGCCTGCCTCACCTCCGGGGGTAGCATATTCCAAAGGGTGGGCGCCGTTATCGAGAAGGCACGCCTCCTAGACCCCGTCAGGTGACATTCCTTTACGGACGGGATCCGTAGCATGCCCTCTCTGAATGACCGAGTGGGACGGTTCGACGTTATGGGGATGAGACGGTCCCTCAGGTAACCTGGCCCCATGCCATGTAGGGCTTTAAAGGTGATAACCAACACCTTGAATTGGACCCGGAAGCACACAGGCACCCAGTGCAGCTGTCGCAACAGAGGTGTCACATGCGCTGATCTAGGCGCACCAATAACTGCGCGAGCAGCCGCATTCTGGACCAATTGAAGCTTCCGGATACTCCTCAAGGGTAGCCCCATGTAGAGCGCGTTGCAATAGTCTATATGGGAGATGACCAGGGCATGAGTGACTGTACGGAGGGCTTCCTGATCCAGGAAAGGGCGTAACTGACGCACAACACGAAGTTGTGCAAAAGCCCTCCTGGCCACGGCTACCACCTGCTCTTCAAGCAGGAGCCGTGAGTCCAGAAGAACCCCCAAATTACGCACTTGGTCTGAATGGGGTAGTGCAACCCCATCCAGAACTAGAGATGACAACTTCCTGGATCCACGGGAGCCATCAATCCACAGCCACTCCGTCTTACCAGGGTTCAGTCGAAGCCTGTTGTTCCCCATCCAGACCCCCACAGCCTCCAGGCACTGAGAAAGGGTAGCCACTGCATCACTTATCTCACCAGGGATGGAAATATATAATTGAGTATCGTCTGCATATTGATGGTATCTCATCCCATGGTGACGGATGATCTCACCCAGCGGTTTCATGTAGATGTTAAATAGGAGAGGGGAAAGAACCGAACCCTGCGGTACCCCACAGACGAGGGGACGAGGGTCGGACCTTTCCTCTCCTATTACCACCGATTGGGAACGGCCCTGGAGGAAGGAGGTGAACCAACGCAGAACTACGCCTCCCACCCCCAACTCCCTGAGCCGTCCCAAAAGGATACCATGGTCGATGGTATCGAATGCCGCTGAGAGGTCAAGAAGAGCTAGGATGGATGCACTCCCTCCATCCCGCTCCCGCCAGAGATCATCTGTAAGCGCGACCAATGCAGTTTCCACCCCATATCCCGGCCTGAAACCCGACTGGAAGGGGTCCAGATAATCCGTATCATCCAGGATCCTCTGGAGTTGCAACGCCACCGCTTTCTCAACCACCTTCCCTAAAAAGGGGAGGTGGGAGACAGGACGAAAATTGTCCAATATAGTAGGGTCCAGTGATGGTTTCTTGAGGAGGGGGTGCACCAAAGCCCCTTTAAAAGCAGCTGGGAACACCCCCTCCCCCAGAGATGCATTAACCATCACCTGGGCCCAACCACATGTCACCTCCCGGGCTGCCTGTACCAGCCAGGAAGGGCATGGGTCCAGATGACATGTGGTGGCCCTTACAACCCGAAGGATCCTGTCCACTTCCTTAGGTCCAACAGGATCGAACTGTTCCCAGATAACCGGGCAAAGACGTTCCCTCGGCATCTCCCCAGACTGTGCTACACGCTTAGAGTCCAACTTAGACCGAATCTGAGCGACTTTATCCTGCAGATGCTCAGAAAATTCTTCCGCACGGCCCTGTAGGTGGGTCACAGACTCCACCTTACCCAACAGAGATCTTGTTATCTTAAACAGGGTCGTCGGGCGGCATTCTGCGGACGCAATAAGAGCGGAGAAATATTGACGTTTCGCCGCTCTTACCGCCACAAGGTAGGTCTTAACAGCGACTCTAGCTTGTGTTCGGTCAGATTCAGACCTTGTCTTTCTCCAGCGGCGCTCTAGGCGTCTCTTAACCCTCTTCAAGACCCTCAACTCCTCCGTATACCAAGGGGAGTATCGGGTCAAGTGTGGCAAGAGAGGCCGCATAGGCGCGATCCTGTCCAAGGCCCCGGCCGCCTCCCTATTCCAGGTTGCGGCCAGGACCTCCGCTGGAGCGTGCAGTAGATCCTGAGGTACAGCCCCCAGCTCCCTCTGAAACCCTATTGGGTCCATTAGTTAGATTCAAGGTTTGTTCCTGTTCTTTTGTTTTAAATAAAGCAATGTTTTTATTGCAAGCTTGTCTCAATATGTTTCCATAACTCTGATCACAAATTTTATAAAACAACAAAATGACTTACCTATTTTTGTAATTATGGACAGAAATATGTACCATCTGTAAAATATGTTGTTTCAGTTTTCTCTTAAATGATAGCTTGGGGTAAATTTTATTGAATTTTTCCCTCCCGTTGTTGTAATGTAGTTTCTTTAAAGAGAAAGGGTCCTCTTGATGGCACAGATTTAACTATGGAACTTCCTTTCAGAGTAGGCCAAGTTCATACATTCTGCTGATCTTTCATTGACTGGTGAAGTCCTTCCTAATTTTGAATTCCTTAGACATTGTAAAAATTATTTGTATATGTTACCTGCTACATCTGTTTGCATTTATGAGATAATTTCTCTTTCTCTTTTGGAACTGGTTTTGTCTTGTTCTTATTTTAAATGAGGATGGCTTATCAATTTTCATATAAATAAATGATTAAATAATGCTCTCTGTGTATTTTTGAAAAATAGTAATGACTTCTAAGTAAGATATTTGCTTCTTTCTCACTAGTTATGATAACTAGTTATGATATATTCTTAGCAATATGAGAGTTTTGAATTTAATAGACTTCGACTAGAACACGAAGACCTTGAAATATGTTATATTTAATTATCCAGTTTTGAAACATAGATGTTTGGCTAACTTAGCCTTTTGCCTGAGGGTACTGGCAACTATGCATTTTGTTTCATGAAGCAAATTTTTATTCCCAGATCCTCTGCTGTGAGCAAATTCATTCTTCTTTAATTATATTGTGCTAAGCACACAGGGAAGTAATTCAGTCTATATACCATGCCAGTAAAATAAATCAAACTCTTTGGAGATTAAAAGATTGCTTGTCTTGCCTAAAGAACATATGCAGTCATTTATCTGTCTCCAAGGAATTGGTGAATGTCTTTACTACTCAGAGTATGAAGTGCTCTTTGGTTTCAATACAGAAGCTAAACTTGTGTGTAAATCAAATTATGTGTTTTCCATTAAAGGGCCACCTTGGAATGTCAAGCTTTCCATTTTGCAAAATGGAACAGTAACCAATCACATGATTATATCACCCTCACGTTAGTGTGATAGAAGTCCTTCAAAATGATATACAGTATACAGTCCACCTTACACTGAGCTCTCAGAGACGAGAGATAGAGATGTTGCTTTATTTATTTATTTATAATTCAATTTATATCACCGCTCCATCTCCCCCAAGGGGGACTCTGGGCGGTTTCATGCCCTCATGTATGGGTGTTATATGACTTGAACCCCTTACATGGGGGCATAACATAATGTGACATCTTTATCTCTCTGAGTGCTCAAGAGAAGGTGAAATATATATACCATTCTAAAGAGCTTCTAGATATCCCTTCCTGAAATGACTGAGCAACAGGACCTAGATAGCTCCTAATGCTAATGTACTGTATATAGTCATCAAAGGTGCAAAGGTCTGCAAGTTCAATTCCTGATAGAGTTTTTGAACCCTGTTGAATAAGATCTGGCTACCTGCCTCTAAAGAGTTTCAATAAAAATGAAGCTACTTGCATGGTGCTTCCTAGTGGTTAATGTAACTGAAAATACCACACAGGTTATACATTGCATTCCAAGAAGCAAGCAGCAATCTGGATAGATTTGATTTTTTGTTATGTAAGGTTCTTGTGCACTGATGGAAATAGCCACTCTGCATATAGAAACTCATCTTCATACATGCATACATTGACTAATAAATGTAGAATTGAGGCATATGGGAAATCTAGACTGACCTTAGAGAACAAAATGCTGTTTTTTAAGCATATGGATTATTAATTTCTCCATAATTTATTTTTCCTGGAAAACCAAGGAAGATCATGAAAGGAAAAATTGATTTAGTAATCTACACATTTGCATGTCTTAACTGAGTGATGACTCAGTCCAGCTTGCTCCCCTCAAAACTATTGCCTCTCATCAGCTATACCAGTGTAATATCTTCCCAAATCAATCATCCCTTTCTGTGTGTGTGTGTGTGTTTGTGTGTGTTTGTGTGTAATCAATCTGTGCAATTTTGCTGCATCCAATTATTATATAGTCCCTTATTTCATCCTTATCTTGCAAGTTGGTATTTTCTATTCTTGCCTTGATGACATTTGTATGTAGTGGGCAGCTTGTTCTTGGGCAGCAAAAGAACTTTTCTTCTGTTTTCTTTTTTAACATAATATTCTTAAGCTACTAAGTTTTCTACTGTTGTCTGATTTTCCTTCAGTATCTTTCAAAAAATGCTCATGGAATGCTTTGGCTACCAATTTCTAATCTCATATCAAACTGTTGTTTTTTTATAATCATGTTTAGATTCCATTTCTGCAAATAGAAATGAGATTATTTCAATACGTTTTCTTGTCTTGTCTTAATGTAATAATTAAGTTGTCATTTATCCTCCTCTACAGTTTGTTATACTGGTAAGAGTTCTCACTCATCAGTCTTACTTTGAAGGTATAATCTATCAATATCACTATAAATTGTGGGACATTATTCATAGACATCACTTTCCTGGTTTGCCGGTTAAGGTTGCAAAGAAACATCTGAGTCCTGTCAATTATTCCTGAAGTATATTGAATTATTGGTATCCCCCTTGAATTAATAGCTCTGTTTTCCATCATTTAGGCTAGACTTTAGAATTTTCCTTAATTGCTTGCAATATCCTGAGCTAATTTTTCTCTTTATTTGGTTGTGCAAAATATCTGATGTTTCCAAGATTCCCTAATATTTAGCTTGCTCAGGTGCTAGATGTTTGATCCTTGTTTCATTTACAAGTTGAATACATTGTGGTCAATTATGATGTTTTGATCACACATTTTTCAAGTCCAAATTACATTATAATATCACTATTAAATAACTGAATAGTATTTAGTAATGATTTTGATTTGGCATACAATTTTAAGCATCAAAACTGTGATGTAATGTGTTCCTGAAGGAGGGGGTGATGTGGTGGATTCTAGCTCTGCCGCTGGTTCCCAGGGAGGGAACGCATTCCAGGCAGATAAGCACCTTCACACCCTGGACTCTGTTGCTGGGAAAATTAAGAGGTTCAAGGTAGCTCCGCCCTAGGGCCTCTCCCAGGCTATTTACCCTTAGGTTAGTTAGGTAGCTTTAGTCTGGCAAGATTCTGTCTATATGGTGAGAACAATAAAGAACTAGAGTTGGAAAACATTGACTCAGCATGGTTCTTGGCCTGACCCTGACATCAATTTAATTTTGAAAGTTGCTTATAAATGCACGATGGCTCAGCAGTTAAGACACCAGGCTTGTTGATCGGAAGGTCGCAAGTTCGGAGGTTCGAGACCCTAGCCCCACGTGATGGAGTGAGCTCCTGCACTCGCCCCAGCTCTTGCCAACCTAGCAATTCGAAAGCATGCGAATGCAAGTAGATAAATAGGTACCACTTCAGTGGGAAAGTAACAGCGTTCCATGCACGTCATGCCGGCCACATGACCATGGAAGCATCTTTGGACAACACTGGCTCTTCGGCTAACAAACAGAGATGAGCACCAGCCCCTAGAGTCGGACACGACTGTGCGGGGGGAACCTTTACCTTTTTTGCTTATAAACATCGCCCATGCCTTAACTGAGAATATGTAAGTTAAATACAGTATTAATAAAAAGTGCTGTTAAGAATTTAGTTACAATTGCTAATAGAAAAATTATAAATTAGTTACATTTAAATCATTATATTGGCTAAGCAAAGTATGGGAGATTATACAGTATACATCAGTAGCCTTAAGATAGGGAAACACTGCACATTTCTGAAAATTCTGTGACTGTAGTTTAGTTTTTATCTTCCTCATTTCATTGATATTTCACTAAACTAGTGCCCAGTAGTATATATGTGACAGTGATAATGTATTAATATGAGTAGCACATTGACAGGCAGAAACATACACAATTCATAAACCACTTTATTCTTTTAATACGTTTCTTCAAAGTTAGCAACCAATGTTAGATTGTTCAATGTTAGCAACCAGTGTTAGATGAGAGCATGAAACCATTTTTCCTGTGTACAAATTTACAAAAGAATGCATACCTTAATATTAAATTTGTATAGCTCCTGAGCCATATGACACTATTTTCAGTGCTAGAAAGCAAGAAGGAAACAGATTGAAAATTGCCAACACTTGTGTTGCTGAAGGTCTCATTAAATGAGAAAAAAAATCAGTTAATGAAAACCACGTTTCAATTTTTGGAAACATTGCATGTTTTTTTTATTTATGAATACATTTGGATGCAAATCTCCCATGCGTTTCTTTACCCTCTACCACCAAACATTTGTTGTCATGTTTTATTATATTTAGCCAACAAAAAAGCAGTAATAATAGGCTGACCATATTTCCTTGAGACAAAAACAGGACATTGGGATGGCAAAACAGGATGGGGTCTTATGTAATATTCCATATTCATGAAAAAGACAGGGGTCCCTGCCCCACGGTCCACGCGATTGGCTCCTGCCTGCAAACCCTGCCCCTAGTCCACATGATTGACTCCCACCTGCAAACCCTGCCCCCAGTCCATGCAATTGGCTCCTGTCTGCAAAACCTGCCCCCCGGTCCATGCAATTGGCTCCCGCCTGCAAACTCCACCCTCCTTTGCCACACGCTGATAGGCGGGAGGGCTTCCTCTTCCGGGCTGCCTCCAATCAGCAGCTCCGGCTTGGATCCTCCTTCCGCGCCATTCCCGCTAGGTTTAAAAAACAGGACAAAATTGAGATTTTTACCAAAACGACGGGACGGTTGAAAAATGCTAAAAAAACAGGACTGTCCCGTTCAAAACGGGACGTATGGTCAGCCTAAGTAATAATAACAGAACACTGAGTTCTGAATGAGAACATATTTCTGGATTCCTAGAAATTGTCAGTAATTCTGTTGTGGTAAATCAGATTTGATGGAGATAGATCAGATAGGATACAAATCAAACATTCATTACTTTATATGCAGGAATGAGAAAACTTAGAACTTAGAAAACCTCACAACTGTTTTATGCTTGTGAATGAATATATTATGGATATCTTATTTATTTATTTTTCTGTTACAGGTAAAACAGAATGATTGCTTTTTCTTTTTTAAAAAGTTTCATGTAAACATCTTGTTTGGCTCTTTCTCCAAAAGTGAGTGGCCCCGAAGGTTTATCTGCTTCTGACATCACTGAATTTTCTGTAAGTTACTTCTTTTACAATTATTAGAATTCTGGAACATGGCAAAGATGATTTGCTGTTAAATACACTACATATACATATGCTGGGACAGGTAGAAGGAAATAGAAGCAGAGGACAATCAGCAGCAATGTGGATGGACTCAATTACAGTGGTGATAGGTGCACTGTTGGAAGACCTGAAAGACCAGGTTAGGGACAGATCATCAAGGAGAAACTATACATGGTCACTAAGAGTCACCACTGACTTAATAAATATATATAATCAATCAAAAGTCAAGCTTGACTCCAGCTTCTTTCTCATTACATGGAAGAGGCTTGCTACTGCCTTCCACCAGGATCCTATTTTTTTTAATGTTTCCCTACAACTATTTCTCCTTTGGAACTTGTATTCTCAGTCTTGCCTCCTTCATTTCACAGGGCAACATTTGAAAGTAATGGATGGAGAACTAGAGTAACATAGTAATTACTATGTTCAATTAAGACCAAGTGAACCAAGTTCAAGTTCATCTTCAGCCATGGAAACTCACAGGGCATCTTGGGGCCAGTTAGTATGTCTAAGCCCATCCTACCTCAAAAAGTTGCTGCTAGGAGAAAATTGGAGAAAATTTGAGCTCTTCCAGATAAGCAATATATAAATCTAACAATAACAATAACAAAGAAATAGATAATGTTTCTTACAAAAGCCAGCATTTCACTTAACAAGGTGCAAGAACTATAATCAATGCATAATCCATGAAAAATCACACACACACACACACACATATACTGCCCCTCTCCTGAAACCAAAGATATTCCTACTGAGATTATACAAGTACTATAAAAATAATCATTGCCTAAATAATGATCACCTGAAGATAATTTACTGAAGTAATGCAGTCCTAGGAACTGGTTTGAATTTGCACGTCTTTTTCTCAGTGAAAAGACTGCTCAGAGTAAGAAGCACAAGGAAATTGTTCAAATAACTATATAAAATCTAGGAAGCTTGGTTTCCTTTTTCCAGGTGTACTGCTAATTTGCGATGTTTTGGTAAAATTCCCAGTCCTTTTTCTTCTTTCCGTTTTTTGTCAGACATGAGGGATCTTGATTTATTTATTTATTTTATTTTATCTTATTTATACTCCGCCTATCCCCTCCCTAATGGAGGGCTCTAGGCGGCTTACATCCATGTAATTTCATATATTATACAATCATATAATCATATCTTACACAATGTTAACCGCGCGATAGGAAGGAGGTGAAGGAACCGACTCTTCAGCTGCAGGCATCGGACTATATGTCCCAGGATGCCTCGCTCTGTGCCGGCTGCTGACGTCCAGGAAGTTATTGCTCCGGATTCGTCGTCCTCTGCCGCCATTGTCGGGATTCCCCAGGTCTTTTTGGTTCGAGGACAACCCTCTGATGGACGCCAGCAAATTGACCCACGTAAGTGGTACCCAATTTATCTACTCGCATTCTGCTTTCAAACTGTTGGGTGGACAGAAGCCGGGGTGAATGGCGAGAGCTCACCTCGCCACGAGGTTTCGAACTGCCAACCTTGTGGTCGGCAGTCTAACAGCTCAGCAGTTTAACCCGCTGAGCCACCGCGCCCCTTCATTTAGATTTATGAGCAAGAAGATGTTTGTACAATAACCAAAAAATTATCATTGCTACAATTACCCACAAGCAAGGAGTATATTATGAGTCATTCGTTAACACCTACAGCCATTTTTGTAAAGGAAGAGAGGAGAACATACTTTAAATACACAACTTCGGTGTAATGCAGTCCAAGCAGATGAAACAGAAACACTTAAAAATCCTTTAATTTTGTACTTTCATAAGGAAAAGAAAGCAATTTTTTGGAAGGTGGCAAACTGAGAGCCTTAGAGCCACAATGTATCCCATAACCTCCTCAGCCATAAATACAGTTTTGAACTTTTTTGTCTAATTTGGAGTCATGGTGAGAGGAGGAGCAGTAAAAGGCAAATCACCTAGTTTAATAAAATCCCAAGTGAGGAAAAAAATTAAGTGCTCCAAAGCATTTTTCCTCTATTTTTAATTCCAAACACATACTTTCTCCAAAGAAAGAAGAAACAACTGTTGCCGCCCTTTCCCCAATTTTTTATTGTTTTTGGAAGACTACTACTCTTTCATATTTTTTTCTCCTTTACTTTGCTTCAGTATCATTCTTATCTATTTCTCACAAAATGCTTTCATGTCTCTGAATAATCATACACGATACATTGTATATTTCACAGATTTAGCAAATAAGTTTTGTGGGGAACACATTTTTAGGAGCTTTTAAGGGTTTAAAGGTTATTATGAATGAACAGTTCTTCAAATCCTGTATGGGCAGATATTAATTCCAGTTATACCCATTAATATAAATAAAAAGAAAAAAGAAAAGGATGGGAGCTGAATACAGCCCTGGATTAACCATTAAGCAAAATAAACATGGGCCTAGGGCACCAAAGGTAGGGGACACCACAGAGTTTCTTCTCCTGGCTATCATGCACTTAACTCTTTCCTTCCCTCAGTCAACTTATAGTCAATTTTTTTAAAAAAATTGTCCTTATTTGCCCTGTTTGATTATAATATGCATTGTTAAAAAAACATTTTCTTTTGCATGGTGAGTGAGTAACATTTAAAAGTTTGGTTTGAAGATGTTATCAGATATCACATTTGTTTTCTTCTCATGGCATGACAATTTCACTTCCATTGAATCAGTTGGCCTCAATCCGACCCTGGCTGAGTATAATAACTGAAGATAACTGAATAACTAAAGATAAATTACAAATTTTACAGTACATATATACCAATTATGTCCAGTAATTGGGCTCTGACAGCAATAGCTATAGTGCAAAATTTAGCCATTTTCCTGGAAACTTCACTAAACTGATCACTTAGTGAAAAGCACATGGTTCTGTGTTGCTGCCAACTCAAATATTTTGCAGCTATAAAGGTGATCAGTTCCGCTTTTCAAGGATGTTCATTTGGGCAAGCCCAGAGTATATGAGTTACTGTCAAAGAAACATCACTATATACATATTATTTTTATGTAGAGCTGGACAATTTGTGGCCCAGCTTTGTGAAGTTCCTGGTGAATGTACTTCCAAAACCTATTGGTATGATTTCCCATCATTTTGAGGTCTGAAACACACTCCACCTCTAATATAAACTGTATGATAATACATTCTAAGAAACTGGAAAAACATCAACCCACATAATCCCCCCCCCCCAACCAAATCCTGGCCCAATCTGTGTACATTTTGTAGCTTTACCCATTTTCCTGGACCATAGACTCTTCCAAACTTAAGTACCAAACGATTGTCCATCCTTTAGAGGTTTTTATTGCATAACCAAAAACAAAAAGTAGAGACAGTAATAGGATGTTACCTAGTACAGCATCTCCCCTCCCAACCCTCAGAGGAAGTCCAATAAAATATCATAATCAATGGTATCAAAGGCCTCTGGGAAATATAAGAAGACTAGGAAGAGTGCATTCCCCCACTGAGTTCCCAAAAAAGCTTATTGAGCAAAATGACCAATGCTATTTCCGTATCATGACTGCATTTGAATCCTGTTAGAGATTCATATAAACCATTTCCTCTAGGTCTCTCTGGAGATGAGCTGCCAACATTTTTTCCGCAACCTTATTATGAATTATGAATGCAGAAAATCACACATAGTTATGAACTCTTTGAGCCTCTTTGTTAATAGTCAAGCATATTGATGCTGTTATACTCTAATACTATGCATACAGTTTTATTCTTAGTGGATCACAGAATCTGACATTTCAGAATTCTTTGGGCCAATGTATACATCGAGTAGAATAAGTGCTAATGTTTAGATCAGAGCTTTCCAAACAGTCTGGTGGTGTCTCCACACAACCCGGAAGTTTCTTCTGGGTTTTTGCGCGGCGACACCCCAACTGCAGCACGTAAAACCCGAAAGCGGCTGCAGCACTTCCGGGTTTTTGCGCGCTGCTGCAAGGACGGCATTTCCGGGTTTTCCCGTGGCGACACACCAACGGTGGTGTGTCGCCGCGGGAAAAACTTTGGAAAGCCCTGGTTTAGATGAATTGTAGGTAGGAAAGCTTTTTATACATTAAAAACTTTGCAAAGGACCTAAGACTGAATCCTTATGCACAATCTTCTTTCTGACAGACACTCTGATTTTAAGTGAATGAGTGTGTAAAATGGGAATCTTTGTACTACTCCAAGATCCACTGTATACTCTCATCCCTATTCATAAGCATAGATTATAACTATATGTTTTTCAGGGAGAAAGGTTTGGACATGTTCAGACTGCATAAAGTTTGAAAGTTTAAATGTAGACAATCAGGTTAAACAATTACGTCCAGCTCAGTGCTCTGAGCAGGAACTGTACCTAAAACACACTTGCCATATGGCTGCCCAGCTTGAGCATATCCAGGAGAACTCATCACTTCTCAGGGTAAATGCTTCCAGTGTTAACTGTTTCTATTACCAGTAACTTTTTCATAACATTTAAACCAGAATCTGCCTTCCTTTAATTTAAGATATTTATCCTGCATTCATATCCTAGGTCAACAGGGGCCATAGTTTTCCTGTGTGACACCTCTTTAGGTACTTGAAAAATACTATTACATCCTTCCATAGCTATCCTTTTCAAGATTAAACATAATCAGGTGCCATAATTGTAAGATTAAGTTTCCAGTCTCCTGATCATCTTTACTGCCCTTCTTTGTATCTGATACAGTTTCTCTGAATTGTTCTTAAATGTGTGATACCCATAACTGAGGTGGTATCCAATCAATGCAAAATATAGTAGACCTAGAACTTCCTGTGGTTTGAAAACTATTTATGTTGATGCAGCCTAAAATTGTATTTCCTTTTCCGCAACCATGCCACACTGCTAATTCATGTTCAACTTCAACTATAATTCCAAGATCATTTTCATGCATACTATTAGGAAGCCACATATCTCCCAACTATGTCTGTACCTGTGCATTTGATTTATTTTGCATAAGAGAAAAGGAATTGAATATGTCTGTATTTAAATTGCTATTTTTATCTCACTTCTTTGAAGTGGCAAGATATTTTTGATTTTTTAAACTGTTAGCTGTCTCATTCAATTTTGTGTGCTATACAAATCTGACAGCATTTTCTCCTTCATGTAATTCAAATCATTAATAAAATTGTTTAGCAATATTGGCCTGTGACATCCCATTTCATATCTACCCTAGAATGATGAGAAGCAATTGATGAACACTCTTTAAATATCACTTTCAAGTCAGCTGTGGGTCCATCTAATACAATAGTTATGCCATATAGCCCATACTTTATTCAGCATGTCATGGGTATTTCATCAAATGTTTTGCTGAGATCAAGATACAGTATGTTCACAGCATTCCCACAACCTATTGAAATAAGATTAGACTGACAAGATTTCATGAGAAACCCGTGCAGCCTTCTAGTAAACACTATAGTATTTTCAAAGTGCTTATAGATTGATCACTTTAAAATCTGACCTAGAATCTTTCCAGATATTGCTATTAGACTGACTGCTTACTGCCCTCTTCCAATGATGTATGGTTATGTAGTATACTTTCTTTTCTTATTTATATTGGTTTTATGATTGTTTTAACCCTTTTACGTAAGCCATCTAGAGTTACTTCGGTGATTGAGGTGGTAAAAAAATTAAGTCAGTGTTCTGCAAAAATGGCCTATGTCTGTCAGGTTCAAGCTATGATCCTGCTCCTTGGGCCTGCTCCTTAAAATTACCTGGTGGAATGCATACCAGGATTTCTGGTAACTATTAGGTTTTTCATGGCATTAATTCAATCATGCAGTGCAAACATCTTGATTTGGCTGAGAATTAGTGCCAGGTCACCTGGAAAGTCAGAGCTGGATGTGTGCCAGTGAACTTGGGTAGCCAAATTTGCTTTCCTTTAATTAACTATTAAGATGAGATGGCAATTAATGCAAAAAATCTAGAGTGAGCTTGTGCTTTGAGGTATGAGATTAATTACCCTGACAGTAACTTTTCCGAGTGATTTGAAGTAAGTTTTATGTGCTATTTGAGACTCGTTTCATATTAATGTTTGCCTCACTGGTTCATGTTGTAGATGAAAACTCAAGCTATAAATTGGAACAGTTGGGTTTCTGGATCAAGACAGAATTTAAAACATTGTTCTCTACATCTTCTTCATGATTCAACCACCTTCTCCCATCTGCCAGGGTAATTTGAAGATGTTTGCTCCCAGGCTTGCCTCACACCAACTTAGGGTTACACTTTTCCAATAGTTGTCACAGTTCTTTGGGATATTAACTGTGCTAAACTGAAGGGCTTAACTTCTTTGCTTTCTAGAATGCTTTAGTAACATATCTGCTAGGAAAGGCTTTTGATAATTTAGATAGAGCGATAGAGAAATAGAGAAATAGAGATAGATGATCGATACTGTAAATAGATAGTCTTGAATTTAACTTATTTTTCTGTTTTTTTTTTCTTTTTAGTATAAGCTCATGAGAGAATTTGAACATGGTATGGTATATTGTTATTGAATAATAAGACTCTATGAAGATTTAATTCAAGGGGATTCAATCAGATCTCTGAATCAGTTTTTTTTTCCAAATCACACAGTCAGTTCAGATTAAATTGTCAGATCAAACTGTTTGCCTCAGAATCACTTTGAAAATTTATTAGTTTTTTGTATGAGAAATGTTTTCCAAACTGGATAAATTTGATTTGACAAACTAGCTGGGAAATCTGAACTGTACCAGTTTGGAGATCCAAACTGAGCTGATAATTCCAATTGAATTGCTTCAGATGTCTAAACCAAAATAATGATTTGAAATGGATCTGATCTGATGTACAATCACCTAACAGGAAAAAAAAAGGATAATAAATATTCACTGGTATATGAGGCATTATAAATAATAATAACGCCTCCACCTTCATAATTTTAATGTAAATAAGGATGTTTTAATAAATGAAACAGAAAAATAATCCTTGAAATGAGCTCTTTCATTACTGTATTTACTTTTCCACATAATCACCACCGTTTGCTACACACTGATGCCAAGCTTTTTAAAGTAGTCACAAAATAACTCCATGCTTTGCCTCTTCAACCAGCATCTTCCAGCAAAATGGATACCCATGCAACTTTATCAAAAAGTGCCTGACTACCCAACCCATGACAACACAACCAACAGAAGCTATGAAAAGGATAACACTGCCATACATCAGAAACATCTCAGAAACTACCAATAGACTGTTACAACCACACGGCATCACCATAGCACATAAACCAACCAAACCCCTTCAGAACATCTTAAATAACCCAAAAGATCCAGTAGCCCAAGAAGAAAAAACAGGACTTATCTACAACATACCATGTAAGGACTGTAGCAGCCACTATGTAGGACAGACGGGCAGAAGACTAGCAGAGCGCATCCATGAACACCAACTACCAGTCAGAAGACACGATGAAAACTCCTTAATCTCACAACACATGGACAGACTCAACCATACTTTCAACTGGGAAACTGAGCATCTTAAACCAAGCCAAATACAAACCTGCTAGAGAATTCCTGGAAGCTTGGCATTCAGACAAAGCAGCCATCAACAGAAACATAGAGGTAAACAACATTTACATACCATTCATAAGAGTCAATAGAAAAGCCAAAAGACCAGAACACCTCATTACCAGCAATCAATACCCAGATATGCAAAGATTAACACCAAGATTAGCAACAGAGGAACAATCAAACAGCACAATATACCCTAATTAAGGAACTATTAATTCATTCAATCAACCAAGCAGCAAACAACAGCATAATCAAGGAACTCCTAAGGAGAGAACAACACCTCCACCAACACAAGCAGGACAAGCCATGGTATATAAACAGAGAGCAAGTCCCACTCCCTTTTCACACTGAAGATGTTGCCTAGCCTGGCAATGAAACGTCTGCAAGAAAACAACAAGGATTAGAGAGCACCAAGGACTCCATATCATGTACTTTGTTTTTGATTACACAAATTAGCTCTTCCTGGTTCACCATCTTTACAATTTTTTGCCCAGTGACTCACAGTACTCACATCAATGCAAACATCTGTGTAAACAACCAGGATTTGGCAATGAATTTCAATAGGAAGGATTTCTTTGGCAGTCAAAAATTCAATCACAGCACATTATTTAAAGCGTGACAGTAACAATGATATGACAAAATAACAGCTATGTAAATTCATAGTCACTTTAGCCTGAAATCCTGTGCATATTTCCTAGGTAGTAACAATGAATATAACTTGATATACACATCATAATAAGCCATGGTTTTCTCAACCATGCTTTATGAATAAATCACTCTTGGCCAACTTCAGAAAGCACATGTATATAAAATCAATCAAACCATATCATGTCTTGGTGCAATTTGTGATCTAAGTCATAGAAGCAATATTAGAGTTGGAAATATTTTTAAAACATATTCTTCAAATTAAGGTTAAAAATATTTTAGAGGAAGTTTAATTAAAAATGTATATGAGAAAAGAATGCATAAAATACTACATGCGAGGGAAAGTTCTAGATGACAGTTGTGTAGGTAGTCTAGCATTTGTCTTTATTTCTTCTAGAAATAATTATAAAACATTTGAAGAATAGAATAAGATGCATAACCAGTGACAGTGATGCTGTCCAGATTTAGATTGATCCGCATATTCCTTAACACTATATGTATATACTGTATGCTGTGAGACTAACCATACTACACGCTGCTTTTAGAAGTTGCCAAAAATAAAATCCACATAACTCAGGTGTAAGTAAACATTTTAAGTCAATAAGTAGAGTCTATTTAGAGTCCATGGTAATTCTGGGAAACAAAGATTCTGTTTGCTTATTATTTATATTTTTAAAAGAATAAAAATCTTAAAAATCCAGAAAAGCAAGAGCATGGTGGAAATCAAGAGAAATGTCTTTGGAGAATGCTTTGTTAATAATCCCTATTCTTTTCTTAACTGAGGGATTTACAATAAGGATCATATTGATGATGTTGATGGCACACTAGAATGGGACACAAAGCTGGTGTTTTACCATTGTTCCATGGTCCAACAGCAATAACAACCCACCAGTATCTTTGCACAGTATATCAGTGTAGCAGCTTAGAAAAAGAACAGGTGAATTGGAGAGAAAGGTATCAGTTTCAATACAGCCTGAAGCAGTTTTGCAATATCAAATGTTCAGTAAAACATTTTTTCCAACCCTGGAGCAAGTTTCTGAGATAAAATGCTGTACAACAAAATTCATAATGAAAAAGCAATGTGAGCCTTAAGGGCTGCCAATAGGAAATAGGAGTCATCCAATATATCACCTGAAGGCAATTTCTTTATTAGGAACTACCATAATGTCACAGAAGGGTCTATAGAACTCTTTGCATTGCTGGATACTATAGCAAAGTGGTAGGGTGAGGTAGGGAGATGGTCTGGTCTTTAAGCTATGAAGTCTATATTGACAATAATATGGAATCTAGTTTATGTTGATTTTGAAAATAATTTTACTAAAAGCAGGCTTGATTAAGATAGAGGGAGAACATTTCAAACTCCAAAGAGGGCAGGATCTTGACCAAATTCACTGTCAGATAAAATGTTCAAGTCAAACAATGTATCCTTGGTGGATGGATATTATGTTTGCAATCTGTTTGTTGCTGAAGGATGTCAAACAGCTTGTTCAGACAATGAGATCTCAGTAAGTTGTTTAGACTTCAGGCATTGTTTATTGATTATGTGTAAATTAACAAAACATAGGCAACTAATCTGCATGCTTTTAAAAAAAACATTATTAAAATAAGACATCAGGCTTCCCTGATGTCAACAGTGTTGTTGCCTTCTGAATGTGCATTTTTCAACTCCCACAATTCTCCAGCCAGCACAGCCTTCATTGAGAACTCTGGAGTTGGTCCACACATCTAGCAAGTACTAAGTTTATCTATATAATTTAAGCCAAATTTATGGTGTTACAAATAGAATAAACAAGATAGAGGTTCTTATTTGTTTTTATGACATTCCTTTCTATCTGTCTGCCTCTCTCCTATGCTCTGGATTAAATCAAAATGGCCATGTATGCAAACCAAGGAATTTATAAAAGAAGACATACATACATACATACATACATACTCATGCAGCCCCAAATCAGATAAACTGGTTCATATTCATATTCATCATGGAGTGTTAGAAATGGAAGAGACCAGTTAGGCCAGTGAATTTAGTCTCTGCTCAATGCAGGAATCCAATTAAAGCACCCCTGGCTCCCAAGGTCTCCTCAAACCTTTCCAAGAGGGGGTGGGGGGTTCTCTACTTCTTCAGGAAGGTGGCTTTTCCAACTTTTAGAGTTACTGTTCATAATCCCAATGAACTTGAATTTATATATAATTTGTTCTAATAAAGGAAAGTGGACTAAGAAAAATATGACAATCAACGTATTACAAAATCTAACTAAATTTGGGTGGTTCACAGAAAAAAAGCACCATCATTTCTCAATTATTTTAACAGTAATTTCTATGCAAAGTTTAGCCACATTATTGTAGTAACTGTAAAAAAAAAGGTCTGAATAAGGAAACAATACTGCTTGTTTCAGAACTCCAAATAACATAACTAGCAGTTTCTTATAAATGTTAGAACAGTATAAAGGACAAGATAAACACTCTAGGACCCAACCTTTTTGGTGCCAGGGACTGGTTTCAAAAGACAATTTTTCCACGTACTGGGGGGGCGGGGTTTCCGAGATTTCCGCAGACTGGGAGGCGGGGTTTGCAGATGGGAGCAAATCACACATACTGGGGGGCGGGGTTTACGGGCGGGAGCCTCGCGGCCCAATTCCTATCAGGCCGCGGCCCACTAGTGGGCCGCAGCCCACAGGTTGGGAACCCCTGCCCTAGAGTCATCACCCGAGTGATTTTGTTAGGAAGGACTGGAGCCACTGCAAACCAGTGTCACCAAGGCCTATCCCTATCAGACAGCCCAGAGAATTGCCTTGGTCAATATAAAGTTGCAAAGAGATCCAGGAGAACTAGTAGATTCAAACTCCCCCCCGATAGTTTCTGACATTAATCATCTACCAAGGCAATTCAAAGAGTCTCAGTATAATTAGGTGAAATCCCATTCAGATGCTTATGGCGCTATAACTTTACTTTTGAACAGAAGATCAGAGACTGGCCTGTAATGAGAAAGCTTTTGGTCCATGGAGGGCTTTTTCAGTAGTGACTTTATCATTCTCCCATTTTGGCACATAACAACATATTGTATGGGATACATACATATTGCATATATAAAAATAATAAAGGCGGGATAGAAAATAAATAAATAAATAAATAAATAAATAAATAAATAAATAAATAATAAAGGAATTACCTTGGGAGATTGGGCCCAGCAACACTGCCTAGGGAATGGTCAGATAAGAGACAGCATAGTCCGCAGCTGGATAGTGGGTGGGGCAAGAGGCTCATAAGAGACCCTCCCTATTTTCTCAGGGTGTAAAGGAGACAGAGGGAGAATTGTACTTTCAGACTTGCAAGATTATGTTAATGTAGCCTTAGAATAAAGTAAAATTAGCTCACCTGGTTGTGTTTCCTGTCTGGTCCACCTGGTATGGTTGACACATATCCCCTACTTAAGAAGTCATTAATCAACTCCTGTAACTATGGACGAGGCCTGAATTGTCTGATTTAAGGTGGAAGATGAATAGGGATTGAGTAAAAGGTCCTCACCTCTCCAAATAACCCTGTCCACATTCTGATAATGTTCAATCTGAACAGATTCATATAGATGAACAAGAAAACTGATTTTCTACACTATTTCCTTATGAACTGCCTCAGTGCTAGAGTTCAAGTCATGAATAATCTGATTAACTTTGTCTGCAAAGAATACTGGAAATTTCTCACAGTGTGTCACCAGCCTTTTCTGTGCAGATACAGTGTAGGCAAAGAAGTAAGCCTACATCGCAAATATTCCTAAAAAGGCATTTTGAATCAATTCATCTTGACAGTTCCTCCATTAACAATTTAGCCCTCTGCTGGTATAATTCATTGTTCTCAGCTGCCTTGTGCTTGAGCTCTGCTGGAAGGAAGAAGATCCCTAGGAGTAACAGTGTCAACTACCTGGGCCCATCTCTGTCTTTCACAGATTGGCTGGGACTTCAGTAGTTCCACTGACAAATAAGGCAAGAAATTCCTCAAGTGTTTTTCAGGAAATCATCCAAATCTATAAGGATCCTGATTCAGACTATTTTAATCAGTCTGCCACCACTGCAGATGTTTATGGTAGCCACCAATCTAAAACTGACTGGAGAGTGATTTGTCCATGAAACAGAATTACAACCACTTCCTACACTTGGTGCTCACAGCTGAGGTTTCCAAAGTAAAGAATTAAGGTACTTAATTATGGTTTAATGATAAGACTTTATTGTTTTAAGAAATCCATTGGAGTTGGGCAGCTATAACATATTTGAATAAATAAACCCAAATTCAAATATTTAAGAAGCATCTAGACCAATCTCTGCAGTTGGAGTGTCACCTACTGGATATTTTAAATCTCTCAGGATTCACTGTTGGTTAAAGATGGGCTGAAAAACAGATAGATGGAATGTATTTTTGTTGCTTAGGAAGCCAATAAGATAATTAACTAAGTGTTAGGATGAGATGCATGGTACTTTGGGCAGATGGCCCTGGAAGATGTGGAACTCTCCTTCATTGAGATTTTGAAGCAGATGATGAATGACCTCCTATCAGTATTGTTGCTATACCAGATTTCCTGCATTGGGGAGTTTGACTAGATGATCTTTCAGGCTCACATCCAATTCTGTGATATCGTAAATTGACTTCAGTGGAGATAAATTGGTAAGGGCTTGACACTACATGTGGAAAAATCTCCTTATACTTTCCTTCAAGTACTGGGAGAACTTGTACCTAAAACACTCCCTATATTTTCACACTTTTGTTCTGATCCTTAGCCAATTTCTCACCTCAAGCTGTATCTATTTGGAGAAGAAATAGAAAAGGTTTGAATATTGTTCATGTTTTTTCTTGGATTCATTTACACAGAAATATCTTCCAGATAGGTAACTGCTTCTCCTCAGGATGAAAACTACCCTGCAAGTGCAGACTTATTGTACATACAGTGGCACATTACCCCAGACTCAGAGGAAAGGGGCAATTTGCTTTTGTATAGCATTGTGAGTTCACATCTTTGTAACACCTGCAGCCTTAAGTGTGGCCTTACCCAAGGTTCCAGTTAATGGCTTTTGAGATTAACTTTTGCACAAGAGATAGTTTGCATGATGTGACAGAACCATTTCTCTCCATAATTTATCTTAAAAACAGCACCTATACTGAGAAAATACAGTGTTTGGCTCAGTAAATGAGCAGTTAACAGTGGAACAGAACAGAATAGTAAAAAAAAATACATTGGAGCTGTCCTGACTTTTAGATGAAATGAACAGCTGCTTTGAATCTAAACTTGCACCTGCTGTCTTCTGGATATGCTTCCTGGAGAAGCTGCTTTATTGCACCTATGGTCTCTGAGCTCTCTAAACCGGCTTGCCTCTTCATCCAATTCCCTCATCTAATTCCCTACAAGTGTTGCTTTGACAATGTTTTTTTAGAGCAACACATTGAGGAAATCCCTTAAAATAGATGGCCAGTGTATGAATGGCATCACTTCTACCCCTGGGTAACAGGTACACCTTTTATGTGCTGTGGAGGAATTGTAGGCAGCAATGGTGGAGAAACAGTATATCCTCCTCCCACCTTAAGCAGAGTATCCTGTTCGGCCATCACTGCAAAGAGGGTAGGGAGAGATGGTGAGTTGGCTGAAGCATATTATTGGTGGAGAATCTCTCATGGGAGAGCTGATGTGGAGTGTATTGCTGTAGAGCAGGGGTGGGGAACCTTTTTTATGCCAAGGGCCATTTTGATATTTATAACATTACTTGAGGGCTGGGAGGCGGGGTTTGTGGGCGGGAGCCAATTACGCAGAAGGGGGCGGGGTTTGCGGGCAGGAGCCAATTGCGCAGAAGGGGGCAGGATTTGTGGGCAGGAGCCAATTGCACGGACTGGGGGCCGCCACACCTGCTGCGCCTGCCGCCGCAGCGCCCACCACCGCTACGCCTGCTGCAGCGCCCGCCACCACCACACCCGCCCCTGTGTCCGCCACCGCCAGGCCCACCATGCCTGCCGCCATGTCTGCCCCACCACGTCCGCCGCTGCACCCACCGCTGCTGTGCCCGCTGCCACGCCCACTGCCGTGCCTGCTTTTGCTGCGCCCGCCACTGTGCCTGCTGCTGCCTGCCTGCCCACCATGCCCGCCCGCCCGCCGCAATGCCCACCATGCCCGCTGCCGCTCCTGCCCCCTCCACATCCGCCGCTGCGCCCACCACCGCCACGCCCGCCACACCTGCCCCTGCTGCCACGGGCCAGACCAATTGCTTTCGCGGGCCTTATAATGCCCCCGGGCCTGACGTTGCCCACCCCTGCTGTAGATGAATACTGTTAACTGCCTAGATTTATGCATTTCTTTACATGTGCAAATAAAGCTGATGTTACAAAATGCCTTTCATCTAAGCCCTGTTGAGGCAGTCTAGAAATTAGTAAACTCAACACATAGTAATCCAAGTTTAGTGAACAATCTGGTGGTTGAGTAACTCTATCCCAGACATTATGTGTATGACATAGATAGGATTCAGGATCACAAAAGAGTCTCTGCATGTTTAGACTTGCCTTTAGGTAGTTCTGTTAAACAGACTGACACATACTCTGCAGAACTCCATGAGTAGGCTAAATTAACCCCAAGTTCATTTGCTTTTACCAATTTCCAAGCAGCTTGAATGGGGCCCTAAAATATCTAAATCCAGCTAGCTTTGTCTTAACAATTTCTTTTGGATTCAGTAAAATTATTTGTGTGTATCCTTATGTGTACAACAGTATTTTCAAACATCACCACCAATTTAAATATAATAGTGTCAACTAATTAAATGATCAGCTAATTTACTTAATTCATTAAATTAATATTTCAGCTAATGAAATGGAAATAAATGTTTTAAAACATGCAACCAATGGGGTGTGGGGATTGTGTTTTGTGAACCTACTATTCTACTACTTCTGGACAACCAGGCATAGTTGATCCTCAGATGATCATTCACATTGTGTTGGAAACAACTGTTTAAAGAGAATATTCTAGCCCATTGCAAAATCCAGGACTCTGAATATACTTAACATGGATCTTTAGATTTGAGAGCAAACTGACGTTCAACTTTATAAATATAGCACCTGAAACATCTTTGGATATTATTAGGTGCAGGTTTATGTCATTACTTTATCTTCCAGACTACTCACTTGAAGCAATAATAATGAAACTAAAGCTTAAGTAGTTTGGACATGTAATGTAAAGACAAGAGTCATTGGAGAAGACCCTGACGTTTGGAAAAATTGAAGGCAATTGAAAAAGAGGCTGATAAAAAGCAAGGGGACTAGATTCTATGATTGGTGACAAAAACATGAGCTTACAACAACTCAAAGAAGCAGTTACTGATAACAATTCTGCAAATTGATGTTTATTGGGTCACAAAGAGTTGGATGTGACTAAAAACTGAACAACAAAAATCACCACCACCACCTCTATTTCATTCAAGTCTCTCATCTAAACTCACCTGCTCTATGAAATGTGTTGTACAAGCTTCATTTGCATTCTTGTGTGCATTTTCCCTTATACAGGATGAGCAAACGTCATGCCACATGTTGTAACCAGTGCCATATTTTACAGCCCTAGAACATGCCAACATCCTATTACCAAAATTTCACAACAAAAACACCGATTTTTGACAGCCACCTTAATGCCCCTATTTGCATCTTAAACCCTCCCAATTCCCCCTCCCATGTGAAGAGAAAGGACTGAAAAACGTTTTTTCTCCAGTGACTTCATCATCATTTGATATGCCCCTTACAGCTTCCCCAATTTAAAATTGAAAGTGAAAAAGATGAAAGTGCGGCCGCAAGTTGGAGAAAAATTTCCTAATATAAGCTTTTTGGTATGCCCATTTCTGGATCTAAGCATATGTTGAAAACAGGTTTCCATCATATAATGTATTTTTGTGTGCCTTCCCTTTCTGTAAACATTTTTATGCACATCTTCTTTCCTAGCATACATATTTGTGTTGGTATTTTTAAAAATGTAAAATACATTAGAAAATTCTCAGAAACAAAGACAGGCTATATAAGTGCACCTCACTTTATCCTGTTGAGATGTGTAGAACTGGAGACATGAAAAGTGGCTCTGAGGGCATCATTGAAGTGCTGGTCCTCCTGGGTAAAGCACAGCATTCTGTGCAGCAAGTAGCCTTGGTGTGGAAGTCTTCCTGTGTACATAAAATGTCAGCCAAGCTTATTTTTCTGCTACTCCTTTCTGCTATAGGATATATAAGGCATTGTGGAGAAAGCTGTGGATGTTGACATATTTAGGGCACATTCAACTTAAGCTGCTTTGATGTTATGCATCCTTAACTGTTGACTCAGAAATGCGAAGGAACAACTTTAGCTTTCCAAGACTTTAACATTTTTTCCCATCCAACACCGCTAGAGGTCACTGCTTAACCAATGGTGAGCCTATGAGAGACCCAAGTTCTGATATTATTGAATCTTGGAAAGCAGGTGTTTCTCTGAGCAAGAGTCCTCATCTTCTACAATGATGCGATGTAGCAAGTTTGAATGGTTATTTATTTGTTTATTTATTTATTTATTTTCTATCCCACCTTTATTAAAATAACTCAAGGCGGGGAACATACCTAATACTCCTTCCTCCTCCTATTTTCCCCACAACAACAACTCTGTGAGGCGAGTTGGGTTGAGAGAGAGCGACTGGCCCAAGGTCACCCAGCTCACTTTAAACATTTAGCATGGTTTTCCATCCCAACTCCTAGACATAGAGTAAAATCATTACATTTCAGAGACTTGTAAACTGGCAAAAGAAAGAAAGAAATCAAGGTCACAAGTCTCTAAAGACTTTTCTCCACTGCTGAGTTGAAGTGCTTTCTTGAGCTGACAGAAAATTATACTAGCATGGTATTTGCTGCCTCACTTTGGATCCAGATAAGGCTTCCATAGTATCCATTCTAACCCCTTATCAGTCGTGGTGTCCTGATTATGCACCTCCAGGGCACAGCAAGCAAAGCAGAGCCTTTGCTTAACATCCCCCTCTGTATATCACCAATAACTAGGAAAGCTTCCATCAGTCATGACAATGGGGTAGGCATGGGGCGAAATCTGATGACTGTGAGCTTCTGTGCCTTTTCTGTTGATAAATAAAGATTAAACACTGGAAGGGAATAGGATCCTCTCCCTCTCCCTCCCTCCCCCTCCCTCCCTCTCTCCCCCCCCTCTCTCACACACAAACACAACATTCACAAGAAAAGCAGGAGAATGCAGCTCTTGCACAATTATGCAATTTCATTTTATACAGCAGCAGCAGCCGCTGCCGCCACTGCCACTGCTGCCTTATATCAGTATTTACAAGGTAAGTTTTAGACCATTGCAATTCCTCTTGCTGTCCTTTCTGTATCCACCATACAGTGTAAAAAACAGGGATGAAGGGTCAGAGAAAAGAAGGCCCCTACCATTTGACAGATGCAGAAAAGCAGTCCCCTAGATTTGTGGAATATGCTTTACATACCAAACTGTGCCATTTGTGGGGGAACAGAATGGTGTCAGAGGAAGAGCAGGAACATGCCCACAGCAACTTAAAATGGCCAGTAAGTGCCTGGCTGATTCCATACAGTGAGGTCACCTGACCTCATCACCAGTGGAAGGAATGGCAAAGCACATCAGATTTTATACATATTGCCATTTGTGGGGAAAACACTACTTTAAACAACAGTACAGCTGGTAGAGATGACATAACAACATAGCAACAAAGGGCATCCAACTGACAGCATTGCTCTGGAGCTCAGTAAATGTTTACCTAGCAAAGCCTCCAAGCAGCAATATTGTAAGAATGTTAGAAGTTATTTTATAAGACCTATAGTTGCCTGTAACAGGATATGAGGATGGCAGGACAGATCTTTGAAATGCCATTATGGAGTTTTGGATGGCTTTCAAAGGGGTTAGAAAGTGTTGGAAGTATATTATGAGTAAGGTATATGAAGAAAGAAAGAAAGGAAAGAAAGAAAGGATGGGAGATAGAAAGAAGAAGATGGAAGATTGTGAATGTGAAGACAACAGTACTGTGGATGTGGATGTGCATAAGGAAGAAAGAATGAGGAAGGTTGTAAAAATGGAAAACTGTAACCAGATTGTTGGAAGTGGGCGTAGGGAGGTATTGTCATTTAATTGTATGTTGGAAAGGAATTGTGGTTAATTATTAACCGCAGTAATCTACTGTTGCTAATTATTAACTGCAGTATTCTACAGATATGTTGAAGGACACAAATTGTGGGTGACAGAGTTAATGTGCAGATGTGAGGGAAGAAGTGAATAGCAGGTCTAGGAAGAAGTAATAAGATCTTGAAGCTCAAGGAAGGTGCGTGGACATTGCTTCTGGTTGTGAAGAACATTATCTGTCGTTGTTGGAAGAATTGAAGAGAGCTGTGAGGGGAGAATTTGATTATTAGATTGCTTTAGGTGATCATTTCTTGATTTGTAGAAGTCATTGGAGCAGTGTACTTTATTAGTAGTGGCTGTGCAGATGAGGAAGGTTGTTTTCTTTGCAGCCATTGTTGGTAGGTGCAGCAAAGAGCTGTGGGGGGAGCAGAAAAGTTATATTTGTTGTATCTGTTCTGCTTATTTAAGTAGGAGATTGCTGAGGAAGGTTGTTCATTGTTTTAAAGGGCAAGAGTTAAGTGGTTTAAATAGTTGGGTCTGTTCTTTATTACTATTAAATATGTATGCCACTAAATCAGTCAGGCTCCCAACAGCTTACAACAATAAAACATCCATGGGGAGCAATTGTTACATTTCATGGTCTTTAAGCTGTGAGGTATCACAGAATCTCCCCTGTGCTATTCAACACCAATATAAAGGGGAGTGCCTGTCAGGAGTTGTGAGGATGGGTGCCACTTTTATGTGGATGATACTAAGATCTACTTATCCTTTCCATCAAGTAACAAGTAGCAGAGAGGGCATGCTTCGGACCCCCTCGACAAGAGAATTCCATCTAGCGAGGTCCAGGAGGCGTGCCTTCTCTGCGATAGCGCCCGCCTTATGGAATATCCTGCCCCCGGAGGTGAGACTGGCCCCCTTACTCCTGGCCTTTCGGAAGGCCCTTAAGACCTGGCTCTGCCGCCGGGCCTGGGACGACAGAGGCGGCAGTGCCTCCTGGGGTTGGCTGGCCCCGTAGTAATACAATCTATCCTGCGGTTCCCCCATCTTGGATTTTATGTAATTTATTATTAGATGTATTTTAGATATTGTTTTTGTATTTTTTAAACTTCAATTGTTGTAACCCGCCCAGAGTCCCTTGCAAGGGAGATGGGCGGGGAATAAATTGAAATAATAAATAAATAAAATAAATAAATAAACAATCCCAGCATCCATCCAAACATTCTGTACATATATATTTTAATTAACGTGAAGGTCTGGATTACCCCATATCATCAATCTGGGGGAAAAAAGAGATCAAATTGCAATTTTCTGGCAATAAGATACCACAATTTTCAAAGTGATATGAGAGGCACAGAATTAGAGACAATAGAACTCTGGAGGTCGAACCCACAAACTCAGGATGTCTGTGCCACCAGTGTACGTGTCAGGAAGGAGAAGAGGGAAGGCAGGGGGCTGTGCTGTCAGACCCCAGATGCAAATCCACCAACCCAGGATGTCTGTGCCACCAGTGTACATGCCAGGAATGCCCGTGTTAAGTCAAGGGTAAGGTGAAGTACGTGACAACCTAGGCATCCCAAAGCACAGAGCAATGACCCCTAGCTAATTAACATCCTAAGAGACACACCCCCAAGACAGAAATTTTGGAAACCATCGATCATGCTAAAGATTATTATGGGGTGGCATGTAGCATGTAAAGGTACTGCGCAGGTGCTGCAAGAATCAACCAATAAGCTTTTGTTTATTGACAAACCACTGTGACAATCGCTGTAAAACTGTATAAAGTTGCCACACGTTGTGTGTTCAGGGAACCCTCCCTTTGCACAAGGAGCGTCCACTTTCTTCTAAACGTCTGGAATAAACTAACTTGATTCTCCCGCTCTGCGTTGTGATTGGCTATTGCGCCGGGTGAATGAACAGACTGCAATTTGCGGCCAACAGATATGATAGTGAAAGGAGATACTGTATATCAGTATTGCTTGTGGATGTGGGGAAAAGAGCCATGGAAAAATGCAGGGTAAGGAGGGGTTAAAGTGAGGGGGCTGACATTGGGGCTGAGATGGGCAGAGGAAGGTACATAAGATGCAGGAGGTGGGGGATAGGCTTCAGGACTTCCCCATATTCTAGAATACCCTTTTCCTAGAAGTGTATCCAGCCCTTACTCTCCTTCAAAAAAAGTTCTGATGATTATTTTATTCAATAGGCTTTTGGCCCTTAGAATATTGTGGGAGACCACTCAGTTTCTATGGATTTTTAAATTTGTTGTTTTCTTCCTATGTACCTTCAGTGTCTTATAAGATTGGGGTGATAGAAAGAGAGAATATGAATGAATGAATGAATGAATGAATGAATGAATGAATGAATGAATGAATGAATACCCAGACCAATTGGAAGAAGCTTTTTCTGCTGTGGTGGGAGTAACTTTCTCCTGAAGGATTAGGTATGTCACAGATCAGTGAAGAGGCAAGGACCACCTACATATGATATACCAGCTATGACCATTCTTGGAGAAGGGTAATGTTATTCATGCCCTAGTTTTCTCCCATTTAGATTATTGCAACATACTCCATGTGCGGATGCCCTTGAAGAAAATCCAGAAATCCAGAAATCCAAGATGTGGTGGCCTGTTAGATGTATTTTTAGTAGAAGCATATGGCTCATTTATTATTTTTACAAATAACTCAAGGCGGGGAACATACCTAATACTCCTTCCTCCTCCGATAGTGAGCACTGCCTGACTCTAATGAAGAGGAAAGTTATGTCTGTCCAATTTAACAAAACAAACAAAACAAACAAAACAAAACCCACCACCCATCCTTGAGAGTGAATGATTGAGCATGATTGAGTTCAGCATCTGATTCCTACAGCAGTCAACAGAAACATTTGAACATTCCAGTCCTCTTTGGATACCTTCTTGGGGGTTCCCTCACTAGGTGAGATGATATGCGTGGCCACGGAAGACAAAGCCTTCTTAGAGGGTATTTATGGAATGTCAGATATTTTTATCAACAGACTCATGTGTTCCTATAATTTTCACACCACCCTGTGAGGTGAGTTGGGCTGAAAGGGAGTGACTGGCCCAAGGTCACACAGCCGGCTTCCATGCCTAAGGTGGGACTACAACTGACAGCGTCCTGGTTTCTAATAATGCTATATTATAATGCACAAATACCATCATATTAAATAAATGTTACACAACCTACCTGGGAAAAGAAAAAAAGATATCATAGGAATGAGTAATAGTGTAAAGAAGACAGGCTACTGAAGGCATCGTGTTAATCAGGAATGCACTGGATATCACAGAAATAGGATATCATACTTCAAGAGGCCTTCCTCTTTCTGATCAGGCAATAAGGAGTGCTGTTGCATAGCACCTGGCTTGTTGTCCTAGGAAATAAGCCCTTTGTCACATTTATGTTGAGGCTTGCCAACGAGATCAAAGCAAGGAGTTCAGTTTGTCTGCAGAAGAGGCTGGCAAACTTTACATTGCAAGCAGGGGTTTTGCTTGTTTAGTTAAAGATGCAAATACTATGAATACAAATGGTGTGCCCTTGTAAAGTAAACTCTGTAAACTGCAGCCTGTACCTGTGTTCTGGCACCAGCCATGAATAAACCTAAGTGGGGAATCAAATAAGGAAATGGTAACAGCTAACTGTAATGTGATAGAATGGGGTTCAACAATATTTTCAGATGGTGAGTAGCATATCCTGATCACCCCCCAAGTGATGGGTGCCCCAAAATAAAAATAATAAAATATTAGTTTTCTATATCTATATATTTATTTAAATGGTTTAATCTCATAAGATTTTGTGGAAGGATACAGGGCTCTTTCAAAATGCAGCTATCCTCTAAGTGGTCATTTGAATGTTTTTAAATTTAATTTTGGAAATTGGTGAGAGTCATGCAATGCCACCTCCTGGGACCAGAGGCCAATTTTTTTCCAGAGCAAAGAGAAGACCCAAAGGTCACACTGCCACTAAGGTTGAGGCAGACTTAGACAATATATCCACTGCTCCATACTTCTGGGTGCTTTATTTCTTCAGTTTCTACTTCCATCTGAAGATCATTCAGCAGTGGCCTGTTAGGACCGGTGAATGGAGCAGAGTTTAACATTGTGTAAACTCGTGCATAGAAAAAGAATATTGTTTAAAAACACAGCCTGTGAGCATGTTAGAGAGATTCAGGTTCTTATTCTTACACTTTAAGCCCACCCAAGCATAAAGAAACACACGCTTAGACATTGCAGGTACAAAAAGTAAGTACAAAGGAGTTCTTACATTTATTTTGTCCAGGTACAGCCATTTCAGTAGAAAATTGGTTTCACTTCTTCCTTCTGTTCCCTAAACTGAATACCTGTCAGGGAGATAACTGGTGAAGAAGGAGGGGGCTCCCTCCATCTTCACCAGTTATCTCCCTAACAATACATCTTGCCCTGTTTGCTGCAAGAGGCTGCATGGAGAAAGGGGGAAAAACCTCTGGAGTTGAGGCCTAGATAGCACATGGCCTCTCCATGGAGGACTCTAATGAAGAGGAAAGTTATGTCTGTCCAATTTAACAAAACAAACATACAAAAACCCACCACCCATCCTTGAGAGTGAATGATTGAGCATGATTGAGTTCAGCATCTGATTCCTACAGCAGTCAACAGAAACGTTTGAACATTTGAACATTCCAGTCCTCTTTGGATACCTTCTTGGGGGTTCCCTCACTAGGTGAGATGATATGGGTGGCCATGGAAGACAAAGCCTTCTTAGAAGATATTTATGGAATGTCACAACAGACTCATTTGTTCCTATAATTTTGTATTCAGTTTGAGGAAACTTCTTCTATGGGGTTTCTACAAATCAGGATGATCAATTAAGCATTGGAAAATTGCAGTGGCCAATATTCCATTAAGGGGGCACGGTGGCTCAGCGGTTAAGACGCCAGGCTTGTCGATCGGAAGGTCGCAAGTTCAGAGGTTCGAGACCCTAGCCCTGTGTGATGGAATGAGCTCCCGCACTCGCCCTGCTCTAGCCAACCTAGCAATTCAAAAGCATGCAAATGCAAGTAGATAAATAGGTACCACTTCGGTGGGAAGGTAACAGTGTTCTGCACGCATCATGCTGGCCACATGACCGCGTAAGCATCTTCGGACAATGCTGTCTCTTCGGCTAACAAACGGAGATGAGCACCAGCCCCTAGAGTTGGACACAACTGTGTGGGGGAACCTTTACCTTTAATATCCCATTTAGTTTGCACCCAACAGGCTCCCAATCAATGCCTATATCCAGAGCAGAGCAAGCACTCATGCCACTCAGTACGGCTAGCAAGAAATTTATTTATTTATTTATTTATTAGATTTATCACCGCCTATCTCCCCTGAGGGGGACTCATATATAGCTCAACATTTATTAAATATCCGCAAACATCAAAACAGTTAACTTGCAAAATGGAACAAAAGGCAGGCAAAAGGGAGAAAGACAGGAAAGAGATAAAAGGAGCAGAGGACTTAATAACAACCATCTATATTACAGGTATCCTCGACCTATGACCATTCATTCAGTGACCTTTCAAAGTTACGATAGCATTGAATGTATGGTGGTTATAACCGGTCCTCAGAGTTTCAGCTGTCCAAACACCCCCACAGTCACGTGATTGCGATCTGGGTGCTTGGCCACTGGCTCACACTTATGACCGGTTGCTGCATCCCATGATCATGTGATTGTGATTGCGACCTTCCCTGCTGGCTTCCCCAGAAAGTTAATGTCAATCCCCAGAAAGTAAAAACTTACCAAAGGAAATATGAAAGGACCTTAAGAATGAGGTAGAGAAACCATGTTTTTACTGTTACAAGAAATATTATCAGAATTATTATATTGGTAGCATGTAGATTTCTACCTGATTTTGTTTACTTATAATTTTTAAAAAATATATTTTAAAATAGTGAAATACAAAAAAGTCTATATAACGAAAAATATAAGATAGTGATTATATTGTGAAGGAACCCGTCCCCCCCCCCCAAATTTCATCCATTTCATTGATGTCTGGCTGACACTACAGGATGTTGCAACTGGAAATGCCTACCTGAGGTTGATCTGTACACAAACAATGTGATGGTGCTTGGGAACCCAGTGGGTTTGGCTGGTGGATTTTGCCTGCACACAATTTTCTATTCTAAAGGATTGCAAAATATTAATTGAGAAATAGAAAATAAACAATCCTTCAATAGTCCATGAATAACTTTTCCAGGAACAAATTATGGCATAGTAGGTGTTGGGCGAGGGCTTAAATCGAATAGATCATATCAAGGGCTAGTGATAAATAGCAGGTGTGCCTGTAAAAAAATTTCCTGCTAACCCATTTGCTCCTTCAGGTTTCAGGTACTGAATATCTGTATTTCATACATAAAGCAAAGACCTTCCAAATCATAATAAAAGAAATATTTAACTTGTATTCAAGGTGGTTGTTTGTTTAAATGAGCTTCATCTTTAGGATGCAGAGGACATTTTTCTCCTAGCATCATATGGTACCACCAAACGATAATTGCAGCAGTATTAACATCTGTTCTCATTATGGTTATTTTCTTTAAATGATCTAGGAATATACTTTAAGTAACTAGTGGAGACTCCAGCAAAGGAGATTGTTACCGTGTCATGGTGCTGCAGCTTGAGCACCTCAATGAGCACCATGAGCTAAACCGTGAAGGTCATGGAAGAGAGGTCAGACTAAATACGATCCCTGGGGAAGGTAATGGCAACCCACCCCAGTATTCTTGCCGTGAAAACTAAATGGATCAGTACAACCAGAGATATGTTGGTATACCATCGGAAGATGGGACTCCCAGGTCGGAAGATGGTCAAAATGCTACTGGTTTTGGGTTTTTGGTGGTCAAAAACAAAGATGGCAAGGACCTAACAGAAGCAGAAGAGATCAAGAAAAGGTGGCAAGAATATACGGAAGATCTGTTCAGGAAGGATAATAATATCGGGGATAGCTTTGACGGTGTGGTCAGTGAGTTAGAGCCAGACATCCTGAAGAGTGAGGTTGAATGGGCCTTAAGAAGCATTCCTAATAACAAGGCAGCAGGAGGCCACAGTATCCCAGCTGAACTATTTAGAATCTTGCAAGATGATGCTGTCAAGGTGATGCATGCTATATGCCAGCAAATTTGGAAAACACAAGAATGGCCATCAGATTGGAAAAAAATCGACTTATATCCCCATACCAAAAAAGGGAAGCACTAAAGAATGTTCAAACTATCAAACAGTGGCACTTATTTCACATGCCAGTAAGGTAATGCTCAAGATCTTGCAAGGTAGACTCCAGCAATTCATGGAGCGAGAATTGCCAGATGTACAAGCTGGGTTTAGAAAAGGCAGAGGAACTAGAGACCAAATTGCCAATATCTGCTGTATAATGGAGAAAGCCAGGGAGTTTCAGAAAAACATCTATTTCTGTTTTATTGACTATTCTAAAGCCTTTGACTGTGTGGATCATAACAAATTGTGGCAAGTTCTTGGTGGTATGGGGATACCAAGTCATCTTGTCTGCCTCCTGAGGAATCTGTATAACGACCAAGTAGCAACGGTAAGAACGGATCACGGAACAACGGACTGGTTTAAGATTGGGAAAGGAGTACGGCAGGGCTGTATACTCTCACCCTACCTATTCAACCTGTATGGAGAACACATCATGCAACATGCTGGACTTGAATCCAAGGCTGGAGTTAAAATAGCTGGAAGAAACATTAGCAATCTCAGATATGCAGATGATACCACTTTGATGGCTGAAAGTGAGGAGGAGCTGAGGAGCCTTATGACGAAGGTGAAAGAAGAAAGTGCAAAAGCTGGGTTGCAGTTAAACCTCAAAAAACCAAGATTATGGCAACCAGCTTGATTGATAACTGGCAAATAGAGGGAGAAAAAGTGGAGGCAGTGACATACTTTGTATTTCTAGGCACAAAGATTACTGCAGACGCTGACTGCAGCCAGGAAATCAGAAGACGTCTACTTCTTGGGAGGAGAGCAATGACAAATCTTGATAAATTAGTTAAGAGCAGAGAAATCACACTGACAACAAAGATCCGCATAGTCAAAGCAATGGTATTCCCTGTAGTAACCTAGGGCTGCGAGAGCTGGACCATGAGGAAGGCTGAGCGAAGGAAGATAGATGCTTTTGAACTGTGGTGTTGGAGGAAAATTCTGAGAGTGCCTTGGACTGCAAGAAGATCAAACCAGTCCATACTCCAGGAAATAAAGCCAGACTGCTCACTTGAGGGAATGATATTAAAGGCAAAACTGAAGTACTTTGGCCATGAGAAGACAGGATACCCTGGAGAAGAAGCTGATGCTAGGGAAAGTGGAAGGCAAAAGGAAGAGGGGCCGACCAAGGGCAAGATGGATGGATGATATTCTGGAGGTGACGGACCCGACCATGGGGGAGGTGGAGATGGCGATGGCTGACAGGAAGCTCTGGCGTGGGCTGGTCCATGAAGTCACGAAGAGTCAGAAGCGACTGAACGAATAAACAACCACAACAAACTAGTGGGGAAATGAGCCAACAAAATATTACAAATTCAGAAGTGATGCAAGACTCCTGACAATTATAGAGATAATTTTGAGCTTCAGGGCTTGGATCAGCAATCCCAGGCTTGTCTTAGCTTAGTGAACTATGGCAGATACAATATATTTGGTTCTGGGAGTCAAAAGGGAACATGTATACACAGTTTAAATCAAGAAGCTGAGCCAGATCACTGATCCTACATAGCTTGGCAATATTTATTTACTTTTCATATACATTCATTTTCAGACTGTGCTGTTCCCAAGTTTCTATGACTCTAGATGGTTAATGATAGAGATTTTATGTTCAGTTATAATTGTACAGATTTTATTGTCATGTTTTATATTTTTGTAATTTGTTTTATTGTTGCAAGCTGCTTTGAGTGCTTACATAAATTTAATAATAAATACAAAGAAACAAAAAAGCATCTTTGCCACTGTTTCTGCACTGGGCAATTGCTCCTAAAGAGTCAGCTTACTCCTCTTTGGCAGGATGGGAAGAAGGACAGGTTCCAAGTTTGGCAGCTAGAACTGATGTTTGGAGGAGAAAGTGAAAGGTGTGTGGGGGAATCTCTCCTATCTGAGAAAAGGGTGATAGCAAATAAGTTGTAGTTTTAGTCACATGTGTTAGGCTCTATTTTGGGTTAAATGTGTATGATCTGAACTACACGTACACATATGCTTACATCATAATTTCCTTGATGTTGTCATTGGGTGTTATATAGTCACTGTGGGTATGTGTATAGGGTGTGTTTATGGTAATTAAAAATATTTCTGTATAATCTAACTAATCTGCTCACCACATCATCTATTGGGCCTCATTATCAGATTTTCTACTATTAATACCATATTTTAAATTCAGAACAGAATTACTTTTTCCTGAATCCAAGGAATAAGGAAAAAGATGTTTCATAACTAAAGTAAGTGGTAACAGACTGCCTTTGGTGCAGAAAATTGCTAGAAGAGGACATACCTTGGCACACTTGGGTGTGACCCAGCCTGGACAAGTTCTAGGTTATTGGGAAACCCAGAAAAGGTGGTGGGATTTTGAACTAGAAGGGGTAGAGTTCACATACAGCAACCTCACCCCCAGCAATGCTAGCTACTGGACTGTTCTGCTCAAAGATTCTTGGGATTTTCTCCCATTTTTCCTAACCTGGGCAGCACCCCTTTGCGTTCTACGTATGCATTTTTCTTGCAAGAGAAGGCAACGGGAAATGTTAGTCTCTGAATGGAGGAAGATAATGCAATGAAATCTTGTTGGCTCTAGGCTTACAGGTTGCAATTCATAAATACAAATTGTCTATGCTATTTTTCTATTGTTGTTCTCAGATAGATAATTATTTTTATAATAGTGCCCCCTCCTATTTTCCATTACAACAACAACCATGTGAGGTAGGTTGAGCTGAGAGACAACGACTATCCCAAAGTCAAGGCTTTTATCCAGAATAGAGACTTGAACTCCTAATAATAGCTCAAGTCTAATCAATGTTTTAAAAAGACGCCAAACCACAATTACGATTAAATTATGGCCAAGTGCTAGTCTTGGGGGATTTAAGCTGCATGGTCAATTACAGTAAAGAGAGAGAGGTTAGGATAGGGGCCTACAATTCCAAATTCACATTAAAGAGGTAAGTTCCATTCTTTATTTTAGTTTAAGAACACTGTTAATGCATATATACAGGCCTACACATGAAACAAATATAATTTTGTAAGTTCTGGCCTATATTTGAGCCTGAATGTGCAGGGGTTCCCCAAGGCCTGAAAAATATTTCAAGGGTTCCTCCAGGGTCAAAAGGTTGAGAAAGGCTGTCTTAGAGTGCCAATAGGAGGGAAGCCACACAATAGCCAACTACTTGCTATGGGAAACTTGACATCTAGGGAACTGGGCATGAGATGAATAATGGTTCTCTTACTACAATAGATTCCCTTATTCATTTAGTCTCAACAATCTGCAGCATTACCCTATTTAACTGTATGATGTGGGTGTTTCTGATGTTTCCAGTGGTCTGAATACTTGTCCCTTCCAGAGCAGAGATTTATCCCATACCCTACCAAGAATATTGCATTCCCAAGGGAAAACCTTTTGAAGATGAAGATCTTGACTATAATAACCAGGTTCCTGACTCCAGTTCATTCATATAAGTTTCTAACTCATCTATTCTGCCCACGTAGCTTAATAAAAAGTTACCACTGAAAACACCTGTCTCACAGCATCATAGAAGTACAGAATTGGAAGAGGATATTTACACCATCAAGCCCAACCTCCTGCTCAGTGCAGGAATTCAATTAGGCATTTCTGACAAATGTGTACTCAGCCTCTGCTTGCATAGTTAGTGGAGGAGAGCCTATTACATCCCTAGGAGACTGATTTCATACTGTATTGATTTTGCTGTTAGAAAGTTCTTAAAATTCACTCAAAAACAGTGTTTCGATAATTTGTTATTCCAGATCCTGCACTCTGGGATGAGACAGAGCAGTTCATGTTCTTCTCTATGATGCCCCTACAGGTACTTGAAAATCAGGGGATAGCTGGCTACTTTGCTTTTTCTTTTTTCAATCACCTAGCTAGGATTCAGAGTACTCACAACCAGTAGCTCTACACCATGTGCATTATAACTGATGTGTTAAAACCAGACACACACTTGGCTTTTCTAAAACAGAATTGCTTTAAAAAACAGAATGATCCTGCTATGGCATCTGGCAGATATTGCTTGTTAGGCAGATTATGGAGGCTGGAATAGCTGTAAATGCTTTAATGGGAGAATAATTAGGATTTCCTCTGTTTGAATGGGGAACTATGAAGGTAATACTTCAATGCTATCTAAGAAAAGAATAGAAATTTTACAGCTTGGAAGAAATACCAATGACTTAACTCTGTTGTTTTGTAGAAGTATCTTTTTGCCTCCAGGTCTATTTATTTATATTTATAATTTAGATTTATAAGGTCAACACTGATTCTGGATACAAAATTTAAAAATAAGCACAGTATCTAAAACCAAAAGAGCAAAAGAGAATAAACATAGCAGGTGGAACCAACATACCCCATAACCTAAACAGACAATACATTCCAGAAGGACACACCCCAACTTATTTATTTATTTATTTATTTTATTTTATTTATTTGTTTAATTTATCCCCCGCCCATCTCCCATACAAGGGACTCTGGGCGGGTTACAACAAGTAAAAATTTAAAAACTATACAAAATTTCTAAAAAACATACCAAGCATAAAATAAATAAAGTCCAAGATGGGTTAGAACCGCAGAATAGATCATGGTGCTACGGGGCCAGCCAACCCCAGGAGGCACTGCCACCTCCGTCGTCCCATGACAAGCGGCAGCAGAGCCAGGTCTTGAGAGCCTTCCGAAAGGCCAGGAGTGAGGGGGCCAGTCTCACCTCCGGGGGCAAGATGTTCCATAAGGCGGGCGCTATCGCAGATTTATCCTGGAGCTTGGGAAAAATGAGACAAGGTACAGGTACTTTTGTATGCAGGTAATGCTTATTGTTGGCTGACAACTTGAATTATTTGTAACAAATGTTAGACAGACTGTATAAAGCAATGACCAATATTAATCTGAAAATTAATGTATCAAGCACAGGTAGTTGTGTTTAACTGGGAAAACAGAGTGAATATCTGCAAGTTATGCATAAATGGCAAAAAATTAGGGCCAATAGATGAATGCCAGTTTGCTTCTGGGTCCAATTCAAGGTGCTGGTTTTGACCTTTAAAGCCCTTCATGGCATGGGGCCGGGATATCCGAGGGACCGCCTCTCCCTGATTACATCAACCCATCCCATTAGATCAAGCAGGTAAGGCATGTTACGGGTTCCATCCGCCAGGGACTTGCATTTAGTGGGTCCCAGGAGGCAGGCCTTCTCTGCTGTGGCTCTCTTCTTGTGGAACATTCTCCCCCCTGAAATTATGCTTGCTCCTTCCCTGCTATCATTTAGGAAGACCTTCAAGACCTGGTTGTGTTGTCAGGCTTGGGGATCTTTGGGAACGGGAGACATTTGTTGATGGCTCCACTATGACTGACATTCTTGCTCTCTCTGCATGGTTGAAATGATGAAAGCAGAGTTGTAATGGCATGCTCTACAAGGGGCTACCCTTGAAGAGTATCCGGAAGCTACAGCTGGTCCAGAATGTGGCTGTGCGGGCAATTCTTGGTGCCCCAAGATTGGCACATGTGACACCATTGCTATGCGAGCTGCACTGGGTGCCAGTTTGCTTCCCGGTCCAATTCAAGGTGTTGGTTATCACCTTTAAAGCCCTACATGGCATGGGTCCAGGTTACCTGTGGGACCGTCTCATTCCCATGACATCGGTCCATCCCACCTGATCATGCAGAGAGGGCATGTTACGGACCCTGCCTGTAAGAGGATTTCATCTGGCGGGGTCCAGAAAGCAGGCCTTCTCTGCAGTGGCTCCCGCCCTTTGGAACATCCTGCCTCCGGAGGTGAGGCAGGCCCCTTCACTCCTGACCTTCTGGAAAGACCTGAAGACTTGGCTCTGCCATCTCGCTTGGGGTGGGGAGTAGTCATTCTTGGGGGTAGCTGGCGCCTTAGAGCTCCTCTCACCGTATTAGATTTTTATGGCCACTTGGACTCTATATTTATTTATATTTTATATTTATATTTGTAAATTGTTTTTAATTTTTAGATGATTTTTATGTTTATTGTTATCATGCCAATTTTGTTGTAAACCGCCCAGAGTCCCCCTTTTCTGGGGGAGATGGGCGGTAGCAAAATTTGAATAATAAATAAATAAATAAATAATGCTGCAAGCTCTCCCTCTTTCATACATGCATGCCATGTCACAAGACACATATAAAAGGGATAGTTTGGGATAGTTTGCATGACTTCTCATTGCCCCCCTGCAGACACCTCTGTCATGCAAGCTGTATATTTCTGAAATGTCATAAATTTGTTGAGAAATCCAGGATGCTGCCAATGAAAAATAGATCTTCAGAGGAAAGTGGTTATTAGAAATTATCTATTTTCCCCAAATAACTTCACTGGAAGTATCCTGACTGTTCAACTACCTTATAGAGATTTGAGTCAGTGAGTTACAAGTGACCTAAATTGTGCATATATTAAACAAATAATAAAATGTAGCAAATTAGGAAGATTAAAGGTAATAAGGAACAGGTCCTGTCAACTACTAAAATCCTTTAGAGAAATACAGTATGTAGTAAGATTAACTGAACATTACTTTTACAAAGCTCATATTTAACATTTATACACTTTTTAAATGTGAAATTTAATCAGCATTAAAGCTTATTTTTGATATGAAATAATCATATATAAATCAGTTCAAGCCACATAGCCAATAATGAGGGATATTGAGAGCTGTAGTCAGTAATATCTGGAAGTTAGCAACTCTCTTTCACTACTGATGTAGTAGAAAAGACATCAGTTCCAGTGCCTGTGCAAAATCCTATTCATTTACTGATGTTTAATCAGACCTTGGTTGTAATTTATATAAAACAAAACAACAAGACAATAAAGAAGAAGAAAGGGAGGGAAAAAAGCTGTGTAGTATATTATTTTATGTGAACAATGCTCTTCTATTCTCCTTTGCATGTTTTCCGCTATTTTTAATGCTTAAGCTATCATTTTCCTAAAGCACCTGAATGAGCATCAAAGGACAAAGGTATCACTCTGAAGGACATTGTTGAATGCAGTGAAGTTTCTGTGGGATCTTTATTCTGTTGATTCAGCGTCTTTTCAGATCAAATGAATGATAGGAGGTAAATCTGTCAGCAGTTTTGAAACTTCGTCTTTATTACCCTTTACCTCGTGATAAAACAGTTAAGTCCAGTAGTCTGTCTGTCTATTCTGACCAATGAAATATTTTGCCCACACCTACTGGAGAAAAGCAGTTCAGCATTCTGCTGGAAATCCATTGTCCTCTTGAAAGACAATGTAGTATAGTGGTTAAAGTGTTGAACTAGGACCCAAGAGACTTAGGTTCAAGTGTATCCTCAGCTATGGAAACCTAACTTATGTTCCAGGTCCCAATGATAAAATTATGTCATCTTATGCAACCTTGAAGATGTGCCTTTTCAGTAGCGCTTTGGAGTAGCATCTGCCCGCAAAGTCCACACAGCCTTGACCCTGCTTTTAGGAAAGTCTTAAAAATGTGTTTTTTTCAGCAGGCCCCAGGGCAAGGTGATTTGTGCATCACAGATTTTGGAATATTATTTTAATGTTTTTTATGATGCTTTCCATTCCCAATATGGTAAGTTAACATTGGTTTTGTTACTGATTTATTGCTTTTCTTGTCTTGCTTTATTGTTTTCAATGTATTGTATGTCACCTAAAGTCACTTCAGTGATTGTGGTGGCCTATACATTAACTAAACCAATACATACCCATACATAAACACATAAATAAATATTCTTGTATATTGTCTGGATTGGGTTCTCAATGGTCAGACAGTAATATCCACTATTCATATAAAAGAATTTTTTCACTTTACTAAATTTGCAGTGAATTTGGAAAGGAGCCTGTGGCCATTTTGAAATTTCTTTTTTTTATAGTTTAAACTTTATTGATTTTCAGAGTATAGATAAAATACAAAATAGAAAATACAGAAAAGCATGAACATAGAACTAAAGAAAAAAGAAGAAAAAACTGTGAAGTGTAAATAGACAGGAAACAAAGACGGAAAAGTGACTTTCGACATTCTCCAATACAGATATAGATAAATTTCCAAAAATGATCTCTTACCAATGATTAAACCATAGTAACATTATTTCTATTAAAATAAACCAATTAATCATTAAAACCCAAAATCAGAACATCATTTATTTCTACCATAAGCAAGTACTCTAGAAGTGGTTGCCAAACAAATAAAAATCCAGAAATTGAATGTTCTCTAATTAATGCTGTCAATTTAGCCATCTGGGCCAGATCCATTAATTTAACAATCCAATCTTCAACCGTAGGTATCTGTGTATCTTTCCATCTCTGTGCCTATAAAAGTCTTGCAGCTGTGATCATATATAAAAGCAAACCTCCATGTTGTTTCTCCAGCTCCTTATCCATCAAACCCAAAAGGAACAGTTCTGGCTTTTTTTGTATATTCACTTTTAAAATCTTTTGAATAATAATGCATATTATTAAAGGAGCGCGGTGGCTCAGCAGGTTAAACCGCTGAGCCGTTAGTCTGCCGACCATAAGGTCGGCAGTTCGAAACCGCGGGGTGGGGTGAGCTCCCGCCACTAGCTCCAGCTTCCGCCCACCCAGCGGATCGAAAGCATATGCGAGTAGATAAATGGGTACCACTTCGTGGGTCAATTTGCCGGCGTCCAGCGGAGGGTCGTCCTCGTTCCGAAGAAGACCTAGGGAATCCCGGTGATGACGGCGGAGGACGACGGATCCGGAAAAAGAACAGCTTTCTGGACGTCAGCAGCCGGCACAGAAGCGAGGCATGTTGGGGCTTGTAGTCCAGTGCCTGCAGCCGAAGAGCCGGTTCCCTGCCCTCTTCCCTATCGCGCGGTAAATTTACAAATGATATGTGATGTATAATTGGAAAAATGTACTGATGTTGTTGTAAGCCGCCTAGAGTCCTCCAGTAGGGAGGGGATAGGCGGGGTATAAATAGGATAAATAAAAATAAAAATAATAAATATTTGATCCCAAATTTTTTTGGCTTTCTCACAGGTCCACCAGAGACGATAAAAGGTTCCTTCTCCCTGTGAACACTTCCAACAAACATTAGTTACACCATTATACATTTTTGATAGTTTATCAGGGGTTAGATACCAACGATACATCATCTTATAAAAGTTCTCTTTTAAGTTATAATTTAAGGTGAATTTCAAACCTTTATTCCACATATTTTCCCATTGCTCAAGCATAATATTATATCCAAAATTCTTAGCCCATTTGATCATGCATTCTTTTACCTGTTCATCTTCCAAATTCATCTGTAATAACATTTTATACATTTTAGTAATAACATGTTCATCATTCATGCAAAGCTCCATTTCAAACTTAGTTATTTCATTAATAAAGTTAAAGTTCTTTTTATCCATTTTAAAGTGTTCTGACAATTGCATATAGGTAAACCAGTGACATGTAAAACCTTCCAACTCTAACATTTCCCTTGTTTTAAACTTTGGTTCACTTTCTTCAAAATTCAACAAATCTTTATATTTTAACCAACTTTTTCCTCCCACATTTTCTCTTCTAAGAAATGCTTCTTGAGGTGACAATCACAACGGTACATTAGGAGACAACCTTACCTTATGTTTGTTCCAGATCTTTAGTATGGCACTCCTAACAAAATGATTTTTAAAATCCTTATTAACTTTAACTTTATCATACCACAAATAGGAGCGCCACCCAAATCTTAATTCATGTCCTTCAAGCTGTAATAGTTTCTTGTTCTCCAAAGTAATCCATTCCTTCATCCAAAGCAAACAACAAGCATCAAAATATAGTTTTAAATTAGGCAAGCCCAGACCTCCTCGTTCTTTAGCATCTTGTAACAATTTATACTTAATTCTTGGTTTCTTGCCTTGCCAAACAAATTTCGAAATATCTTTCTGCCATTCTTTAAATGATAAATCTGTCATCAAAATTGGTAAAGTCTGAAACAGAAACAACATCCAAGGCAAAACATTCATCTTAATCACAGATATTCTTCCCATAATAGACAATTGTAATTTCCCACATCTTAACAAGTCATTTTTCACATCATTCCAAATTTTTACATAATTATTTTTAAACAACATACTATTCTTAGTTGACAGAATCACCCCCAAATATCTAACCTTTTTTTCAGTCTTAAAACCCATCTTACACATCAGTAGTTCTTGGTCAGACATGGTCATATTTTTAATTAACATTTTTGTTTTTTGTTTATTTACTTTCAGACCCACCAATGACCCAAACTCTTTCAATTTCCTCATCAGATGTTCTGCAGTATCCAATGGGTCCTGTAAAATCAAGACTAAATCATCAGCAAAAGCCATTTTGAAATTTCTTGAGCTGTTTATTTATTTATTTATTTAATTTTTATCCCGCCTTTATTATTTTTATAAATAACTCAAGGTGGCGAACATACCTAATACTCCTTCCTCCTCCTATTTTCCCCACAACAACAACCCTGTGAGGTGAGTTAGACTGAGAGAAAGTGACTGGCCCAAGGTCACCCAGACGGTTTTCATGCCTAAGGCAGGACTAGAACTCTCAGTCTCCTGGTTTGCTATTGGCTCCTTCCTAGGCCTGAAAGAGAGTGACTGGCCCAAGGTCACCCAGCCAGCTTTCATGCCTAAGGCGGGACTAGAACTCACAGACTCCTGGTTTCTAGCCCAGCACCTGTTGTGTGTGTGTAATTCTTTTTCCCTTGGGGTCTTATACAAATCTGGTTTTATAGTGGAAGAAAGAATATACACTAATATTGGTGACTTTAAAGAACAGCTGTCATATTTTGACATTTAATAATTTCAATTTATGCCATTTCAAACTTCAGAGGAATTTTTTATTAAACTCCCATTCCAAATTATTCCCAAGAAAGGTAATTAGTCATGCATGTTTAGTAGGTAGAGTTTTTTAAATAGAATTTTTGTCACTCATCACAAATGATTATTTGTAGAGCAATTCCTATTTTCAGTTTGTTCAAGCCTGTACCATAAATCACAATTATTGTTTTATATTTATGATTTTATATTTTACTGTATAGTTTTCTTTAGGAAAGTTGCTATGATTGCATTTGGTATGAAAATACAGGAAATGTGTTTATTACCCTATTTCCTCCTCCAACCAAAGAGAAAATGTGAGCAGATTGAAGGACAGAAAAGCAATAAAAAATGTAGCATCCCACTTACCTCTAAGGCCCTGAACACCTTCAGTATATATGTAATTTGCATATACTGCTGATAGAGGTCTTGTCAATTTAGGTATCTAGTTTAAGGATCACTAGGCAATTAACAATTGATAACCAGCTCAAGTAGCAAACCTGATATCTGTTTCTCTTAGAAGCTTATTCCTATACTGCCAACATCTATGGTTTCTCTTTACAGTCTCAGCTCCAGTGAACAATAGCTCTAAATCAAAGGCAGAGGCAGGAATATCAGCAATGAGAATATGCAGCAGAGAAAATCTGGATAATTTTTAAAAACTGCCAAGAGAAAAATTGCATTTTAGTATGATTATTTGAGTAATCCAATCATCTTATAAATATCATGAACTCCAACTACTTCTAAACAGTTCTTAAAGTAATGGTTTTTGGATTGGTTTTAATAATTAAGAGGGGGAAAAATAATTTGGAGTTCAATGAAACCTTGTAGGAATGTAAGTATGGAAGCAGACTTTGATTTCTGGGTAGCTTATAAAGGTAATATTCTGCTCCAAAACACATGCTACTCTAAGTGGAACAAAGAAGCCCCTACAAAGACTTTTCTTAGGTCAATTAGAGGATATTTATTTGAAGCTGGACAGGCATTTTAAAATTTGGATAAGCCACTTCTTTAAATGCTGCACTCATGTCCAAATCCATCCTCATCAATTAGCTTATATGATATGTTGTAATTGGTATCTACATGTCATAGGGCTTTTCTGAGTGTAACTCTGTCAAAACTGTAAACCACTTTACATACCAAAAATTTGTAGTATGGGGAGATAATGAGTAGTACTAATATTTTATTATCTGATCTTTACCAATTCTTGTGGGGAGAAAATACAGTGCAATATATTCACCAGAGAAGACACCAAGGACAACAGACTGGCATTCCTAGACTGTGAAGTCCTCATTGGGACCGGTGGCAAGCTAGAAATAGGGATCTACAGGAAACCCACACACACAGATCAATATCTGATGTTTGACTCCCACCATCCACTGCAGCACAAACTAGGAGTCATCAGGACATTGTCACACAGAGCAGAAACCATCCCCACCTCCATGGATTCCAAAAAGAATGAAAATCAGCACCTGAGAACAGCTCTGAAGGCCTGTGGATATCCAAATTGGGCCTTCACCAAATCTAAATCTACCAGACCTAAAACAGCGACAGATAGGGCTGAGACTCAGAGTAAACGAAAGAACCTGGTCATTCCCTACATGGCTGGCATGTCTGAAAAGATAAAACGGATATTTGGCAAACACCACATACCTGTATATTTAAAACCCACCAACACACTGAGACAGAGACTTGTACACCCCAAAGATCAAACTCCAAAACACAAGAAAAGCAATGTAGTATATGCAATCCAGTGCAGTGAGGAGTGCTCTGAACTCTACATTGGAGAAACCAAACAACCTTTGTACAGGAAGATGGCCCAACACAGGAGAAGTAACACCACAGGACCAGAGTCAGCAGTTTATCTTCATCTAAAGGAAAAAGGACACTCATTTGAGGACATTAATGTTCACATTTTAGACAGAGAAGATAGGTGGTTTGAGAGAGGGGTCAAGGAATCCATTTATGCCAACTTGGAAAATCCTTCCTTGAATAGAGGTGGGGGCCTCAGGCACAATCTTTCCCCCATCTTCCTCCCTGCTTTGTCTTCTGTGCCTAGGAAGATTAAGACCATTTCACAAGCTCAACAGCAGCATGGTGATCTTAACGATCCTCCTTTAGATGATAAAAGGACTTAAAATAACATCTCAATATAACCATGACCTAGCCCCAGGTGTAAGGTCACACAGCTACCTAGAAACATATTTAGGATTCCCTTACCAACTTTGCTCAGGCTGAAGAAGCTCCTTGGATAAGGAGCGAAACATTTCCACTGAGAAAATAGAAATCCAGTTGACATGATTCAAGCTACAGACACATGGCATATGATCTTAAGGACCAGGGCATATCTCCCAATAGGGACATTTACTCTATGATTAATCCCAAAATTAGGGATGTTGGGAGTCACTAATAAGATTTATTATTAAATAAGTAAAATTTCAAGTCTTTGGCGGGAAGTGTCATTCAGGTCTTAACCTATGTCTTGACTTACATGTAACCTTAATAAAACGTTACTATCGTGCAATGCTTTGCATGGAGAAGTATTTATTGGGACAGTGAAGTTAAGAACATTACAATTACTAATACAATAGTGGTTTTGTGTCCTGGCTTCAGCGAAGGGAAGGAACACCCATGCAATTGGAAGGAAAAGTGTGGGCATAATGTGGGTGCTTGGGGGTGAGGCTTGCAGGTGCTGGTGGGAATACACACCCACCGTGGGGGATCGGGAGTGGGAAGAGGAGTGTTTAGGATCAATGTGCTTGCAGTGAGGTTTGTAAAACGTCAGGAAGGCTTGTCTGGAGAGATGGCAGCAGATGGGCAGGGGGAGGCAACAGAAGACAAGTTGGGGAAGCAGGAGCAAGAATATACTGTATGTGTGCACGACAGCTTACTAGAGGCTGAGGAGAAGGCTTAATCCGAATCAGACAATCTGTAATCAAATACCACACAATAGCTTGAAAAGTACCGAGGGATGAGTCAGGAACACACTGAGGTTGAAACAAGGCAGGAGTCAAAAGCAGGAATTCTGGAAGCACAAAACCAGATGCCAAAATTGCTTCCAGCAACAAAAGGCAGTCTCTGCTTATTTTATATCCTCTCCCAGCGAGTGTGCACAGCTGAGGCTTTCCCTGCTCAGCAGTTGCGAATAATGAGGCACTGGGCTTGCTTGCAGAGTCAGCATCTTGCCACTTGCTCATGAGGCACTTATTTTGATGGGGTGCAGGATTCTCAGGCGGTGGGGTTGCCCTGCTTCTTGGCACCCATGTTGGCTAAGGAACTATCAATGCTGGCTGAGAAGGGACCTGAGAGGGTGTCAGTGTTGGATTCAGTGGCTGTTGAATCAGTAGGCGCTGCGCCTGGTGGGACTGATCCTCCTGGCTCTGAGGTCATGACAAGTGGCTTCCACCAGCAAGTCAACAAGTACTTCCATAGGCAAATGATGGAAATGAGTAATAACAAAGAAACAATGTGAAATTAGAAGCTAAGGGCACAAGTTTGGAAACAGAGTCAGGAGAACAGAGTTCAAAGAATCAGAAGAAAGAGCAATGCAATAGCAAGACAATTTCACTGAAATTGGGATGGATTTCCACTGGGTCCAGCTCATAAAAAAAAGGTAAAGGTTTTCCCCTGCACAGTCGTGTCTGACTCTAGGGGGCAGTGCTCATCTCCATTTCTTAGCCAAAGAGCCAACGTTGTCCGAAGATGCTTTCGTGGTCATGTGGCCATCATGATGCCCGTGGAACTGTTAAAGTTATTTGTTAAAGTTATTCTATGTAGGGAACGAATGGATTCCTACACTGTTAATTGGGTTTTTTCCATTTCCCTGCTGTAAGCAGTTCCCATAACAAAAAGCAGTAAACAACAGATGTGCTTTTCTCTAGTCAAAACAATTGGTGATAGCAGTCCTTTTCCCATGAGAACAGCGTCCCGAGGGAAAGCCAATATGCAACACCGCCATCCCATGGCGGTTTATAGTAAGTACAACTGTTACTAAAATGTTAAGTTGAAAAATGGCCTAGCCAATCAGAATGTTGAACCGTGGGTATAATTCAACTATGAACTATGGGTACTCATCTCACTCATGCATTTTCTATGCTTCTTTTGACTGCTATCTACATGTACTTTGTATCTGAACTGTAACTACGCCTGGTCTTTGCACAGACCATGATTTTTCCTTTCCTCACTTCTGTTGATGGAACTCTGCGTATGCTTTGTTTTTTCCTTTTTGCAATAATGCACCATACATCCATTATTGCCTTATGCTATCAATAAAGCATGAAATGGGTATGATCAAAAACAAAGATGGTAAGGACCTAACAGAAGCAGAAGAGATCAAGAAAAGGTGGCAAGAATATACGGAAGATCTGTATAGGAAGGATAATAATATTGGAGATAGCTTTGACGGTGTGGTCAGTGAGTTAGAGCCAGACATCCTGAAGAGTGAGGTTGAATGGGCCTTAAGAAGCATTGCTAATAACAAGGCAGCAGGAGACGACGGTATCCCAGCTGAACTGTTTAAAATCTTGCAAGATGATGCTGTCAAGGTGATGCATGCCATATGCCAGCAAATTTGGAAAACACAAGAATGGCCATCAGATTGGAAAAAATCAACTTATATCCCCATACCAAAAAAGGGAAGCACTAAAGAATGTTCAAACTATCGAACAGTGGCACTTATTTCACATGCCAGTAAGGTAATGCTCAAGATCTTGCAAGGTAGACTCCAGCAATTCATGGAGCGAGAATTGCCAGATGTACAAGCTGGGTTTAGAAAAGGCAGAGGAACTAGAGACCAAATTGCCAATATCCGCTGGATAATGGAGAAAGCCAGGGAATTTCAGAAAAACATCTATTTCTGTTTTATTGACTATTCTAAAGCCTTTGACTGTGTGGATCATAACAAATTGTGGCAAGTTCTTGGTGGTATGGGGATACCAAGTCATCTTGTCTGCCTCCTGAGGAATCTGTATAACGACCAAGTAGCAACGGTAAGAACAGAGCACGGAACAACGGACTGGTTTAAGATTGGGAAAGGAGTACGGCAGGGTTGTATACTCTCACCCTACCTATTCAACCTGTATGGAGAACACATCATGCGACATGCTGGACTTGAATCCAAGGCTGGAGTTAAAATAGCTGGAAGAAACATTAGCAATCTCAGATATGCAGATGATACCACTTTGATGGCTGAAAGTGAGGAGGAGCTGAGGAGCCTTATGATGAAGGTGAAAGAAGAAAGTGCAAAAGCTGGGTTGCAGTTAAACCTCAAAAAAACCAAGATTATGGCAACCAGCTTGATTGATGACTGGCAAATAGAGGGAGAAAAAGTGGAGGCAGTGACAGACTTTGTATTTCTAGGCGCAAAGATTACTGCAGACGCTGACTGCAGCCAGGAAATCAGAAGACGTCTACTTCTTGGGAGGAGAGCAATGGCAAATCTTGATGAAATAGTTAAGAGCAGAGACATCACACTGACAACAAAGGTCCGCATAGTTAAAGCAATGGTTTTCCCTGTAGTAACCTATGGCTGTGAGAGCTGGACCATAAGGAAGGCTGAGCGAAGGAAGATAGATGCTTTTGAACTGTGGTGTTGGAGGAAAATTCTGAGAGTGCCTTGGACTGCAAGAAGATCAAACCAGTCCATACTCCAGGAAATAAAGCCAGACTGCTCACTTGAGGGAATGATATTAAAGGCAAAACTGAAGTACTTTGGCCACATAATGAGAAGACAGGATACCCTGGAGAAGAAGCTGATGCTAGGAAAAGTGGAAGGCAAAAGGAAGAGGGGCCGACCAAGGGCAAGATGGATGGATGGTATTCTGGAGGTGACGGACTCAACCATTGGGGAGCTGGGGATGGTGACGGCCGACAGAAAGCTCTGGCGTGGACTGGTCCATGAAGTCACGAAGAGTCGGAAACGACTGAACGAATAAACAACAAATCAATAAAGATATTGTTAGCCTTAAAACACGTTGTTTGGATTACTCTGCGCCTGGAACCCCAATAGCCAGCAACACCCCACAGGAACGCTGTTCCCATCCCACCGAAGTGGTACCTATTTATCTACTTGCATTTGCATGCTTTAGAATTGCTAGGTTGGCAAGAGCTGGGGCGAGTGCGGGAGCTCACTCCGTCATGCTGGGCTAGGGTCTCGAACCACTGACTTTCCGATTGACAAGCCTGGCATCTTAACCACTGAGCCATCACACCCCCATATCCAGTTCATAGGAACTCTTGATTCTAACCTAATAGTCAGATTAGACATGTGGATTTCATAAATTGGAGGCAGCTGAAATTCACAAGTGAAGTTCACTCCCACTTTAACAAGGCCCTACTGATGATGTGGCTTGCTCTAATTTGTACACTGAGCACTTCCTCCAGATAGGAACTGATGGAGTTCACATTCCTTATCTGATTTAGTTGCAGGATGAATTTGATGGGATATATGCTGGCTTAAAGGGGAAAAACCCCGAGGCTTGAGAATAAACAGACAAGAATGCAGCTTGTTAGGGCTAACAGTGTTTACTGATAGCATAAGGCAATAATGCAGATACAGTACATTATCGCAACAATGAAAAAGATGAATATACAAGATACATCATTGTGAAAGGAAAAACAAAACAAACTTATAAGCAGAGTTCCGTGTATTGATCCCAGGGCCAGAGTTCCTGCCATGGCCTATACCCAAAGCCAGGCATAGCTCACTCTGCCCAGTCCACGGGAAGTGAATACGTGAAGAACTACATGGCTAAAAGACACTAGAAATCAAGAAGCATAGAACACCATTTTGCCTGGTTGTATATTCAGTTCCTCTAGCTTTCTGATTGGCTGGATGTTAGCTGTGACATACACTAGGCCTCAAAGCACACAGCAGTGGGTGGCAGTGCTGCATCTACGCACTGAGTTCCCCCCCCTCCTTGCTCAGGGGGGGCCTGGGCAAGGCTTCCCACAGAAGGAAATCAGGAGGATATTTTCCAATGGGAAGATCCATTGCTAGGCATAACATGGTACCTTTTCGCTCCCTATCTCATGAGGATGTAAACAAAGCCATGGCTTCTCTGTTATCCAGCCACCTGGCATTCACGTCATCATGAGAACGCTGTGCTTTGTACAGGAATGCAATTTGCCAAGACACTTTTGCTTTGTAGAGAAACCCAATTTACCAATATCATATGAGAAATCTGATACCCCTCCAAATTGGATTTCGACACAATGCAAACAATGATGGAAGTTGTTCAAAGCTTTAAAATACATTTGTACAGAAACAAGAAAACAACAAGGGTTAATACATGTAATAATCACACTATTCAAGTTACAGTTTTTACAACCAATAGTCATCAACACTAGAAAATGGTTTAAAAACACTTGTTACACATATGTAATGCACAATATACATTTCAAGCAATGTTTTATTCAGATACATACAAATACATCAAATACAAATTATGCAGTAATATAAAACACAGTCAGATAGGAACAGAAAAACATTGCCCTCATTGCCCCCTCCTTTGCAAAAACTGCAGTCAGCATAGATAAACTGACCTTGCTAGCTGCTTTCTGTTTGAAGCAAAGGCTTTGTTTTGATTTTAAGAAAATCGCAGGGCTGTTTCAACCCTTTGCAAGCTCACATTGAGAGCTAAACCATTTTGCAAGCTTGGTACCCTACCTGGGCAAAACTAATTCAGGGCATGTCCACTGCGTTACTGCAGAGTGATATACTGTACAATACATTAAGGATAAGCTTTCCTTTACACAAATGACACTCTGTAACACTCTGTCATTTGACACTCTCAAGAACCATAGGATTCTCTATTCTGGGCTTTTGTAACTTCAACACCAAGATAAATGTTTGAATTTGTGCTGAACTTCCTCAGCTGGCAATTCTATTTCAGCTGACTGACAAATTCTTATTCAAGGTGGAAAACTTCAGTTTCTAAGCAGAAAACCAACTACATAAGTACGAAGTCCTACACAAACTTCTACACTTCCTTATGTACCACAGAAAACAGTACGTGACTGTTCTACATATCCCAGTTAGCATCTGCACCATGCTATCAATGACTGGCCTGCTTTAAAATCCATAAAGCACCCTGTTAAGTCAACGAATTGTTTGGGAACTTGTCACACATGTAGAGCCAAACTCTTGCCTTACACACACTGTTTCAGGGAGATCTATATTCAAATATGCTGTGTCAACATCACAATATGTAAATGGACACCTGTTTCCACGCTACGCAACCAGAAAACGCACCACACGTCAATATTCTGGCCTAGCTGTGGGTGCATACACTAGATCCACAGTTCACAAACCCCTTTTTGTGAACAAATCCCTGGGCAACAAAGCTGGCTTTACACTGCAGAGTATTATCAGAAAGAAATGTCTTTCTGAACACTCATCTGGAACCTACAGCTTACTAAAACATAGGACGGGTTGGTTACTCTTAACACTTCACCAAAACTCAAACTGACTATCCACAGCTGTGTTCCAATGTTCTTCTTGCCTCTCAAAGGCAGGAGCAACACATCTAGCAAAGACTGGGTTTTCTCAGGTAACTTGATACTCTCTGTCACCTGCTAAATCACAAATCTGTCAGGCTTCACACCCTGGAATAAGAGGACCCATGAGGAATGACCACTGTGCTTTCCCCATCACCGTCTTCTTTCCTTCCACTACCTGACTCCCTCTCCAGGCCCTGCAACTGCTCAGGTGAAATTTCCACTCCTTCACCTGAGGGGCCCTTTTCACACTCGGAGACTGGGGAACAGAAGAAACCTAAACTGGTTTTTGCCCATCTACTGAACTATGGACAGTGGGTTTACACTAGCAATGCAGCAACACTTCTGCAACCTTAGCATACAACCTTTCCCAACCAGTAGGCTGCTTAAACATAAAGCACTTCTGGAGATTTGGATTTGACCATGGCTTAATGAAACAACGATAAGCCTTGGATTTTAATCAACAACCAACAACCAACAACCTGAAGCACTGTGCTTCCTTGGTTCTTCCTTCTCTGTGACCTGGGGTTGTGAACACACGCAAATGTTTCACAGACATGCAGGTACTTCAGTGAAGGGCGCTTGCCATACCAAAGAAAAATAATGAACTTCTTTTTTTACAGTTGAATTCTACACCCTGTTAGTTAGAAAACACACACTGCAATCAAGGCAGCCTCTCCCCAGACATGGGATGGCACCTGAGCAACTAACATCAGGCTTATTTTTAATGGTATTCACAACACAAACACTCAGCTAGAATTCCAACATTGGCAAGTCTTTGGGAGAATACTTTCCTACAAAGCCAATTCTGGAACACATGGTTCAGGAACTCTCTGCTACAATCAGACTAGAACTGACTTATTAGATTATATTTTCATCCTACTATTGCTACATACACTTCAAAGTGAGTACAGACCTTCGCTTTAGACTTCAACAAGTAGCAACAACACAAGCAGGTATGATCATCAACCAGAAGGAACATGAAACTCGCACCCCACCATTACTTGGGACATGGGGGCTAACTAGGTCTCTATGAACCAACTGAAATGGTCTAGTTAACACTCTGTCACTTTGCCTAGCAACAGATGCAGTTCTGATTTAAATTGCTTACACACAATTATACACAACACAATCAAGAAACTGCACATTTCCTGGGTTCTAACTCAGAATGCATTTGGCTATCTGAGACACACTCTCCCATCCCGGGATACTCCAGTACTTTGTGAAAACTTTATGGATGCATTTATGATGTGGGGAACATTAAACACACAATGTCCTGTCCACACAATCTCCACAGCATCTCACACACTTGATGTTACAGGTTTGTCTCTAACACACTCAACCTCAACACAAGCAGTTTCATATCGCAATGAAACATTCAGCACCTGCACTCAGACTTGACCAGGGCTGGAACACTGAGGAGAGAAAAACAAGTGTACACATACACATTCTTACACAGAAATATCAGCTGAAATGACTTGCTGAACTCAAGGCTGACATTTGTAACAATAACCGTCCATGTTTACAAACTTTACAGCGAGCCAAATTCAAAAACAGAGTCTCTGAAAATGCTTACAAACAGCAGTCCGGCAGAGTAGAAAACTTGGATTCATTGTGTAGCTGACATCTGGCTTCTGGCTTCCCCTCCATTCGTAAATCAGGCTTCTTGCACTGACAGCATCCGCTGGACATCGGGGCAGGGAACAGCCTTCCAGAATCACAGCAAACCACGGCAAATGTAAATTCCATACCAGGTTTTACTTCAGCTGGAACACTCTGTTAGGAATTCTCAGGAATCCTGGAAGTGGCTTGTAAAATAATCCACAGGGTCGCAGGGAGATAGCGTCGTTGCTTTCTCAACCAGTAGCTCCAGGCTTGACAAAATCACGCATGCTTTTTCACAGTGCCAGAAAAACATGCCTTCTTGTTCAAATGCAGCAAACAAAGTCCTGAACTCACCAAGGTGGGTCATCACAGTCTCACCGGTTGCAGCTTCAAACCGTAAAGCTGTCTTAATAGACCACCAAGGGCAACAGAGTTCCACTGTGTATTAAAGGCTCCAACAGCTTCTCAGCTCTCATTTTGCAGTTCTGGAGTAGCTGATATAATTCAATTCAGAGGAGTTGAGTCCCAAAAGCAAAAATGCCATAAGCACAGTCCAAACATGCTTGCACTTCTTCAGAGAGATCCTCTGGAGGTGGATTTGCCACATACTGCCACAGATCTTCTTCTTGCAAAAAGAATGATTCCATCTCCACACACCAAAGGCTCAAATGGCAGACTGACCAGACACTGTTCAGCCATTGCTGACCACTCAAAGACAACATGTTTACTCTGAAATCAGCCTCTAACAACAAACTCCCTTTTACAGCCAGGTCCAACCCAGCAAAGAAAACGCAAATTTCTTCATCTTATAAGGAAGATCATTTCCCAGACTAATTATTTCAGTGTTTGACACCAGGATGTCCATGGGCTTTTGTTTGTTTGTTGTTTATTCGTTCAGTCACTTCCGACTCTTCATGACTTCATGGACCAACCCATGCCAGAGCTTCCTGTCGGCCATCGCCATCTCCAGCTCCCCCATGGTCGAGTCTGTCACCTCCAGAATATCATCCATCCATCTTGCCCTTGGTCAGCCCCTCTTCCTTTTGTCTTCCACCTTCCCTAGAATCAGCATCTTCTCCATTGTATCCTGTCTTCTCATTATGTGGCCAAAGTACTTCAGTTTTGCCTTTAATATCATTCCCTCAAGTGAGCAGTCTGGCTTTATTTCCTGGAGTATGGACTGGTTTGACCGTCTTGCAGTCCAAGGCACTCTCAGAATTTTCCTCCAACACCACAGTTCAAAAGCATCTATCTTCCTTCGCTCAGCCTTCCTTATGATCCAGCTCTCGCAGCCATAGGTTACTATGGGGAATACCATTGCTTTAAGTATGCAGACCTTTGTTGTCAGTGTGATGTCTCTGCTCTTAACTATTTTATCAAGATTTATCATTGCTCTCCTCCCAAGAATTAGACGTCTTCTGATTTCCTGGCTGCAGTCAGCGTCTGCAGTGATCTTTGCACCTAGAAATACAAAGTATGTCACTGCCTCCACTTTTTCTCCCTCTATTTGCCAGTCATCAATCAAGCTGGTTGCCATAATCTTGGTTTTTTTGAGGTTTAACTGCAACCCAGCTTTTGCACTTTCTTCTTTCACCTTCGTCATAAGGCTCCTCAGCTCCTCCTCGCTTTCAGCCATCAAAGTGGTATCATCTGCATATCTGAGATTGTTAATGTTTCTTCCAGCAATTTTAACTCCAGCCTTGGATTCATCAAGTCCAGCACATCGCATGATGTGTTCTGCGTACAGGTTGAGTAGGTAGGGTGAGAGTATACAGCCCTGCCGTACTCCTTTCCCAATCTTAAACCAGTCCGTTGTTCCCTGGTCTGTTCTCACCGTTGCTACTTGATCGTTATACAGATTCCTCAGGAGGCAGACAAGATGACTTGGTATCCCCATACCACCAAGAACTTGCCACAATTTGTTATGATCCACACAGTCACAGGCTTTAGAATAGTCAATAAAACAAAAATGGATTTTTTTTTAAACTCCCTGGCTTTCTCCATTATCCAGCAGATATGGGCAATTTGGTCTCTAGTTCCTCTGCCTTTTCTAAACCCAGCTTGTACATCTGGCAATTCTCGCTCCATGAATTGCTGGATCTTGAGCATTACCTTACTGGCATGTGAAATAAGTGCCACTGTTCGATAGTTTGAACATTCTTTAGTGCTTCCCTTTTTTGGCATGGGGATATAAGTTGATTTTTTCCAATCTGATGTCCATGGGCTTATTCGGGGCTTTATCTTCATATTCTAGTGAAAAGACATTCAGAGAAGGCATTACATAAGGAAAGGGTAGACAGCCAATTGCTGACAAATGACATCAGGAAGAAACAGGACTGAAATATGGTAAACCTTTCAGAACTGGGTATGGATAAAAGCATGAAGGTTCTGGCATGCAAACTGCTATCGATTCACACTGTTTGAACTCCCCAAATTCTTTGTAATTGATGTGGCATACACATTTCTTTATTTTTTATAAATTTAATTAATCAAAGCCATGTCCCCTTTAGCCTGGGGAGGGCCTATATGCATTGGGATGCAAGCCAAAAGTTCTAATTTTTTATTATTAATATCATATTTAAATGGAGAAATAAATAAATGGGATTTTGTTACTTTGTGTAATATATTTTATTGTGTTAATTATGGAATGCAGCAATATTGTCAGTGACATCTATTTCATTTTATAATGCTTTGTACTTGAAACAAAAAAATGAGATCAGATTTTAATGTAAGAACAGATTAGTATGGGAGGAGACATTCCTTAAGGCATTTGGTAACCACACTGTTGGTGCTTTAAAGTTACATAACCACGCCTTGAATTTGAATGTGAATAGGCAGTCTATATCATCTTTCAATAATTGGGTGTTACGTGTCTCAAACTAGTTAAAGCAGTTGGAATTCTAATGAAAAGTTTCTAGATTATTTCGATGGGACAAACATATTTTATATTGCGGTGTTCTAACTGGAATCCACTGAAATATGAATCATCGTAGGAAGCTCTGTACCCTAGAATTTCCTGTGTTTCTTTTTTTGTTCCTTAAATTTAATTTCTTACATGCTTTTTGAATTTATGCAACTGGGTGTTTCCCCAAACTTGCTGGCACCTCACCTTTGTTTCTTAATGGCTGCATTTGACTGCATAGCCATTCTGAAAGTTAGTTCTTATACAGTTAAAAGTAAACAATCTGATACTAGATCAGGTTTTTTACTAAAAGAAGACACAGATGGAAACTATCTCCCACCCCAAAGAAGATTTGCCAGGATTTCAAAGGTTTCAAATAATAACTGTTCAGTTGTGCCCATAATGTGCGTATTTGATTGTGTTTTAATTCCAAAAGGAAACTGAAGTTAAAACATATGCTGATTGGTACAATTGAAAGTCTGGAAAATTAAAGCCCTGATTTAATATGGGAGTCCTGGTATAGAAAAAGAAAATCTAGGAGTTTGAGCATTATATAGAAACCTCACCATTATTTCATAATTTAAGTGGAATTAATACAGGCATCATTTTTAAAATATATACTGATTGTAAAGTTATATTCATTTATACATCATTTATTATTTTTATTAAAAGTTTAAATCAATACAAATAATAATAAAGATCATACAATTAGTAACAACTGGAAGCAAAACTAGTAAATTTCATTTCATAGAAGTGCCGCAAAATCTAAATAAGCAAAACAGAGAAAACAAAAGTAAAAAAGGGGGTAGAAAGTACTTTTATGCATTAATAATAATATAGTAAATTCTTGTTATTCACAGTAGTTATGTTCTATAAAGTAATCACAAATACTGAATTAGCAAATACTGAACCATTGCTCCTAGGGGAAATACAGGGCTAGGTACTTGCGAGCCTCTGGTCACAACATCTTCATCAACTGATTAATACATAACCTTTTTTTTATGTGTGTTTCTGTTGAAAGACACCTTATTTAATGTATATACAGTATTTCTTACAAATAAAGAAAGTCCTGGAAAAATATTAAACAAAGATTATACATTTAAAGTTTTATATTGTAAAAACATTAACTAAAATGTATAGTCGAAGGCTTTCACGGCTGGAATCTGATGGTTGTTGTGGGTTTTCCAGGCTGTGTGGCTGTTTTGCTGGCAGTTTTGGTTCCTAAAGTTTTGCCAGTAGCTGTGGCTGGCATCTTCAGAGGACAGGAGCACAGCTAGAAGATTCTCTCTGTGCCCAAGTGGAGGGTGTTTGTTTCTGCTGGTGTTTATAGCTGCTGAGAGGGTGTGTGTCTTCTGTGGGTCATTTACAAGAGATTAGGAGAGGGTTCTGTGTGGTGATTAGGGGGTGTGCTGCTGTCGTGTGTGGGTGTGATAGCTCTCTTGATTTCATTCTTGGAGTAGCCATTCACCTGTAGGGACCACTCCAAATGGTTGAGTTCAGAATTGAGAAATTGAGCTTCACAGTTCTGATTTGCGTGACCCACTAGTGTTTTGATGATGCCTCTTTTTTGTTGTGGGTGGTGATTGGAATTTTTTTGTAGATACCAGTCTGTGTGGGTGGGTTTTCTGTAGATTTTTTGTCCTAATTGCAGGTCCGGTTTGCGTATGACCATGACATCTAAAAATGGTAGTTTGCCTTCCATTTCTTTTTCCATGGTGAATTGTATATTCGGGTGAATGCTGTTGAGGTGGTTCAGGAATTTCTCTAATTCTTCTTCTCCATGACTCCAAATGGTGAAGGTGTCATCCACGAACCAGTACCAGACTGTTGGTGTGAGGGGTGCCGATTCTAAAGCCTGTTTTTCTAAATGTTCATGTAGAAGTTCGCTATAACCGGGCTGAGGGGGCTTCCCATGGCAACTCCATCTGTTTGTTCGTAGAAACTCTTATCCCATTGAAAGTAGCTGGTCGTCAGGCAATGTTGGAATAGCACCGTGATGTCTTTTGGGAAGATCTGTTTGATGAGTGCCATGGTGTCCTTTATTGGAACCTTGGTGAACAGAGAGATCACATCAAAGCTGATTAATTTGTCCATGGGGTTAACTTTAAGGGTGCCAATTTTGTTTATGAAGTGTCTTGAGTCTTTTATGTGGGATAAAGTCTGTCCACAGTGGGTCTGTAGAAGAGTAGCCAAATGTTTTGATAATTCGTATGTTGGAGAGCCGCTGGCATTTACAATGGGTCTGAGTGGGATTGATGGTATTTAAAAGTGTTGGAAACAGCATGTATTGAAAAATCAGCACAATATTAAAGAAACTTGAAAAGGTGAGGCAGTCCCTTACCTTGGAAGAAATGAGGCTCAAGGCTAGGGGGCACGAAGCCAAGAATGGCTTGGATTGGGATGGGTCCTCAGCTAACGACCGGTGAAATTCGGTTAACAATGGCACTGGGGAGTACTGGGGTTGCTGTTGCTAAGCAATGCGGTCATGTGACATTGAGCTTTACGACCATATCACTTAGCGACAGAAATTCCGGTCCCAATTGCCATCATAACTCGAGGACTACCTGTAATCGAATATGGATGTTTTAAATTTTCTGTCTTTCCTTAAGATTAAAAATGTACTTATACTTACTCCCAAAGTATGTATTGTTTCTTTACTATGTGTTCATTTTTGCTCATTGTTCTTTCTTGTGCTATTTTTTTAAAAAATAAAGTGTTTTATTGATCGTTAATTTCTGTGAATGAAAGAGACTACAGCAGTGGCTCTATATGCTGAAGGTCACAGTTAGTGGCATTTCCAGTTAGGATATGATTGGGTAACAAGTGGTAAGATTATGAGTTTCTTCCAGTCAGTTTTTGGAATAGATGGATAAATAGACTGACTTGGTATATGTCTCCTTGTTATATTTGGCCTGTAGTGCTTGATATGTAAACGGTCAAAGAATTATAGTTTTAGAAGGCTCCATTTAAGCCACTGAATGCTACTGAGAAATCAAATTCAAGCATCCATATCTAGTGAAGAAAACCTGCCACTTCAGGGTAATTTGTTCTTACTTTTAGGAACATTCAAGAAGTCACAGCCCCCCCTTCCCCAAATCATCGCTACTTCAGTCTTTCCAGAATATCTGGAATTCGCTTTTGGAAAACATAATTTTAATATTGTCCAGTTCTGAAGCTTGTGACATTTCCTGTTGATATATGTTTTTCCGAAAGAGACTTTTGCTTTAAACATATACACTGGGTTCTCAGGAAATCAAATTTTAGGGTTCAGAATAAAATACATTTACATTTCTCTGTGTTGTTTTATGGATGGAAATGGAATTCCCTGGTGATTAACCTTATGATTAGCCATGAATTATGTTCTATGCTGCACTTACTTATCTTTTTCTTTTTTCCAAATACAGTAGCTTATACAACAGCAGTGTTTGTTATACTACTTTTTTTTCCTATAATGTATATACTATGTATAACATAATCCTTGCTCAACGCTCTATGCAGCATTTATTGACCTTAGATGTGTTTTGATTTCATTGCTAGAGCCAAACTATGGGAGAAATTGAACTCTTCCTCGATTGATAGAATATTACTTGTTCTTATATACTGTATAAGCTTTATGAAAATTCCCGGATGAAGGTGCAATGTAATATGTATGGACATTGCACCAAGGAAATCCCAGTCAAGAGAGGAGTGAGACAAGGGTGTATTCTAGCTCCCCTTCTTTTTAATCTATATATTAACTCTCTTGTAGACAAGGTGAATAGCCCATCTCTTCAACCCCCAAAACTGGGAAATAGACACATCTCTGTTCTTTTATATGCAGATGATGCCATGTTGCTTTCTTGGATACAGATTGGCCTGAAGCAGGCGCTCTGTATGCTTGCTGAGCACTGCCAAGAAGAATGGCTGGAAATAAACTACTCGAAAGCCAAGGTTATGGGTTTTGCCAAGCGCCCTAAGGCACATGTCTGGCGGTTAAACAATAATTCAATACAGCAAGATAAGATCTTTAAATATTTGGGGTTTGTTTCTCATGCCACAAGTAACCACAAATTCCATGCCAAATATGTCAGCCTGAATGCACAAAAAACAGCATCAGCACTACAATCTTTCTATTTCTCCAAAGGAGCTCAACATATACCAGCAGCGATTAAAGTTTTCTCAGCTAAGATCCGAGCTCAGCTCCTTTTTGGAGCTCAGTTGGGCTCCTACAGGTCATTCCTTTCTCTTGAAAGAGTTCAATCCAAGTTTCTAAGATCTATCTTTCAAGTACTTCACTACGTCCCCAACGTGGTGCTTTGCCGTGAAGCTGGCCTACTAAAAATAGAAACTTCTGCTTGGATTTACACCTTTTCTTACTGGCTTAAGCTTTCTTTTTTCCCAGTTGGCTTGGCCCCTTTGATTATGACCAATGGCTTTCAATCTTCTTGGTGCCAGGCAATACACGCCAAACTGCAATTATATGGCTTTTCAGGGGCAGCCATCATCTTTCTGCGCTATGAACATGCACTAGCTGATCTCAAACAATGGGCCATCAATTTAGAGCTACAATCCGATTTATCAGTTTTACCTAAAAACATTTTTTGGGCCATTCTGCACACCTTCTCCAACCAGCCAGATATCTTAGCTGCATAATGATTCCAAAATTTAGAACGGCCTTACCTTTGGCTAGATTCAATGCCCTTCCAACAGCTGTTATTGAAGGGAGATATCAAAATATCCCATTCGATCAAAGACTGTGCCCATGTGGCAGAGGAGTAATTGAAATGATGGAACATGTCATTTTATATTGTCCTCTCTGTGCAGATGCTCGCCAGGAATTATTATCTCAGTTTTTTACTAAACATCCAGGTCGTTTGGATTCTTCTTATCTCAAGCTGTTTCTATCAGAACAATCTGATTTTACTTCATTGACCACAGCTAAATATTGCTCTATAATTTGTACAGCACGCAGCAATATCTCTTCTAATTTTTCTTATATCTGAATAAAAGAAAGTTTAGAATTTTAAATGTTGTTTCTTTTATTTTAATCAGATGTGAATCTTCTTTTATTTGCTGCTCTATGACCGAATAAAAATTGCTTTGATTTGATTTGAGCATAATCCTGTTTTTAGAATGCCAAGTTTTATTTGTCCACACTGAAGGTCAAGGCGAGCATGCAACCAGGCACTGGGAGCTGGCAATATCACAATACACTTTATTCAAACATTTCTACCAAAGAAAATAAATAATAGCATTCATTGTCTACAGACTGCCTGGCCTTTCTACAACAATTGTCCCCTTTCTTCCTAAAGGCTTTTGCTTGCTGTACTATACTGGCCGCTAATCAAGACCTTATCCAGGTTTTACCAGATTATAAGTACCTTTGATATTAAATATATGATAGTCTTCTTGGCATACTTGGAATTTGAATCTTTGAATCAAAATTAGAACAATGTCCCCAAATCTTGTGACAATGAAGTACCAGGAACTGGTGCAGATACTTGAATGCCATTAATACGCCCCCAAACAATGAAATATTCACATTTTTTAAGTTGAAGAACTAAGTAAATTGAGAAAGGGAGAAAAATTTATAGCATGGGTGGAAGAGTTCTCCTCCTAGTTTGGCAAGGATTTCTGCCTTCCCAATATATTAACAAACCTGAAAACACAGAGCTTTATCTCCCTCCAGACAGGCTACTAAATAAATAAAATAATAATAATAATAATAATAATAATAATAATAATAATAATAATAATGCATTGGTGGGCGTGGAATGTTGCAAGTACACCAGACAGTTGAAGAAGAAAAAAGGGCACTGGAAGAATATGTGAAGGACAGTGAAGAAGATGCACTGAAGCTAATACACCATGAAGGCTTCCTGAATACCAAAGAGACCAAGCTAGCCTACAAGAAAGACCAAATGAAGAATAGAAAAGAGACATGGCAAAGCAAAGTATTACATGGCCAGTATACAAAAAAAAACCAAAAAAAGCTAGCAGGCAAAACAGATAACAACAAGCCCTCGCAATGGCTAAGAGTAGGAAAGTTGAAGAAAGAGATAGAGGGACTATTTATTTATTTATTTATTTATTTATTTCTTAAATTTATATCACCGCCCCATCTCCCCCAATTCTGGCTGGACAAGACCAAGCCTTAAGAACAAATGTATATAAAGCCAGAATTGAGAAGACAGCAACAGACAGAAAATGCAGTCTCTGCAAAGAAGTTGAAGAAACAATGGACCACCTAGCTGGCTGCTGCAAGAAGATTGCACAGACTGATTACAAACAATGGCATGACAAAGTAGCAACAATAGTGCATTGGAATATCTGCAAGAAATACCATTTCTCTGCAAGCAAGAAGTGGTGGGACCACAAAACAGACAAAGTAATAGAAAATGAAGAAGCTAAAGTGCTCTGGGACTTTAGAATTCAAACAGATAAGCCTCTCACACACAACACTCCAGACTTAATAATTTATTTTATTTTATTTATTTTCTATCCCACATTTATTATTTTTATAAAAAACTCAAGGTGGCGAACATACCAAATACTCCTTCCTCCTCGTATTTTCCCCACAACAACAACCCTGTGAGGTGAGTTGGGCTGAGAGAGAGTGACTGGCCCAAAGTCACCTAGCCAGCTTTCATGGCTTTCATTGTTGATAAAGAAAGACAAAAAATTCTGGATGGTGGACATTGCAATACCTGGAGACAGCAGATTAGAATAGAAAGAACTGGAGAAAATCACAAAATATAAATACCTGCAAATAAAAGTAGAATGACTGTGCCAAAAGAAATTTATTTATTTATTTATTTATTTATTTATTTATTTATTTATCGTATGGCAGCACATCATACATATTACAAATATATTATATTGAAAGTTGAAATATAAAAAGGTATATAGAAAATAGATTCTACATATGAGTATATGCAATAGTCATAGAGCAATTATAACTAAAAACAAATATTAAGATTACAAATATAGTCTTTTGCAGCATCAGTTGCCATCAGGAAATCAGCAAAGTTCTCATCGTAGTCATAGAGCAATTATAACTAAAAACAAATATTAAGATTACAAATATAGTCTTTTGCAGCATCAGGAAATCAGCAAAGTTCCCATCGTAGGCGCTTTAAGAGTTTAAGAGGGTTTAAGAGGATATTTGAGGTGAAATCGGGAAAGCAATTGAGGAGCTCTAACATTAATAGTGGAGACCCATTCAGGGTCGGGGAAATGTTTCCATCGGACCAAATATTGTAATTTGTTTCAATGGAATCTAGAGTCCAGAATTTCTTTGAGTTCAGAATGTTTCTGACCATCAATCATAATTGGGTTCGGTGGTGGTTTCACTGGGTGCCACTTAGGGGAGGGCACATAGGGTTTTAATTGGTTGCAGTGAAACACCGGGTGAAGTCGCTTCAGATTCTCAGGTAACTGTAGCTTGACTGACACTGGGTTAATAACCTTGACTATTGGGAAAAGACCAATGAATTTTGAAGCCAATTTTTTACAAGTTTGCGTAGTTCTCAGAAACTTGGTAGACAAGTAGACTTGTTCTCCAACTTTGTCAGAGTGCACACGGTGAAGCGGCCTGCTCTATTTTCCACGACACCAGTGATTCACGTTCTATGCAGTAAATAGACACTAAAGCAGAGATTAGATAGGTCACTCTCATCATCTGCCACACCCAGCTAAAAGATAGCACCTGTAGTATGAGTCACACACTGCCACATCATCCCTACAACAATGGCTGCTAATTGGGTGACTTGCAGAATAATTCCCCTCTCACCTAGATATCAAGCCTCTCCAGTATAATTTATCTAACTGTAAATTCCTGGGTATATACAAACCCCAACACCACTCTGATTTACAATAGATATTACATTTCATTTATACAGAATAGAAGACATACACATATTGGATACACACATCCTATGTCTATCTATACTTAGAGACTTTGTCATCACATCTGCTACATTACTCTCAGATGGACAATATTGCAAATTAATCAGAGATTCTTTCACAGCATTCCTAACATTGTGATACTTGATATCAACATGTTTGCTCCTTCCTCTGATCCTATCACTCTTTGCAATCTGTATACACGATTCACTGTCGTCATATACACATATAGGTTCATTAATTGTTATATTAACATCCATTAACAATTGCCTATACCAGGGGTTGGCAAACTTTTTTTGCCAGGAGCCATTTTGATATGCTCGTGCACATTTTGAAGTGCTCGAGAGCCAGGGGGCGGGGTTTGCGGGCGGGGACCAATCGCGCACACTTAGGGCCTGCTGCCGCCATGCCCGCCACCCCCACTGCATTGCCCGCCACCACACACACCATGCCCGCTGCCACGCCTGCCCTGCCACGTCCGCCACTGCACCTCCCCCGGGGTCCGAGTAAGCCACGACGGGCGGGCAGCGAGCGAAGCGTCGCCCCGCCTCCTCCCCCGGGGTCCTTCGTGAAGACCTTCTCCTCCATCCTCGCTGCTCCCACCGCCGTTCCTTACTGCCTTCCTTCTTCTCTCCCTCGCCGGCACCCACCACCCCTGCCCCACCTCTGCCCACCCTTCTCCTCCCTCCCCCTCACAGAGATTTCGTCTCTGTCTCCTTATGTCTTCTGTCTGCCTGTCTCTTTCGAAGCAAGCACGCGCGCAAGCGAGGAAGAAGCCGCTTTCTTTTTTCATACGTCCTATGCCTTTCCCTCCACCGTTTGGCGTATTTCCCCGCCCCCCTCAAGACTGGCGCGGCCTGAGGCGGGGGCTATGCCCCCTAAGGTGGACGAAGGCATGCGCACGTGCGTGGGGGCAGGGGGAGCAAGCAAGCGCGCAAGCTAGGGAGAAGCCGCTCTTTCTCTACTCTGTGAAGTAGATGCATGGGGTGCCTGTCAGGATCGAGACTCTTCGTCCCACATTAGCACTTCACTTCCACTCACGGGGCTGCTTCTCCGGAGGCGTGCACGGATGAAACAAAGCTGAGCCGGGCAGAGGCGGCCGGGGCAGAGAGGAGCGCCCGTTTAAAACCAGGCTCCAAAGGCTGCGGGTGGAGACGTTGGTGGCCGGCGCTGGAGGAGGGTGATTGATTCTTCCTCCTCCCGCCCTCGGGAGCCTTCCAACTTTCGCCCGAGTCGGGCAGCGTTTACAAAGCGGCCCTTCGGATCCTATCCAATGGGACGCACACAACCCCCCTCCTTTCGTTTAAAATTGCGATCAAAACTCGCGGCAATAAGCAGGTAGACAACGGTGGCCTGAAGCAGTTACTTGAACCGTCCAACTTTGAGAGAGCCATCTCTAGTGACAGCAGAAACGCCAGAACTCAACTCCAGAGGAAAACATGGGGGGGGGGGGTGTCATAACGGTAATTTTAGCAAAAGGACCACATAGGGAAAGGAGGAGACACTTTAGAGGGTAAGTTAGTACCCCAACTTCATATCCCCTCCCCGGAGAAAAAAGTGCGACCCTTTCCTTGGGGGAATTTCTGTTGGAAGAGTGGAATATGGTCACTTCGGGGGCAGCTGTTGCAGCTAGCACCTTAACTGCCCCCCACACACCCCCCACGCGCCCGCACGCTTCTCTAACCTACCTGCTGCAGGGGCATTTCCAAGCCTAACAATGCCTCCCCCCCACAGCTCCAAGAGTTGAGAATCGGGAAGGGCCACGTGTCTGTGTGTGTGAGAGAAGAGGCCGGCGTTGCAAGCAGCGCGCAGGCATGGGAGAACTAAGAATTGGGTGTGGCTCGCAGCGTGTGCGTGTGAATGCGTGAGAGGGCCGGCCAGATCCGAGCCTTTCCTCCCCGATGGGGTTCAGGGTCTGAACAGGCAGCATGGCTGTGGGGAAGAGGAAGGCTCTCTGTCCGGCTGGTCGCTTTTTCGGGTTTCGCACACGTGCGCCGAGGCCGCGTTTGAGACTGGGAGCCGGGCGGAGGGAGAGAGAGGGAAGGGGGGGGCGTCTCGCTTCTCTAACCTACCTGCTGCAGGGGCATTTCCAAGCCTAACAATGCCTCCCCCCCCCACAGCTCCAAGAGTTGAGAATCGGGAAGGGCCAAGTGTCTGTGTGTGTGAGAGAAGAGGCCGGCGTTGCAAGCAGCGCGCAGGCATGGGAGAACTAAGAATTGGGGGTGGCTCGCAGCGTGTGCGTGTGAATGCGTGAGAGGGCCGGCCAGATCCGAGCCTTTCCTCCCCGATGGGGTTCAGGGTCTGAACAGGCAGCATGGCTGTGGGGAAGAGGAAGGCTCTCTGTCCGGCTGGTCTCTTTTTCGCTTCACCCCCGGACTCGGCGGTGAGGTTTGGCAGCGTTTGAGACTGGGAGCCGGGCGGAGGGAGAGAGAGGGAAGGGGGGGCGTCTCGCTTCTCTAACCTACCTGCTGCAGGGGCATTTCCAAGCCTAACAATGCCTCCCCCCCCCCACAGCTCCAAGAGTTGAGAATCGGGAAGGGCCAAGTGTCTGTGTGTGAGAGAGAAGAGGCCGGCGTTGCAAGCAGCACGCAGGCATGGGAGAACTAAGAATTGGGGGTGGCTCACAGCGTGTGCGTGTGAATGCGTGAGAGGGCCGGCCAGATCCGGCCCTTCCCGATTCTCAACTCTTGGAGCTGTGGGGGGGGAGGCATTGTTAGGCTTGGAAATGCCCCTGCAACAGGTAGGTTAGAGAGGCGAGGCGCCCCCCCTTCCCTCTCTCTCCCTCCGCCCGGCTCCCAGTCTCAAACGCTGCCAAACCTCACCGCCGAGTCCGGGGGTGAAGCGAAAAAGCGACCAGCCGGACAGAGAGCCTTCCTCTTCCCCACAGCCATGCTGCCTGTTCAGACCCTGAACCCCACCGGGGAGGAAAGGCTCGGATCTGGCCGGCCCTCTCACGCATTCACACGCACACGCTGTGAGCCACCCCCAATTCTTAGTTCTCCCATGCCTGCGCGCTGCTTGCAACGCCGGCCTCTTTGTTCCTGCCTTCAGAAATTAAGGAGACGGAAATAAACTGTCCCCCCAGTAGCCCCCCCATAATCGGAGGACAACTACCACCCCCAAGATTTACTTCAATCAGCTGGGGACGCCTTATTCGCCCCATCCCCTGATCCTCCCATTGCCGGGACAAAGTGGCTTCCCGCCAGAGGCAAAGGAAAGAAAGGGTAGAAAAGTTTGTGGCACTGGGAGCAACATCACATACAAAAGCCTCCACGGCGCCCCTCTTTCAGGGAGCACCCCTGTCCCGCAGCGCAGAAAGGAAACTCAGCCCACGAGACCTACACAGACGGGGAAGGAGGCCAGGGATCGGCCTCCGCTTTCACCGGCGGTATGCCCTGGAACTGCTGTGGAGCTGAATGAAGGCGCTGGCAGCGGCAGGAGCGAAACGAGCCGGGAGGCTGACGGCGACTGTACGTGCGTGCGCGCGCGCCCGCACGTGGTATTTTGTAGAAGAGCCACACTCAAGGGGCCAAAGAGCCACATCTGGCTCGCGAGCCGCCATTTCCGACCCTTGGCCTATACCATATTAACTCTGAAAATACTGTAGGTCAGATAGTGCAGCGTACTCTGCCTCTGCAGTTGATACTGTGACAGAACTCTGTTTCCGAGACCTCCACCCCACCAAGGTGTCACCAAACATAATCATCAATCCTGTCATTGATTTTCTATCATGTACATCATTACCCCAATCACTATCTACATAGCATTTTAATTCCAATGGTTTACATGGTTTTATTAATAAACATTTATTAATAGTCCCCTTAAGATATCTAAACACTCATTTAATACCTTTCCAATGCTTCTGGGTAGGTTGTGGAACATATCTACTCGGTACATTTACCGCATGCCCGATATCGGGACGCGAGCATTGTGCTAAATACAATAAACTTCCAATTATTGATTGATAGTGTTCCTGATTACATGATGCTTGGTCATTGTCTCCAGCCTCTGTCTTAACAAAATCAGTTGTCATCGGGGTAGGAACCTCTTTGCAATGTTCCATATTGTTCTCTCTTAGCAGTTGTTCAATTTTCTTCCGCTGCTCTAGAACGAATCCCCCATCAACCTTCTGAATACCTATGCCTAGGTAATTTTTAATCTCTCCCAGATCTTTAACATCAAATTGTTGCTTCAGTTTTTCAGTAAATTCAATTACCCTCCTTTGATCTTTAGCTATAAGACACAAATCGTCTACAAAAATCAAAAGCAACACCTGTTCATCATTATCACATTGCTTTATATACAGACATGGGTCAGCCTTGCTACACTTGAACCACAGTCTTTGCAATTCCTCATCTAATCGTAGATTCCAGCAACGTGCCAATTGCCTGAGTCCATACAACGCTTTCTGCAGCTTTTACACTCTACCTGCATCATTAGACTCATATCCTGGAGCTTCAGCCATATAGATTTCTTCCCTTAAATCAGCATGCAGATATGCTGTGGTGATATCATAATGGTTCACCACACAATTCCCAGCTGCTGCCATAGCTAAGGCAAACCTAAATGTCTCCCCTCTTAGCGTTGGTGCAAAAACCTCATCATAAGTCTGATTCTTAACCAGGGAAAACCCTTGCACTACAAGCCTAGCCTTATACTGAATATCACCATTGACTAAGGTCTTCTTCTTATAAACCCACCTACACCCTACTGCCCTATGCCCCTCAGGCAGCCTGGTAGATTTAAACACCTTATGGGAATTAATGGCATTCATTTCCACATCCATAGCAGCTTTCCATTTTTCTGCTCTTGTGGTGGCAACTCCAATACCTCCTCATAACTATGAGGTTCGTAATTAATAAAACACACTCTAACATCACCTGGTGTGTAACATTGAGGTGGTATGCCCTTGTTAACTCTTTCAGATCTGCGCAAAACAGGTTAATTCTGTCCTGGGTTTCACCATTACATATAAACTGTTCTGTAATACACCCTCATAGTGTATTACAGTGTAATACACAGACATGATTATCCTTCATAACAATGCGTTCACCCTTATCAAACTTTACATCATATCCCTGTTTATCTAACTGAGAAACACTTATGATGTTATACTCTAAGTCTGGTACACATAGCATAGATAATTCAGTATTTAAACTTGGTACATACACAAACCCTTTGCCAGTAACAGATGCAACACTCCCATTTGCCAGGCTAACATGATTCCGTTCAGCCTGCGTAAACCTTTTAAACATCTGCCTATCATTGGCAATGTTTTGGCTTACTTCGCTGTCAAGAAGCCATGGCTCCTTTAAATTCCGTCCTGTAGAATTAATCACCGACAGCTGGACAGCACTTCGTTGCTTGGAAATCCTCGGCTTGACTTTTGGTTTCCTTTTATCACAGTCTTTTTTCAAATGCTTATCAGACTGACAGCGAAAACAGCATTTCACAGATAAAATATTATCAGTGTTAGAATAACATTCTTTAACAAATGTACTGCTCTGTTTTGGCTTAATTATGTTATCTCTCCTCCTTTGTTCCTCCTCCAGAAGCCGACCAGTCAAATAATTTATGGTCAAATCCCTCTCAGATAAAGACCCGAAACTGGTAGCTAAATTATCCCATGTTTCATTAAGAGAACTGAGAATTACATAAACTTTATGCACTTCTGAGAATTGCATATCCCTCTGTGCTAATTCAAGGAACAAACCAGTCATATAATGCAAATGTTCAAGAATACTGTCATTTTCATGTAATCTAGTATGATAAAGTTTCCTTGTCAACAAAACCTTGCATAACGGTGTGCTTCTAAGATAAACATTTCTTAAAGCTTCCCAACACCCACTGGCTGACTGAAAATTTCTAACATAACCAAATTGACTGTCCTCCAAACATAAAATTATGCTTGCCAATGCTTTCTCGTTCTGTAGATTAGCTTCCTCATCGTCCAAATCGGCCGGTGGTTAATGGACTATGTTCCAAATACCTTCACGACGAAGAAACAATTCCATCTTGTACGCCCATGACAAGTAATTGGTGTCATTCAACCTTTCCAGAGGAAAACCACCTCCAACTGTAGGCTGCATTTTCACTGTGCTCATCCTCCTTAGCCCCTCCCAGGCAGAGACCGATGAATAAATAGCACAGACTTTATCAGAACGTCCTTCAGCTACAAACAGGCCTAGGAAAAATACACAGCCAGGCATGGAACCTGCAAAAGCTCCAAACTCGCCCCAAATATCCAAACGACTCCTGGATAGGCTTCCAAAGTCCTCACAGCCGTGCCAGCATGCCAGCTGCACACGTTCCACTGCTGGGCCCGGAACCTGTCAGAGTGCACGCGGTGGAGCGGCCTGCTCTATTTTCCATGACACCAGTGATTCACGTTCTATGCAGTAAATAGACACTAAGCAGAGATTAGATAAAATATCCTATTTACTATATATACATACGTATTACAGAATACATCCACACGGGTAACAAATGATACAGCGATGAGTAGTTACAGCAAATGAGAAGAATACAACCAGATATTCTCTGTTTATATACATAAACTGACCAATCACATTATAGGTCACTCTCATCATCTGCCACACCCAGCTAAATGATAGCACCTGTAGTATGAGTCATACACTGCCACATCATCCCTACAACAATGGCTGCTAATTGGGTGACTTGCAGAATAATTCCCCTCTCACCTAGATATCAAGCCTCTCTAGTATAATTTATCTAACTGTAAATTCCTGGGTATATACAAACCCCAACAAACTTTCATATTCCATTCTGGCCTCTGTTTACGATCAGCGAACTGCTTATATGTGGACCTGTTGGGGTGATTGGTGAATCACTGGCCAGGTAGCTGAGATCAAGTCACTACACTCCTTTGCTGTGAGGTCTGTGGGGGCCTCTAGTGGCAGGTCAGGTATCGTCACAAAATCTTGCCCATGAACAACTTTGAATGGTGACAAGCCAGTGGAGCTGTGTACTGCATTGTTGTAGGCAGCCTCTGCAAATGGAAGTAGATCCACCCAGTTATCTTGTTGATAATTGAGGTAGCAGCGAAGATATTGTTCTAAAGTAGCTTGGACCCCCTCAGAAGCTCCATCAGTCTCCGGGTGGTTCGATGAGCTAAGTACCCGCATGGTGCCCAACAATTTCAAAAACGCCTTCCAAAATTTGGCGGTAAATTGACTGCCTCTATCAAAGATCAAGCATTCAGGATATCTGTGAGGTCGATAGACATGTTGAATAAACAACTTGGCTAATTGCTTTGCTGTAGGCACCTTGAGGCAGGGTACAAAATGAGCTTGTTTGGAAAATAAGTCTATGACAGTCTTAATTACTGTCTTTCCTTTACTTTCAGGTAATTCCACTACAAATTCCATTGCAATCTGCTCCCAGGGGCGAGTTGGTTTTGCCACGCTCTGCAATAACCCTTGCTGCTTCCCTCCTTTACGCTTTGCTTGGGCACAAGTGGTGCATTCATTAACATAGTTTTTTACGTCTTTACGTAGAGATGGCCACCAAAACTGCCTGCGGACTAAATGCAAAGTTTTGGTGAATCCGAAGTGTCCAGCAGTTTTAAGGTCGTGTGCATTGTTCAGAATTTCTTTGCGCATTGACTCTGGAATGTAAAGTTTTTCAGCAAAGTACCAGTTATGGTTTTTGTTTTGTAGGGTTGATTGGTTCTCTTTGAACCAAGTGTCAGATTGTAGAGCTGAGTGGAGGCTTTCCTCCCATTAATTCTTGGCATGTTCTGTAGGCGCTGGTGGTGACTGCCAGGCCTAATTGTCATTGGGAAAACACTATCTACAATTTCCTCACGCTGGCTATCATGCTGGGGCATGCGAGACAAAGCATCCACCATGAAGTTCCATTTCCCAGCAAAATACTGAAGAGTGAAGTTAAATATGCTGAAAAACTGTGCCCACCTAAGCTGTTTCGCATTTAATTTCTGGGGGGGTGCGGAGTGCTTGCAAGTTTTTATGATCTGTCCAAACTTCAAAAGGGTGTTTGGCACCCTCTAGGAGATGCTGCCAGGTCATTAGTGCACACTTTACAGCGTATGCCTCCTTTTCCCACACATGCCATTGCCTTTCAGCCTCTGTAAACTTCCTGGATAGATACGTGCAAGGTTGTAATTTTCTAGGGAATTTTTTTGAAACAAGATGGCACCAATTGCGGTGTCTGATGCGTCAGAGTGTACAACAAAGGGAATCTCGGGGTCAGGGTGTTTTAATAATACCAGATAGGCAGTAAACAACTTCTTTAGTTCATCAAAGGCATTTTGACACTCTGCTGTCCAATTTAACCTTGCCCCAGCTGTGGCGTTTTCTAGGACTCCCCCTTCCCTTTTGTCTTCAACAAGTCTGTGAGTGGTAAGGCAATTTGGCAAATTGGTTTATGAACTGGCTGTAGTAATTCGAAAATCCTAAGAAACTGCAGTTGTTTCCGAGTGCGGGGGGGGGGGCTCCCAGGCCACCACGTCTTGGACTTTGGCAGGGTCCATTCCAAACCCCTCACTGGAGATCCTATACCCCAAGTAGTCCAGTTCAATTTTGTGAAACTCACACTTAGACAGTTTTGCATACAGCTTGGCTTCCCTAAGCTTTAGAAGCACCAAAATTTCATGTTCTTTTTCATTCTGGCTGAATATCAAAATGTCATCGAGGTACACTAGCACTCCCTTGTATAAATATTCATGCAGAACTTCATTTATATGCTGCATGAATACTCCAGGTGCTCCAGCCAATCCGAATGGGAGCACTTTGTACTGATAGGAACCCAGTGGGCAATTGAAGGCTGTCTTCCACTCATCTCCTGGTTTGATGCGAATTCTAAAATAAGCCTCTCTCAAGTCTAGTTTAGTAAATATCTTCCCCTTTGACAGATGGGAGAGCATGTCTTTTATTAGAGGCAAGGGGTACTGGTTGGCAGTGGAGATGGCATTCAATCCCCTATAATCTGTGCAGAGGTGGAACGTCTCGTCCTTCTTGACATGAAACAAGATGGGCACCGCCATTGGCGAATTGGCAGGCTCAATGAAACCATGTGCCAAATTCTTATCAATGAATTATCTCAGCACCTCCTTCTCCTTTTCAGACATGGCATACAATTTTGGGTTTGGCAACTTGGCATTTGGGTCAATGGTTATAGAGCTATTAGTTATTTATTGCTGTCTGGCAATTGGTCTGCTTCTTTCTCATCAAAAACATCTGTGAAACTGCGGTATCTTTCGGGCACTCCTTTCCTTGGCTTCAACCCCTCAGGGGAAATCCTCTCCTCTAGCATTACTCCAGCCCAATTTGCCGCAGGTGTGGGCTCTAGGGGCCCTTTTGGTTTATATGTTCCATCTGAAAACTTAAAAACTCCTGTTTCCCAGTCAATCTGTGGCTTTGCACTTTTTAGCCAGGGCAGCCCCAGGATTACGGAGTAATGGGCTATAGGGGCCACAATAAAACTCAAAGTCTCTTTATGCCTCCCAATTCTCATGCCAACAGCTTCGGTGTAGTGCTCCACGGGACCCCTGTGAGCTTTTGAGCCGTCCAATTGGGTAAATATTATTGGTTGTTTCAATTTCATTACTGTTAAGTCCAGTCCCGTTACTATAGCTGGGTGAATTAAGCACTTGGTACAGCCCATATCCACCATTGCTTTTAAATCTGCCTTGCAATTTGTCCTGGAATTATGCAATTGCACCCCCACTAATAAAACAGTATAGTCTCTACTCACCGGCTGCTCGGCGCCTCTAGAGTCTCCTGCCTGCCTATGGGCACTGCTTAGGGCAGGCGTGGTTAGTTTTCCGCTGGCTGGGGGGCCTCAGTCTCTGAGTCCTCAGATGACGACAGTTCTCTCTCCATCCTGCGGTGCTCGGTAACGGCGGCCACATTAGCACTCCCTTTGTATTTCCCTGACATGGTTTTCCCCGGTTTCACTGTCGCCTTTCCAGCCAGAGTAGCACCCAAACATTCTATGGCTTGGTGACCTGGCTTCCCACATTTGAAACAGAGTCCCTTCTGTGCACGCTGGTCTCTCTCTTCCGCTTTAGGCTTTGGCACCCTTCGGAAAGTTGCCATTGCTTGGCTGGGTGTGGCGGTATTCCTTCCCAGGGCCAGAGCCCTCACTCTCCTCTTCACCTGATATCGGGTGTTCTCCACCTCCCCAGCTAAACAGATCCAGTCCTCCACATTATCAGGGTCCCCTCGCCCCAGTGCCCAGTTCAGCACCTCCAGACTAAGACCTCCTTTAAAATATTCCACTTTTGTGGTGTCTGACCAATCAGGAATCTTCCCTGCAATGGCTTTAAACTCCAAAGCATACTCCGACATGGTCTTAGATTCTTGCTGTAGTTGCTGTAACTCAGTCTTTTTGCAACTCTGGAGCTGTGGCATCATGTAGCTGCACCGGCCAATCAACTGTGGGTCCCTTTAGCCTAGACCCCACTAAGTTCACTTTTGAAACCTCGGAGGGAAAAACTCCTCCAAACTCTGCCATGTATAACTTCACATTTGTTATGAAGTAGGACAGCTGCTGCAGGTCCCCATTAAACTTAATGTGAAGCTCCCTGAATCCCCCTTTTGGCTGGGCAGGGCTTATGGTACTCACGGGAGGCTGCACCCAGGAAATCGATGGACGGGGGGCTTTCTTGCAACTTGCTGCAGGAGGAGGAGGTGGAGATGGGGTCGTTAACTCTGGCTCAGGTGTCGACATTCTAGAGGAGGCTTGTGACGAACCCAGTTCAAATGGCCCTTCCCTCATTTGAGTCACTGTGAGCGACAGGTTCTGCAATATCATTTCCATCGACATCATGCGTGACTCCATGGCCCTCATCCATTGTGGGGTGACTTTGCTGTCTTCTTCACTGTCTCTCATCTCTTTGGGCCTTGCTCCTTGGGATCGTTGGGGCCTCATCCCTCCTTCTGGTCTCCACGACTCGCTGCCCGGTCTGCCCCTGCTGGGCCTTCTAGTCCCCAGCCCCTGGCCTTCTTCCACTGTGGTCTCCCACGATTCTACATCTGCCTCTCGGGACGTTTGCACGTAATCTAGAGTGATCAAACTCTCATCCACTGGCAACGCAGCCCAGGCCTCCTTTGGTGAGGACCCTCCGGCCGCCCCTCTTGGCTCCTGCTCCTCTTCTTCACTCAGGATGGCCTCCTGCTCCTCTTTCCGCTTGAAAGGCCCTGGCTGTGCTTCCTTGGCAGACATTCTTCCAGTATCCTCTCTCTCTCTGGAGTGTTTCCACCCAGGTAGAGAATAATGCTTACAGAAAGGAGATGCAACTTAATGTAATGACTGCAGAACCTCTGCAGCAACAAACAAGTCTCAAAAGGAAATTCTTGGAAAACTAATTTACAGCTAAGTTACTGGATACAGAAGAAAGTTGCATCTGAAGAAAGTGCAGGCTTTCTCCCTTGATAATATCCCCCACATCCCCTCCCCCCTTCCAGGCCATCCTTAGACCTTCTCCAGTTTCCTTTCTTCACACACTCCTGTGACTTTGCTCTACCAGGCTGGCAGACACTTCATCCAGGAATGCAGGTCAGGCCTCGTTCCCCGTTAACTCTTTCATGTATGCTCACTGTTACAATGCTGTGGAACATTGGAACAGGGGTCATGACATATGGACTGGTTTGATCTTCTTGCAGTCCAAGGCACTCTCAGAATTTTCCTCCAACACCACAATTCAAAAGCATCACTCTTCCTTCGCTCAGCCTTCCTTATGATCCAGCTCTCGCAGCCATAGGTTACTAGGGGGAATACCATTGCTTTAAGTATGCAGACCTTTGTTGTCAGTGTGATGTCTCTGCTCTTAACTATTTTATCAAGATTTATCATTGCTCTCCTCCCAAGAATTAGACGTCTTCTGATTTCCTGGCTGCAGTCAGCGTCTGCAGTGATCTTTGCATCTAGAAATACAAAGTCTGTCACTGCCTCCACTTTTTCTCCCTCTATTTGCCAGTTATCAATCAAGCTGGTTGCCATAATCTTGGTTTTTTTGAGGTTTAACTGCAACCCAGCTTTTGCACTTTCTTCTTTCACCTTCATGATAAGGCTCCTCAGCTCCTCCTCGCTTTCAGCCATCAAAGTGGTATCATCTGCATATCTGAGATTGTTAATGTTTCTTCCAGTGATTTTAACTCCAGCCTTGGATTCATCAAGCCCAGCACATTGCATGAAGTGTTCTGCATACAGGTTGAATAGGTAGGGTGAGAGTATACAACCCTGCTGTACTCCTTTCCCAATCTTAAACCAGTCCGTTGTTCCGTGCTCTGTTCTTACCGTTGCTACTTGGTCGTTATACAGATTCCTCAGAAGGGAGACAAGATGACTTTGTATCCCCATACCACCAAGAACGTGCCACAATTTGTTATGATCCACACAGTCAAAGGCTTTAGAATAGTCAATAAAACAGAAATAGATGTTTTTCTGAAACTCCCTGGCTTTCTCCATTATCCAGCGGATATTGGCAATTTGGTCTCTAGTTCCTCTTCCTTTTCTAAACCCAGCTTGTACATCTGGCAATTCTCGCTCCATGAATTGCTGGAGTCTACCTTGCAGGATCTTGAGCATTACCTTACTGACATGTGAAATAAGTCCCACTGTTCGATAGTTTGAACATTCTTTAGTGCTTCCCTTTTTTGGTATGGGGATAGTGCATGGTTGCGATAAGCTTTCAAACCTCACTGAACCAGCACTTCGGGGAGGATAAACTATATTTCTTTGGGATTTGAGTTAGCGTTTGGGAGGAGTTTCCTTTTTTGGGGCAGAATCTCTGAAAGTACTTTTGGGCTTACTTTATATTGGAGTTAACAGAAAATGATATTGTTGATTTTGTTGTTTTCTGTTACATATTTCTCCATCAATCTCATGCCTCACTGGCTGCCCACTGAAAAAGACCAGTGAGAGAAGTTTCTTCATGATGTTTTCCCTTGAGGTTAAATAGAAGACTGGGAGGCCGGGGAGACTGCAACCCCCCCCCCTTCCCAGGCAGATAATTGTACAACAAAAGGCAAGATGTTCACATGGAGAGTCCTATTTGTTTATCAGTAAATAAGTGAAATAACACATTCTGCCCATCAGAACTTCACCAAAATTCTCTCCTTTTTAGAAATAATTTCTAAAGGGAATCCTCTTTTATGAGATTGGATAAGAACTAGTAGGAAAAAACTACTAGTTTTTAAAAGCCATTAATCTGTATACTCTCTCTGGCAATTAAAAAATGGTGTGACTCAAAAGTGGAATGACTTTTTCTAACATGTATTCCAGCCAATTCATTCTAATCTCCTGTCTAACCCAGTTGTCCAGTGTTCTCACCCCCCTGGACATTTTATGCCACTGAGTTATTATGGGGCTGTGTGGGTTTTTCTTTGGCTTTCCCCCAGCTATATACTTTTTTACATTGGCAGATATTGGGAATTACATCCTTATGCTTTTGTATCCCAAGCATCTCACTTCACACTTTATCCTGGATGTTTATTTTCTTAGAAAAAGCTTCTAGAAACAAGCTCTCTCTGTGTTTGTGTGTTGGAGAGACACAGTTAATTTTCATCATGTAAATCACGGCAGAGGGTCAGAGCACTAAAACTCCAGCTCTTACTGTTCCACCATTAGTTTTCTGGAGATGGGTCTAATATTCTGGAGATACTTAAGTTCCAGTGTAACTCTTAGGCAGATCATCTCTAAGTCTCTCTCATCTGTAACACTTCCTTAAGCAAAGAGAAGTAAGCTTCCTTTCCCTCAAATCCACAAAGGGCAATACATTGTTATGCTAACTCAAAATTTACAAAAATGTGCAAGCATTTAATTTCTGCAGATTTCTCAATCAGACAAGCTGTTGCAAAAAAGCACCTGGGCAAAAAGAAGCAGCACAGGAAGTCTTCATTAGCTACCATAATTGGGACTGGCAACTCGGTCATTAAGTTGTTGCTAAGTGAAACCATAACTGTGTTTATGATCTTACTTCACCTTTCCTTTGCTTTACAGACCTATGAAGGTTGTAAATGCAAGCATTGGTCGCAAAGTTACTTTTTCCACCATCTGTGAATGGTCACTAAACGAGGCAGTCACTAAATGAAGACTATCTGTAGGATGGCAGTCAAATATACTTTATTCATGGCTGTAACAGCAGCATCCATGGGGGACAAGGGAGGTAACTGAAAGGTAGGTGTACATGAGAGAAGGCACTCTATCAGATAGCTATGTCCTAAGCTGTATAGCATTTTGCATTAGTTGCAAATTCTACGTCAATTTCAGGAACAGCCCAATGCACAGCATATGAGAGGAACAATAAAGGATTTATGACTCAAAGGAAAATGATCTGTTGATAAAACTGGAGCACATTAAAGCTAAGTCGATTGACCAGTTTGTCAAACATGAAGAGAATCCAAACAAGCCAAGGTTAGAGGGAGCCAATCCAGTTACATACAGTACATTAAGTATCAGCAAGGAATGTTTCACAACTGAGTTGCTACTCTACCTCCCACTCTTTTGAGAGCACATCTGAGGTAAAGATGAATTGTGCAAAACAAAGAAATTTTGAATTTGCAAATACACTGGGGAAATGGTTGTCATATAAGTTGCAAAAAGGAAAAGAAAAGGTGATACTAAAGTTACAGGAAGGAAATACTGTAATAACAGATAATGCAAATATGTGAAGAGTGTTTCATCAGTATTATTCTACTTTATATAATGGTCATGAAATTTCCTCAGAAAAAGTGGATGAATATTTACATAAACAGAATTTACTGAAGATCACAGAGAATCAGAGACAAATTTTGAATGTACCTATAACAATAAGGGAAGTGTGTGAAGCTATTAAAAAGACTAAAACAGGAACGGCACCTGGTCCAGATGGGCTGCTGGCCTCTTACCATAAATGTTTTGAGGGTGAACTTTTACAACCTTTACAACAAACTATGAATGGAAGCTGGCTGGGTGACTTTGGGCCAGTCACTCACTCTCAGCCCAACTCACCTCACAGGGTTGTTGCTGTAGGGAAAATAGGAGGAGGAAGGAGTATTCCTTCGAACAGGTATGTTCGCTGCCTTGAGTTATTTATAAAAATAATAAAGATGGGATAAACATTTTAAAAAATATTATTTTACAGAATGGAAGATTCCTAATAGCTGGACAGAGGCTAATATAGCATTAATACCTAAAGAGGCCCAAGATTTGACTTTAACAAGAAATTATTGACCAATATCTCTATTGAATATTGACTATAAATTGTTTACCACCATTTTGGCTGAAAGGTTGAAAATGATTTTACAGGATTTTATTCATGAAGATTAATATGAGTATTTACCTAAAAGTCAATTACGAGATAATATTAGAAATGTTTTGGATATTCTGGAGTATTTGGAGTAACACTATGAAAAACTAGGGGCTTTGATCTTCTTAGATGCAGAGAAGGCCTTTGACAATTTGAATTGGATATTCTTGTTTAGTGTTCTGGAACATATGAATCTTGGAGATAATTTTATTAAATGGATTAGATCAATTTATACTTCACAGAAAGCACAAATAATTGTTAATGGAGACTTAACAAAACCTTGTGAAGTTCAAAATAGGACAAGACAAGGATGCCCATTGTCTCCACTCTTGTTCATTTTAGTTCTTGAAGTAATGAACAGGGACAAAAGACAAGATGAGAGAATTGCAGGAGTTAAGATTAAAATAAAAACTTATAAGTTAAGGGCATTTGCAGATGTCCTGGTGTTAGTTTTGGAAAATCTGTTAGAGGGAGTAGAAACATTAATGGGAAAATTAAAGGACTTAGGTATGCTAGCAGTTTTAGATTAATAATCAGAAGATGAAGATGTTGACAAGAAATATGAAATTAGAAGATCAAATAGAAATTGATGGAGAAAACTGGTTTTAAGATTGAGAAAAAAGTAAAATATGTGGGTATTACTATGACAAATATGAATTGTATGTTATTTCAAAATAACTATGTTAGGACATGGAATGAAATTAAGAAGGACATGTCAAGATGGGAGAAAGTAAAATTGTCAATGTTAGGCAGAATATCTGTGATAAAAATGAATGTTTTGCCTAGAATGATGTTTTTGTTTCTGTCCTGTCCCAACAAATACTCTCAACTGAACTGGTAATTAAATGATTTATTGTTAACAAGAACTGAGGTATTTTACCTCATAAAATCTTCTTATTAAAAAAACTCAACAATAAACGTTTGTTTGTAATCACGTGGCTATGTGTAAAGTCACTTTCTTCAAATTAGTTACTCAATTTTGGCTTTCTTAGTAGGGCAAGTAGCTGCAAAATGACCTGGACCCCCACAATATAAACATAATCCTTCACCTCTACGTCTATTCTTTTCCATCTGCGTAATGCAGAGTCGGGCTCCCTCTATTTGCATGGTTTCTTCTACAGAATAACCCCTATTTTCTGGAATGGTCTTGGGTTGGCTGCCATGGAAGAACACCACCTCATTACTGGATTAATGACTGTAATGTTTGAGGGCATTCAGTTCTGGCTAACTCATCTAATATTTCAGAAGAGAGTCCCTCCTGAAATTGCGAGGTTAATGCCTCATCATTCCATTTTAAATCTTGTGCCAATAAGTGGAAATCACTAATGTAATTGGCTACAGGATGTCTACCTTGTTTTAATCCTCTTATACGTCTGTCAGCTGTCTGTGTCTTCACAGGATCTTGATACATTAATTGTAATTGCCTACTAAATTCTTCAAAATTATCTAATAATGGGCTTTGCTGTATTATTAAGGGAGCAGCCCACCGTGCCGCAGTACCTGCTAATAAACTGATCACAAATCCCACCTTATGCCTATCAGATGGGAAATCTTCAGGACGAAGACTCATGTATAATTGACATTGAGCAAAAAAAGCTGGGAATTGTGTCAATATTCCATCAGATTTCTCTGGTGCAAGAACAGGGCACTTGGGGCATGAGGTAACTTCTGCAGTTACTTTAGGTAAAGAAAGTTGGATTTGAGCCATTTGTGCCTTTAGTACAGCAACTTGTTGGAGTTGAGCATTCTCTAGGATTAATTGCTCCCTTTTCTTCCTCTGTGGCATTTTAATGGTAGTCAGTGTTTTTCCACTGATTTGTTTTGGCCAAGGACAATCTGTCCTGTCCCAACAAATACTCTCAACTAAACTGGTAATTAAGTAGAAACGTTTCTACTGAGAAAATAGAAATCCAGTTGACATGATTCAAGCCACAGACTGGTAATTAAATGTTTATTGTTAACAAGAACTCAGAAATGAGTTTCAGACAATACCTGTTTTGACAACTGATGTACCATTCAAGCAATGGCAAAAAGATATATCTAAATTTGTGTGGCAAAAGGTGGGATAAAAAAAATCTAAAAAAATATCTAAAGGGAAAAAACCACGAGTTAAATATAAAGTGTTACAAGATGCAAAGGAAAGAGGAGGACTGGGTTTACCAGATTTGAAATTGTATTTTGCAGCTTTTTGTTTGGTCTGGATGAAAAAATTGGTGTTGCTGAGAAACAAGAGACTTTTAGACTTAGAAGAACATGACCTGAGGTTTGGATGGCATGGATATTTATGGTACGATAAAGTTAAAATTAATGTGGATTTTAAAAATAATTTTATTAGGCATGCCATATTGAGAATATGGAATAGGTATAAACCCAGGCTGTGCCCGAAAACACCTTTGTGGATCTTAGCACAAGAAGCATTCTATAGAAGAGAAATAGCAGGCAAAGGCAAACAGCATACCAGGAACTATTCGAAAATCATCAAGGAGAATATAAAATTAAATCAAGAGAGCAACTAATGCAGAAGGATTTAAATTAAGAACTTTTAATACCACCATCTTGAATTTTATATTTTATATTTATATTTATATCTATATTTGTATTTAAGAAGTATGATTTTTTAGTGTATTTTAATCTGTATTTATTTTTAGTTTTATTGTAAACCTCCCAGAGTCGCTTTGTGCGAGATGGGAGGTGACAAAATTTGAAATATAAATAAATAACTAAATATAGTTATCAATGGTTTTCCCATTTACAGCTATCGGAAATATTCAAAATGGATAAAAAGACTTACGGTATGGAGCAAAGAAAGTCAGAATTTGAAGTACAATTGTTTACCGATGATGAACATGTAATTGCAAAAATGTATAAACTTTTGTTAAAATTTGAAACATAGGAAGAACAGGTTAAAGAATGTATGATAAAGTTGGCTAAGAATTTTGGTTATAATATACAGATGAATCAATGGGAATACAGGTATATGTGGCTAAAAGGGTTGAAATTTAAATTACGTTATGATATTAAAGAGAATGTTTATAAAATGATGTATCTTTGGTACATAACACCAGAGAAATTATCTAGAATGTATAAGGGCATTTCAAAAGTAAGTTGGAAATGGGAACAACATGAAGAGACATTTTATCATGCCTGGTGGACATGTAAAAAAGCTAAAAGAAATTGGATTCAAATACATACATTGATACAGAGGATTTTAAAGATTAATATTCAATTGAAGCCAGAACTTTTCCTTTTAGGTTTGATGGATAAACAGTTAGAAAAAAGCCATGATGACTATTTCAATATATGATTACTATGACAAGATTATTATATGTCAAAGATGGAAAGATTTGGCATTAGCAACCATGGAGGAGTGGTTGGTAAAATTGACAGAACTTGCTGAGATGGCCAAACTGACTTCTTTGATTAGAGAAAGGACAATATCTATATTTATTGGTGACTGGAAACCCCTTACTGACTTTTTGCGTAAAAATGAAAAAAAAAAAGAACTTGTGATTTATGGTTTTGATGATTGGACAGGATAGAATATAGAAAGAAGAGAGTCATGTACAATAGAGTTACAATAGTTACTCTATTGTAAACTGCCCAGAGTCCCTCTTTCAGGGGGATGAAATTTGGTGGTGAAATTTGATAAATAAATAAATGATGTAATTTTAGAGATAGAGGCTAAAATATAACTGCACTTATAACTGCTGCAAAGACCATCAGAGGCCCCTTCCTTCCTTCCTTCCTTCCTTCCTTCCTTCCTTCCTTCCTTCCTTCCTTCCTTCCTTCCTTCCTTTCTTTCTTTCTTTCTTTCTTTCTTTCTCTTTCTTTCTTTCTTTCTTTCTTTCTTTCTTTCTTTCTTTCTTTCTTTCTTTTCTCATTGTACTTTTAGCTTTTTCCTTTATTACTCCATTTCCTTTTTGTTTTCTTTGTTCTATTTTAGTCTGTATTAGTTCATATTACTGCTGTAAAAACTTTCAATAAGAATTATATATAAATAAAAACAACTTGTGAGGTGGAGATGATATGGAGTGGCCAGATTATTCCTAATCAGGAATGGCAGCTGGAGAACAGCCAGAGGATGTTCCTTATTATGACAGCCTTGAAGCTTCCATCGGCTTATTCAGGGAGAACAACCCAACCCAACCCAACCCAACCCAAGCAACCTCCCTAGCAGCCAGATAACAATGCTGCCTAGTCACAGTATCTCCATCATGATCCCTCAACAATTTGAACTGGACTTCTTCTTTTTTTAATTTTGGAAGATATGGGATTTTATCAAATGGGTAAAATCAATTTATACCTCACTAAAGGCACAGATAATTGTGAATGGAGAATTAACAAAACCCTGTGAGATACAGAAAGGGACTAGACAAGGATGCCCCTTGTCAACATTGCTGTTTGTTTTAGCTCTGAAAGTATTGAACAGAGATATAAGATGAGCTGAGAGAATTGTTGGAGTGAAGATTAAAAGAGAGACTTATAAATTATAGATGTTTGCTGATGATGGGCATTTCCTGATAATTTTGGAAGACCCTCTGGAAGAAATAGAAATATTAATGGATAAACTAAAGGATTTTGGGGTGTTAGCTGGTTTTAAAATTAATAAACAAAAGATGAAGATGTTAACAAGGAATATGAAAATGGAAAAACAAATGCAATTGATGGAAAAAAAACTGGTTTTAAGATTGAGAAAAAAGTGAAATACTTGGGTATTGCTATGACTAACATGAATTGTGTGTTATTCCAGAATAATTATGTTAAGTCATGGAATGAAATGAAGAAGGACATGTTAAGATGGGAGAAATAACAATTGTCATTGCTGGGGAGAATTTCTGTGATAAAAATAAATGTTTTGCCAAGGGTGATGTTTTTGTTTCAAACAATAGCTATTCTGATAACTGATGTACCATTTAAACAATGGCAGAAAGATATATCTAAGTTTGTATGTCAAGGGAGAAAACCAAGAGTTAAATATAAAATACTTCAAGATGCAAAGAAACGAGGAGGATTGGGACTGCCTGATTTGAAATTGTATTTTGCAGCCTTCAAATGTGTTTTGCCGAGAAATAAGTTAATTTTAGAATTAGAAGGGCACGATCTGAGATTTGGATGGCATGGTTTTCTATTGTACGATGAAGTTAAATTTAATGTAGATTTTAAGTACTGTTATATTAGAAGTGTTATTTTGAGAATATGGAACAGATATAAACCCAGACTGTGCCCGAAAATACCTTTGTGGTATTGAGCACAAGAAGCACTTTACAGGAAAAAAACAGTAGGTTAAAAAAATGGTTAAGTTTTTGAGAGTTGTTAGAACAGAAACATGAAGAATATAAGATGAAATCAAAAGAGCAATTGGCTGCAGAGGGATTTAGTTTTCAATGGTTTTCATATGCACAGTTAAGAGAAAGACTTCAGGTAGATAATAGGACATTTGGAATTGAGCAGCAGAAGACAGAAGTTAAAGTTGAGCTATGTACAAATGTAATTGCTAAAATGTATACACTTTTATTGAAATTTGAAATGGAAGAAGAACATGTGGACTGTATTATAAAACGGGCTAAAAACTTTGGACACAATATACTGATGGAACAGAGGGAAAATACTGTATGTGGGTAAAGGTAAAGGTAAAGGTTCCCCCCGCACATTTGTGCAGTCGTGTCCGACTCTAGGGGCCGGTGCTCATCTCCGTTTGTTAGCCGAAGAGCTAGCGTTGTCCGAAGACGCTTCCACAGTCATGTGGCCGCATGACGTGCGTGGAACGCTGTTACCTACCCACCGAAGTGGTACCTATTAATCTACTTGCATTTGCATGCTTTCGAATTGCTAGGTTGGCAAGAGCTGGAGCTAGTGCGGGAGCTCACTCCGCACGCAGGGCTAGGGATTCGAACCTCCGAACTTGCGATCTTCCGATCGACAAGCCTGGCGTCTTACCCACTGAGCCACTACGCCCCCATATGTGGGTAAAAGGATTGAAATTTACATTATGTTATAACCTAAAAGAGAATTTTTATAAAATGATGTACTGTTAGTATATGACTCCAGAAAAATTGTCTAGAATGTATAAAAAATTATGTTGGAAATGTGGACAACATGAAGGGTCATTTTATCATGCCTGGTGGACTTGTAAAAAAACCAGAAATTTTAGGGTTCAAATACATATAATGATGCAAAATTTTTTAAAGATCAACATTCAGCTAAAACCAGAACTTTTCGTTCTGGGATTAATGGACAGTCAATTAGAAAAGAGCCATGGGAGATTATTTTTCTATATGATTACTGCTGCAAGACTATTATATGCACAAAAATGGAAAGACTCTGAAATACCCACGACAGACGAATGGTTGGTGAAGGTGACAGAACTAGCAGAAACGGCAAAATTAACTTGATTAGAGGAAGATCAACAGCTACATTTATCAGTGACTGGAAACCCCTTATGGACTTTTTGCTGGAAAAAAGAGAAAAATGAATTTGTGATTTACGGGTTTGAGGATTAGAAAGGGTAGTTTATGGAAAGAAGGAAATTATGATGTAACCTGAGAGAGAGAGGGTAAAATATAAATGGATTTAGAACCACTTTCAAAAAGATAGGAAACTGCTTTGCTTTGCTCTTTTCTTTTTTTTTTCTATTTTCTTTATTACTTATTCATTATTCTCTTTCTTTCTTATTAACTAGTGTAGTGGCAACAAGGAAGACTATTGTTATCTCGAGGAGTTAAGTGACATATTTTGATTTCCCCCCACATGAAGAATATTAGAGTTTATTTAGAGTTATACTGATGTTTAACTGGCTTGTTTTTATTTCTGGTTGGAATGGAGGGGAGATAGATTACCCCAAGATTGTTAGTTTAAGCACAAATTCAGTCCTCCAACAGCCCCTCCAGTGGCTTGGGATGGGGGGAGATTGTTGATGTTGGGCACTGTCTTATCTGTAAAGCTCCCCAGGCTCTTGGATGATGTCATAAACAGGTGTTCTGGCCCCCGAGAAGTATCCCAGCCAAGGTTAGGCCATGCAGCCTCTGTACCATGAAAACATGGTAACAGGGTTTGGGGGCCAGACTTTGATAAAAACTCCAAGGCTTGCTTTTGGGTTTGGGAACCTCTATACAGTCTCAGGATGCTGGGTGCTGTGGGACTTAAGAGCCATCCTTTTGGGGTTATTCTTGCTATCCTGGTCAGGTTCCTGGTAGCAAAGGGAATAAAGGTATCACCTTGCTTTGGTATGTATGCATTCTTTCTTAATGCTATGCTTTATATGCTTTTGTATAATTTGCCTGAACTGTGTTTTCTGTTTAACTGTGTTTTCTGTTTAAATCTCTTTGCTTAAGTTTATAATAAAGCTAAAGTTTCTTTATCCACTGGCGTGCTTATTATCTCTGGATCTAAAAGAACCAATTGCCTGAGCACCTGATCACTGCTTAGACACCTGGCAATACAACTGCCCAGAGTCGCTCTTAGTGAGAGGGGTGGTGACAAAATATGAAATATAAATAAATAAAATATAAATAAATTTTCTTTGTTTCTTTTGTAATATTTGTATTGTTTTTATCTTGTTAAAATTTTCTTCAATAAAAATTATATTTAAAAAAAGATAGCTTAACTGATTGACCTGTCTAAAACTACCATATATCTATGGTCCAAAATGCAGTAGCCGGGATAACTGGTACAAATAGTTTTAACTGGTGCTTCATTCACTGCATTACTTGCAGATTGGTTTCTGGACCTAATGCAGAGTTCTGGTATTAACCTATAAAGTCCTGCATTACTTACAAAACTATCTCTCCCACCTAGATTTGGCCACTCCTGTGTGTTCTTCTTTCAAGGGGATGAGGTCCTCCCTTCACAAGAAGGGAAGGGAATGGAGGCCCAGAAGTGGGTCATATCAGTATCTGCCCCTACTCTGTAGAATAGCATACCCATTGAGGAGCATGTAGCTGCAAACCTATTCACCTTTTTGGAAGGCTGTGAACACTATCCTGTTCTACTGAGTATTTGATTAAGAAGACTGAAGATTAAGGAGGATGTAAGCCATCTTGAGTCTGGAAAGTGGGCGGTATTTAAATTGCTATATAAGTAAGGAAATAAATAGATGTGTTATACAAGTTTGGGGTTGAATATGAAACAAAACGGTTTGGTTCAAGTATGAGATAAAACATGTTTGTTTAGAGTGAAAATATTTGGAACATTCCATGTAATTCTAAGTGTTGTGCTTGGAAGTTGTCTTGCCTCTTGCAAATAGAGGGTCATCTTTTGAAATTTCCTCTGAGGGTCAGTAAAGCAGGAATTAGTCATGTTCCTATCTGTTGGCTTTGGCTGGATGGGGGCACTGAGTGGAGTTTTGAAGGAAATCAGCTTGCATTTTAAGGAACATAGGGATGACTATTCACCCACTCATCATTCTATTGCCTGACTGCCTAGAATAGGGTTTCTCAACCAGGGTTCCATGGAACCCTAGGGTTCTGCAAGAGGTCACTAGGGGTTCCCTGGGAGATCACGATTTATTTAAAAAATATTTCAAATTCGGGCAACTTCACATTAAAGAGGTAAGAACACTGTTAATGCATATATACAGGCCTACACATTTCATTCCTTATTTTTAGTTTAAGAACACTTTTAATGTGGAGTCCTTGGTGCTCTCTGAGCCTTGTTGTTTTCTTGCAGACATTTCATTGCCAGGCTAGGCAACATCTTCAGTGCGAAACTTCATGTTGCCTAGCCTGGCAATGAAACATCTGCAAGAAAACAACAAGGCTCAGAGAGCACCAAGGACTCCACAGTTCAACCCTGAGCTACAAATATTCTCTTCGACTGGTAACACTTTTAATGCATATATACAGGCCTACACATGAAACATATATAATAATTTTGTAACTTGTGGCCTAAATTTGAGCCTGAATGTGCAGGGGTTTCCTGAGGCCTGAAAAATATTTCAAGGGTTCCTCCGGGGTTAAACGTTTGAGAAAGGCTGGCCTAGAATGTAAGCCGCTGCTTGTAAAAAGTCCTATAAGTAGTTGAACTTCATGTGTGAGTTTGTTTGTGCAAATGGTCTTAACAAGGAATCAAGCGGAATGTAAATGCACAAAATACTCATATATTATTGAACTGATTGGCCTGCTGAGCTTAGTTGTGGATATGCATTCTGCATGCTTTTGGCTCTGGTTCATTTTGAGTTACAAGCACAATCAACAGGAAAAAAGAGCATGACAGAGTGCTCTTCCTTATTTATTTTATGATATTCCCATCCCATCATCACCAGGCAGACACTACATTTTGTTTCATCAGCCAGCCAGTGCTAGGTTGCCAAAAAAGGGTGGGTGGGTTAGGGGAGAATCTGCAGGTAAACCTTTAAATACTGGAGTGGAAGAAAACAGATCATATTCCCAAATGTATGAACCTTGATTAAGAAATGTTTTACTTAAAAATATTTTCAAAAGAAACCCATTTATGTTTATATACTAACTGGAATTCATTTTCTTTTCAAGGAGGTCCTCCTGCCCTGAGAAGGAAATTGATTTGACAGGAGTGTGCATGAGATTAAGGTCTCAACTCTGGAAGATACTGTATATGTGGCTCATGGTTGAATTGTCAGGTTTACTACCAGACGAGGTAGACGATGAATTGTCTGCAAGAAGAAAATCAAGCTCAGTAAACACAAACAAGTTAACAGATTAACATATTTTTTTAAAAAAGCCAGCCTAGTGAACTCTCCTCACATCCCTTTCAATTAACATATTCCCCCAGGGCAGGGGTCGGCAAACTTTTTATGCCGGGAGCCATTTTGACATGCTCGTGCACATTTTGAAATGCTCAAGAGCCAGGGGGCGGGGTTTGCGGGCAGGGGCCAATCACGTGGAAGGGGGCGGGGTTTGCGGGCGGGGGCCAATCGCGTGGAAGGGGGCGGGGTTTGCGGGCGGGAGCCAATCGCGCGGAAGGGAGTGGGGTTTGGGGGCGGGATCCAATCGCTTGGAACGGTAAGGTACAGGGCTGCGCTGCGCTTGGCCGGCCGCCCCGGCCCTCGCTCACCTTCCATGGCCGGTCCTCGCGGGCCGCCGGCGACACTCCCGTCCCGCTGCACCCCAGCTCTCCAAGGCGTGCAGGCTGGCCAAGGCAGAGGCGCTGCTGGCGTCGCGCATCTCTGAGCCGGTCCGGGCGTGCTGGCGCTGGGCTGTGAAGCTGGATGAGCCGCCGGACCTGGAGCGCTTCCACGTGCAGCTGAGCGAGGCCCCGTGCCGGTCTTTTTGGAGCGCTTCCACGCACAGCTGAGCTCTGGGCTGTGGAAATGCGCTCCAAAAAGACCGGCGCGGGGCCTCGCTCAGCTGCGCACGGAAGCGCTCCAAAAAGACCGGCACGGGGCCTCGCTCAGCTGTGCGCGGAAGCGCTCCAGGTCCGGCGGCTTGTCCAGCTTCACAGCCCAGCGCAGCTGAGCGAGGCCCCGCACCGGTCTTTTTGGAGCGCTTCCGCGCACAGCTGAGTGAGGCCCCGCGCCGGTCTTTTTGGAGCGCTTCCCAGAGGCGCGAAAAAAAGACCGGCGCGGGGCCTCGCTCAGCTGTGCGAGGAAGCGCTCCAAAAAGACCGGCACGGGGCCTCGCTCAGCTGCGCTGGGCTGTTGCCCTGCTACAGTTCTCAGCCCTGACCACCCGCCTGGGGCTGCTGGGAGATGTGGTTCAGCCGCTTCCGGAGAGCTGCGGCTTTGCCAACCGCGCCCTCCAGCGCGCCCGGCAGGTGGCTGCCCACCATTTGCTAAAACGCCTCCAGCGAAGACGACCTCCCCCCGCGTGCCTGCAGCAATGCGGGCAAAAGGGGAGCGAGCGTGTGTGCGTGTGCAAAAGGGTTGAGGAGGTGTAGAGGTGTGCGTGCGCGTGCAAAAGGGCTGAGAAGGGCTCCCCTCTCCCCGCCACGCTTGCAAGGTCTCGCCTACTGCTTCTCCCCGGGGCGTATGCAAAGGGGCGTGCCACTCGCCCTGCGCCCGTCGCTGCAAAGGGCATCTCCCCCGCCTTTTACCCGGACGTTCAGGCGCCACAGCAAGAGCGGTGGGGGGGCTCTGCATCCGGAGGCCCGGCTGCACGCTCCCCACTGGAGAGGGAGAGGAAACGCGGCCCCTTCCCAGTGACAGGCGCGCGCCCTCTTCCAATGGTTTCTCTCCTCCCTTCTGGGAAGCGGATCTCGGTCAGCTTAAGCCTCAGTGCCTCCGCCGGGAAGAAAGAGCGGCAGGCAGAAATCTCTCACCAGGGAGGTGGTCGCCCCCAGGCATCTCTTGGCCCCAAGCCGCAGAATGAACCAGGCTTGCGGCCGATGGAGCAACAGCAGAATTTGATATTGCTCCTCCGCTTACCAGCGCCAGCGCATTTCCACAGCCCAGCGCTCAGCTGCGCGCGGAAGCGCTCCAAAAAGGGGCTGCGTTTCCTCTCCCTCTCCAATGGGGAGCGTGCAGCCGGGCCTCTGGATGCAGAGCCCCCCCACCACTCTTGCTGTGGCGCCTGAACGTCCGGGTAAACGGCAGGGGAGATGCCCTTTGCAGCAACGGGCACGGGGCGATGGATAAATGGATAATCTTTAAAAACATGGATGCACCAATCCACCACCCCTGCCTATTGGGAACCAGAAAACAAAATTATGAAGCAACAAAATGGTTAAAAATTGGGAAAAAATTGAACCAAGGTTGTATGCTGTCACTTTATTTAACTCATATGCAAAATATTCATTGGAAATGCCTGACTAGAAGAAATACCTTCATTAGGGCAGAATAGTAAAGGAAGGCCATTGCTTTCCCTGTAACTAACTATTGTTGTTAAAGCTGGACAATACAAAAGCAGACAGAAGAAAATTCGATTTTTTGAATTATGGGTTTTGTTGTTTATTCATTCAGTCGCTTCTGACTCTTCATGACTTCATGGACCAGCCCACGCCACAGCTTCCTGTCGGTTGTCGCCACCCCCAGCTCCCCCAAGGTCGAGTCCATCACCTCCAGAATATCATCCATCCATCTTGCCCTTGGTCGGCCCCTCTTCCTTTTGCCTTCCACTTTCCCTAGCATCAGCAGCTTCTCCAGGGTATCCTGTCTTCTCATTATGAGGCCAAAGTTCTTCAGTTTTGCCTTTAATATCATTCCCTCAAATGAGCAGTCTGGCTTTGTTTCCTGGAGTATGGACTGGTTTGATCTTCTTGCAGTCCAAGGCACTCTCAGAACTTTCCTCCAACACCACAGTTCAAAAGCATCTATCTTCCTTCACTCAGCCTTCCTTATGGCCCATCTCTCGCAGCCATAGGTTACTATAGGGAATACCATTGCTTTAGCTATGCGGATCTTTGTTGTCAGTGTGATGTCTCTGCTCTTAACTATTTTATCAAGATTTGCCATTGCTCTCCTCCCAAGAAGTAGACGTCTTCTGATTTCCTGGTTGCAGTCAGCGTCTGCAGTAATCTTTGCGCCTAGAAATACAAAGTCTGTCACTGCCTCCACTTTTTCTCCCTCTATTTGCCAGTTATCAATCAAGCTGGTTGCCATAATCTTGGTTTTTTGAGGTTTAACTGCAACCCAGCTTTTGCACTTTCTTCTTTCACCTTCGTCATAAGGCTCCTCAGCTCCTCCTCGCTTTCAGCCATCAAAGTGGTATCATCTGCATATCTGAGATTGTTAATGTTTCTTCCAGCTATTTTAACTCCAGCCTTGGATTCAAGTCCAGCATGTCGCATGATGTGTTCTGCATACAGGTTGAATAGGTAGGGTGAGAGTAGACAACCCTGCCATACTCCTTTCCCAATCTTAAACCAGTCCATTGTTCCGTGGTCTGTTCTTACCATTGCTACTTGGTGGTTATAAAGATTCCTCAGGAGGCAGACAAGATGACTTGGTATCCCCATACCACCAAGAACTTGCCACAATTTGTTATGATACACACAGTCAAAGACTTTAGAATAGTCAATAAAACAGAAACTCCCTGGCTTTCTCCATTATCCAACGGATATTGGCAATTTGGTCTCTAGTTCCTCTACCTTTTCTAAACCCAGCTTGTACATCTGGCAATTCTCGCTCCATGAATTGCTGGAGTCTACCTTGCAGGATCTTGAGCATTACCTTACTGGCATGTGAAATAGGTGCCACTGTTTGATAGTTTGAACGTTCTTTAGTGTTTCCCTTTTTTGGTATGGGGATATAAGTTGATTTTTTCCAATCTGATGGCCATTCTTGTGCTTTCCAAATTTGCTGGCATATGGGTTTGGAGAGGGCTATTTGTATACCTTGGATAAACAAGGAATTTTAGGCAGCATCAATCTAGAAATATCAGAGAATGCTAAGATGTCAGAAGTATCAAACACCTTCCTTTCCCTTGGTTTGTTTCCCAAGCTGGGAATTCAATAAAAATCACCAGACAATCAATGGAGGTAAAAGAATATATATTTATTCAACCCAAGGTTGCCAAGTAACTTTGGGTGGTGGCTGCAATGAACTGCCTTTCCATCCCCTTTTTATAGGTCTTTTAAAGATTTAGCCAATCATTAACAATAGAACAGAACATATTAGCTTATTACAATAGTTTCTCCTCTATCAGTATGAACATCTTCCTCCTGTGCCATCCTTCCTTCTTTTCATATTCTGCTAAAACAGATGTTTCCTTATATTAGAGTTACAGCACATGCCTTCTTATTTATAGTTGAACAGTTGTCTCTTTATCTAGAGCTAAAACAATGGACAATTTTTCTTTCCCATACATGTGTTTTTCTATACATAAGATATATGTCTTCCTTTACATGGGTATGCATAAAATATATGTCTCTTTTGTTTATACTGGCGGGAGCCAGCCTTTATAAAATGGAATTACTTTTCTTAATTTTGTTTGGTCTAGTGGTTAACGTCCTGGGCTAGAAATCAGGAGTCTGTGAGTTCTAGCATGACGTGAAAGCCAGCTGGGTGACCTTGGGCCAGTCACTCACTCTCAGCCCTGGGAAGGAGCCAATACGAAACCAGGAGACTGAGAGTTCTAGTCCCGCCTTAGGCATGAAAGCCGGCTGGGTGGCCTTGGGTGAGTCACTCTCTCTCATCCCTAGGAAGGAGCCAATGGGAAACCAGGAGACTGAGAGTTCTAGTCCCGCCTTAGGCATGAAAGCTGGCTGGGTGGCCTTGGGCGAGTCACTCTCTCTCAGCCCTAGGAAGGAGCCAATGGGAAACCAGGAGACTGAGAGTTCTAGTCCCGCCTTAGGCATGAAAGCCGGCTGGGTGGCCTTGGGCGAGTCACTCTCTCTCATCCCTAGGAAGGAGCCAATGGGAAACCAGGAGACTGAGAGTTCTAGTCCCGCCTTAGGCATGAAAGCCGGCTGGGTGGCCTTGGGCGAGTCACTCTCTCTCAGCCCTAGGAAGGAGCCAATGGGAAACCAGGAGACTGAGAGTTCTAGTCCCGCCTTAGGCATGAAAGCCGGCTGGGTGGCCTTGGGCGAGTCACTCTCTCTCATCCCTAGGAAGGAGCCAATGGGAAACCAGGAGACTGAGAGTTCTAGTCCCGCCTTAGGCATGAAAGCCGGCTGGGTGGCCTTGGGCGAGTCACTCTCTCTCATCCCTAGGAAGGAGCCAATGGGAAACCAGGAGACTGAGAGTTCTAGTCCCGCCTTAGGCATGAAAGCCGGCTGGGTGGCCTTGGGCGAGTCACTCTCTCTCAGCCCTAGGAAGGAGCCAATGGGAAACCAGGAGACTGAGAGTTCTAGTCCCGCCTTAGGCATGAAAGCCGGCTGGGTGGCCTTGGGCGAGTCACTCTCTCTCATCCCAACTCACTTCACAGGGTTGTTGTTGTGGGGAAAATAGGAGGAGGAAGGAGTATTAGGTATGTTTGCTGCCTTGAGTCATTTATAACAATAATAAAGGTGCGATAAAAATTAAATAAATAAATAATTTAAACTCATTGTAAACATATAAGGAAAATATTCCAACACTAAGGATGTCTCATTTTGATCTTGTCATGCAATTAAATTCCTTAGAAAAATCAGTTATCCTGGGAATGGTTGGAGCATCTAGAAAACAATCTGGCAAAGAACATACAGGATAGATACCATCAAGCAAGATATTGGTTTAAATCTAGAAACATTAAATATAAAATATTGGAAAGAATGGAGAGAGCTAATTATCAAGTCTCTGAAAGTCAGATGCAACTGAACAGATGAAGAAAGCCTCTAATAAAATGTTGCCATGTGGAATCCTCCATTTTAGGATTCCTGCTAACCAGCCATGCCATTCTGCAACAAAATTCTGTTTCTTGATGGGGTTTTCTATTTTTCCCCAAGAGTCATTCAGCATTTCATATTTACTGAATACAGAGAACATTCTGGAATGTTTTGAGCATTCCAATATGCCTACATGCATGGTGGATTTCCCTATACCCGATTTCTTTCTCTTTTGTGTGGATAGTAAAGTCCAAAATTGCCCACAAACAACTCTGAACTTTGGAAACAGAAGGGATCATGTGAGAAATCTGTTAACAGAAAGAGAAATTAAGCTTCTCCTTCTCCTTCTCCTTCTCCTTCTCCTTCTCCTTCTCCTTCTCCTTCTCCTTCTCCTTTTAACAATTTGTCTGAGTCTCAAAAATATTATCAAATGGCCAAAAAACTGATTTACAGTGGAAGTCAGGTCTTGTTGCTAATACATTAACTAGGCTGCTATTATGTGTCATAAGGCACATTTTTCAAATATGACAGTGCCCACTCCTAAGTTTATAGAAATAAAATTGTTTGAACTTACTGAATAAAATTGTTTGCATTAGGTCTACAGTTCAAGGTACCAGAGTGTTTACATCAAAATAAAGAAGGTATGTAAAACCCATTGAACTCAGTCACAATACTTAAAATATTTCAAAATTGGAAGTTTCCTTAGCCTGTTCAACCTGAGAAGATAGAAGTCTGTTGAATGGGGTGCATTTAGATTGCTGGAGAGCCCATTATTAGAATGCTTTGGGTGATGGCCCTAAAGGTAAATAGGATATTTTCACTGTATGTACAATACTTTAGATTTAATCTACTGTTTCTGATTAAGCCTCTTGAGCTAGGAAAGGCCTCTACCTGTGACAGGTAGGTTCCAGAATCTATTTCAGTCCACCACAGACTAAAAAGAGACAGAAGACATGATCAGAAGTTATGTTAATGGTCAGATGCTGAGCTGAGCAGGATTGAGTGAGATTGTTTGTGCCTTATCCCTTTTTCCTCCCCAAGGGAGTTTGCTTGTATTGTAGTGGAAAGAATCAAAGCAACACATAAAAACCCAAACAACTATTCTTTGTGAGAAACTGCTACGGCTGTTACAGCTTTTTCACAACTAGATTTGCTACACTGGGCCAAAAGAAATTATTACTGCGTAGCTCCACCAACATATATAACATCTGTCCCACATTAACACAATCCTTCATCCAGTGAAGGAGAACCTTTTCACAGAATGATCTCTGATTTCGAATGGTGGATGTAGAAGGCACAAGGAAATGTTCTTCAACTTCTGAAGAAAGCATGCAAACAACTTACCACGGAACTAGGTCTGAGGTAACGAAGAATAAATATTATACCCAGGGTGAGTTATCTTATGTGCTGTTATTAAAGTTTCATATACAGTATGATTTTAAATCCATTTTTATTTAGGTTTTTCTTTTTTAGTTTTATAATCCATTAGCTGTTTATGCTATATTATTGATGTGTGATTTTGTTCTCTTGCTGGTTATTGAATCAGTCATAAGTAATTCTTCAGCAACTCTAATGAGAAAGAGCAAGGACTGATGTTATCTTGAACTGGCTCTGGTGGTCCTTCAGGAAGGGCAGCAGGTATTTCAGCCCGAGAGCAGTTTGAAAATGTTGCTTCTGGTGGGTATGCTGTTATTTTATAATATTTTTTTCATTATTAGTGAAGTAGAACAAACTAATAAACAAAAAGAATAATAGATAGGTGATAATATAATAAGTTACATATGTTATACTGAATGAAACACAGTAAATGTAAGGGAAAAGAACTTAGAAAAAGAAAAAAATAAGGTACATATGATATCGAAATAAAATCAACTCAGTCCTCAAACGTATTAAATTTAGATGAAATTGAAACATACTGCTCTATCTTTTCAGTTTTAGACTATAAATAAATTTCAAAAATTGAGAAAGAACACATATCTTGAATCTATTCTTTAACATCAAAAGTATATATTTTTGGCACCTACATGAATAATTTTGATAAAGCTGGAGTTCTTCATAAAAGGTCAAATTCCATATTTTAGGAGTGTAATTCATTTACATCTTTAATTATTCTATATATCTTTCCCCTAAAACTAACATACATTGTAACTTAAAACCAAAAAGAACCATGCCTGGACATAACCAAATTAAGTGAGTCAAAGAGACCTCAAAATGTTTACAATGCTAGCACAACAAATCTGATACCCAACCTTTTAAAAACTTATTTGAAGTGTCCAATAAACACGAAGCAATATATTAAATGAAATTGTGTCTGGTGGTTTAAAAACTGGAAAGGACAGTCCTTATTTACTAACTCTGTCACAATGATATATATATATATAAAGAAATTCAAAAATAATCTACTGAAAACAATGTTAATGTACACAAGAAAAAAAAAGTTTAATGTCTTCATTTTGGCTTTAACGAGTGCCAGATATACATCAACTTAAATTCCAAAATACATGTTTGCAATATATTCCAATTTTGCAAAGAAGTGCTTTTTTGGAGTATTTCTATTCATCTGATAATCTAAAATAAGATTGAAATATTTGAAGGTACAATATTTCTGGAGGATTCTTAGTGGAGCCAAAGAAATTAATGAAGACAATATTATTTATTTATTTCAGCTAGTCCTTGAGTTACAACCACTTGTTCAGTGACTGTTCAGAATTATGATGGCCCTGATCAGTCCATGAAGTTGCGGCCATTGCAGTGTCCCCATGGTCACCATTTGTGACCTTCCCTGCTGGCTTCCCACAAGCAAAGTCAATAGGGAAACCAGCAGGGAAGGTCGCAAGTTGCTCCTGTGAGTCACCCCCAATGCTTTTTTTTCTTCTCCCAAGGAGCCCCACTATGGAGTACAAGATCCCAGGAATCTCATACTCCCTAGCACCCACCCACCCATGCTCTGTAGCACCTTCTTGCCACCCCCACTGGTCCATCCGTGGCCCCACCAGCCCACCTGTGCTCAGAAGTGCCCCCCCCCCCAGGACCTGTATATCTCCCCTCGCTCCTTGCCTGGGAATCCTGCCTCTTCCTGCTTAACAACCTGCATGGTTCTGGGGTTACAAGGGCAACTGGGACTGCCTGGATTTCCATTGCTAAGTAATGCAGTCATGTGATGTTGTGCTTTACCACTGCATCGCTTAGCAATAGAAATTCCAGTCCCAATTGCCGTCATTGTCAGGAACAAAGCTGTTTTACATTCTCGCGTGGAGTCAGAGGATGAACCTATCCAGAGAGAGGCTCGAATTCAGAAACAGAGAGAAGAGGAAAGCCTGGAAATGCCTCTGCCTCTCAGTGCATGCGAAAGGAGGGCTGACAGACGCATGGAGCAGCGAAGAAACCAGGAAGTCCTCACACATTGGCAGAGAAGACAGCAGAGGGTGAACATGCGCACAACAGGACCATAGACTATATAAGGAGAGCCCAGCTGAGGTAAGCATTGCCAGGGACAACCGATCCATTTGAGAAGTGCCTGCTAATGTGAATCCTGAGAAGTTTACAAGCTGCCTCAAACTAAAGATATGAAACGTGGGCTTAGTAACTAATTTGAAGAAAGTGACTTTACACATAGCCACGTGATTACAAACAAACGTTTATTGTTGAGTTTTTTAATAAGAAGATTTTATGAGGTAAAATACCTCAGTTCTTGTTAACAATAAATCATTTAATTACCAGTTCAGTTGAGAGTATTTGTTGGGACAGGACAGTCATAACCCAAGGACTACCTGTATTAGATTTTTATCCTGCCTCTATTTTTGGTCAGCTCAAAAGATAATAGCTACCTTTATAAACAAAATAATAAAATACCTTTCACCATCACAATACTCATATTACATATTAATTTTATAGTTGTTGTTACACAAAATAATGAGCCCACAAACTTTATTTGAATATCCACTAAACTTAACTGTTCAGTTTTCCCAATCCAGGTTCTAGGTCTCAAAAAATGCTGTCCATTAGATAAAATGTATGTTTCTTGCAACATAATGATTTCTGCTTGTAATTTCTCCAATTTGTTACAAATTTTCCACCCTTTTAAAAACCCAAAATCTGTTTATATTCCAAATGATTATTTTAAGGGACATGTAGCCAAATTGTCACAGTAAGTTTTCAAGGTCAATTGCTAGATATTACTGTTGGAGATTCTGGCAAATCCAGCATTCCTCATCAGCATATGGTTGGCTGCTCTAGGATGCAAGCTCTCCATGCTTTTGAGGAAGATGTTTGTGGCCACTCCCACTTCCTCTTCTCTCTCTCTGATTCTTCCATCGAGGAGGATGCAGCATGTGGCTGCTCCTCTCCATGGAGCGGCCATGTGCTAGGCCTCAAGCCCCTTTCTACATGCAGCCTCTTGCAGCAAGCAGGGCAAGAGGTATTAAGTTTAGGGAAACCAAGAAGAAATGGAACATCATTTATCTACCAAAATGCTGTACCTGCAATGAATAAATGTAAGGACTCTTTTGTACTTACTTTTCATGCCTGCCATGTCTAAGTGCATGTTTCTTTATGCTTGGGTGGGCTAAAGGATCTCTCTAATATGTTCATGGGCTCTGTTTTTAAACAATATTATTTTTCTGTACACGAACTTTGCAGCTCTGCTCTATTTCTGTAGTTCTACAGGCTGCTAAATGGGCTTCAATTACAAGTATTTTGCACTATAACAAGCTTAATAAATGGCAAATACATAAAAAAATGTGAAGATTAAGGATCTAATTTTAAAAAAAAACATATAAACCAACCATAAAGCATAAAGTTAATAAAAGAAAAAAACCCACAATCCCAACAGAAAATAATAAAGAAGGGGAAAAACAAACAAACAAATCTATGCAACCCCCATGCATCTTCTTCCTTTGCAACCATGGGAAGTGATTAGCAAAACAAACAAACAAAAATGGAAAAAGTGTCTAAATTCATATGATTTGGGGAGGGGGGTTAAAAAAACTACAACAACAAAGCTGTTACTTGTCAGACAAGTGCAGAGCTTCCAAAAATTCCACAGCAGCAGATGGAATATTGTAATAAATCTTTTTTTCTCTTCTTCCAGGAAAAGACAAAAAAATTGTAGGATAAAGAAAACACAATTTTATATTTTTTTCATATACAGTATGTGTGGAATTTGAACTCTTTTCACAAGCACTAAATTTGAGCAAGGGGATTGGGGTAAATGTTTATTTAATTATGTGGTGCTTCAAATCAAAAGCTTGTCATTTAAGCTGTAAAACATGATCTCTGGCGCTAGCCATCATTATTTTTTTTTACAGTAATTTTATTAAAAATTACAATTAAAAAGATAAAAGTTAATACAAACTAATGAGAGCCAGTTTGGTGTAGTGGTTAAGGCATCAGGCTAGAAACTGGGAGACTGTAACTTCTAGCTCACCCTTGACATGAAGCCAGCTGGGTGACCTTGGGCCAGTCACTTTCTCTCAGCCCTAGGAAGGAGGCAATGGCAAACCACTTCTGAAAAATCTTGCAAAGAAAGCTGCAAGGACTTCTCCAGGCAATTTCTGAGAATCGGACATGATTGAACAGATTAAAAAAAATACAAAAGAAAAAAAGAAAAGAATGAAAAGAAAAAATAGAAAGAAAATAGTGCAGAAAAGAAAAAGATAGAAAGAAAAATAGAAAAGAAAGAAAAAAATAAGAATATAGTAAAGAAAAAGAAAAGAAATATATAAAGAAATGACTTCCCCTTTCATCACAGGTATAAACAATTTTAGTGACTTATCACCTTCTCTTAAAATACAACAAATGATCTCTTCTTCCCATATCCCATCTCTTATGTTAAGGTTTGAGAATAAAACCTGGAATTTACTGATAGAACAGACTGGAAATGTATTCAGTGTATCTAGGTGAAAGGTTATAGAAACTGCTATGTCATTCTATCAGGTGAAAGATAATGACACCTACTGGCAAGAGTATGCAAATGTATTATGTGGCTGATGCAATGCTACTGTAATGTGAGTCCTGATTGGACAGATATGTGTATAAAAGTACTATGTAAAGGTACTGTTCTCTCTCTTTCATTTGATGTGCCATTGGACAACATATCTGTATTACTTGGACTGCTGTATATGAAGACTGTGTATGTATAATTGTAAATAGACTTTTTACTAAACCTCATTTCGTGTGAGTCTGTTTTACTCCTATCAGGACTGGAAGAATGTATTGCTCTAAGGCTTCTTGGATATTGGGCCGCCCCAGTACCGCTGACTCTGACATCTTATCTATAAACAAATCCTTAAAGCCATGTTGTTCAGTCCTGATCAGCAAAAGTCCATTAAGTGTTACCAGAGATAACAATGTATCTATTTTAACCTTGATCAAATAAACCAACTTTATATTCCTTCATTTTACTTTTAATACTCTTGATCTTTAGTCCCTTCAAATAATATCCTAGAATTTGATTTCTTTTCATTTTTTCTTTGTCCCTTCTCACAAAATTCTTCAAAGCTTTAACAAGTCCCCTTTGTAAATCAAATACAGGTAGTCTTCAACTTACGATGGCAATTGGGACTGGATTTTCTGTCACTAAGCTATGTGGTTATAAAGTGCAACCATATCACTTAGCAACAGCAATCCTGCAGTCCCAGTTGCCATTGTTAGCTGAATACCATGGTCATTAGGCAAGGCAACTTCCTGCTGGCTTCCCACATCCAAAGTCAGTAGGGAAAGCCAGCAGGAAGCTGTAAGTCCCAGGCCGGCAGGCAGGTAAATGGCTGCTGCCGAGGGGGGTAGGGAGCAAGGGTGTGTGGGAAAGGCACGTTAAGGGTCGGGGAGGGTGCTCAGGAGTGCAGTGCTGGTTGGGGTGGGTAAGTGAGGGTGTGTGGGATTGCTCAAGTGGCCGGCGTGGCACGAGTGCAGAGGGGCTGGGGAGGGTGTGCCACCTTCCCATCTGGCTTTCCCATTTACTTTGCTTGTGGGAAGTTGGCAGGGAAGATCACAAATGGTGATCATGTGGCAGTGGGACACTGCAACCGTCATAAGAACAAGCTGGTTGCCAAGTGTCCAGATCATGATCACATGACCATCAGGGTGCTGGGACCGCCAGAACTTTGAGGATCGGCCGCAAATACCACTTGTTCAGCACTATCGCAAATTCGAATGGTCACTGAACGAGTGGTCATTAACCGAGGACTACCTGTATTTCTTCATGCTGAAATACCAAAGCTGCTAAATCTGGAGTTAATATTGCTCCATCTAGCTCAGCAGAATCAGGTTATACAGCCATGGCCGCCTCCTCTCTTATTTCAATAGAGTCCAAAAATTTCTCCAACAAGGCTCCAAGCTCCTTTTTTTAGAGAAAGTAGAGCTCTTCGTTTGCTGTCAGGGAGCCATATTCTTGATCTTCTGAGGCATAACTATACCACTCTCTCTAACTTGTCAAAGCAAACTGTAATAACCATGTCATAAATCACTTAGCATTTAGTTATCTATGTAAATAATATCCTTCATGGGATATGCAGCCATCTCAGCCTAAGCAAGGATTAGGATATTTGGGCCTCCTGCAGTCATTGTGTTGGATATATTTTCTGTTTTTGTTGTTTATTCGTTCAGTCGTTTCCGACTCTTCGTGACTTCATGGACCAGTCCACGCCAGAGCTTTCTGTCGGCCGTCACCATCCCCAGCTCCCCAATGGTTGAGTCCGTCACCTCCAGAATACCATCCATCCATCTTGCCCTTGGTCGGCCCCTCTTCCTTTCTGTATCCAACTGAATTAATTGCCCCAAATGTTTGGTGTGAATAGCATTTACATTAATTACTGTCATCAAACTTCTGTGACTGATAGCAGTGCAGTTTTACTGCCTAATGTCATTTCTGAAGCCATTGCAAATGTAAATTCTGGTTCAGACAAGAACCTTTGTTGGAGTGTTTTATCATAAACTCCACATTACAAGGTGATCTCTCAACATCTCTTCTAAAAAATTCCCCAAATTGCAATGTTGATACAGATCTCTGTGTTATAAGCAGGTTGTTAAATCTCTGCACAATGACTGATGGTGCAGTTGAAAAATGATCTTTCAGGAGTTTCACAAATTCATTAAAAGCTTTAGAGTTGATGAGGCAAGAAGAGTGAATGCTCTCAGTGCAACAAATATCTAGGCCACAAAGAAAGTCAAAACGCTAACTAATCTTTGTTCAGGGTTAGTCATTTTGTTTGCTTTAAGATTAAAAACAAAAACCTCTCAGCCTCCAAGTTCCAGGAAGTAGCCCAAGTAAACTCAAATTCTTCAATGTATCCCAACCTAGCTACAGGTATTCTTTTAAATAAGGCCAGAATCTGTTGAGGTTTTCAATTAGATATTATTTCTGACTGCTTACCAGAGCACCAGAATCCCCACTCTAAGTGAATCCCACCTGTGTCAACAATAATGCTGTATTGTAAAGGAAAGGTCCAAAGCAACACACACAGGACCAAATACAACTCTTCTTAATAAAACTGCTAAGCCTGCTGGCAAAAACTCTGCCTAAGATTTATAGTCTTTTCAAAACTACATGACCCGTAGTGGGCCAAACGTAGGCTGACCATTTTTCCTTCAGACGAAAACGGGATTTTGGGGATGGCAAAACGGGACAGGGTCTTATGCCACCATGCCGGCCTCCAAACCCCGCCCCCCAGTCCACGCAATTGGCTCCCGCCTGCAAACCCCGCCCCCACCCCACACGATTGGCTCCCGCCTGCAAACCCCGCCCCCATCAGCGCGATTGGCTCGGATTTTAAATTTTTTCGATTTTAAAGGTTTTTTTTTTCTTCTAGCAGTAAATGGTGCGACAGAGCTGGTGTGTTTGGGGAAGGCCGGAGCACACACACTGTGCACACAGCACTGTCATCGGCCGGGGGACAAGGGGCGGAGATGGAGGGGATGGAGGCCCACCACTGCCCCATCCCCCTTGGGCTTGGCCGAGGGAGGGAGGAGAGTCGCTGCTGCTGCCACCACCGCCACCACCGCACAGTAGAAGCAGGAGCTGGCCAAGCTAGGGGACTTCAGCCACACCACTCTGCCCTTTGCCGCCTGCCAGGCTGCGGGAGCTCCCGCAGCCCGGCAGGCAGCAAGGGGCGGAATGGTGCGGCTGAAGCCCCCCAACGAAGCTGGCTCCTGCCGAGGACGGAGGCCCACCACTGCCCCAGCCTCCTCAGACTTGGCCGAGGGAGGGAGGAGAGTTGCTACTGCTGCCGCCGCCGCACAGGAGAAGCAGGAGCTGGCCGAGCTGGGGGGCTTCAGCCATACCACTCCTCCCCTTGCCGCCCGCCAGGAGCTCCCGCAGCCCGGCGGGTGGCAAGGGGTGGCATGCGGCTGAAGCCCCCCAGCGCGGCCGGCTCCTGCAGAGGACGGAGGCTCACCGCCGCCCAGACCCCCTCGGGCTTGGCCGAGGGTGGGAGGAGAGTCGCCGCCGATGAGCAGGAGGTGGGCGGCAGCACAGTGCAATTAGGTTGTGACGCCTCCCGGGAGAGCGGTGGCGGTGGCGGAGAGAGGGACGGTTCCAGGCGGAGGCGTTCATGGAGGGGCCGCTGCTGGGCAGGGGAGGCAGCTCCTCTGGCCCCTCACGAGGAAAGGCAGTGCCATGGCTCCACTGGGCCCTCCTCTCCCTCCTCCGCCACAGCGCCTGACTCACTCTCCTCCTCCAGACACGCTTCAGGCTGCAGCCCAGCAGCCGCACGCAGCCCAGCCCCGCGGACCCAGCAGTGGCCGGCGCAGTGTCTCTGCCCCACCTCTCATGCAGAGCTGCCGAGCCCCTCGCAGAACGCCACCCCACCGCCTGGCTTGGCTGCCATCCCGCATCCCCAGAGCTTACATCTGTGAGGCGAGACCTAGAGCGTCATGCGGGCAGGATTCTGAGGCAGGATCTCGGCCTTTTAAGGTTGGAATCTCGCGCCGTTTGCAGCTGGGACCCAATTGGCCAAGCAGCACGCTGATTGGTAGAGGGGCTTCTTGTTCCAGGCTGCCTCCAATCGGCAGCTCTGGTTCGGACCATACCAGCTTCTTCCGGAGGTCGGCTCATCTTCCTCCGACTGAGTCCGAATCTGGCATGGCGGCGGGGGCTGACCCACTCCTGTCAGGCTTACTCCTGACTCAGATTTTTGAAAAACGGGAGAAAATCAAGATTTTGACTATAACGACGGGACGCTCCAGAAATGGTGAAATAACAGGACAGTCCCGTTCAAAACGGGACGTATGGTCAGCCTAGCCAAACGCTACTGATAACATACCATTTGCCCTATAAAAAAGAGGAAAGACAAAAATTCCCATTGGGAAGAAAATTGTAGAAAGTCCTGCTGACTGCAGTGGTAAAAGCCACTACTCCTACTTCCAGAGTAACCCCTCTGCCCATGTTTCCTCCCAGTTAAACAGAGAAATAATAAAAAGAATTCACAGAATATGTAGTTGATAATGTTATATTTTTGTACCTCAGGGAAGCAACAAAACTTACCTTTGGTGGAAAAGGGTGAAATGTTCTATTGATTTAGGTAGAGTCCGTTCATACAGGGATCTCAGTTTCCTTGAAGAGTGGATGATTGGGCCAATCATTCTTTAGTTCAGTTTTCTAGGGACAGTGAATAATTTAGGATTTGAAGGCAGATAATCAGTGCTCTCTTTAGTTCAGTTTTCTAGGGACAGTGAATAATTTAGGATTTGAAGGCAGATAATCAGTGCTCTCACAAAATGGCTGTTGTAGGACTGGAGGCATCACAAATGGCTACTATAGTGGGCAGTGTTACAAAATGCAGATTTATTAGAGAAATGTCTGTTTGCCATCTCTTCTAATCTCTATACAATTCCCTGCCATCCCAATATCCTCTTTTCTTTTCAATTTTTCCAGATAGACAGGCAAATTTCTAAACAAAATTGAAGACTGTAGCCACTCACCATTTCTATTTTCCACAAATCCTACATATGCCATGGAGCATTCTGGTAAACAGTGTTGATGTTAGAGGGTGGTACTTTAGTTTGTTTTTCTTTAATTTTTTAAGGTGGGGCAGAGAAAATGATGAGCTAAGATGATGGTGGCTGTGATCACACTGGTATCAGGTGGCATGCCCTATTTTATTCTGAACATTGTCTTAATAATACAACAAATAGTTCGTTCCCAGTAATTAAATGTTCAATCAATTGGTTTCATATGAGTCACTTGGTTTGGTGAAACCTGTTAGATGGGCTTTGGTGTGCAACAGATTCACCACAGATGGACGTCAACTTGTTTGTGAAACTGAGGACAAAATAGTTTAGGTTAAGAGACTTGGCAATACAGAGATTGGGGGCTTATGATTCTGCAGCCATCATGACCAATGTCTCAAAACAAACAAAACCCCCCAAAGCTGATTTTCCAACAGTGATATAAGCCTATACATCAGAAAAATCTATTAATATGACATTGAGGTAGGCAAATAGGTCAAAGGATGAATTCTGCTACACTAGCTAAGACAGGTACACAGAATAAATCTTAATCAGAAAAAGCATATTTCCGAGGACATTTACTGTTCTTAAATGAAAATTCCCAAGCATGTTGCAAAATTCTCTCTATACATACATACAGTAACTAAGATCAATATTTCTGAGTTTGATATTCATGAATATAACTAATTCTCAGGAATGGTTTGCTTAAGATATGTCAAAATACTGTCAACTATCCAGGCTAATACTGTTCCTATGGAAGAATGTATGTTAAGCTTTTATCTCTTTCATGACTTAAATGATATAAGCCTGGAATAATATAATATAATATAATATAATATAATATAATATAATATAATATAATATAATATAATATAATATAATATAATATAATATAATATAATATAATATAATAATATAATATAATATAATATATTATATATATATATATATTTTGTTGTTGTTCAGTCGTTTAGTCGTGTCCGACTCTTCGTGACCTCATGGACCATAGTACGCCAGGCCTTCCTGTCCTCCACTGTCTCTCGGAGTTTACTCAAATTCATGTTCATTACATCGGTGATGCTATCTAACCATCTCATCCTCTGCCGTCCCCTTCTCCTTTTGCCCTCAGTCTTTCCCAGCATCAGGGTCTTTTCCAGTGAGTCCTCTCTTCGCATTAGGTGGCCAAAGTATTTGAGCTTCAGCTTCAGCATCTGTCCTTCCAATGAGCAGTCAGGGTTGATTTCCTTTAGGATTGACTGGTTTGACCTCCTTGCAGTCCAAGGGACTCTCAAGAGTCTTCTCCAGCACCACAGTTCGAAAGCATCAATTCTTCGGCGCTCAGCCTTCCTTATGGTCCAACTCTCACAGCCATACATTGCTACTGGAAAAACCATAGCTTTAACTATACGGACCTTTGTCGGCAAGGTGATGTCTCTGCTTTTTAATATGCTGTCTAGGTTTGCCATAGCTTTCCTCCCAAGGAGCAAGCGTCTTTTAATTTCATGGCTGCAGTCACCGTCTGCGGTGATCTTGGAGCCCAAGAAAATAAAATCTGTCACTGCTTCCATTTCTTCCCCTTCTATTTGCCAGGAAGTGATGGGACCAGATGCCATGATCTGGGTTTTTTTAATGTTGAGTTTCAAGCCAGCTTTTGCACTCTCCTCTTTCACCCTCATCAAGAGGCTCTTTAGTTCCTCTTCACTTTCTGCCATTAGGGTGGTATCGTCTGCATATCTGAGGTTGTTGATATTTTTCCCGGCAATCTTAACTCCGGCTTGTGATTCATCCAGCCCGGCATTTCTCATGATGTACTCTGCATATAAGTTAAATAAGCACGGTGATAATATACAGCCTTGTCGTACTCCTTTCCCAATTTTGAACCAGTCGGTTGTTCCATGTCCGGTTCTAACTGTTGCTTCTTGACCCGCATACAGGTTTCTCAGGAGACAGGTAAGGTGGTCTGGTACTCCCATCTCTTTAAGACTTTGCCACAGTTTGTTGTGATCCACACAATCAAAGGCTTTAGCGTAGTCAATGAAGCAGAAGTAGATGTTTTTCTGGAACTCTCTTGCTTTTTCCATGATCCAGCGAATGTTGGCAATCTGATCTCTAGTTCCTCTGCCTCTTCGAAACCCAGCTTGCACTTCTGGTAGTTCTCGGTTCACATGCTGCTGAAGCCTAGCTTGTAGGATTTTGAGCATAACCTTGCTGGCATGTGAAATGAGCGCAATTGTACGGTAGTTTGAACATTCTTTGGCATTGCCTTTCTTTGGGATTGGAATGTAAACTGACCTTTTCCAATCCTGTGGCCACTGTTGAGTTTTCCAAATTTGTTGGCATATTGAGTGCAGCACTTTAACAGCATCATCTTTTAGGATTTTAAATAGCTCAGCTGGGATACTGTCTTCTCCGCTAGCTTTGTTGTTAGTAATGCTTCCTAAGGCCCACTTGACTTCACTCTCTAGGATGTCCGGCTCAAGGTCAGTGACCACACCATCATATTTATCAGGGATATTAAGATCTTTCTTGTATAGTTCTTCTGTGTATTCTTGCCACCTCTTCTTAATCTCTTCTGCTTCTGTTAGGTCCCTGCCTTTTTTGTCCTTTATCATGCCCATCTTTGCACAAAACGTTCCCTTGATATCTCCGATTTTCTTGAAGAGATCTCTAGTCTTCCCCATTCTATTGTTTTCCTCGATTTCTTTGCATTGTTCATTTAAGAAGGCCTTCTTATCTCTCCTTGCTATTCTCTGGAATTCTGCATTCAGTTGTTTATATCTTTCCCTTTCTCCCTTGCCTTTTGCTTCCCTTCTTTCCTCAGCTATTTGTAAAGCCTCATCAGTCAGCCACTTTGCTTTCTTGCATTTCTTTTTCTTTGGGATGGTTTTAGTTGCTGCCTCCTGTACAATGTTACGAACCTCCATCCATAGTTCTTCAGGCACTCTGTTTACCAGATCTAATCCTTTAAATCTATTCCTCACCTCCACTGTATATTCATAAGGGATATGATTTAGGTCATACCTGATTGGTCTAGTGGTTTTCTCTACGTTCTTCAATTTAAGCGATCAGAAGCTCATGATCTGAGCCACAGTCAGCTCCAGGTCTTGTTTTTGCTGATTGTATAGAGCTTCTCCATCTTTGGCTGCAAAGTATATAATCAATCTGATTTCGGTATTGACCATCTGGTGATGTCCATGTGTAGAATCGTCTCTTGTGTTGTTGGAAAAGAGTGTTTGCTATGACCAGCGTGTTCTCTTGACAAAACTCTATTAGCCTTTGCCCTGCTTCATTTTGTACTCCAAGGCCGAACTTGCCCGTTATTCCGGTTATTTTTTGACTTCCTACCTTAGCATTCCAGTCCCCTATGATGAAAAGGACATCTTTTTTTGGTGTTAGTTCTAGAAGGTGTTGTAGATCTTCATAGAACCGGTCAACTTCAGCTTCTTTGGCATCAGTGGTTGGGGCATAGACTTGGATCACTGTGATGTTGAATGGTTTGCCTTGGATTCGAACTGAAAGCATTCTGTCGTTTTTGAGGTTGTACCCCAGTACTGCCTTTCCCACTCTTTTATTGACTATGAGAGCTACTCCATTTCTTCTAAGGGATTCTTGCCCACAGTAGTATATATAATGGTCTCCTGAATTAAATTCGCCCATTCCTGTCCATTTTAGTTCGCTGATTCCCAAGATGTCGATGTTCAATCTTGTCATCTCATGTTTGACCACATCCAGCTTACCTTGATTCATAGATCTTACATTCCAGGTTCCTATGCAATATTGTTCTTTACAGCATCGGACTTTCCTTCCACTTCCAGACACATCCACAACTGAGCGTCCTTTCGGCTTTGGCCCAGCCGTTTCACACTTTCTGGAGCTACTCGGAATTGCCCTCCGCTCTTCCCCAGTAGCATTTTGGACACCTTCCGACCTGAGGGGCTCATCTTCCGGCGTCATATCTTTTAGCCTTTTGATACTGTCCATGGGTTTTCTTGGCAAGGATACTGGAGTGGTTTGCCATTCCCTCCTCCAGTGGACCACGTTTTGTAATAACTCTCCATCATGACCTGTTCTTCTTGACCTGACTTCATTGAGTTACGCAAGCCCCTTCGCCACGACAAGGCAGTGATCCATGAAGGGATATATATATATATATATATATATATATATATATATATATATATATAATTATATATATATATATATAATATTATATATATATATATATAATATTTTATATATATATTATATATTATATATATTATATTATATATATATATTATATAATATTTTATATATATATTATATATTATATATATTATATTATATATATATATTATATAATATTTTATATATATATCATATAATATTTTATATATATATTATATATTATATATTATATATATTATATTATATATATTATATATATAATATAATATACAGTATATATATAAAATATTGTATAATATATATATATATAAAACCTCCCTTAGAAGGCAACAAAGTGTAGCTAATTGACTCCTAGCTGCTGTAGTTTTTAAATCATCAACTTGTTGGGGAGGGGGAGCTTTTACAAAAAGAAATCACAGTCTGAGAAGTATAATCTTTGTCTTTTAATAAAACGTTCAGATTAGATATATTATTGGTTGTGAGACAACTGTTCTCATATTGTAGCTCAATGTATAACCTTATAGTCTGACCTCATGCAAAATAGTTATAAGATCATTCTGAATTTGCTAAATTTGTGTGCATAAATTTAGATTTATCATTGTATGTTTAGAGTACAACTTTAAGGATGTCTGTTCCAAAGTAAGTTTTATTATGCAGTTGTTGCTTTGGTTAATGGATCAGCATGCATAGCCACTTGGGGAAAGCTCCCAGCTGCTGCCCTCCTGATCTACCATCCAGAATAATCTGGATAATCTGCATGTGCTCCCTAGTACATCTTGCTACCCCCTACTGACTATTCTAAAGGGTCACTCTAACAGTCTTCAGAGGGATGCATTCTTATGATAATTATGCCATTTCAATTTTAACAAGAGTGCTGAATTTGGAGCTACATTTCTCATCAACTTCAGGCTTTGCATTGTTACCTAGGGAGCAGTTATGTTTCTTCAGGGGATGGAAGGAAGTTACAGTGGTAGAAAAATAAGGGAAAGAACTGGAGCCCAGGAGCTAGAAGTCATAGAATCCTTATTCCTAATAGGTATCCATCAAGCTTTGTATGGTAGCAACATCAAATAGGCTATATGATAGATTTCAAAAAAATCCCCATCTCTCAAAGATTTGTCCCTGTCATGGTATTGATCTTGAAACTGTGGGTCATATTTTATTGTATTGTGAATTTTATAAAAGTCTTCGGCAGGATGTTATCTGGCCTATTTTAAAATCAAAACCAGGAAGAGATACATCTGAGTATGTTAAAATTTTACTTGCAGATGAAAATCCTAAAATTACAGCCAGATTTTTAACTATGGCTATAAAAACAAGGTCTTTAGTAATACATTAATAAGTAGGGGTTTAAAGTGTTTTATGTAATATTTATCATATATTTTACTTGTTTTATCTAATGCCAAATTTGTATTTGTATTTGTATTTATATTTGTAACTTGCTATTTGGGCCTTTTGGCCGTAATAAATTGAAGTAGAAGTATGGTAGCAACAGCCAAGCAAGGCTTCAGATACTGAAGATCATTCTCAAGAAAAACAGGAAAAGCCCTCAAGATAGCTCAGCACTAAATTGCCCAGGGCAAGGGTCGGAAATGGCGGCTCGCGAGCCAGATGCGGCTCTTTGGCCCCTTGAGTGTGGCTCTTCCGCAGCTGAACTCACCCCGCCCCTTCCACGCGATTGGCCCCCGCCCGCAAACCCCGCCCCCTGGCTCTCGCACTGAGCAAGGCCTGGCGCGGCAGGGAGGCGCTGCTGGCCCGGGACGCGGCGCTGTCAGAGGTGGCGCAGGAGCGGCTGCAGGGGCTGCTGCGGCTGGAGATGGCGCTGCTCCGCGGCATCCAGGTGCTGGGCGAGGGCGCGGGCCCGGGATGCGAGCGGCAGGGCGGCGCAGGGCGAAGAGCCGCCTGCTCTCCCCTTGGACGCCTCCGGTCCGAGCCTGGCTTGGCTCCCCCGGCCGCAGCAGGGCTCGGGTTAGTGGGGGGAGAGGACGCCGAACGGCGGGGTGGGGGGATTGATGGGGCGGGAGGGTGCACCCAGAGGGCCTCCCGTGGCCGCTTCTCCAAGGCGGGTTGCAGAGCGTGCGCTGCGCCCACGGGAACGCCTGGTCCCTCTGCTCCCTCCAGCTCCGCCACCAGCCCCAGCAGCGCCACCTGCCCCGTCCTGCCACCCGGCAAACCTCCGCCAGCTCCGTCCCCCCGCCGCCACCGCCACCACCCCGGCCAGGCCCCCTGCGCCGCCCTGCCCCTCACGTCCCGGGCCCGCGCCCTCGCCCAGCACCTGGATGCCACGGAGCAGTGCCATCTCCAGCCGCAGCAGCCCCTGCAGCCGCTCCTGCACCGCCTCCGACGGCGCCGCGTCCCGGGACAGCAGCGCCTCCCTGCCGCGCCGGGCCTCGCAGAGACGGGCCTGAAGGGGCGCAGAGGCCGGAGAGGGAGCCCCTCCGACTCCCCTTCTCTCCCTGCCTCGCCCGCCCGCCGGGCGTGGAAGCGCAGCCGCCTTGATGTCAGGCGCTGGCGGCGCGCGGCATCTTCTGCGTGGGTCCCACCTGGTGTCTGTGCTCGGGCGCTGGCGGGGAAGGAGGCACGGGTCCCGCCCGGTGGAGAGGGTGCAGCCTTCTGCTCTCCCGCGCCCGTCCTGCCGGCTGGAGGGTGGCAGCTCTTTTTACGCCACTCCCGGTGGGGCAGCCGGGCCAGGTTCGCGGAGCCGCTGGCTGCGCCCCCTCCCTCCGTGAGCCCCCCACCCCCTTCCACGTGATTGGCTCCCGCCCGCAAACCCCGCCCCCTTCCATGCGATTGGCCCCTACCCGCAAACCCCGCCCCCTGGCTCTCGAGCATTTCAAAATGTGCACGAGCATGTCAAAATGGCTCCCGGCATAAAAAGTTTGCCGACCCCTGGCCTAGGGCTTTATTAGTTAACACTGACTAAAGGGTTCTGTTTGGCTCTGGTCTGGTGTTTTAGAACCAAGCCCAATTTGATTGCAACAAGATTGCCTGACTAAACTTTGAGACCAACTCTGAAGTGAGATTTGTACCTCCCTCTGATTAGCGTCAGGAAATCACCAATTATGTAATTTAAAAAAAGGAAATGTTACTAGGGTAGGATTAATTTGCTGGGACAGTCAGTCCTTCTAAAATTTATCTCTGTTCTCCTCCCAATTAAAGAGAAACAAAATTGCAGAGACTATGTGTGTTTGTTTTTTGGAATTAAGTTATTTCAACAGCTGTTTGGTTTAGAGAGAAATAAAAACTCAAGGTTGCCAGGCCTAGCATTATAGCTGCCTTTCTGCAGTACAGTACTCAGAAGTTTGAAATCTTGGATAATGTATCTAGAACAGCCCTTCTCAACCTTTTGACCCTGGAGGAACCCTTGAAATATTTTTCAGGCCTTGGGGAACCCTTGCACATTCAGGCTCAAATATAGGCCATAAGTTACAAAATTATTATATCTGTTTGATGTGTAGGCCTGTATATATGCCTTAACAGTGTTCTTAAAGTAAAAATAAAGAATGAAACTTACCTCTTTAATGTGAAGTTGCCTGGATTTGAAATAATTTTTAAAATAAATTGTGAACTCCCAGGGAACCCCTAGTGACCTCTCGCAGAACCCTAGGGTTCCGTGGAACCCTTGTTAAGAAACCCTGATCTAGAGGGTCCCAGTTTCAGATTCAGTCCCAGATTCAGATCAATTCATTGAGTTCCTTCTTAATCAGAATCAGTTTGACTCTGTAGTTTATTCACACCATGGTTAACATTTATTTATGCTTATGTTCCTGTTTTTCTAACTTCCTTAGACAACCAATAGCATACATTCTCTGATTGTTATCCCTGTTCACACATCAATGTTAACAGTGATGTCAGGCATAGAAAATCAGCAGTTTTTCCTCATGGTTCTCATTCAGTTCAGTGAAGGACATTCTGCTTTAGAATTTCTCAAAGGAAAAGTGAATTTTGGAAAAATTATTCTGAATGGAGCAACACCATTGATATTGGTAAGAGACAGTATTATTTTTGAGAAAATGTTAGCAAATTTCTTTTGCTCTGCTCACAAATATGGAGAATTCCAAAAGACCTTTTGTACCCAGATTTAATTTTAATAGTAGAGAAGGATTCGTACTAAACCATATTACAGTACCTTAGCCAAATTTTTATTTATATATTCAGTGTGTATGTGTGTGTGTGTGTGTGTGTGTACACACACACACACACACACACACACACACACACACACACACACACATACATACATACTATTGAAATTAAATCTGGGTACAAAAGGTCTTTTGGAATTCTCCATATTTGTGAGCAGAGCAAAAGAAATTTGCTAACATTTTCTCAAAAATAATACTGTCTCTTACCAATATCAGTGGTTTTTCTCCATTCAGAAGAATTATATATATTATATATACATAATTAGATAATTATATTATAATTATATAATTATATAATAATTACATAATTATATATATATGGGGCGTGGTGGCTCAGTGGGTAAGACGCCAGGCTTGTCGATCGGAAGTTTGCAAGTTCGGAGGTTCGAATCCCTAGCCCTGCGTGCGGAGTGAGCTCCCGCACTAGCCCCAGCTCTTGCCAACCTAGCAATTTGAAAGCATGCAAATGCAAGAAGATTAATAGGTACCACTTCAGTGGGTAGGTAACATGATGCGCCCATCATGCGGCCACATGACCGTGGAAGCGTCTTCCATTATGTATATATAATATATATAATTCTTCTGAATGGAGAAAAACCACTGATATTGGTAAGAGACAGTATTATTTTTGAGAAAATGTTAGCAATGTTAGTTGTACTTCGGAGAACGCTGGCTCTTCGGCTAACAAACGGAGATGAGCACCGGCCCCTAGAGTCGGACACGACTGCACAAATGTGCGGGGGGAACCTTTACCTTTACTATGTCCTGGGTAAAGTTCCTTCTTTTTCTTTTCTGAAGAATAAAGTGTGAGAAATAGCAGACAATGCCAATTCCCTTGTGTAATCATATTTCTGCAGCAACATTTCAGTGTTAAGTAACTGCTTTCTTTTCTTTTTTCACCGTCTCTCGTTCTCTCACACTTACAATAGCATACCTTAAAAGCTATGGTATAATTATCATATGGCATGTAACAACATATTCCCTTTGATGGTTCTAATATTTTTATTTGCAGAGGGCTCCAAATGAATATAGTATCCCACATAGAAAATTATTAGAGTCCCATGTGCATATTTACTTAATTTCAGGGTGAATCATCAAAAATTTGAAATTTGTCACCAAGTTTTGATGGTGTGATTTTAGGAATATGGCTGCAATGATGGGCCAGATGAAAACTAACCAACTGAAGCTTAATCCAAACATGCTATAAGGACTATTAAATTAAATTGACTGGACATGGTCAATTCAATCTGTTCCTGAAACTGCCCTAAGACTCATTACTGTCATGTTTTTGGATACTTGAATACTTAGGAGGAAAAAAAAGAAAGTCAGTGAAATCTCAAATACATAGCATTTTTACATATTCTATTGCTTTAAGATATAGTACATTAGTTCTCAGTATGACACAGGCTTTTATCCAATGCCTTAAGGCTAAAATACTGCAAAATACTGTAGCATTTCTTTGAGGAAAAGAAGCTGATTTGAAGTGACACAATTGACCTAGCAGTAAATAATGAGAAGAAAAACTGGACAGTTAGACCCACGGAGCTTTCTTAACTGACAAAAATCAATTCAAGAAAAGAATTTAGGTGTCTCTATGGTATTAGATAAAGGGGCATGGTGGCTCAGCGGGTAAGACGCCAGGCTTGACGATCGGAAGATCGGAAGTTCAGAGGTTCGAATTCCTACCCCTGCGTGCGGAGTGAGCTCCTGCACTAGCTCCAGATCTTGCCAACCTAGCAATTCGAAAGCATGCAAATGCAAGTAGATTAATAGGTACCACTTTGGTGGGTAGGTAACAGTGTTCCACGCACGTCATGTGGCCACATGACCATGGAAGCGTCTTCGGACAACGCTGGCTCTTCGGCTAACAAACGGAGATGAGCACCGGCCCCTAGAGTCAGACACGACTGCACAAATGTGCAGGGGGAACCTTTACCTTACACACACACACACACACACACACACACACACACAAGTACCATGTGGTCCTAATGCAGAAACCAGTTTAGATCAAAGCCTAAACTAGTTTTCTATTCCAATTTCAACAAATCCTCAATTCATTTAAAACTGCCCCTATTCAGGAAAAGAACTGTGGGAGGACAATTTTCATAAAGAAGAATCAGTTTGGTGACACATTCTAGATTGGAGAACTACAAGTGCATTTCCTGCAGAATAAAAGTAACAATATTAAACTGTTCCTTTTTTTAAATGTGGGAGATTGATATAATGGGTTATTGATACTAATCAACTGGCCATTATATTTATATCATCCTGATCAGGTGTGCTATCTATAATGCCTAGATAGGCAACAAGGCTAGTATTGCAATAGGGTAAGGAATAGGGAATTCTTGAGAACTCAGAAATTAGTCATATTGTTGTGCCAGTGATTCTTAATGTCAGGTTAGTTGTTATATGTTCTGCACTTATGACCACTTATCTATGAGAATTTTTTTTTCTGTCAAATACCCAGTTTCAAAGAATCAGTTCAAAGTCATGGTTATCTCATTTTTCCTGTAATTTCTTCAGATTCTCAAGACATGACAATGCATAACTTGACCAGATTGCACTGCACAAGTTCTGGTGTACTGTAAGAACAGGATGTTGTGGGAAAAGAATGAGCTTTCACTGTTATATGATCATGTTTGCTTGTCCATGCAGAGCTCCTGGCTCAGAATCAGTACTTGTAGAGATTCTAGTTAGCCAAGGACTGACTTGCTGCCTTATTAAATATATTTAAACCAGCTCACCTCGAGTGTTAGTGGTGTCAGTTTAAATAAGGTGGCTACAAAAATCAATCAAACAAATAAATAGACTGCATGTATATTATGATAGGGTAGATGATGGCAAAGAGAAGGATTCTAAGCCCAAACAGTAATTTTGTCATAATATGAACTAGCTGTTACAGGAAGTGTCCTACTTCATTTTAGACATTTTTTTCAATTATTTATATCCAAGGGTAAATCTCTTACTGCTTCTGGAAGCAGGTGAGACTACTGATTTTTCACACAATAGCTCAGCAATCCCTCTCAATTCTTTCTGTTGGTACAGCTACACCAAACTGGCTCTATAATGTATAGAGAAAGGGCACTAATTGTTCTAATCATGGATGAGTTGTAAGGCTAATGGATAGGCATTTTCAATGTGCATGAGATGAGATGATTTTCATCTATCAGTTGCAGAATTCTGCTATTTACTCTAGGTTATTGGCAGACCTACTTCTTTTTCCATGAGATCACCTGGTCAGATGTGGCAAATGGGACAGGTAAAATATTGGTGATTAACTCCTCATATAACTTATAATGTAATAATGACTAAAAGTATTTTGGTACCTGACCCAAATTATCCTCCCTCCTATTGCTATTGTTAAATAATAATATACTGTACATAAACCATATGAATGACAATTTACTGTATTTCAATATTATTAAAAAATCTAGTTAAAGCACCTGCCTGATTTTATCAAAGGACAAGACAAATCTTAAATGATTCTAAATTTAATGGCAGTTCTCACAATACTTCCATACCTGAACAGGGAGATCAAAGTCCAAAATGAGCTGAAAAAATAACTCAGATAACTAGTTATACTTAAAAAGCAAAGATAAATACTCTTTCTTTCTTTTTTTCTTTCAAGTTTTGCAAGGTAAGAAGGTGTGTATAAAATATTTTGGAAGTCTTGAGTTAGAGAGTTTAGCCTGCACTGTTCAGGCTTGAGTTTTAGTAAGGTAAAGAAGTGGCTATAATACAGAAAATATAGAATTTTAAACAGATTTTAAATGATTTGATTGCATATTTCAAACTGAGATTACCAACTGCCTACCAAGATACATGTTGAACGCCTCTAGATACATTCCACTCAGGACAAAGGCATATTTTAGAGATGCCACCCTAACAAAGAAGCATTGATGGACCACAAAGCAGAATTTGGTCAAATGACCATTTTGTTATAACACAGCCTCTTGTTTAAGCCTTTCATATCACAGGGAATTTTTTTTAAAAAGCCATCATTGTAGCTTTCAGAAATATCCCTTCTCCAAAGCTTAGATATGAAAAGGCTGCTATGAAAAAAATAGGGTTGAACTTTGTATTTCTCTTCCTCCTTTCCTTCAAGATACTACATATGAATTATAAGACGTTTCAGGAGCTCAGCACTTATACACAGGTTTGATGAAGTATTGGTATTTTATAGGATTTGCTTTTATTTAAAAACATATTGGTTGAGCACAGCAGAGATGTAACTAAAACACTCAAAAAGGGATCCTAAAACCTACTGTTCCCATATTAGATCTTTTAAGAAGCCAACAAGTACCCAGAGATGCTTATCTATCAAAAACTAAACACTTCACTTCTTCCAGACTCAAAAATCAGGCTTCTTTTTCATCTCTTTCACACACAGGTTTAAGATTAAAGCATTCCTAACTAGAAAGTCTATTCATTGCTCATTTTGAGGTATTTCAGAATATTCCAAATGATCTTCTATTCAGCAATGAACAGTTTAGTTCCCTCAGCATCATAGTGCTCATATTTAATTTAATGAAAGGATCTGCTAGCCATACATGATCCTTTAACCTTCTCTTTCTTAAACAGACAACTAAATGCAATCTATTTACAAGGTTTCGCTTTTATCAAACCAATGATCATAAAAGCAAAAAGCATTCATTTCAGTGTGTTTCACTAGCTTGTAAATCCTGAAGTTTATTTTTTTTTTTTATTTAATCTTATTTATACCCCGCCTATCCCCTCCCTACTGGAGGGCTCTAGGCGGCTTACAACATCCGTATACATTAATTTATACATCAAATTATACATCATGTAAAAGCTTGGTCCTCTGTAAGGGCAAAGCTAATGAAATCACTGAAGGGTCCTTTACTCATTTAAAAGGGTGAAGGCAGCTGGGGGATTTAACTCACTGCCCACTTCTGGGCAGGTTATTAATTTTTTTGCCTATGGAACTGTACCAATCCAGGTTTCTTTGTCCCTCTCACCCACAGGTATTTGCTTTACAGGGGTAAATATACAGGAATGTGTATTTAACCTTCAGTCTATGCCTATGTTGGGGTCTATGCCAGTGTGGGGTGTGGTTTTCTCCTTGGTAGTTCCTTGATTAGGGTATTGTTTTCTAAGCAGGAATCAAGGAACTACTGTTAGAAGAATTTCAGACCCCCCCCCATTTCTCCTTCTCCTCGAAACCGCCATTTCTTCCCTTTATCCAAACCATGTCCTTTCCCCGCCGAGAGACACTTCCCACTGAAACCACTTCCGTAAGCCGATCAGGACAGGAAAGGCAGAAAGGCAACAACATCTTAAGCATAAGTAAAGGAAGGGCTTCCCCTAGAATATCAAACAACCTAAACCCAACAGACAGAATCCACAGTCCAGCAGTTGTTGTTGTTGTTCAGTCGTTTAGTCGTGTCCGACTCTTCGTGACCTCATGGACCATAGCACGCCAGGCCTTCCTGTCCTCCACTGTCTCTCGGAGTTTACTCAAATTCATGTTCATTACATCAGTGATGCTATCTAACCATCTCATCCTCTGCCGTCCCCTTCTCCTTTTGCCTTCAGTCTTTCCCAGCATCAGGGTCTTTTCCAGTGAGTCCTCTCTTCGCATTAGGTGGCCAAAGTATTTGAGTTTCAGCTTCAGCATCTGTCCTTCCAATGAGCAGTCAGGGTTGATTTCCTTTAGGATTGACTGGTTTGACCTCCTTGCAGTCCAAGGGACTCTCAAGAGTCTTCTCCAGCACCACAGCTCGAAAGCATCAATTCTTCGGCGCTCAGCCTTCCTTATGGTCCAACTCTCACAGCCATACATTACTACTGGAAAAACCATAGCTTTAACTATACGGACCTTTGTCGGCAAGGTGATGTCTCTGCTTTTTAATATGCTGTCTAGGATTGCCATAGCTTTCCTCCCAAAGAGCAAGTGTCTTTTAATTTCATGGCTGCAGTCACCATCTGCGGTGATCTTGGAGCCCAAGAAAATAAAATCTGTCACTGCTTCCATTTCTTCCCCTTCTATTTGCCAGGAAGTGATGGGACCAGATGCCATGATCTGGGTTTTTTTAATGTTGAGTTTCAAGCCAGCTTTTGCACTCTCCTCTTTCACCCTCATCAAGAGGCTCTTTAGTTCCTCTTCACTTTCTGCCATTAGGGTGGTATCATCTGCATATGTGAGATTGTTGATATTTCTCCCGGCAATCTTAACTCCGGCTTGTGATTCATCCAGCCCAGCATTTCTCATGATGTACATGATGTACATGATGTACATGATGTACAGTCCAGCAGAGAGAGCCTTAATTGATCAAAGGAACTAGAAACCACAAAACAACAGGGGGCGTGACTACAGGAATGCCTCTAGCCTTTGTTGAATTAACACTCATTCAGAAAGCGTTCCTGAAACTGACAAAAGGTGTGAACCCAGCTAAAACAAATGACGTCTCTCACACTCCAGATCTATTTTTCTATATAAGGGGCTGGTGGGGAAAAAACATGTGCGGCCACCCTCAACCAGCATACTCTGTACATGCTCTTGGGAAATAAACTTTTACCTCTGCTCAAGCAATTACCCATGTTTCTTCATTCCCGGCTCGGGATGAACCCTTGGTAAGTTTTCCTTCCAACACTACCAAGGAGAAAACCACACCCCCACCAACAGTGACAGGGCAAGCTACTGTATATAAACAGGGAGCAAACCCCACACTCACTAGCATAGATGATGTTACCTAGTCAGGTAATGAAACATCTACAAGCAAACAAGCAAGCTCAGAGAGTACCAAGGACTTCACAAGATCTAAATTAATTATTTCCAATAAACGTGCAGGCATTAGGGAAGATGATTCCGTTACATGCTTGGAGCTGGAGTGTATCCATGCATGTATTATATGCATCAAACACATATGAAGAGAACTTTGAAGCTAAGAATTTTTTTTCAGTATTTTTCAGCTAGTTTGGATAGATAACAAAAACTCTGCTGTCTGAGTATCCCCTTACATGTAATACAATTTTGGATGGAAAGTAAGAGAGTGAGTTAAACCTGTGCTAAACTCAGGTTGTGGCATGCATCACAAAACTCAGTTTAAGAATAGGTCCAGATTCAGGACAAAGCTACATCATTAAGGGAAAGAAACAATAGGTTACTACATCTGCTTAATAATCCTTGTCACTATGGACAAACCTAGATACTGCTATCTGCAGTATGTGTTTCCATTTAACAGAGTCCTGTGTAAGGTCCCTTTGATGACATTCAAAGCCTCTTACAAGCTTGGCAAGCTTATCTAGAGGGCATCTCTCTTTTGCAAACATGACCTCCTGATAGAAATGTGAAACTGTACAGGGAATTTAATGAGGTACCAAGCCAAATCCAGTTAATCAGGGCAATGAATTCTTGAATACGGAAGCAGAGAGCTACCCTGTAGAGCAGAATTATTCTGTTCAGTGTCATTGTTGTGCATTTGTGCTTAGTCATTTAAGCAACAATTATTACAATCCATGAAGAAAGGACATTGTCAAATATATGAATTCTGTTTCAATAGTTTATCAATCAGCTGTAAAGCAATTTTTTAAAAATATTCTGCTGTAATCTCTAATTTCACTAAAAATGTCTTCCTTTGTGAAAGAGGTTTCAGTTTCTATTTCATTCATAGGGCACTTGAGACCTTCTTTTGAATTTTGAATTATTCTGAATTGCTGGTTTTGAGCTTGACTGCTACATGATGCCAGATGTTGCTGTTCCTGTTATAGTGGAATGGGCTCCACCTTGCTGTCACTCTGTAGTCTTTCTGGCAGCCTGATTTGAAAAGCCCAATGGGAAGAGTTTCCGTATAATGTTTTCTCTTGGGATTTAATTGAAGTGTAAGGTGGCAGGTAGGCTGACCATATTTCCTTCAGACAAAAACGGGACATTTGGGATGGCAAAACGGGACAGGGTCTTATGCCACCATGCCGGCCTCCAAACCCCGCCCCCCAGTCCACGCAATTGGCTCCCGCCTGCAAACCCCACCCCCATCAGCGTGATTGGCTCGGATTTTAATTTTTCTTTATTTTTAAAGGGTTTTATTTTCTTCTAGCAGTAAATGGTGCGTCAGAGCTGGTGTGTTTGGGGGAGGCTGGAGTACACACACTGTGCACACAGCACCGTCATCGGCCGGGGAACAAGGGGCAGGGATGGAGGGGATGGAGGCCCACCACTGCCCCATCCCCCTCGGGCTTGGCCGAAGGAGGGAGGAGAGTCACTGCTGCTGCCACCACCGCAGAGCAGGAGAAGCAGGAGGAGCCGGCTGCGCTCGGCTGCTTCAACCACACCACTCCGCCCCTTGCTGCCCGCTGAAGCTCCCCAGGGTGGCCAGCTCCTGCTTCTCCTGCTCGGCAGCCCGACAACTCTCCTCCCTCGGCCAAGCCCGATCAGATGCACATACACACATTTTTCTTCTTATATCTATTTTTTTCCCCTGACCCCCCTATGTTTGTATTTGTATTTTTATAGTTTATTAATCTCTACTTAATATTATATTCTTTTTGAATATATATAGAAGAAAGAAGAAAAATGTAAATCAAGTATTTACACAATTTTTTGTTAAGAAAACTGGAGGTATTTTAATGAAATGTACGTAAGTATTGTATGGTAAAGATGTATAAGTCAAAAATTGAATTTGAAATAAATACTTAATAAATCAGTAATATAACATAAGAGAAGAAAAAGAAAATAGTGATAAGGTTAGAAATAGATATATATAAATAAAGTAGTTAGAAAGGGTTAGAGGAAGAAGAAGGGAGGAGGGAAACAGGGAAAATAATTTAAAATAAAGATATGTTATATGAAATATATTAGATAATGAATATTATAAATCAAATGTAAATATGTATACATAAATTTAGTTATTGTTATGTGTAGCGGCAACAACTCTCCTCCCTCGGCCAACCCTGATCAGATGCACACACACACACTCACACACTCACAGGACAGACTGCCCTCAGCAGGAGCCAGCCACGCTGAGGGGCTTCAGCCACACCACTCCGCCCCTCGCCACCCGCTGAAGCCCCCCAGCATGGTCAGCTCCTGCCGAGGGCAGTCTGTCCTGTGAGTGTGTGTGTGTGTGTGAGAAGCAGGAGCGGCCACCCTGGGGAGCTTCAGCGGGCAGCAAGGGGCGGAGTGGTGTGGCTGAAGCCCCTCAGCGCAGCTGGCTCCTGCCAGGGCAGTCTGTCCTGTGAGTGTGCGTGTGTGTGTATGTGAGAAGCAGGAGCAGCCACCCTGGGGGGCTTCAGCGGGCAGCAAGGGGCGGAGTGGTGTGGCTGAAGCCCCTCAGCGTGGCTGGCTCCTGCCAGGGCAGTCTGTCCTGTGAGTGTGTGAGTGTGTGTATGTGAGAAGCAGGAGCGGCCACCCTGGGGAGCTTCAGCGGGCAGCAAGGGGCGGAGTGGTGTGGCTGAAGCCCCTCAGCGCGGCTGGCTCCTGCCGAGGGCAGTCTGTCCTGTGAGTGTGTGTGTGTGTGTGTGTGAGAAGCAGGAGCAGCCACCCTGGGGAGCTTCAGCGGGCAGCAAGGGGCGGAGTAGTGTGGCTGAAACAGCCGAGCGCAGCTGGATTCTCCGGCTCAGCGGCCCGCCAACTCTTCTCCCTCGGCCAAGCCCGATCAGATGCGCACACATACACACACACGCACCCCATACGCTCTTTCTCCAGCCTCCCCATGACCAAATGCACCCGGACCTGTTGCAGGGAGGCTGGAGAAAGAGGTTGTGGGGTGCGTGTGTGTGTGTGTGTGCGTGGGATTACGCTGAGCAAGTAATCTAAAAACGCGGAAGTGCTGATGGCGCGCTGCTGCCACCACCGCCGTACACACTGCCGCCGTGCACACCACCGCGCCACCGCCGCACACGCCCCCACGCCGCCGCTTCGTGACACACTAAACTGTGTGTTGCGACACACTAAAGTGTTGTGACACACAGTTTGGAAAGCTATGATCTAGAGCTTAATTCTGGGGCTCAGCATTGTTCTTCGCCTAACCACGACAACAGTACTATAAAATTAAAACACTGATAACTCTATAAAAATTCATAATCCTAAGAATATGTACTAAAAGGAGGCCTCTGAAGGCCACAAAAAGGATGCAAAAACAGATAAACATTAAAAATAATATCAAAGAGAAATTCTGAAGTTTACACATGCCCTGTACACTTAATTTTTTGTTTGCAAATTTTAATTACTGCCAGGGGAAATCTAGCAATGTTGTATATAATGAGAGTAAGATTAAGTTTAATAATAACTTTGGGTTTTTTAAAAAAATGGATTCTGAGGGAGAAACTAGAAGCAATGTGATGAAATGAAACTGGTGGCTGTTTAAAGTTTCATGAATGGAATAACTGGAGTGACAAATACAGAAACTGGAAAACAGGATGTAAGAAACAAAGAAAAAAACGAATTTGTTTATATTTCCTGCATTGTCTGCAAGGAAATAATAGGCTTAATCTATACAACAGAAAGAACAAATGTAGTGCTAAAACAGTTCCAGCCACAGCATTAAAAGACAGAAGGAAAGGGTGATTTAAGAAAAGTGTACATGTCCTTCAGAAATACTACATAAAATGGTTAAGGCCAAACAGTTCCAATACTCAGAAACATTTTGATGCTTAATGTAAAAAACAGAATGATGAATCAAGTAGTGAAAATTCAATAGGTAATATCCACACATCAGAAATATCAGAATGAGACAAAAGAAAACTAAATAGGGGGAAATGTTGGGCATAGCAATTAAAGTTAATAAATTCGGTATCTCTTTTCTGTACAAGTTCCACTGCAGTGACAAACCAGTGGTGGAGAGGAGAAAGATAAAAATGGAGGAGAAAAATGAAAATGAATGAGTAAGAATTGGCATCATTGGATTCCAAATTGTACCACCAGTTCTACTTTTGCATCCACATGTACCTGGGAGATGGCACTGTAGGTGTGGGCAGCTCTCCAGGAGACCTGTTGCAAGTCTGTGAAGGGTGTGGGGTCACTGGCAAGTACTTGGTGTAGCTGATTCACCAGTGAGGGGAGCAACGGAAGTGCGTAAGGCTGCTGCTCAGCATGTCAAGCCTGGTATTGTACTGCCGTGCTTGGTCCATGTACTCATGTTGTTCCATCTGCTGCTGATCTGAGAGTTTGAAGTATCTTTACCATTAGACAAAGCTTCTGTGGTGCCTCCACTGATGATCTAGTTAATCCCATATGATCTTCCATTGCAGCAGATAAAGGTGTTTCAAAAGATTGCTTTGCAGAAACAGACACCTGGGAAAGTCATGAGCTCCCAGATGGAACTGGCTCAGTTGGTGGAGAGTTTGATACACTTTGAGATTAGGGAGTAGCCTTCAGTTGGGAGACTAAGTGTGTTTCTGTATATCAAAATTAGAAAATAGGGCACAGTGTGGGAAGGCTCAATAGGATTTGTGGCTCAGTTTCCATAGAGTGGCTTGCTAGGATCTGTGAGACTCTCTTCAACATCATTGCAGAGGACTGGGGACTCAATCCTCTGATGGTCTGTAAAAGCCTCATACAGTATATTCCAGCCAACTCTGCATCACCCATAGAAAACTGATGTTGCAGAGTTTTGGGTGACACAAGCTCAATAAAAGGCTCAGCAAGTAGCAATAGTAGCTAACAGAGTTTTCTTAAGGCTATCCAGCCTTTGTAAAATATCGTCTTGCTTGATCTTGGGCAAGTCTCCAAAGGCACTGATAAAATATGTTGTTCTAATATGTGAGTCCCAGTGGGTCATTTGTTTAAAATATATACACTGAGTTGCAGATCTCTTACTTTCTTATACAAATTGCAGTTGAATAATATATGTGCTATATCCTCTATTTCAGGTGCTCCGCATATATAAATGCATTCATTATATAACATTATAATATAACGTTTATATTAGCTCAACCATTTCAAATTGCCAACCTTACTAAGGGTGGCTATATCTTTTTGTGCTTCTATATCCAAAATTCTTTGTGTAGCACTCTTTTTGACTTGATCTCCGGAAGCACAGGAGACAGGGAGACCACAGCTCCCTATATAATTTGTTAGTTGTATAATCCAGGAGGTCTCTAGTTGGGCTTTTATTTGTTCTAATAGACACAATCTTGGAAATCTATCAGTCTCCATTTCATTGATTTTACACCAATAATCATATGCTCTAATTTTAGACTGTGAATAGATTGTATAGATTCCCAGTTCGGCTCTAACTGCAGCAGCTGAAGTCCTTTTATCTACACCCAGAATGCTTCTCAGATGCTGGGATTGTGATTGTTCTATTAATGAAGTGGGATTTAAGCCCCAAACTTCTGCTGCATAGGAGTAACCTTAGTTTTATATACTTTAATTATTGGGGCTAAGGATCCTGGGTAACTATGAGTTTTTAATTTAAGTAGTAGATTCAAGCGTGCCTTTGCTCTAAGTGTGCTCCTTTGGTGATGGCAAAGACTGTGTAAATCAAAAGTAGCAGATCTAAATTAAATTAAATTAAATTAATGGATCTGGCCCAGATGGGTAAATTGACAGCATTAATTAGAGAACATTCAGTTTCTGGATTTTATCTGTTTGGCAACCACTTCTAGAGTACTTGTTTGTGGTAGAAAAAACTGATGTTCTGATTTTGGGTTTTAATGATTAATTGGTTTATTTTAATAGAAATAATGTTACTAATAATGTTACTATGGTTTAATCATTGGTAAGAGATTATTTTTGTAAATTTATCTATATCTGTATTGGAGAAAGTCGGAAGTCACTTTTCCATCTTTGTTTTCTGTCTATTTGCACTTTATAGTTTTTCTTCTTTTTTCTTTAGTTCTATTTTCATGCTTTTCTGTATTTTCTATTTTCTATTTTGTATTTTATCTATACTCTAAAAATCAATAAATTTTAAAACCATAAAAAAGTAGCAGATCTGAACAAAGGGGTTGCCTTTTCATCGTGAAAAACTCTGATTGGAACAATCCGAAAAGTAGCCAGAAAGGGTTTCATTTTAAGCAACATGTGAGGTACAGTAGATTGCTTAAAAGTCAGTAACATTCAGTAAGTAAAACATTCATTTACTTAAATTACTTTAATTTAAGCTTGGGAGCCACTCAACCATGTACAAATCTATTTGCTATTTGCTGATAGTGGCAGCAAAGAAGCTGTTGGGGTTTGTATAATACCCAGAATTATCAAATGTTTTATTATCAAATGTTATCAAATGTTTTAAGCAGGCTGCACGGGATCATGTTAGCCTGGCAAATGGAAACTGTGCATCTGTTATTGGGCAGGGGTTTGTATTTGTACCTAGTTTGAATGTTGTATTAACTATGTTATGTGTACAAGACCTGGAATATAATATCCTGAGTGTTTCTCAATTAGATAAGAAGGGATATGAAGTAAGGTTTGTTAAAGGTGAATGTATTATGAAAAATAATCATATCTGTGCTAAGGGTGTATTGCAGAACAATTTATATGAGCTGAAACCCAGGACAGATGATGATATAACCCATGATGTAGCAATGATCAACAAACCATACCATAATTCATGTGAACATTTGTGGCACAGAAGGTTGGGGCATCCAAGTTTCAAAGTGGTTGAAAAGATGTCTGAAGCAGCTACTGGAATGGACTTGAAACCATGCCAAGCTTACCTGGATTGCACGGCATGTAAGATGTCTAAGTCAAAGGTGTATCCTGTGAGCAAACTAAGTGATAGAAAATCACAGAAATGTTTTGAATTAGTACATGCTGACCTAATTGGCCCATTACCAGCCACATTAGGTGGTGCATATGTATTAGTAATTGTTGATGATTTCACTCGTTTTGGATTCTGTTATTTGTTGAAAGCTAAGAGCCAGACATTTTATAAGAGTGTGTCAGTGAATCAAACACCATATTATATTTTGTATGGCAAGAAGCCATCATTATCACATTTGAAAGTTTTTGGTTGCTCAGCCTGGGTTCACGTGCATAAGGAAGTACGTAGGAAGGGTCAGGCTAAAGCACAGAAAATGATTTTTGTGGGGTATGAGCCAGGAACCAAGGGATATAGGTTTACTGATGGCCGTAGACTTGTTATTTCACGATCAGCGAGTTTCAGTGAGCATATTAATTGGCAGAAGTTACACGGAGAGAGTGAGGTTTTTATTCCTAGTCAGGGACAGATCGAGCTATCAGAGCAGCGAGCGTCCAGAGATGTGATTAAGGATGAAGAGGAATTAACTCCTAGTGTGCTAATGAAACAGGAGCCCACTATATTGCGCAGATCTGAAAGAGTTAACAAGGGCATACCTCCACAGCGTTACAAACCAGGTGATGTTAAATTGTGTTTTGTTAATTATGAACCACGTAGCTATTCAGAGGTATTGGAGTTGCCACCACGGGAGCAGAAAAAGTGGAAAGCTGCTATGGATGTGGAAATGAATGCCATTAATTCTCATAAGGTGTTTAAATCTACCAGGCTGCCTGAGGGGCAGAGAGCAGTAGGTTGTAGGTGGGTTTATAAGAAAAAGACCTTAGTAAATGGTGATATACAGAATAAGGCTAGGCTTGTGGCACAAGGGTTTTTCCAGGTTAAGCATCAAACGTATGATGAATTATTTGCACCAACACTAAGAGGGGAGACATTGAGGTTTGCTTTAGTGATGGCAGCAGCTGGGAATTGTATTGTAAACCATTATGACATCACCACAGCATATCTGCATGCTGATTTAAAGGAGGAAATTTATATGGCTGAAGCTCCGGGTTATGAATCTAAAGAAGCAGGTAGAGTGTACAAATTGCAGAAGGCTTTGTATGGACTCAGACAATCAGTGTGTTGCTGGAACCTGCGTTTAGATGCAGCATTGCAAAGAATGGGTTTTAAGTGTAGTAAGGCTGATCCATGTCTATATATTAAGCAATGTAATGATGAACAGGTGTTGCTATTGATCTTTGTAGATGATTTATGTTTTATAGCAAAAGATCAAAGGAGGGTAAATGAATTTACTGAACAACTCAAGCAACAGTTTAATTTAAAAGATCTGGGAGAGATTAGGAATTACCTAGGCATAGGTATTCAGAAGGTTGATGGGGGTTATGTTCTAGAGCAGCGAAAGAAAATTGAACAGCTGCTAAGAGACAACGATATGGAACATTGCAAGGAGGTTCCTACCCTAATGACAACTGATTTTCTTAAGGCAGAAGCTGGAGACGAAGACCAAACATCATGTAATCAAGAACAATATCAGTCTATAATTGGTAGTTTGTTATACCTAGCACAATGGTCACGTCCCGATATTGGGAATGCGGTGAATGTACTGAGTAGGTACATTGTACAACCTACCCAGAGACATTGGAAAGGTATTAAACATGTGTTTAGATATCTTAAAGGGACAATTAATAAATGTTTATTAATTAACCCTTGTAAACCATTGGAACTTACATGCTATGTAGATAGTGATTGGGGCAATGATATACATGATAGGAAATCAATATCAGGATTGATAATTATGTTTGGTGACACCTTGGTGGGGTGGAGGTCTCGGAAACAGAGTTCTGTCGCCGTATCTACTGCAGAGGCAGAGTACACTGCACTATCTGACCTATGTTCAGAACTCCTCTGGTATAGGTAATTGTTAAGGGATGTAAATGTAACAATTGCGGAACCTATATGTGTATATGAAGACAGTGAAGCGTGTATACAGATGGCAAAGAATGATAAAATCAGAGGGAGAAGCAAACATGTAGATATTAAGTATCAAAATGTTAGAAATGCTGTAAAGGAATCTGATTGAATTAAAATATTGTCCATCTGAGAATAACATTGCAGATATAATGACCAAGCCTCTATGTATAGAGAGACATAGGATGTGTGTATCCAATATGTGTATGTCTTCTATATTGTGTAATTGAAATGTAATATCTATTGTAAATTGGAGGGGTGTTGGGGTTTGTATAATACCCAGAATTTACAGATAGATTAATTATAAAGGAGAGGCTAGAGTTATCTAGGTGAGAAGTGAAATATTCTGCAAGTCATCCAATTAGCAGCCATTGTAGAAGGTATGATGTGACTCATATTACAGGTGCTATAGTTTAGTTGGGTGTGGCAGATAATTTGTTTGACTTATAACGTGATTGGTCAATATTTGTATAAAAGTAGGGAAGTTCTTGTGTTCTTTCTTCTCGTTACTTCATCTCATCTGTATCTGTGTTGGACGTTACTGGACTGTATTTTGGACTGCGTAAGTATATAAAGTAAATAGACTATTTTATCCAATCTATGTTTGAGTGTCTATTTACTGTTTAGAACGTATTACTCTGAAGTCGTGGAGAAGCACTGTGTGCCCCAGCATTGTGTGCTTTGACAGAAGCTGTCCCAAAGAAGTTACAGTTGCTCTTTTGGAGACCCAGCACCTGGAATTAAGGCTGTTCAAAGATATAGAGAGAGCAACCTGATTTAATTGCAAGGAGTGAGCAAACTTTGATGAAGTATCTTCTTTAACTGTTTGCTCACCTCTGATAGCAGTTACATTGACACCTTTACTGGCTTGTGATTATTATTACTACTCAGTCCTGAGCAATGTTGCTTCACTAAATTGTCTGTTTGGGCGGGAGCTTTAATAAGGCAGAGAGTCTTTATGTTTTTGTGCAAAAACCTCAAAGTCGCTTTTTAATAGATCCAGGTTATTTTTAATGGAGGCTAATTGCTCAAACACTGAAATAACAGTTTGTGCTGTGAGTAAACATTGTTTTGCCAGGAATTCAATTGAGCCATCCTGTGACAACAGCTTCTCCCAGTCTTTACCCAGTGTGATCTTATTCTTATTTTAATTAGAAGAAATTACTAGTGGAATGGATGATGCAGCTGGCCTAGAATTGGGCCAGTCTTTTAAATCATCTCTAAGAGAAACAGAAAGTTCTGATAATTGTTGTTTTTCTATTTCTGTTTGTAAGTCCCATTCAAAAGCCGCAACATTATTAGAGATGGAAAATGGGGACAGTTTACTTACTGTTTCCTTTTGTAGGAAAAGTTCATCGATTTTTGGTTGTTTGGCTGTCTGGGATGCTTCTTCCTTTTTCCCATTCTCCTGAGTCGGAAATCTTTTCTCTTCTCCTCTCTTTTCTTCTCAGTGCCTGACTCCTAACTTTTTACCATATCTTGATTTTGTTTAGCATAAGATGGGACAGAGAGAAACTTGGACAGGCTTTCAAGATACTGTTTCTATATACCACAACAATAAAGTAGCATTCCTGGAATCCCTATGGTATCTAGTTCTTAACCTGACCTATCTTGAAGGGTTGACAAAAAGTGAACAAGGGGATATAGACTTAACTGTCCATATAGCCAAATTGTATCTACCTTGATTGGCAATGGCTTCTCTGATGGGGTATATGCTGGCTTAAAGGGGAAAAACCCGAGGCTTGAGAATAAACAGACAAGAATGCAGCTTGTTAGGGCCAACAGTGTTTACTGTTTAGCATAGGGCAATAATGCAGATACAGTACATTATCGCAAAAATGCAAAAGATGAATATACAGGATACATCATTGTAAAAGGAAAACAAGACAAACTTATAAGCAGAGTTCCGTGTATTGATCCCAGGGCCAGAGTTCCTGCCATGGCCTATACCCAAAGCCAGGCATAGCTCACTCTGCCCAGTCCACGGGAAGTGAACACGTGAAGAACTACATAGCTAAGAGACACTAGAAATCAAGAAGACATAGAACACCATTTTGCATGGTTGTATATTCAGTTCTTCTAGCATTCTGATTGGCTGGAAGTTAGCTGTTACACACACTAGGCCTCAAAGCACACAGCATGAGTTCCCCCTCCTCCTTGCTCAGGGGGGGCTTGGCAAGTCTTCCCACGGAAGGACATCAGGAGGATATCTTCTCATGGGAAGATTTCCATTGCTAGCCATAATATGGTACCTTCTCGCTCCTTATCTCATGAGGACGTAAACAACGCCAAGGCTTCTCTGTTGTCCAGCCACCTGGCATTCACGTCACCATGAGAATGCTTTGCTTTGCTTTGTAAAAGATGCAATTTGCCAAAACACTTTTGCATTGAAAAGAAATCCAATTTACCAATATCATATAGTATAAGAAATCTGACACCCCTCCACATTGGATTTCGACACAATGCAAACAATGATGGAAGTTGTTCAAAGCTTTAAAATACATTTGTACAGAAACAGAAACAACAAAGGTTAATGCATGTAATAATCACACTATTCAAGTTACAGTTTTTACAACCAATAGTCATCAACACTAGAAAATGGTTTAAAAACACTTGTTACACATATGTATAATGCACAATATACACTTCATGCAATGTTTTATTCAGATACATACAAATACATAATAATCAAATAATACAGATTATGCAGGAACAGAAACAGTCAAAGAGAAACAGACAAACATTGCCCTCAAACGTCCTGTCCCCTCCTTTGCAAAAAATCGCAGCCAGCATAGATAAGGAATTCCAATCCTGTTGCATGCTGTTAGCTGATTTTAAGAAAAAAAACCGCAGCTTGGTATTTTTACTTGGGCAAAACTAATTCAGGGCATGTCCACTGCGTTACTGTAGAGTGATATACTGTACAACAAATTAAGGATAAGCTTTTCTTTACACAAATGACACTCTGTAACAAACCAAGAACCATCTCTGTTCTGGGCTCTTGTAACTTCAACACCAAGATAAACGTTTGAATTTGTGCCTAACTTCCTCAGCTGGCAATTCTATTTCAGCTGACTGACAAATTCTTATTCAAGGTGGAAAACTTCAGTTTCTAAGCAGAAAACAACTCACATAAGTACGAAGTCCTACACAAACTTCTACACTTTCTTATGTACACATAGAAAACAGCACGTGACTGTTCTCACATCTCAGTTAGCATCTGCACCATGCTATCAATGACTGGCCTGCTTTAAAATCCATAAAGCACCTTGTTAAGTCAATGAATTGTTTGGGAACTTGTCACACATGTAGAGCCAAAACGCTTGCCTTACACACACTGTTTCAGGGAGGTCTACATTCAAATATGCTGTGTCAACATCACAATATGTAAATGGACACCTGTTTCCACGCTACGCAACCAGAAAACGCACCACACGTAAATATTCTGGCCTAGCTGTGGGTGCATACATTAGATTCACAGTTCACAAACTCCTTTTTGTGAACAAATCCCTGGGCAACACTGGCTTTACACTGCAGAGTATTATCAGAAAGAAATGTCTTTCTGAACACTCATCTGGAACCTACAGCTTACTAAAACAAAGGATAGGTTGGTTACTGTCAACACTTCACCAAAACTCAAACTGACTATCCACAGCTGTGTTCCAACGCTCTCCCTGCCTCTCAAAGGCAGGAGCAACACATCTAGCAAAGACTGGGTTTTCCTTTTAGGCAACTTGACACACTGTCACCTGCTAAATCACAAATCTGTCAGGCTTCACACCCTGGAATAAGAGGACCCATGAGGAATGACCACTGTGCTTCCTCCATCACCATCTCTTTTCCTAATACCTGACTCCCCCTCCAGGCCCTGCAACTGCTCAGGTGAAATTTCCACTCCTTCACCTGAGGGGCCCTTTTCACACTCGGAGACTGGGGAACAGAAGAAACCTGAACTGGTTTTTGCCCATCTACTGAACCATGGACAGTGGGTTTACACTAGCAATGCAGCAACACTTCTGCAACCTTAGCATAACCTTTCCCAACCAGTAGGCTGCTTAAAAATTAAAGCACTTCTGGAAATTTGGATTCGACCATGGCTTAATGAAACACCAATAATCCTTGGATTTTAATCAACAGCCAACAACCAACAACTTGAAGCACTCTGCTTCCTTGGTTCTTCCTTCTCTGTGACCTGGGGTTGTGAACACATGCAAATGTTTCACAGACATGCAGGTACTTCAGTGAAGGGCGCTTGCCATACCAAAGAAAACTAACTTCTTTTTACAGTTGAATTCTACTACCTGGTTAGTTAGAAAACACACACTGTAATCAAGGCAGCCTCTCCCCAGACATGGGATGGCACCTGAGCAACTAACAGCAGGCTATTTTTTTAATGGTATTCACAACACCAATACTCAGCTAGAAATCCAACATTGGCAAGTCTTTGGGAGAATACTTTCCTACAAAGCCAATTCTGGAACAAATGGCTCAGGAACACTCCACTCCACTACTCTTCACTATTGCTACATACACTTCAAAGCGAGCACAGACCTTCGCTTTAGACTTCAACAAGTAGCAACAACACAAGCAGGTATGATCATCAACCAGAAGGAAAATGAAACTCGCACCCCACCATTACTTGGGACATGGGGGCTAACTAGGTCTCTATGAACCAACTGAAATGGTCTAGTTAACACTTTGTCACTTTGCCTAGCAACAGACACAGTTCTGATTTTTTTAGATTGTTTACACACAGTACAATCAAGAAACTTTTGCACATTTCCTGGGTTCTAACTCAGAATGCATTTGGCTATCTGAGACACACTCTCCCATCCCGGGATACTCCAGTACTTTGTGAAAACTTTATGGATGCATTTATGATGTGGGGAACATTAAACACACAATGTCCTGTCCACACAATCTCCACAGCATCTCACACACTTGATGTTACAGGTTTGTCTCTAACACACTCAGTCTCATGCAGTTTCATATTGCAATGAAACATTCAGCACCTGCACTCAGACTTGACCAGGGCTGGAACACTGAGGAGAGAAAAACAACAAGTGTACACATACACATTCTTACACAGAAATATCAGCTAAAATTACTTGCTGAACTCAAGGCTGAAATTTGTAACAATAACCGTCCATGTTTACAAACTTTACAGCAGCCGAATTCAAAAACAGAGTCTCTGTAGAAATGCTTACACAACAGCAGCCGGTAGAGCAGAAAACTTGGATTCGTTGTTCAGCTGACTCCTGGCATCTGGCGTCCCCTCCCTTCGTAAATCAGGCCTCTTGTGCACTAACAGCAACTGCTGGACGATAGCAGGGAAGAGCCTTGTAGAAAGTTTCTGAGAAGCAGCACACCAAAACACGGCTATTGTAAATTCCATCCCAGGTTTTACTGCAGCTGGAACACTCTGTTCGGCAAGGCTCCTGGAAGTGACCAGTAGCTCCAGGCTTGACAAAAATCATGCACGCTTTTTACAGCCTCAGAAAAACAAGCCTTGTTCAAATTCAGCAAACAAAGTCTTGAACTCACCAAGGTGGGTCATCACAGTCTCACCGGTTGCAGCTTCAAACCATAAAGCTGTCTTAATAGACCACCAAGGGCAACAGAGCTCCACTGTGTATCAAAGGCTCCATCAGCTCTCAGCACCCATTTCTCAGTTCTTGGGTAGCTGATATAATTCCATTCAGAGGAGTGGAGTCCCAAAAGCAAAAATGCCATAAGCACAGTCCAAACATGCTTGCACTTCTTCAGAGAGATTCTCTGGAGGTGGATTTGCCACATACTGCCACAACTCCTCTTCTTGCAAAAAGGATGATTCCATCTCCACACACCAGGTCAGATAGTTTGTGCCATCTAAAGCCTAAAACGGCAGACTGACCAGACACTGTTCAGCCATTGCTGACCACTCAAAGAAAACATGTTTATTTCGAAATCAGCCTCTAAAAACAAACTCCCTTTCACAGCCAGGTCCAACGCAGCAAAGAAAACGCAAATCTCTCTCTGGGCCCATAACCTGATGGGGTATATGCTGGCTTAAAGGGGAAAAACCCGAGGCTTGAGAATAAACAGACAAGAATGCAGCTTGTTAGGGCCAACAGTGTTTACTGTTTAGCATAGGGCAATAATGCAGATACAGTACATTATCGCAAAAATGCAAAAGATGAATATACAGGATACATCATTGTAAAAGGAAAACAAGACAAACTTATAAGCAGAGTTCCGTGTATTGATCCCAGGGCCAGAGTTCCTGCCATGGCCTATACCCAAAGCCAGGCATAGCTCACTCTGCCCAGTCCACGGGAAGTGAACACGTGAAGAACTACATAGCTAAGAGACACTAGAAATCAAGAAGACATAGAACACCATTTTGCATGGTTGTATATTCAGTTCTTCTAGCATTCTGATTGGCTGGAAGTTAGCTGTTACACACACTAGGCCTCAAAGCACACAGCATGAGTTCCCCCTCCTCCTTGCTCAGGGGGGGCTTGGCAAGTCTTCCCACGGAAGGACATCAGGAGGATATCTTCTCATGGGAAGATTTCCATTGCTAGCCATAATATGGTACCTTCTCGCTCCTTATCTCATGAGGACGTAAACAACGCCAAGGCTTCTCTGTTGTCCAGCCACCTGGCATTCACGTCACCATGAGAATGCTTTGCTTTGCTTTGTAAAAGATGCAATTTGCCAAAACACTTTTGCATTGAAAAGAAATCCAATTTACCAATATCATATAGTATAAGAAATCTGACATTCTCTTGTTGTCAATCAAATATCTTCTTATTGGCTTTCTGATGTAGAGCTGCTAGAGCAGGGCTTTCCAAACTTTTGCCATTGGTGACACACCAACGGCCAGCCCAAAAAAACCCAGAAGCACCGCTGCCCGTGTGGCACACAAAAACCCAGAAGCACCGGCGGCAGTGCTCTGGGGATCCCGAAAATGCCCTCAGTTCTGGCAAGGAGGCGAAAAGCCTCCCCGCACATGCACGCTGCCAGGCTTTAGGGCGCACAGCTGATCGGTGCGGGGGGGCGGGGTGGAAATTCTCCCCACTGATCAGCTGAGCGCCAGAAAGCCCGGCAGCATGCACCTGCACACGGCGAGGCTTTTTGCCTCCCTGCCAGAACCGAAGGCATTTTTGGGGTCCCCGGAGCCTGCCCTTTCGAAGGGGCAGCTGCTGCCACTGCGCAACAACCTGGAAGCACCGCTGCCAGTGCTTCCGGGTTGTTACGCGACACACTTGGGGCCCCCAGGCGACACAGTATTGTGTCGCAACCCACAGTTTGGAAAACCCTGTGCTAGAGATTGAACCAGAGGAGTTGATTATGAAAAGTATGTACTTATTATTGTGTTATGATCCCTACTATAAAGCTTGGGTGACTGCAAAGGGACAGAAGATGTTTTAAACTTCATTCTTGTTCTCCATGACCAGTTATTTTGATACATAATGCTTAATTTGATGTAATGTTTTATCACAGTAAGTGGGTACAGGACTGCAACCACAGAACAATCGTTTCAAAACAATAGGGACACATTTAGCATGATAGAACACTGCATTTTGGATATGAAGGCAAAAAGATACTTTGGAGAGTCCTGAAATGTGAATATTGGACACTCCAGCATGATATCTCACTCTTTTTCTGAGTTTGTGTGACTGCCCTCCAATCCTACAAATAAAATAAGGATATTTTAAAGAAGTAGAGAAAAGTATTATGTTCATGGCACTGCACATTACAAAACATACTTTTGGAGACTGAAACAGTGTTGTATAGCCATATAAGAGTGCTTCTGGAGTAAATACTTGGCAGAAAAAGTTTTCAAATGAAGACCTATGTAGCTTTCAGTGAAAATCTGTTGGGGAGACCAAAAGTCAGTTTCACCTAACCTTACATGTTGGCTTTACTGTATTATGTAAATAAATATTAACAATAGCTCCATCTTTTCATTTGCTTGATTTAAGCAGTTTAATCCCCCCTTGTCTAGCCCATAGAAATTTGAAAAGAAATTAGATAAAGGGACTCAGGGCTCTGTCCATCAGGAGGATTACTTTCTGACACTAGAAGAGAATATGACTAAATTTGGTGTGGGTGGGTTTAGGGAACCAAGCAAAAGACAGGCCAAGTTCAATTGCAGATCCAGCCAGGGACTTCAGACACCTTAAGCTATAGCAAAATTTTAATTGAAAGCACAATTTAAACAAAAATGTTTCTCAAAGTTCTTTATTACCGCTGTCATATTTATTAATTGATATTTGATAAGTCATATTAGATGACTAATATGTTAAGTGTTGCCACATCCTGTGACGTGCCATGCTGATCCTGGGAAAGCTAAGGGTCTGATCTGTTTAGTTCTTGGGTGGAAAACCACCATGACATTATTAAGACATTGGGTAGAAGCTCAAATGTCTTAATAATTTTGCTCACAGTTACTCATGACCTACTCACCTCCTGTATGAACTACTATAATGCGCTCTACGTGGGGCATGTAAAATGCAGTGGCACAGGCAGTTATGTGTGCTCCTAAGAGGACACACGTTATACTTCTGCTTTGTGAGCTGCATTGGTTACCAGTTTGCTTCTGGGTCCAATTCAAGGTGCTGATTTTGACCTTTAAAGCCCTACATGGCAGGGAGCCAGGTTATCTGAGGGACTGCCTCTTCCTGATTACATCTACCTGTCCCATCAGGTCTGGCAGGAGAGGCATGCTCTGGGTCCCATCTGCAAAGGAGTTCCATCTGATGGGACCTAGGAGGTGAGCCTTTTCTACCGTGGCACCCTCCCTCTGGAACATCATCCTTCCCAAGGTGAGGTTAGTCCCAACCCTCATGGCCTTCTAGAAAGTCCTTAAAATGTGTCTTTTTTCAAGAAGTCTGGGGAATCCCCTGGTAATAGGGAGCCTGTGTGTTGGCTGTATTACATACTGTATAATATAATCCTGCTTGTCATTTTGTTACTTCCTGTCCCGCCACGACATCATATTGATCCAGGAAACATGGACTGCTGATGAACTGATATTAAATGGATTTCATACATTCTCAATTGGGGCAGAACCGGGGGTAAAGCACCAAAGAGTGAAAGGAGACCTGGGGATCCTAGTCTCCACTACGCTGTCAGGAACAAAGCTGTTTTACATTCTCGCATGGAGTCAGAGGATGAATTTACCCAGAGAGAGTATCAAATCCAGAAACAGAGAGAAGGGGAAAGCCTGGAAATGCCTCTGCCTCTCAATGCGTGCGAAAGAAGGGCTGACAGATGCGCGAAGCAGTGAAAAAACCAGGAAGTCCTCACGCTGCGGCAGAGAGGCCAGCAGAGGGTGAGCATGCGCACAACAGGACCAGAGGCTATATAAGGAGGGCCCAGCTGAGGTAAACATTGCCAGGGACAACCAATCTGTTTGAGAAGTGCCTGCTAATGTGAATCCTGAGAAGTTTACAAGCTGCTTCGAACTAAAGATATGAAACGTGGGCTTAGTAACTAATTTGAAGAAAGTGACTTTACAAATAGCCATGTGATTACAAACAAACGTTAATTGTTGAGTTTTTTAATAAGAAGATTTTATGAGGTAAAATATCTCAGTTCTTGTTAACAATAAATTATTTAATTACCAGTTCAATTGAGAGTTTTTGTTGGGACAGAACAGACTGTACCTGGCAAAAACAAATCAGTGGAAAAACACTGACTACCATTAAAATGCCACAGAGGAAGAAAAGGGAGCAATTAATCCCAGAGAATGCTCAACTCCAACAACAAGTTGCTGTACTAATGGCGCAAATGGCTCAAATCCAACTTTCTTTACCTAAAGTAACTGCAGAAGTTACCTCATGCCCCAAGTGCCCTGTTCTTGCACCAGAGAAATTTGATGGAATATTGACACAATTCCCAGCTTTTTTTGCTCAATGTCAATTATTCATGAGTCTTCGTCCCGAAGATTTCCCATCTGATAGGCATAAGGTGGGATTTGTGATCAGTTTATTAGCAGTTTCTGCGGCACGGTGGGCTGCTCCCTTAATAATGCAGCAAAGCCCATTATTAGATAATTTTGAAGAATTTAGTAGGCAATTACAATTAATGTATCAAGATCCTGTGAAGACACAGACAGCTGACAGAGGTATAAGAGGATTAAAACAAGGTGAACATCCTGTAGCCGATTACATTAGTGATTTCCGCTTATTGGCACAAGATTTAAAATGGAATGACGAGGCATTAACCTCGCAATTTCAGGAGGGACTCTCTTCCGAAATATTACACGAGTTAGCCAGAACTGAATGCCCTCAAACATTACAGTCATTAATCCAGTTATGTCTTCAAATTCATGGGAGATTACAACAAAGGAGAATGAGGTGGCATTCTTCCATGGCAGCCGACCCAAGACCAATTCCAGAAAATAGGGGTTATCCTGTAGAAGAAACCATGCAAATAGGGGGAGACCGACCCCGCATTACGCATATGGAAAAGAATAGACATAGAGGTGAAGGATTATGTTTATATTGTGGGGGTCCAGGTCATTTTGCAGCTACTTGCCCTACTATGAAAGCCAAAATTTTCCATTCGGGAAACGAGATAGGCCCAGCCTAAAGGGGCAATTAGGTTGGGAAGAGAGGGCTACCAATCGGACAGAGGTAACTTACATCACGCCTAACAAAAACGTCATAGTAGTGGTGTGGTTAAAGATTCCAGGAAGATCAGATCTAAAAGTTTCAGCAATGATAGACTCTGGGGCAACCACTAATTTCATGAATAAAGAATTTGCTCAGAAGTGGAAAATTCCACACAAATCAATAGGAACCCTGTTATTGGTGGAAACAATTGATGGAAGACCCTTACATTTGGGTCCAGTCACTATAGCAAGCAAACCCATACAAATGAAGATAGGCAACCATATTGAATGGATAGAATTTTATTTGGCAGAAACACCACATTTTCCATTAGCATTAGGTCTGGAGTGGTTACAAACCCATGACCCTAACATAAAGTGGTCCTCAGGTATGGTAACTTTTGAAAATCCTGATTATAAAAAATAAATGGTCTTTACCATTGCTCCTGGAACACATGAACCAACATTTTCCAACTTACCTCCACGATTTTGAGATTTTGCAGACGTATTTAGCGAAAAAGAAACAGATTAATTACCACCTCACAGACCATATGAGTGTCCCATTGAACTAATTCCTAATGACAAGCTTCCAGTACGGCACATTTATTTGATGTCGGAACCTGAATTAGCAGCCCTCAAGGAATTTATTGAAACAAACCTAAAAAGAGGTTTTATCAGACCCTCATCATCTCCTGTAGCCATTCCTGTGATATTTGTTAAGAAAGTCAGGAGAACTAAGACTATGCTGCGATTATCGGAAGTTAAATGAAATCACAATCAAAAATTGTTACCCATTACCACTGATATCTGAATTATTAGAACGGTTACGCAACGCCACAAGTTTTTACTAAACTAGACTTATGGGGAGCATACAATTTAGTGAGAATCAATCCAGGAGACGAATGGAAAGCAACATTCTGCACCTGTTATGGACATTATGAATACACAGTGATGCCATTTGGGTTAACCAATGCTCCTAGAGTGTTCATGCACCTTATGCACGATGTGTTCCATCATATGCTGGATCAATACATCATAGTTTATTTAGATGATATTTTAGTCTTTTCCTCCTCCACCACAGAACATATACAACATCTCCGAGCAGTATTACAATGCTTGAAAGAAAACAGACTTTACTCAAATTATAAAAATGTCAGTTTTTGCAATCTACAATAGATTTCTTAGGACATCATATTTCAGCTGATGGTATTGCGATGGAACCCAATAAAATAGAAGAATTGCAGACTTGGCAACCTCCATGTCGAGCCAAAGATGTTCAGTGCTTGTTAGGATTTGCAAATAATTACAGAGGATTTATACCCAGGTTTGTGGAGATTACTACTCCTTTAACTAATTTGCTCAGAGAAAGATCTACTTTCATTTGGGGTGATTTAGAACAACAGGCGTTTGAACAACTAAAAGCTGCATTTGCGTCAGAACCTATCCTTACACATCCGGACCCTTCCAGACCATTCATAGTAGAAACAGATGCATCTGATGTGGTTATAAAGGTAAAGGTAAATGTTCCCCCCGCACATTTGTGCAGTTGTGTTCGACTCTAGGGGCCAGTGCTCAGGCATGATATTATTGGTACTGGATCAAAAAAACAGGAAAATTATTCCCATGCACCTATTACTTACGAAAATTGGCCAACACAGAAAGAAATTATAACTTCGTTCAAACCAAGAGAAGAGAACTTTTGCAACTACCAAAAAAATTAACCAATGTCTGGACTTGGAACAACGACGCATTATGCTATAGGGGGCAATATTATATACCAGCAGGAAAGTTAAGGGGAACCATTCTGAAATGGTGTCATGACAATCCAGCAGCTGGACATTTTGGGGTTTTCAAAACATTACATCTGATCTCCAGAACTTTTTGGTGGCCATGTATTTGTCAAGATTTACATCACTATGTAATGTCTTGTCCTGATTGTCAAAGAAATAAGAACATTACCGGAAAGCCCACAGGATTATTATTACCACTTCCCACTCCAAGATCTCCTTGGGAATATGTATCCATGGACTTTATTACAGAACTTTGAACATCAAAAGGGGCCTCAACAATCTTGGTTGTAGTAGATATGTTTACTAAAATGGCACACTTTATTGCATGTTCTGGAATGCCTACAGCTCAGGAAACAGCAACGCTATATATTAATCACATTTTTAAAATCCTTGGTTTCCCTAAACAAATAATATCAGATAGAGGTTCCCAGTTAAAGCAATGGTATTCCCTGTAGTAACCTATGGCTGTGAGAGCTCGACCATAAGGAAGGCTGAGCGAAGGAAGATAGATGCTTTTGAACTGTGGTGTTGGAGGAAACTTCTGAGAGTGTCTTGGACTGCAAGAAGATCAAACCAGTCTATACTCCAGGAAATAAAGCCAGACTGCTCACTTGAGGGAATGATATTAAAGGCAAAACTGAAGTACTTTGGCCACATAATGAGAAGACAGGATACCCTGGAGAAGAAGCTGATGCTAGGGAAAGTGGAAGGCAAAAGGAAGAGGGGCCGACCAAGGGCAAGATGGATGGATGATATTCTGGAGGTGACAGACTTAACCATGGGGGAGCTGGGGATGGTGACAGCCGACAGGAAGCTCTGGCGTGGGCTGGTCCATGAAGTCACAAAGAGTCGGAAGCGACTGAACGAATAAACAACAACAAGAGGTTCCCAATTCACAGCTCGATTTTAGAGAGCACTTCTTAAAAATTTAGGAATTCAAAGCCATCTATCATCTTATCATCCAGAGACCGATGGAGGTACGGAGAGAGTCAATGCAATTTTAGAACAATATTTGAGATGCTACGTAAATTTCCAACAGAATAACTGGACGGACCTCCTGGCATTGGCAGAATTCGCATAAAATAATGTGCAACATACTTCTACAAAAATGTCCCCCTTCTTTGCTAATTACGGATTTCACCCTCGACTATTTTCAATGACATTTCCAAAGTCACCGGTAGCAGCTGCTAATCAATTTGTTCAAGAAGTACAAGTAATGCACAAAATACTGTACAAACAATTAGAAAAAGCTAAAGAGGATTATAAACATTTCGCTGACCGTCATCGTCAAACAGGAACACTGTTAAAGGTAGGGGATCAGGTTTGGCTATCAACTAAATATCTGACAACCTTATGTCCCTCCAAGAAACTAGACTATTGTTTTTTAGGACCTTTTTTGGTGACAGCTGGAATTAACCCAGTAAAATTTTGTCTAAAATTACCATGTCACTTCAGAATACACCCAGTCTTCCACAGATCACTACTGGTGACTGCAAAAGAAAATAGTCCATATAGAACCAAGACATCACCAAACCCTCCCATATAGATAAACAGGGAACCTGAATACAAAGTAGCTAAGTTCTGGACTCTAGAATTCATTGGGGATGACTACAATACCTAATTGATTGGAAAGGTTATGGACCAGAGGAATATTCTTGGGAGAATGAAGATGATGTACATGCCCCTCTCCGCACACAACAATTCCATCGACAAAATCCCTGGAAACCTAAGCCAAGAACTGGGGGGAAGGGGGATCCTGGGGAGTGTGATAATGTCAGGAACGAAGTTGTTTTACATTCTCGCATGGAGTTGGAGGATGAACTTACCCAGAGAGAGGATCAAATGCAGAAACAGAGAGAAGGGGAAAGCCCGGAATAGCCTCTGCCTCTCAAAGCATGCGAAAGAAGGGCTGACAGATGTGCAGAGCAGCAAAGAAACCAGGAAGTCCTTGCGCACTGGCAGAGAGGACAGGAGAGGGTGAGAATATGCACAACAGGACCAGAGGCTATATAAAGAGAGCCCAGCTGAGGTAAACATTGCCAGGGACAACTGATCCATTTGAGAAGTGCCTGCTAATGTGAATCTTGAGAAGTTTACAAGCTGCCTCGAACTAAAGATATGAAACGTGAGCTTAGTAACTAATTTGAAGGAAGTGACTTTACACATAGCCACGTGATTACAAACGTTTATTGATGAGTTTTTTAATAAGATTTTATGAGGTAAAATACCTCAGTTCTTGTTAACAATAAATCATTTAATTACCAGTTCAGTTGAGAGTATTTGCTGGGACAGGACATACACTTCGTGCCATATCAAGGCCCTTCCCCACACTCAAGTCATATGCCATTGCAGTGCTAATCCAATTCAATCACTGTGCCCTGTTGATAATAAATGCTTACATGCCCCCAATGAGGCAGAAACCCTGATCAGAGCCTTGTGGGCTGAACTGGAATCTTATGCTGCTTACCTTATACTGCTGAATTCAAATGCATCTGTAGTCTGAGGAGGGGACCTCAATGCTAGATTGGGCCCCAATGACCACACCCTCTAAGCATGGCACAAATGTCCCCCTCCCAACCCTAAAGACAATGGATTCCTCCACCCCCATTGCTCAAAAGATCAGAAATCAAACTTTGCAGGTCTCTACCTGGCTCAAATAGCCTTCAGGCTAAACCTTCACATTTTAAATGGTGCCCTTGAAAGTGACCATCCATCTGAATTCATCTTATCTGGCTCCAGAATGAGCACTATTGACTATATAATTGTCTCTAGAGACCTTCTCCCATATTCCAAGGCCCTAGAAGTTATGCCTAAATTTGATAGCGATCATTTCCCAATCCTGCTCCAATTAAATGCTTTATCTCAAGAAACACATACTGAGGACTGTTACCAATCCTTTCTAATGCCAGCAGGAAGAACTTACTGCCGAGCTAAGTGGAACCCCCATCTAAATCAAAAGATAATTGAGCTACTGGCCTCAGATCACCTACAGAGCCTTCAGTCTGCCCTGATATCAGCTGAGTCTCCTGATGCACTCTTGGAGAACTATAACACCCTTACCCAAGAGCTCCGCCAGCATCTAACTCATGGTAACAGTGCACCCTTGAAGCAACAATAGCACCACTCCAAGCCATGGTTTGACAAGGGCTGTATTAATGCTAAGAAAGCACTTGCTACCACTTACCAGGCCTATGTATCCAACACTACACCGACAGCTGCACAGGACCTCCTCCAGCAGAAGAGATATTACAAACAACTGCTGGCACACAAGAAAAAGGAAGCCATGAAAAACAACTGGACAAGCAGCCAAATCCAATGACTCAGCCATTTTCTGACACATCACATCATGCTCCCAAAGCAATGGTCCATCTGTGGTGGACTGTCACATCCCCCCAGGGACCTGGGAGGCATACTTTTGGGAACTCTACATGGACACCTGTGTTGGAAGTGGACTCCCTAGCCAAACTGTAGAAAATCTGCCAATGTGGGCACCATTGACGGTGACAGAGATCAAGAATCTTGTTGTTCAGTTAAAACCAGAGAAGGCCCCAGGAGAAGACCTAATCCCTTCAGAGGCCATTAAAAACAATTTGGACATTCGGACCCCTGTCTTGGCCTCACTCTTTACCTGCATTGACACTTATGGCTGAGTTCCCAAGGATTATGGGCTTGCGATCATTGTTTCTATATTTACAAAAGGGAAAAGGATGATCCTGCAAATTATAGACTAATAAGCCTCCTCAACACAATCAACAAACTCTATGAAAGACATCCAGGACTGGCTGGAACAAGAAAATATACTTGCAGAGGAGCAAGCCGGCTTTAGGGAAAGCCGATCCACCATCGATCAGTGCCTAGTACTCTAACACCTCATTGAAAAATACTCTTCCCGCAACACAACATCCCTTTATGCCACCTTCATAGACTTCAAAGCAGCTTTTGACTCCATATCGTGAGCTAAATGGGACAGAAACAGCATTGGTTGCACTTATGGATGATCTCTGGCGGGAGCGGGATGGAGGCAGTGCATCCATCCTAGCTCTTCTTGACCTCTCAGCAGCTTTCAATACCATCAACCATGGTATCCTTTTGGGTCGGCTCAGGGAGTTGGGGGTGGGCAGTGTGGTTTTGCGCTGGTTCACCTCCTTCCTCCAGGGCCGGTCCCAATCGGTGGTGATAGGGAGTGAGAGATCCGACCCTCGACCCCTCCTTTGTGGGGTGCCGCAGGGTTCGGTTCTCTCTCCACTCCTGTTTAACATTTACATGAAACCACTGGGTGAGATCATCCACCACCATGGGATAAGATATCATCAATATGCTGATGATACTCAGCTATATATCTCTGTCCCGGGTGAGGTAAGTGATGCTGTGACTGCTCTTTCTCAGTGCCTGGGGGTTGTAGGGGCCTGGATGGGGTCCAACAGGCTTCAGCTGAACCCTGGTAAGACAGAGTGGCTGTGGATTAATGGCTGTTCCATATCTGGGACATTATCATCTTTGGTTCTGGATGGGGTTGCACTGCCCCAGACAGATCCGGTGCAGAATCTGGGGGTCCTCCTGGACTCACAACTCCTGCTCGAAGAGCAGGTGGCAGTCGTGGCCAGAAGGGCTTTTGCACAACTTCGTGTTGTGCGCCAGTTACGCCTGTTCCTGGATCGGGAGGCCCTTCAAACAGACACTCATGCCCTTGTTATCTCCCATATAGACTACTGTAATGCGCTCTACATGGGGCTACCCTTGAAGAGTATCTGGAAGCTTCAGCTGGTCCAGAATGCAGCTGCACGGGCCATTGCTGGTGCCCCTAGATCGGCACATATAACACCGTTGTTGCGTGAGCTGCATTGGGTACCAGTTTGCTTCCAGGTCCAATTCAAGGTGTTGGTTATCACCTTTAAAGCCCTACATGGCATGGGGCCAGGTTACCTGAGGGACCGCCTTGTCCCCAATATATCCACCCGTCCCACCCAATCATGCAGAGAGGGCATGCTACGGACCCCATCTATAAGAGAGTTCCTTCTGGCAGGGTCCAGGAGGCGTGCCTTCTCTGCAGTAGCTCCCACCCTGTGGAACAACTTGCCCCCGGAGGTGAGATTAGCCCCTTCGCTCCTGACCTTCCGGAAGAACCTTAAATCCTGGCTCTGCTGCCTTGCTTGGGACCAAGGAAGGAATAGTCACTCTTGGGGATGGCTAATACCTTAGAGAGCTCCTCCTACATTGGATTAAGTTAGATCCTTTTACCACTCTTGCCTCTTGGATTTTAATCTTGTTTTATAATTTGTATTTTATATTCTATGTATATTTTATGTTTTTCGTTTTTATCATTTCGTTGTAAACCGCCCAGAGTCCCTCCGGTGGAGGGAGATGGGCGGTGATATAAATTTTATAAATAAATGGAGAAACTGGAGGCCTACTCAATTGACTGACACTTACTTTATTTAATACGTATGCTTCACGAAGGGACCTCACTCAAACTAAGATGTAACCCCCAGGGCCATCTTACCAGTGCCATTGGAACTGAGAAAGGTGTCAAATAAGGCTGCATACTGGCCCTTCTCCTAGTCAATTTCTACCTAAACTCCATGGTGGACCATCTCCGCAACATGAACTTCCACTCCCCAAAACTTGCTGGAAGACACATCTCTGTTCTACTCTATGCAGATGATGCAGCAATACTTTCAAGAACACCTATTAGCCTTAAAAGAGCACTGAGAGCACTAACACAGTACTAGACCAGCTAGAACTCAATTATCAGAAAACTAAAATCATGGCATTTGCCAAAAGGCCCAAGAGCCACTCCTGGAGTATAGTTGGCCACAAGATTGAGCAGGTCTCATGTTTCAAATACCTGGGAGTAGTCCTTCATTCTGCCAGCAGTAGAAAAGCCCATGGGGACCACGTTGCTGAAATTGCACAGAAGAGTTCATCTGCCATTCTTAAATTCCTCAAGTCAAGAGGTGGCCACTATATACCTGCAGCACTCAAATTATTTGAAGCCAAGCCAATAGCACAGCTCCTATATGGAGCCCAGCTTGGCTCCTTCTCCAATTTTGCACCATTGGAACTTGTGCAATCCAAATCTCTAAGATCGGCCCTTCAAGTCCCAAAATGTGTCTCTAATGCCACCCTGAGACTAGAGATAGGCCTCGTGAAAGTGGAGGCTAGGGTGTGGGTAGTCATACTCAACTATTGGCTCAGATTATCCCTTTTTCCCCTTGGCCTTGCCCCATTAACTATGAGGGATGAGTTTCAGTCCACATGGAAACAGGCAATGGCAACTAAAACTCATCCTTGGGTTTCTCTCCAGGTCTTCTACTCAGCATGGGATATGATCAGGCCAAAGCACTCATTAAACAGCATGCAGCAGACACAGAGCACCACATGGATTTAGCCAGGTCCCCAACCTTTATTGCCAGTGAACCCAATAGAATTAAATAATAGCTTTAAAGCCCTATATGGCATAGGGCCAGAGTACCTGAGGGACCGTCTCGTCCCGATAACATCATCCCGCCCCACCCATGCATGCAGAGAGGGCATGCTTCGGACCCCCTGAACAAGAGAACTCCATCTAGCGGGGTCCAGGAGGCGTGCCTTCTCTGCGATAGCGCCCGCCTTATGGAATATCTTGCCCCCAGAGGTGAGACTGGCCCCTTCACTACTGGCCTTTCGGAAGGCCCTTAAGACCTGGCTCTGCCGCCTGGCCTGGGACGACGGAGGCGGTAGTGCCTCCTGGGGTTGGCTGGCCCCGTAGCATCATAATCTATTCTACGGTTCCCAATCCGTCTTAGATTTTATTTATTTTATATTGGTTGTGTTTTTTAGATATTTTGTATTTTGTATAGCTTTTAAATTTTTAATTGTTGTAACCCGCGCAGAGTCCCTTGCATGGGAGATGGGCGGGGAATAAATTGAACAAACAAACAAATAAATAAACAAACAAACAAATGAATAAATAAATAGGTATTCTGCCTCCCCTATGACATACTTAACTAAACTCGAGGTACCTAACCATCAGAGAGCCTTTACTCTGGCACGATGTCATGCCCTACCCTCAGCTGTCCTTGAAGGGAGAGACTTTACCCAGAGAGACAATGCCCCTGTGACTCTGGTCACATAGAAACAACAGAGCATGTGCTTATCCAGTGCCTGTATTATTCGTACTAGCCTCATCTTAGCATTATTGCATAAATACCCAGGGTACTCAGGACAATTTTACACCTCCCTGCTGCTGTCAGATTCCAACCCTGCTACAACATACAATGTTGCCAGGTTCTGTGCAGCAGCACTTAAAATTTGTCAGATGATGACGGGTGCCATAAACTAGTTTTAAATTAGCAACTAATTCATCACACTAGAGTGCTCTGTATGATAAACATACTAACCTTTATGCTTCCCTACACCCATCTAACGCTCCTTCTCCTCCTTTTAGATTTTTTTCCCTTTTCTTTTAGACAATCAGATTAACCCTGACTGAGAAACCCCACATTAACCAGTTACTGGGAGAGGCTTCTATGTTATTTATAATGATGGTACCAAGATGAAAATTTGGATGATTGTACTGCAGTGGCATCTTTATTAGTATCCCTTTCAAAAAAAGCCTATCTCCAATATTTTCTCTGTTCCAAGAGCTAACTTTGTGGGGGGAGATGGGCGGTGATATAAGTTGGAAAAATAAATAAATAAATAACTTCTCCCAAAGATGGTAGGGAATACATTTGTACAAAATTTTGGTCCATTGATTCCCAACTTGAGAAAACAGAGTTTGGCAAAATGGGCTTCCTGAAGGCTTTCTAGTTTCTTATAGTGCCCCAACAATGCAAGATGTATTCTAACAGCAGTGGAAGTAGTCCTACCTTCATCCTTAAATAGGCAACGGGGGTGCCCTGAGGGAGGCCCAAAATCTTCCTAATGAAGTTGGTTTGGAATAATTCCAATTAGGCAATAACCTTCTCATCCCACCCCCCAGATCTCAGCCCCATACAACATCTGGGCTATCACCTTGCCTTGGAATATTTTAAGTGCAGGAGTTACCAATTGCCCTCCTTTAGAATAGAAAAAATTCAGAATAGTGCCCACTGCATGCTGGGCAGTTGCTAAAACAGTAGTTAAATGTTTTGTTTTGTTTTTTTACATAAAAGGGATTTATGAAAGGTGATGCCTAGGTATTTAAAAGAGGGGCATTGCTCAATTTGTTGGCATTAATTATCCATTTGTGTTTAATGATACTTCTGCCAAAAACCACTACCTTTGTGTTATTATAATTTATCCTCAGTTTTTCCCTTTCACAGTAAACAGCTAATCTGACCAATAATCTTCTAAGGCCATTCCCGGTACAGAAAATAACAGCCTTGTCATTGGCATGCATTAAAATTGAAATTATCTGTCTAATAAGTGAGGGGGAGAAAAAACGTTGTGACCATGATCACTACAATATTAATATAAAAGTTAAATAAAAGGGAGAAAGTAAATAGCCATGTTTAACTCCTTTCTCCTATAAAATAGGGTTTGACAAGGACCCTTGTGGGCCCATTCTTACTCTGGCTGTAATGTCAGTATATACTTCAATTATTAGTTTGTGAAGCTGCTTATTGATGTCTGTCCTAGCTAGTTTCTCCTATAATTGAGACCTGTCAATGGAATCAAAGGCAGAGGTAGGGTCAATAAAAGTGACATAGAGTTGTTTTGTACACCCATAGGTATATTTCTGAATAAGGGCTTTCAAAGTGACACAGTGATTTACTGTGCTATGTTCTTTTCGAAACCCTGCCTGTTCTGGATGGAAAGGTTTTGTTTCTTCCTCCCAGTCTTCTAATTTATTCAGAAGATGCCTGGCATATAGCTTAGAAGAAATATCTAGCAGACTAATTGGATGATAATTGACAGGTTCCTGCTGATTGCCCTTTTTGAAGATTGGGTATATTATACTTTGTTTCCAATAGGGAGGTACAACACATGCTTTATCTATTTCTGAGAAGAGTTTAGTCAGGATGAGGACCCACCAGGAATCATTCATCTTATATACCTCTGGAGGAGTCATATCCTCTCCAGGGGCTTTTCCAAGGGCCAAGGTTGAAATCAGCTGCTTACACTCAGATTTTGAGACAGCTGGCCACTCTAGTACTATACTTAGTTCAATAGAGACTGTTATTGACTCAGTATATAGGCATGTATAGATAGAGGAAAAATACTGGGTCCAATTTTGTGCTGAGATGCATGCATGGGACATGATGCTGTGTGAGGGAATACCATTAGCCACCAATTCTCACAATTTCCTCTCATTTTTTTGAATTAAGCTGAGGCCAAGTTCCCTTCATTGATCCCTATATTAGGATAACTTCTTAGTTTTTAATAATTCTTGTATTGGGATTGTAATTGGATCAATAACTGAATCAAAGAATCTGTCTTTTCCTCTCTAACTGTCCTCTGTAATTTTCTCAGAACTTGGCCTTTTGTTACTTCAGTGATTGTCATATTTATTTATTTATTTATTTATTGCATTTTCCCACTGCCCATCTCAACAATGACTCTGGGTGGTTTACAAGCAAATTTAAAACAGTAAAAAATAAATATCAGTTAAAAGAAATACATTGTAAAATATACATATACAAATATACTAAAAACTCTACAATATAAAATATGAAATCTAAAACCCAAGATGGTAAGATCACAGTTTTGATAAAATTCCCCGGGCCGCATCAAGGTGCCAGCCATCCCCATGACAAACTATCCCTCCTCCCACCCCAAGTGAGGTGGCACAGCCACGTCTTGAGCCCCTTTCGGAAGGCCAGGAGAGTGGGGGCTTGCCTTATCTCTGGGGGTAGCTTATTCCAGAGGGCAGGGGTTATGGTAGAGAAGGCCCTCTTCCTGGACCCTGCCAATTGACAATCTCTCATGGGCAGGGTCCATAACATGCCCTCTCTGCCTGACCAGGTGGGACGGGTCGATGTGATAAGGGTGAGGCGGTCCCTCGGGTAACCTGGAACCATGCCATGTAGGGCTTTAAAGATGATAACCAACACCTTGAATTGGACCCAGAAGCAGACTGGCACTCAATGCAGCTCGTGCAGCAAAGGTGTTATATGGGCCATCTTTGGGGCTCCCCAAACTGCTTGTGCGGCTGCATTCTGGACCAGCTGTAGCATCCAGATACTCTTCAAGGGTAGCCCCATGTAGAGCGCATTGCAATAGTCTATATGGGAGATGAGTAGGGCATGAGTGACTGACCAGAGGGACTCCCGATCCAGGAAGGGGTGTAGCGGGCGCACAACATGTTGGGCAAAGGCTCCCCTGGCCACGGCTGCCACCTGCTCTTCGAGCAGGAGTCGTGAGTTCAGGAGAACCCCCAGGTTCCGCACCGGGTCTGTCTAGGGCAGTGCAACCCCATCCAGAACTAAAGATGGTAAGTTCCCGGATGCAGAGGAGCCCCCAACCCACAGCCACTCCATCTTACCAGGGCTCAGTTGAAACCTGTTGTTCCCCATCCAGACTCCTAGAGCCTCCAGACACAAAGAGAGGGTGGCCACAGCTTCACTTAAGTCACATATCATCCCTTCCTTGTATTATTCCTTCTAGGATGACAAGTAATGTTTAGCTTAGCACACTATTGATTGAACTAAAAATGTGATATACATTGGAGTTAGATTGCAATGCAAGATGCCTTTGATTCAGCATATGTGGGGTATTTTAAAAAGCAGTGATTTTCTCGCTGAGGTTAGGGCTGCATCTGAGATGGTATTTAATGTCGGTGATACCATCAAGATTATGGTACCTCACAGGGGAGGGCCTTACATAAGCCAAAAGGGTCAGAACCAAGGGTAGATGACCACTCTCTGTTCTGTTGTGGACATCAAAGAAGCTAACCCAGGAAAGGAATGCAGGAGAAATCAGGATGTACAGTAATCAATGACGCTGGCTCTGAATGAGCTTAGAAATAATGTCCATTAGAACTGTCAAAGAGCCATGGAGACTGTACAGCCTATACTTAAAGGCCAAATTCAATAAGGAAACCCCTTGTTTGTTTAGTACTTTGTTCACTGAGGACCAGGGCAGGTACCATTCACCCTCTGGACTAAACTGCATCTTCCTAACATAGCTGCTGCTATCTTTGCCAATTCTGGCAATAAAATCACCAGCCAGTAGGATATCTGCATTTGGAAATATTTGTTCAGCTCTCTCCAAAAGGGTTTGCAGGGAGGACCAGACCTTGAGACACAGATTTGGGTTCCATCCTATTGGAAAGTACTGTAGATGATAATGCAAAGAATTAACCCAAAATATTTTCTATCTATCTTAACTACCTGGATATAATCACTGTCTGACTAATCCCTTTATTGTATAGTTCTTTTAATATCAGCTGAGATCAAAATTGATAATCCACCACTTGCTCTTCCATACAGACCCATTTTAGTGGCAGGGATGGTATATGAGCAGAATCCTGGCAAAGAAGAAATATCCAGGCACCATGTCTCCTGTGATAAAATGATGTTAAATTCTGACAGGTACTGTTCAAAGCAGGTATCCACCAATTTATTGTGCCACCCAGCAATATTCTTTTTTTTTAAAAAAAATACTTTTTATTGAAGAAATTTTTAACAAAGTAAAAACCATAAACGAAAATAAAGATAATAAATAAAAATAGTAAATAGTGGAAAAAGAAAATAGAAAAAAGAAAAAAAAGTATAAAGAAATGGCTTCCAATCTTCTTGAGAGCGATTATAAATACATTTATATTTTGCCCTCTCTCTCTCTCTCTAAGGTAACATCATAATTTCCTTCTTTCTATAAGCTTTCCAATCTTCAAACCCATAAATCACAAGTTCATTTTTCTCTTTTTCAGCAAAAAAAGAGCTCACTATCATTCATGCCTTAGTCACCTATGGATTGGACTATTGTAACGCGCTTTACATGGGGCTGCCCTTGAAGAGTATCTGGAAGCTTCAACTGGTACAGAATGCAGTGGCATGGGCAGTTACGTGTGCCCCCAGAAGAGCACATGTTACATCTCTGCTTCGCGAGCTGCATTGGCTGCCAGTTTGTTTCCGGGTCCAATTCAAGGTGCTGGTTTTGACCTTTAAAGACCTTCATGGCATGGGGCTGGGATATCCGAGGGACCGCCTCTCCCCAATTACATCTGTCCATCTGATTAGATCGAGCAGGTAAGGCATGTTACGGGTTCCATCCGCCAGGGACTTGCATTTAGTGGGTCCCAGGAGGAGGTCCTTCTCTGCTGTGGCTCCCTCCATGTGGAACATTCTCCCCCCTGAAATTAGGCTTGCTCCTTCCCTGCTATCATTTAGGAAATCTCTCAAGACGTGGTTGTGTTGTCAGGCCTGGGGGTCTCTGGGAATGGGACGCATTCTTAGATGGCTCCACTATGACTGACATCCTTGCTTCCTCTGTGGGATTGGCATATTTTATAGTGATTTTATAATTTTGTGATAATATTTTTAATAATCATTTTATTTTTACAATGAATGTTCTTATTTATTCATTGTTTTTATCTCGTTGTTGTATGCCGCCCAGAGTCGCCTTGTGTGAGATGGGCAGCCACATAAATATGAAAAATAAACAAACAAACAAACAAACAAACAAATAAGAGGTTTCCAGTCACTGATAAATGTAGCTGTTGATCTTTCTCTAATCAAGTTAATTTTGCCATTTCTGCTAGTTCTGTCACCTTCACCAACCATTCCTCTGTTGTGGGTATTACAGAGTCTTTCCATTTTTGTGTATATAATAGTCTTGCAGCAGTAATCATATAGAAAAATAATCTTCCATGGCTCTTTTCTAATTGACTGTCGATTAATCCCAGAACAAAAAGTTCTGGTTTCAGTTGAATGTTGATTTTTAAAATTCTTTGTATCATTATATGTTTGAACCCAGAAATTTCTGGCTTTATTACTAGTCCACCAGGCATGATAAGATGACCCTTCATGTTGTCCACATTTCCAACACAAATTTGAAGTATCTTTATACATTCTAGACAGTTTTTCTGGAATAATATGCCAATGGTACATCATTTTATGAATTTTTTCTTTTAGGTTATAACATAATGTAAATTTTAATCCTTTTAACCACATATTTTCCATCTGTTCCATCAGTATACTGTGGCCAAAGTTCTTAGCCCATTTTATGACACAGTCTTTTAATGTTCTTCTTCCATTTCAAATTTCAATAGAAGTTTATACATTTTAGCAATTGCATGTTCATCATTTGTATATAGTTCAGCTTCAACTTCTGTCTTCTGTTGCTCAATTCCAAATATCCTATTACCTACCTGAAATCTTTCTCTTAACTGCATACAAAAACCATTGAAAACTAAATCCTTCTGCAGCCAATTGCTCTTTTGAATCCCCATGTTCCTGTTCTAACAACTGGTTCTTGTGCTCAGACCCATAAAGGCATTTTTGGGCACAGTCTGGGTTTATATCTGTTCCATATTCTCAATATGGCACTTTTAATATAACAATACTTAAAATCTACATTAACCTTAAACTTCATCGTACCATAGAAAACCATGCCATCCAAACCTCAGACCGTGCTCTTCTAATTCTAAAATTCTCTTATTTCTCAGCAAAACCCACTCTTTCATCCAAACTAAGCAGCAGACTGTAAAATACAATTTCAAATCAGGCAGTCCCAATCCTCTTCGCTCCTTTGAAAATTAAGCTTTTTATATTTAACTCTTGACATACAAACTTAGATATATCTTTCTGCCATTGTTTAAAAGGTACATCAGTTATCAGAACAGCTATTGTTTGAAACAAAAACATCATCCTTGGCAAAACATTTATTTTTATCACAGAAATTCTCCCCAACAATGACAATTGTTATTTCTCCCATCTTAACATGTCCTTCTTCATTTCATTCCATGACTTAACATAATTATTCTGGAAAAACACACAATTCATGTTAGTCATAGCGATACCCAAGTATTTCACTTTTTTCTCAATCTTAAAACCAGTTTTTTTCCATCAATTCCATTTGTTTTTCCATTTTCATATTCCTTGTTAACATCTTCATCTTTTGTTTATTAATTTTAAAACCAGCTCACATCCAAAAATCCTTTAGTTTATCCATTAATATTTCTATTTCTTCCAGAGGGTCTTCCAAAATTATCAGGAAATGCCCATCATCGGCAAACGTCCATAATTTATAAGTCTCTCTTTTAATCTTCACTCCAACAATTCTCTCAGCTCGTCTTATATCTCTGTTCAATACTTCCAGAGCTAAAATAAACATCAATGTTGACAAGGGGCATCCTTGTCTAGTCCCTTTCTGTATCTCACAGGGTTTTGTTAATTCTCCATTCACAATTATCTGTGCCTTTTGTGAGGTATAAATTGATTTTACCCATTTGATAAAATCCCATATCTTCCAAAATTAAAAAAAGAAGTCCAGTTCAAATTGTTGAGGGATCATGATGGAGATACTGTGACTAGGCAGCGTTGTTATCTGGCTGCTAGGGAGGTTGCTTGGGTTGGGTTGGGTTGGGTTGGGTTGTTCTCCCTGAATAAGCCGATGGAAGCTTCAAGGCTGTCATAATAAGGAACATCCTCTGGCTGTTCTCAGGCTGCCATTCCTGATTAGGAATAATCTGGCCACTCCATATCATCTTTACTTCAGATGTGCTCTCAAAAGAGTGGGAGGTAGAGTAGCAACTCAGTTGTGAAACATTCCTTGCTGATACTTAATGTATGTAACTGGATTGGCTCCCTCTAACCTTGGCTTGTTTGGATTCTCTTCATATTTGACAAACTGGTCAATCGACTTAGCTTTAATGTGCTACAGTTTTATCAACAGATCATTTTCGTTTAGGTCATAAATCCTTTATTGTTCCTCTCATATGCTGTGCATTGGGCTGTTCCTAAAAGTGACCTAGAATTTGCAACTAATGCAAAATGCTATGGCTTGAGAGGCTTATCATAAATATATCTGAAGTCATTGTGTTGACTCGCAGTTTGCTACTGAATACAATTCAAGATAGTTGTGATAACATATAAAGCCTATACAGCAGGGCTTTCCAAACTTTTCCCGTGGCGACACACCAACAGCAGCACGCGAGAAAACTCGGAAGTGCCTCCGCTGTGGCAGCGCGCAAATACCCGGAAGCTTCCAGGTTTTTGTGCGCCGCCACGGCGCTTTCGTACTTTTGCGCGCCACAGTGGTGGCGGCAGCAGTGTCCTAGTGTGATGTGCAAAAACCCGGAAGCGCTGACGGCCCGCTGCTGCTGCTATGCATGCAGATGCATGCGGCAGTGCGCCATCAGCGCTTCCGGGTTTTGACACGACACACCTGGGCCCTGCAGGCGACACAGTATTGTGTCGCGACACACAGTTTGGAAAGCTATGCTATACAGCTTAGGACATAGCTATCTGATAGAGTGCCTTCTCTCATGTACACCTTTCAGCTACCTCCCTTGTCCCCCATGGATGCTGCTGTTACAGCCATGAGTAAAGCATTTTTGTCTGCCATCCAACAGGTAGTCTTCATTTAGTGACTGCCTCGTTTAATGATCATTCACAGTTACGACGGTGGAAAAAGTAGCTTTGTGACCAATCCTCGCGTTTACGACCTTCGTAGGTCTGTAAAGCAAAGGAAAGCCGAAGTAAGATCATAAACACAGTTGTGGTTTCACTTAGCAACCACTTTAATTAATGACTGAGTTGCCGGTCCCAATTGTGGTCACTAAATGAGGATTATCTGTGCTGCTTCTTTTTGCCCAGGTGCTTTTTTTGCAACAGCTTGTCTGATTGAGATCTGCAGAATTTAAATGCTTGCACATTTTTTGTAACTTTTGAGTTAGCATAACAATGTATTGCCCTTTGTGGATTTGAGAGAAAGGAAGCTTACTTCTATTTGCTTAAGGAAGTGTTGATCTTGCCAATGCAGGGTGTGGGCCAAAGAGAGCGGCTTGCAGGAGTTGCAGTTGAGAGAGACTTAGAGATGATCTGCCTAAGAGTTACACTGGAACTTAAGTATCTCCAGAATATTAGGCCCATCTCCAGAAAACTAATGGTGGAACAGTAAAAAATGGAGTTTTAGTGCTCTGACCCTCTGCCGTGATTTACATGATGAAAATTAACTGTGTCTCTCCAACACACAAACACACAGAGATCTTGTCTCTAGAAGCTTCTTCTAAGAAAATAAACATCCAGGATAGAGCATGAAGCAAGACTTTTGGGGTACAAAAGCATAAGAATGTAATTCCTAATATCTGCCAATGTAAAAAAGTATATAGCTGGGGGAAAGCCAAAGAAAAACCCACACAGCCCCATAATAACTCAGTGGCATAAAATGCCCGGGGGGTGAGAACACTGGACAACTGGGTTAGACAGGAGATTAGAATGAATTGGCTGGAATACATGTTAGAAAAAATCATTTCACTTTTGAGTCACACCATTTTTTAATTGCAAGAGAGAGTATACCGATTAGTGGCATGCTGATATACTGTGTTTTTTTTTCCTACTAGTTATTATCCAATCTCATCAAAGAGGATTCCCTTTAGAAATTATTTCTAAAAAGGAGAGAATTTTGGTGAAGTTCTGATGGGCAGAATGTGTTATTTCACTTATTTACTGATAAATAAATAGGACAGAACTCTCATGATTATTCATATCTCACATTTGTATCTTACAAGGTTTTTTCCCCCCATTCACAATTATCTGTGCCTTTTGTGACATGTAAATCGATTTTACCCATTTGATAAAATTCTCACCAAAGTCCATAAACTCCAAAATTTTAAACAAAAACATCCAGTTCAAATTGTCAAAGGCCTTTTCTGCATCAAGAAAAATCAGTGCTGCTTGTTTTTCATTATGTTGTTCCAAGTATTCCAAAATATCCAATACATTTCTGCTATTGTCCCTCAGCTGTCTTTTAGGTAAAAACCCACACTGATCTTCATGAATAAAGTAATGTAAAATCATCTTCATTCTCTCAGCTAAAATCATTGTAAATAAGTTACAATCATTATTTAATAATGATACCGGGTGGTAATTTTTTGGTGAGGTCAAATCTTGATGTTCTTTGGGTATTAATGCTCTATTAGCCTCTATCCAACTGTCCGGTATTTTTCCAGTCTATAAAATAGAGGTCATCATATGTTGCAACAGTTGTCGTAATTTGTCTTCAAAATGTTTATAGTAAGACCACCCAGCAATATTCCAAGAGCAGCTTTTATGTAACCTGGAGCCTTAGGGGCAGGTCAGTTGGTGGCACTCAAAGCATTATGTCCTTGGATAGGTGTAGGAAGACATACTGATGATGTTATAAGGTAAAGGTAAAGGTACCCCCCGCACATTTGTGCAGTCGTGTCCGACTCTAGGGGCCGGTGCTCATCTCCGTTTGTTAGCCAAAGAGCCAGCGTTGTCCGAAGACGCTTCCACGGTCATGTGGCCTCATGACACGCGCAGAACGCTGTTACCTACCCACCGAAGTGGTACCTATTCATCTACTTGCATTTGCATGCTTTCGAATTGCTAGGTTGGCAAGAGCTGGAGCTAGTGCAGGAGCTCACTCTGCATGCAGGGCTAGGGATTCGAACCTCCGAACTTGCAATCTTCCGATCAACAAGCCTGGCGTCTTATCCGCTGAGCCATGTTATAATCAGAATGGGAATCATGATCAGGCAGCAACTTTGGACTAATATTGATTAATTTGCTATGGGCCTGGCTGGACTTGCAAGCTGGAGATCTTGGTTAGGATATACTTTTGATATAGCAATTTTCTTTGTCTTCTTTTCTGATCTAGGCCCTCAGATAGAACAGAATGAAGCAGATTGTCATTATCTGAAACTTAACAAGATGGAATCAATTTTGGCTGTTTCGGGGTAGAAAGGCATGTGGACTTGCTGGAGTGAAGGTTGTTTTACTTTTTTGGTGGAGTTTTGACTGCAGGATTCAGAGAGTTTATAATGATTTTCTGCAGAGCTGCTGTCAGATGAGAGGTCCAAAGATATCAGTTCAGTTAAAGGTTTGGCTGTTGCTCAGGTTAACAACAGTGTTTGTTTCAACTGATCCAGCCTTCTCAGTATTTCATCTTGTTTGCAATTTGGTAAGGCTTCAAATCGTTGATTAGAAGATCGCAAGTTTGGAGGTTCGAATCCCTAGTCCTGCGTGATGGAGTGAGCTCCCGCACTAGCCCCAGCTCTTGCCAACCTAGCAATTTGAAAGGATGCAAATGCAAGTAGATTAATAGGTACCACTTCAGTGGGTAGGTAACAGCGTTCCGCATGCGTCATGCCAGCCACATTACCGTGGAAGCGTCTTCGGACAACGCTGGCTCTTCGGCTAACAAACGGAGATGAGCACCGGCCCCTAGAGTTGGACACAACTGCACAAGTGTACGGGAGGAACCTTTACCTTTACCTTTACCTTTAAGGCTTCAAAAGAGTTAATTAATCCTGTTTCTAGAACTTCATCAGTACCATTTTTTTGTTGTTGCATCTGCCTGAGATATTAAATCAAAGAGTGCAGTCCTTTTTCCATCTCAGAAAACATGCAGTAGGTATATTTGAAAAGTAGAAAGAATAGATTTCATCTTGAACAGCATGCAGGAGATGGTGGAATGGTTAAAAGACAGTAGAATTCATTTGTATTCTGTCATTTTAGGAAGCCATTCAAAAGTACTTAGATAAACCATATGACACTGTCATCAAAGAAGTGAGCTAATTGATAGAATGATAGCTTTTCTTTCTGGTAGGCCAGCATCCAATGTTAGTTCTCTTGAACAATGTTAACAATGTCAACATTGAGCAATGTTAGTTCTGTTAAAGCAACTTGATTTGTTTGGAGTGTATTGATGTACTTGTTTGGGTTAAATTTTTTGGTAGAAAATGAGGCTGTAAGTTCTGCCTGTATTTGGTTGTCCTTTCTAATCATAATTTGTTCTCCTGAGCAATTTTGTTTCCTTTGGTTGTCCAATAAACACATCGGAGTTGGTGCCAATGTTTTGAGTTACTCTGAAAGCTGCTAGCTTATCTGCATAATTTTGTACAGAAGTTTCAAAGGTTGTTTTTAAAGAGTCCATCATTGTGTTTATAAAGGTTAAATATTCAAAAATTGAAATTACAGTTTGTGCAGCTAATAGACATTGTCTAGCAGCAAAGCTAGACACTGGAAGTAGCCCAAGAAAGAAGGAAAGCAAAAGGCAACAGTGATAGGGGGAGATATGCCCAATTAAATGCAAAATTCCAGAGGTTAGCCAGAAGAGATAAGGAATTATTTTTAAACAAGCAATGTGCGGAAGTGGAAGAAGACCATAGAATAGGAAGGACAAGAGACCTCTTCCAGAAAATTAGAAACATCGGAGGTAAATTCCAGGCAAAAATGGGTATGATCAAAAACAAAGATGGTAAGGACCTAACAGAAGCAGAAGAGATCAAGAAAAGGTGGCAAAAATATACAGAAGATCTGTATAGGAAGGATAATAATATCGGGGATAGCTTTGACGATGTGGTCAGTGAGTTAGAGCCAGACATCCTGAAGAGTGAGGTTGAATGGGCCTTAAGAAGCATTGCTAATAACAAGGCAGCAGGAGACGACGGTATCCCAGCTGAACTGTTTAAAATCTTGCAAGATGATGCTGTCAAGGTGATGCATGCCATATGCCAGCAAATTTGGAAAACACAAGAATGGCCATCAGATTGGAAAAAATCAACTTATATCCCCATACCAAAAAAGGGAAGCACTAAACCGGCGGCGACGGCGGCGACACGCGCGCGCACGGCGAAGGCGTGCGGGGGCGCGCGCGCACGGCGGCGGCGCGGGGGCGTGCGGCAGCGCGCGCACGGCGGCGGCGCGGGGGCGTGCGGCGGCACGCGCGCGCACGGCGGCGGCGCAGGAGGGCGCGCGGCGGCGCGGGGGCGTGCGGCGGCGCGCGCGTGCATGGCAGCCGCTGTACACGCGCACACCGCCGCTTCCGGGTGGTGTGGCGACACACCACGCCGTGTGTGGCGACACACTTTTGTGTTGCGACACACAGTTTGGAAAGCTCTGCACTAAAGAATGTTCAAACTATCGAACAGTGGCACTTATTTCACATGCCAGTAAGGTAATGCTCAAGATCTTGCAAGGTAGACTCCAGCAGTTCATAGAGTGAGAATTGCCACATGTACAAGCTGGGTTTAGAAAAGGCAGAGGAACTAGAGACCAAATTGCCAATATCCGCTGGATAATGGAGAAAGCCAGGGAGTTTCAGAAAGACATCTATTTCTGTTTTATTGACTATTCTAAAGCCTTTGACTGTGTGGATCATAACAAATTGTGGCAAGTTCTTGGTGGTATGGGGATACCAAATCATCTTGTCTGCCTCCTGAGGAATCTTTATAACAACCAAGTAGCAACGGTAAGAACAGAGCACGGAACAACGGACTGGTTTAAGATTGGGAAAGGAGTACAGCAGGGCTGTATACTCTCACCCTACCTATTCAACCTGTATGCAGAACACTTCATGCAATGTGCTGGGCTTGATGAATCCAAGGCTGGAGTTAAAATTGCTGGAAGAAACATTAACAATCTCAGATATGCAGATGATACCACTTTGATGGCTGAAAGCGAGGAGGAGCTGAGGAGCCTTATGACGAAGGTGAAAGAAGAAAGTGCAAAAGCTGGGTTGCAGTTAAACCTCAAAAAAACCAAGATTATGGCAACCAGCTTGATTGATAACTGGCAAATAGAGGAAGAAAAAGTGGAGGCAGTGACAGACTTTGTATTTCTAGGCACAAAGATTACTGCAGATGCTGACTGCAGCCAGGAAATCAGAAGACGTCTACTTCTTGGGAGGAGAGCAATGGCAAATCTTGATAAAATAGTTAAGAGCAGAGACATCACACTGAGAACAAAGGTCTGCATACTTAAAGCAATGGTATTCCCCGTAGTAACCTATGGCTGCGAGAGCTGGACCATAAGGAAGGCTGAGCGAAGGAAGATAGATGCTTTTGAACTGTGGTGGAGGAGGAAAATTCTGAGAGTGCCTTGGACTGCAAGAAGATCAAACCAGTCCATACTCCAGGAAATAAAGCCAGACTGCTCACTTGAGGGAATGATATTAAAGGCAAAACTGAAGTACTTTGGCCACATAATGAGAAAACAGGATATGCTGGAGAAGAAGCTGATGCTAGGGAAAGTGGAAGGCAAAAGGAAGAGGGGCCGACCAAGGGCAAGTTGGATGGATGATATTGTGGAGTTGACGGACTTAACCATGGGGGAGCTGGGGATGGTGACGGCCGACAGGAAGCTCTGGCGTGGGCTGGTCCATGAAGTCACGAAGAGTCGGAAGTGACTGAACAAATGAAAAAAAAAAAGCTGCAAAGCCTGTTGTGCATTCCCTTGGCAACTGCACGACTTGCTCTTCCCCTTCCCCCTTCAGAGATGTATTAACAGCAGGGGAGGCTATTAAAGGCAGGGATTCAATCAGATGGTTCGATTCCTCATGCAAAGTAGAGGAGAGCTCTAATAGCTGTTGTTTTTAAATTTCTGTTTCCAAATCCCAGTTCAGTATATCATAGCTATTGGAGGTAGGGATGAAATAGAGATGATTTATTTTGTTATTATTTTTACTCACAGTTTTCTTGTCTATCATATGGTCAATTTTTGTCTGCTTTGTTGGTTTAGGTCAGAGCTTTCCAAACTGTGTGTCGCGACACAAAAGTGTGTCGCCACACACAGCGTGGTGTGTTGCCACACCACCTGGAAGTGGCGGCGTGCGCATGCACGGCGGCCGCCATGCACGTGCGCGCTGCTGCACGCCCCCTGCGCCGCCGCACGCCCCCCCACGCTGCCACCGTGCGTGCGCGCTCCGCCGCATGCCCCCCCGCGCCGTCGCCGTGCGCGCGCGCAGCCGCACGCCCCCCCGCGCCGTCGCCGTGTGCGCGCGCCGCCGCACCCCCCCCCGTGCCGTCACTGTGCGCGCGCGCGCCGCCGCTGCCGCTGGTGTGTCGCTAGCGGCAGCACTTTGGAAAGCCCTGGTTTAGGTAGAGTCTGTGAGCCTGGACTTGTCCTGTTGCGTTTCAAAAAGCAACATGGATTGTAATCGACTTTTCAGTGCAACAGCACAACAGAGCTATGATCCCTTTGTTTCCTATGGGGATTTGTTTTAATATTTTAAAAATCATCCTCAGCCAAATCTTTGGAACGTAGTTAGCACTCATTATGGACTAACTCCAATTATTCTTGGACCTGGGGACAAGGGAGCACCAGCTTGTCTCAATTTCCTTATGTTTTCCTATTCCCCGATACATTTAATATTTTTTTAGTTTTATTATGGCAAAAAGCTTAAGTTTTTCTTTGCTCTAATGAAGCAAGTCCTTGATATGGAATATTTGAATACTTTGTTCTGAGCCTGAAGATAAATGTATTTTCTTTTTCTTGCATACTTCTATATGACTTTACTTTTGTATTAGGTACTTTTACTATATACAGGTAGTCATCAAGTTACAACCATTAGTTCAGTGACCATTGGAAGTTATAACAGTGCTGAATGAAGGGACTTACAACTGGTCCTCAATGTTCTGGCAATTGCAGTGCCCCCACGGTCATGTGAATAAAATTCAGTTGCTTGGCAACCAGCTCGCACTTATGACCAGGCAGGGGTGGCTGGTGTGGAGTGTGGGAGGGTGCTCAGGGCTCCTCAGGAGAAAAAGTGGTGGGAGTGGGAGCAACTAACAGGAGCAACTTGTGACCTTCCCTGCCAGCTTCCCCATTGACTTTGCTTGTGAGTAGCTGGGAGGGAAGGTTGCGAATGGCGATCACATGACCATGGGACACTGGAACCGTCATAAGTATGAGCCAGTTGCCAGGCAGCTGGATCATGATCACATAGGTGGTGCTGGGACAGCCAGAACTTTGAGGATTGGTCATCAGTACCACCAATTCAGTGCCATCGTAACTTTGAACAGTTGCTTTATGAGTGATCGTTAACCAAAGACTACCTGTAGTCATTATTTTAAAATACAAACATCAATCAGCATCTCTTAAGAATAGTTATCATGCATACTGACTGGCAGAGTTTCTCCAGGATTCAGACCACATCCTTTCCCCACCTTACCTTGAAACACTAAAATTGAACTTTCATTTTTGTTTTTACATGTAAAGTTTGTACCAAGAGATAAGATGTAAGGAGGGAAATTTGTGGTCCTTCAGATGTCACACAACCACAGATCCCAGAAGCCCCAATAATAATGAGAGGTATACATGTATCCTACCCTTAATATAGCTTACGGGTTTCTCAGAAATTTTACATAATGGGTTCTCCCATACATCACAATAAAAAATGACATATATAAGGCTGCTATAGAAGGTGCATGCATCACCTGTCTCACAGCTGCTGTATGATCTTGTGAAAAGATACAGCCATTTTAAGTTGTACTAGATGAGTACTTCAATTGCACTCCAAAGTTTCTTGTGCAGATTGAATCCAAATTCTGTACAGCCCTCATAACATACATGTATGTATCATAACCCTTTATCTTCATAAAGAATATCAACGAAAGATGTGTGTGTCTAGATTTCTTGCCAAGGAGATGAGAGTAGCAAGTATAGAAGCTATGTCAACATGCCTGAAATATGAGTGTTTAATATGCAAAATACAAAAAACCAAGCCTTTGTTTACTTGCCAAGTGAACCCTACTAAGTTCAATTGTTACAGATTTAATTATTAGAAATAGCTTTATAACAAGTGTGTAAACTGTATAAGTATTTGCCTGCCTAGAGTGAAGGTTTCAGGTTTCACAAGTTACCCAGATTGTCTAACAGTGCTGCTGAAAAATTAATCTGGGTGCTTGTTGTGCATATCACCCTTTCTTCTGAGAAGAGGACAAGCATGTTTAGATTGCCCAAACAGATATAGGCATACAGGAAACAGGAAAAGAATCTTGGGGAAAATTTATTTATTTATTCAATTTATATGACCGCCCATCTCCCCCAACGGGGGAGAAATGTCCAAAGCAAGATGGATATCAATAGTATAGTATAGTAGTTTCTACACTAATAGACTCGAAGCCAAGGGGAAAGTGGCATTAAAGGCAAACATAAATAAAGTGGACATTTTTTATTTATTTATTTATACTTATTTATACCCCGCCCATTTCCTCCCTAACGGAGGACTCTGAGCGGATTACATACATTGTTATACATTGTTATACATTTTCCATTTATACATTATACTTAATCCACACGCAAGGGGAGGGGGTAAGGGAACTGACTCTTCCTGGCTTTCCGGACTACATGTCCCAAGGTGCCTTGCATCGGAGCCGGCTGCTGACGTCCTGTAGGTATTGTTGCTTCCGGGATCTGCCTCCATTCGAAAGATCTTCTGTCCGATGGAACCTGACCCCCAACAGGACAGGACGCCAGCATATTTTCCCACTTAAGGTGGTACCCAATTTATCTACTTGCATGCTTTCGAACTGTTGGGTCGACAGGAGCTGGGACTAGCAATGAGAGCTCACCTTGTTGCGTGGAGATTCGAACTGCCAACCTTCCGACCGGCAGCCCTACAGCTTCAGCGGTTTAACCCGCTGAGCCACCGCGTCCCTATATAATATATAGGGTATAATAGAAAGATGTTCAAAAATGACCAAAGTGAGTAATGTTATTCTCTACATGATAATGGAAGAGCCTCCTCCACAGAATCAGTGTGGGAGATATTTATTTATTTATTTATTTATTTATTTAGCATATGGCACACATTGCCAGGGAGTCTACAATGTTTTTTACATAGTAGATGTTCTGGCGTCGGTAGTTGCTAGTCTTTGTTGCACTGATGCACCACAAGAGGAAGAGCTAGCTTTGCTTCAGCTGGCCAGCAGTGTTCCTTTAGGGAAGTCGGCTCATCCGGGCTTTTTTCTCCACTGATCCTCCATCAGCACCGGTTCCTGCTCCCTGCACAGAACGCCGCCAGTGTTTTCCCCCACCGAAATGGGGGTACCCAATGTTATTTACATAGTAGATGTTCTGGTGTCGGTAGTTGCTAGTCTTTGTTGCACTGATGCACCACAAGAGGAAGTGCTAGCTTTGCTTCAGCTGGCCAGCAGTGTTCCTTTAGGGAAGTTGGCTCATCCAGGCTTTTTTCTCCACTGATCCTCCATCAGCACCGGTTCCTGCTCCCTGTACAGAGCGCCGCCAGTGTTTCCCCCCACCGAAATGGGGGTACCCATTTCTGGCCGGCAAACTCCAGCGTCATTAAGCCACTGCGCCACCGCGTCCCCCTGTGGGAGATAATATCAAGCTGATAAATTAATTTAGGATGGCACAATTTCATTTCTCTACTCTCCCTGAGATTGCCTGCCTGATTTTATTTTCAGTTTGATCCAGATTGGTTCTATATTATCTTCATTCTGAATTATTTATTTATTACAACATTTATCTCCTGCCCTCATTCTTTTTTTGTATTTGGTAATAATTTTTATTAAGAATTACAATTAGAGAAAATAAAAACTAATACAGTACAAACTACAAAAAATATAAGAATAAAAAGAAAAAAAGTGCAGAAAAGAAAAAAGAATAAAAAGAAAGATAAGAAAAAGGAAAAAAAGAAAATATATAAAGAAGTAGCTTTCCCCTTCATCACAAGTATAAACAATTTTAGTAATTTATCAACATCTTTTAAAATACAACAAATACTTTCTTCATCTCACATCTCATCTCTTAACTATAAACAAAATCCAAAAGCCTCATCATTCATTCCATATCAGCAAGTCCATTAAGGGTTACCAGAAATAACTACATATTTATTTTAACCTTAATCAAATAAATCAACTCTGTATTCCTTCCCTGTACATCACATCTTCAGCCAGATGACACACTTTAGCAATTATATCTTCCCCAGTGTCCCGAATATTCTGCATAATAGCTTGATGGGTATCATAAAAGATCTGTTTGAAATCAGATCAAAGCTCAGCATGGAATTCTGAGAGAGTCTCCTTGAAATCTTCCATGCTTCAGGCAGTAGATTATGGCATCCCCTAGATACTTGACTCATGCAGATAGAAGTTAATGAGTTAATGAAAGACTTCTGAGTGAAATTGAAACAGGAAAAAGTTTGCTAACAAGCAGCTGTCAGAGAAAGTGAACAGAGAACTAGAGATTCAAAACAGCAAATTCAACGTGTAGGAAAATATTAAATCCTTCAAATTCAGTACAAAAATAATAGCAGGGAGGCAATTATTTATTCTCAGTTCTCCTTAGTGTAATGGGAAAACAAGCCAAAACTTTAAAAGATTTTAAAAATTTAATCCAGAAATAATGATAAGCACCAAGAGAGTCCGCTTCTTCTTACTTTAGAAAGCCTCTCTTAGGGTGCAAAACTTAAAAAGAAAAATAAATTGGGTGGTTTAGAAATGGGGTGGCTGGACTTAATGTCCCTTTAAGGGGTGCAGTGCGGCTCGGAAATGGTGACACCCCAGCCTCCCAGTGAAGTCTTACCCATCGATCGCGCATACTGTCCATGATCTCCTGGCTGCAACTCATCATCCGGAGGATGAATGGGTCGATTCCAAGCATTTTCCTTGATCCGGAAAAAAGCTTTGGGCTACAGGAGAAAACAGCTTGAGCCCGAAAAAAACTGCCACGATGCCAGTTCTGCTCATGGAGCTTGCGGGCACAGCTGCTCAGTCCACCATATTCCCACCAGAAGTCCCAGAACTTGGCAGTTTCAAAAGTCTGTACACAGAGCATTCTAAAACCTTTGGGTTCCTTCAGCCTCTAGAGGAGAACATACGACTACCAGCATTTAATGCAGTACAAGCTGTATTTGGCAAAGGAAATAGTAAACTTTTCTATCTTTTGTATTTGAAAAAAGGTCTTTAGATCTTGACTGTAGCACTTGATTACTGCAGTATCATCAGCCATTTTTCTTCTTCATTTTTTCCTATGCTTGTTTTTTACAATATCTTGCTTTATGAGGAGAGCTAAAGCTCTTGAATATTTGCCCAAAACATTCTGTATACTGGCTATTCCCAATAAAGATATTGCCAGATTGTGGATTTTGAAATCAAAGTTCAATAGTCTGTTCTCAGATATGGTCAAGTCCTTATACAGAGTATGTTCTAATATCAATGGGCAGAAAATAAATGTCATGCTGTTGTAAGCATATTTTTCAAAATAGTTTGATTTTAATATACATGGTCAAAGTCTTAAGATGGTATAGAAGAAGCTACTTTTAATAAAATAATTACAGTACCACCTCTGACTATTTGCATTTTATTTGTACTGATGTCACTGTTTATCATTCTTCCCAAATACAGGTGCAAATATATTCCTATCTCAGTATCATATTTTATGCATCTAATTAAACAGATGTAACCTGTGAAAGTGTATGTTATAATAAATATGTTAGCCTTAAAGGTTCCACAAAACTCTGAAGGTGTTTCCAATGCCTGACTCCAAAACTACTATTCAAATAGCACCTTATAACTATTCCATTGCTTTCTCCTTATTTTATTGACAAAAAACTAAAAGAGATAAAAAGTGATGGAAAAAGTATTACAAATAGCAAACCAAGTCATCCTGACATTGGGTAATGAATAACAAAGAGTGATGGTTTTAAAATGGATTACACTCTGTTAAATACAGGGATTACTCCCAAAAGATAGCACTGCTATCCCCCTTTCGCTGTCCAATTCCCCTCCTTTGAACTTTTAAAAAAGTATCTAAAAACGCAGAATATATTCTTACCACTCAAATTATTTTTAAAGGTATATAGTGTTTTTTTTTTAGAAAAGTGTCATTCATTCACTACCATAAAACAAGCAGGAGAAGATTCTCCAGTGTTCCTGAACCATGTCTGTAGTAGGGTGGTAAAACAATGTCCAAGAGGTTCATGATCATCTCCCCTGCAGATAGACCAGATACTTGTTGGAAATTCAGCAAATCAACATGCCTCATTTGCATGTAGATGAGTTCATCCCAGGATGCAATTATCCGTGTCTTTGAGGAAGTTGTTTTGTTGCCACTCCCACTTCCTCCTCCTCCCTTCGTAGTCAGCACTCTCTGCTGCTTCCACCAGAGAAGAAGGACCATGCAGCTGCTGGTCCTTCCATGGGGAGGCCATGTGCTAGGCCTCAACTCTCCATCTTAGGCCATGGATGGGCCTAGGAGATTTTTCCCCCTTTTCTCCACACAGTCCTGGCAGCAACATAGGGCCAGGGGTCTAGGGAACCAAAGAAGAATCATTTCTCAACAAAATGGATGTAACTAGACCAATAAACGTAAGAACTCTTATTTTTTGAACTTACTATGTCTAAGTGTGTGTTTCCTTATGCTTGTACTACGTTAAGCTCTGCTCCATTCACTGGTTCTAACAGGCCACTGAATGATCTTCAATACTAACCTCTCTCTCCCTCTGTGTTTCTGCCACATGGCCTTGGAGAAGAAGATATAACCAGCATGGAAATCAAGTTGGAATGCTTGGCCAAATCCTCCCACCTCCCTAAAAAGCAGTATTTTCTATCTTTTTTTTCTTTAAAAGTGTGGAAAATCAAGCAAGTAATCACATATGGTCACAAAGGTTTATATGAAATAAAAATAATATTAGACATCAGATTTAGCAAGATGAAAGAGATGTATTGCTGATGTGAAAAGAGCTTCTTGATTTAGTAACCATTGTTATAGCAAAAACAATAATTACACACTGGGTCCATGAAATGGAGTTGTGGTGACCATAACAATCTGCCAAAATCTACCTGTGTCCTTTAATGTGCTTGTCTCTCTAAGGCAAACTGTGTGTCAGGACACGTTAGTGTGTTGGCTGCAGTGTCTGGGTGTGTCACGGCTGCTGCTGCCTCTGAGCCCTGCCAGGATTCCGTGCAGGTCCTATTGTGCCTTGCTGCCTCCAAACCTGTTGTGATTCCACGCAGGTCCTAGTGCCTGCCTTGTGCCCTGGTGTAAGAGTGTGTCGCAAAATGATGCCCTGCTGTAAGAGTGTGTCGCGAAATGATGCATGTCTAAAAAGTGTGTCACCAACATGAAAAGTTTGGAAAGCTCTGCTCTAAGGGGACATTTTCATATAAAGTACTGAAAGCATCCTGTGCAGTAATTGCCCATGTGAATGAAAATTGTTCATGTGGGATAGAAAGCAATCCTGGAATCAAATGTACATTTTTAATTGAAATTCTAGATATCTTAGGCTTCACCTTCTAGATGTAGAAAACATAAATATTAGTGGGCGCATACTGTATGTATTGAACAGAAGACTGCTTCTCACTTCGGACACTTCAGAGGGAATGGCTGCTAGCACTGGAAGTATGCAGGGCTGCCTAGTATCGCTTTGTCTGCTGCAGCAAATGTTGCTTGGATGGCCAATGTTCACGAACGTACTGAGATGACAATCAGTTTCATCAATACCTTAAATTACCAGACCAATCCGCCACCGCCTTCCCTCCCTTTACACTCCAAGGTACTCCTTTAAATCTCGTCTCCGTTGTCATGGCGTTGGGAGTCCTGGACGCCATCCAGGACGCCCCCGCCCAGAAGCAGCCGCCTGCCGTTTTCGCGTTAACCTTTCTTCCGAGGGCTGCTTGTGTCCCAGTCGCCACTCGCCCCTCAGATGACCCCTCCCTCCCGCCTGAGAGAGCCTCTAAGTGGCCAGGCGGCTTGGAGGGAGGGAGGCTCAGTCCCGCCTGCTGGGAGGTGGAGATGGGGATTGCCCCATGTCATGATCTATGCAGCTTAGACAGTGCTAGCGATCAGAAGGCGTCCGGGGGCTTCTGGGAGCGGCTTTCGGCACGGGAGGTGGAAGGAAAGAGATTCCACCACTGCCTGATCTTCCCGTCTCTCCCCGGGGACTTTTGCTGTTGCTGCGCGCGATACGGAGAAGAACACTTAAAGAGCTCAATGTCAGCAACGGTCCATGTGCACAGCTGATGCTAAGAGGCCAATTCTGAAGTCAGTGGACGGGGACAGGGGACGAAAAGAAGTGCTGAGAAGTTGAAAGAGCCCTGAGCTGCGGAAACCTTAATTTTGCCCGAAGCCAGAGGCGATTGCGAAACCTCGCAGCAGGTGCAGCAGCTGAGAGACCTTCCCTCCTCGCGCCGCTGCCACCGCAGCGGACTTGAAAGAAAAGATAACGAGGGCGCGCGCTGAGAACATCCATTTCATTTGAAGAGGTCGAGAAAATCCCAATATCGCCGCGGGAACAGAAGAAAAAGAATTCTAGCTGCAGAAAAAGACCCAACGATTGGGAAGCAGATTTTGATCCCAGGTAACCGCAGAGAATGTAGGCTCTGGAGAGGAAGCAGAAATACCTTTTGCTCTGAGGGGGTGGAGGCAAGTGTGAGTCTGTCTGCGCGAGTGTGTGTTTGTGTGAGAAAGAGAGGAGGGGAATGCCGAAGGTGAAATTGGCGCTGAAACAGGTGCGGGCGGGGGTGGGGCAAGTGAGAAAGTTGGAGGGTGCGCGCGTCTGTGCGAGGGGTGCAAAAAGGAGGGGAGTGGGCTGGGTTTGCGTGCGCGCCGAGGCGAGGAGGGTCGAACAGAGAAGGCAGTTCGCCAGAAACTAGACTTTGTGGGTGCGTGAACTCCGCGGGCGTTGGTGTGGATTGGCTGAAAGGTGTGGGAGTGCTAAATGGGGATGTATGGTGGGGAGGGGAGCGAAGGACGCCGGAGGTTCGGGTCTCACTGGTAGGGAGTGTTATGGAGGGCGCGTGTCCTCTTCACGAGCCGGGTTGCGCGAGCGCGTCTGCTCTCCCGTTTCCTAAATCGTAGCTGGCAAGTAACTTGGCTCGGACGGCTCGCTCGCCGCAGCGTTTTCCCCCGGCCTCGGGCATGGGGGTAGAGCCGGGAGGGCTCTGAGCTGAGCCATTGGGTGGCCCCTTCGTCCTCTTTCCCGGAGCTGCGTCCCAGTCACCTGCCTTGCCGAGCCCAAGCGGCCGTCCTTTCACGGCCGGGCCCTGCGCCCTGCGCCCTGTAGGGGGCAGTCTCGTTCTCTTCGCGGAAGGAGGCGGCAGCCGAGCGCGGAGGGGGCTGAGGGCCGAGGCCTCGAGGGGTGGAGGCTTCCTCGTCAGGGAAGCTGGTGGTGAGTGCGAAGGCAGGGGCTGGAGGGTGGGGAAAAACCTGTGCTGGGCTTGTGTGCCGAGGCGAAATTAGGTTCTTCAGGAGCAGAAAGAATGGATGAGGATGCCGGAGGGCAAGGTTATTCAGGGTAAACAGTATAGTAGCACACCGCCCCGTCCCTGGTCGAAGTGGAGCTTCAGGAAAAGGGTACAGTATTGCCTTGGCGTTAAACAGCAAGTTGTTTTTACATAAGGAAGAAATGAAGCCCCATATAAGAACTTCAGGGAAGCAGGATCGGAAAATAGGCGATTTCTGATAGGTCTGATCATGCTAAACGGAGGTCGCTAGAGGGAGGGGGAAAAAACTGAGAAAGCTGTCTGGCCGCCTGAGCCTGGGGCAGGTAGAGAGCTGAAAGAAAAATAGTTTTAAGCGGGGAAAAGCAAAAGTTTGTTTTTTAAAGCGGGTCAAGGCTTAAAACTGAACATCTTGCCTTGTGAAATTACAGGCCTTGAATAATCATTGAAAGGTATTGTGTTTTTCCCCAGGCAGAGTAGAAAGTGAGCAGGATATAAAATATATTAATGCCAGAAGATTAAGTATCTATAATTAAGGTGAACTATTTGGGCTGTAGAAGGGGGTGCTTGGTAATGGAAGAATTGGTTCTGGGGCCTGGACAAAATGATAATGGAAGGGTATATATTTGTATACATGCTGAAAGGGATGAGGGAGTAGCAAGGCCCTGTGACTTTAGGACAGAGCTTTCCAAACTTTTCATGTTGGTGACACACTCTTACAGCAGGGCATCATTTCGCGACACACTCTTACAGCAGGGCACAAGGCAGGCACTAGGACCTGCGCGGAATCACAGCAGGTTTGGAGGCAGCAAGGCAGAAGGCAGGCACTAGGACCCGCGCAGAATCCTGGCAGGGCTCGGAGGCAGCAGCAGCCGCGACACACCCAGACACTGCAGCCGACACACTAATGTGTCCCGACACACAGTTTGGAAAGCTCTGCTTTAGGAGGAATGAAATGTCAGGTGCAGTTTGACTTTGCTGATATTCTTCTGCTGTACCACTGCAGTAATCACCTCCTCACCATCCGTTTCTTTTCTTTTCTTTTCTTTTCTTTTCTTTTCTTTTCTTTTCTTTTCTTTTCTTTTCTTTTCTTTTCTTTTCTTTTCTTTTCTTTTCTTTTCTTTTCCCGCCTTTATTATTTTTATAAATAACTCAAGGCGGCAAACATACCTTCCTCCTCCTATTTTCCCCATAACAGCAACCCTGTTAGGTGAGTTGGGCTGAGAGAGAGTGACTGGTCCAAGGTCACCCAGCCGGCTTTCATGCCTAAGGCGGGACTAGAACTCTCAGTCTCCTGGTTTCTAGTCCAGCACCTTAACCCAGAGCTTTCCAAACTGTGTCGCGACACAAAAGTGTGTCGCCACACACAGTCTGGTGTGTCGCCACACAACCCGGAAGCGCTGATCATCATCAGCGCTTCCGGGTTTTCCCGCGGCGACATACCAACGGCGGTGCGCAAAAATCCGAAAGCGGCAGCAGCGCTTCCGGGTTTTTGTGCGCTGCCGCAACGGCGGCACTTCCGGGTTTTCCCGCGGCGACACACCAACGGCGGTTGGTGTGTCGCCGCTGGAAAACTTTGGAAAGCCCTGCCTTAACCACTAGACCAAACTGGCTTCATAATAAATTGTGAGACTGAGATAAGCAAATGGTATCAGTGTCTTTAGTATCTTGCCTTTTTATCACTATTGTGAAAATAATATTGTAGAGAGATATTAGTGACAGTTACGATTCTAACATTAAAAGTGAAGTACCAAAATCTACTATATGCTGATTGCTAAATAATTTCTTGGTTATAAAATAAATCAAATAGCAAAACAGACATAAATTAATTATATGTACATAGTTATATGACAGCCTGTTTAAGCAACCATTTACACACATTAAAATATTTTTTTGCCACAGAGTTGTACTTTCATATAGTACCAACTCAAATTCAAACAAATCGAATTAAAGAGGGTGGAACGATCAATAGGCACATTTGGAATACTGAGAACGTGATATGGAGATTCTCATAAAGGGCAGCCATGAGGAAAGTTAACAATTCACAAAATGAATCTTCCTCCCTGCTTTGTCTTCTGGGCCTAGGAAGATTAAGACCATTTCACAAGCTCAACAGCAGCATGGTGATCTTAACGATCCTCCTTTAGATGATAAAAGGACTTAAAATAACATCTCAATATAACCATGACCTAGCCCCAGGGGTAAGGTCACACAGCTACCTAGAAACATATTTAGGATTCCCTTACTAACTTTGCTCAGACTGAAGAAGCTCCTTGGATAAGGAGCGAAACGTTTCCACTGAGAAAATAGAAATCCAGTTGACATGATTCAAGCTACAGACAATTCCACCTGGATGACTGAGAACCTTCATAGACACAAAATGATAATTTACCAGAGAGAAAACGAATGTTGTTAATTCCACCCTCCTCTTATATCCCCCTTGGATTCTCCTCAGTGCCCCAGTTTACCTTTGTATGTTCCAGGCACTGTTCCAAAATAGGACAGGGTTGCAGTTACATTATTGTTTTCTATGAATGTCTGGTTCTTGTAAATAAAGATGTTAGAAGCTGTAATTGGCTTTGCCCCCTTTTTAAGTAAAAGGATATTATAATCTTAAAATCACGTAAGGAAGGGTCCTTGGCAGACATGAAGAAGGTAGGTGTCCTTTGGCACTTTTGCCTTACGTCATCACATTGCTCACTTCACTTGAAACATGCACACCAACTTCTGTTTAGCAACAATACCTAGAAATTAATAGATCATCACTTGAAAGTTAATGCATAAATCCATACTAATGTTCAACTGGCAATACTAGTCATAGTGGCATAACTTTTTTTGTATATGTTCTGTTTATTTCCAAGGGACAAAGGTATAGTTTTCCTTACTCTCCACTTTAATAAATATCAAATGGTTTAGGCTAAGGAAAAACTGAATACTCCACTTAATACATAAAATAACTTTGTTCATAATGCTGAAATACTAAACCTTCTTATACTGCATGGCTGACTGCAGCAAGAAAGTATGGAGAAGGAGAGGGATGGGATAAAGCCCCCCATACTAAATAGGCTTGGGGCTAGGTGTGGATTGGGGAAGGAACACAACTGCACTATCCTGGTCTTGTTGGGCTTGGAGAGATACAATGGGAAGCCGTGAGTAGGCCTTACCAGGGGAAGAAATGGCTGCCCCTATCTGGGACCCTGTGGCTGGATCTTTGGGCACCTGGCCTCAAGCTGGTGCTGGTTAATGCCAGGTCTATCTGTAATTTGATTGCATCCATCCATGATTTGGTAGTGAATGAATGGGTGATTTGGACTGTATCACTGAGACCTGGTTGAGGGAAGGCAGTGATGTCTTCTCAGGAATCTGCCCAGCCAGATTTCAGGTCCTTTACCAACTTCAATGCCGGGGCTGGGATAGTATTGATGTACTGTGATGCCTTAACTGCAACAAGGATTTCTGTTCTAAATGTGGCTGGATATGAGTGTCTATGTACTCGGTTAGGTCGTAAGGATGAGGTAGGGGTCCTTTTGGTGTACCAGTTGCCTTGCTGCTCCTTAGAATCTCTTCCTGAGTAACTAGACCTGGTTGCCAGATTGGAGATGGAGACCCACTCCCCCATCTGTTGGCACTGGGGAACCTCAATCTCCAGGTGGATGGGGCTGAATCTTAAAGAACTCAGGATTTCATGGCCTCCATGACAACCATGAGCCTGTCCTAGGTTATCTTGGCTCTGATGCATGTATGCATCACATGTTAAACTTTGTTTTCACATCTGAGCAATTGTGTGATTTGGATATGGAAGTTATTACAATATTATCTGCCCTTTATCATAGTCAGATCACTTCCTGATCGAGTTGCAGTTTGCTACCACCTGTTTCTTCTGCAGGGCCTGACACCTTTAGATGGCTGCTTCCTGCTGATTAATCCCAGGTGGCTCCTTGGTTTTCTGAGAACTTCCAGGAGATAAAGTGGCAGAAGCGATGTCTGGTGCATAACTGGAAAACAAGTTAGACTAAATTTGACTGAGCATGGATGTATGTCCAAGTTTGGACATACTCTGTGGCCACGTTTGGGCTTACTCTATGGCATACTTATTTCTCCTCTCTTAATGCTTTGGCTGATTGTCATCTGGTAGCCTTTTTTGGGTGGCTAACTCCCTTTTGGAAAGAGGCCACCCTGCTGATTTACCATCTGGCCTCTGTGACTAGTTTGCTCAATGTTTTGCTGGTAAAGTTACTCAGACTTGCTTTAATTTGGATTCTACTTGGATGAGGTCTTTTGTGGCATTTTGCCAGGTTATCTGCACTTCCTTTTGGTCTGTTACCTCTGAGAAAGTGGATAGGGTGCTCTCTAGGATGCCCTTGTCCACCTGCAGGTTGGATCCTTGCCCCTCCTGGCTTCTTCAGACAGCTGGGGGTGGTGGATTGGCAGGTGGTTCCCTGGATCTTCAAGTCAGTGGTGATTTGGTGTAGAGATTGGTCTGGCTGCTCTCATGTGGGGTGCCATCAGGATCTGTCCCACACTCCCCCCCGTTATTGAACATTCACATGAAGCCACTATGAGTGGTCATCTGGCAGTATGAGGTTTGGTATCGTCACATACTAATGATACCCAATTGTATGTTGCAACCCTGGACCATTCTGGAGATGCTGTTCAAGTTTTATTCCAATGTCTGGAGGCTGTGAGGATCTGGATGGGAGAGAACAGGCTTAAATTGAACGCTAGCAAGATGGAGCTATTGTTTGTACATGAAGTTCCTTTACGCTCCCTATTTTGCCTTGGATGGGGTTGCACTGCCATAGAAGGAGTAGGTCTGTGATGTGGGGATGTTTTTGGACTCCAGGCTTGCATTGGAATAAGCAGAAACTTACTGTGGAAAAGCAGGCTGCTTAGAAAAATTGCAGGCACCTGTGCTGCCTTCTTCCCCTCTTATTTGAGCCTTCTCCCTAGTCAGCATGGCAGAGTTGCCAATAAAACTGCAACCTTGAAACTGTTGTGGGAGGATACAGGAGGAGACATGTGTTTTGGAGCTCTGCAGCCACCAGCAAACCGTCAAGAACAAAAGAAGGTGTTTTTCCTTCAAAGAGAGTGAATGGTCCAGAGGAAAAGAAGTATAGAGGCACAGCAAGGAGAAGTGCAAGTATAAAAGCACAACGTGGAAAGTTGCAAGTATTCTACATGCTGGCCAGTAATAGAGAAGAAAAGTGCAGAAGAAATTCCAGAGAGAGGAATTAAGGCAGAACAGTGTTTGTATGAAAAAAACATTGTTATATAATAGTCTTACTATAGAAGGCATAGTAATAGTAATTGAATAGCAATAGAGTATAGTAATTGTAATTGTTATAGTAATAGTAATTAGTGTGGCTCAGCAGGTAAGACACCAGGCTTGTCGATCGGAAGATCGCAACTTCGGAGGTTCGAATCCCTAGTCCCGCGTGACGGAGTGAGTTCCCACACTAGCCCCAGCTCTTGCCAACCTAGCAATTCGAAAGCATGCAAATGCAAGTAGATAAATAGGTACCACTTTGGTGGGTAGGTAACAGCGTTCCGCGTGCGTCATGCAGGCCACATGACCATGGAAGCGTCTTCGGACAACGCTGGCTCTTCGGCTAACAAACGGAGATGAGCACCGGCCCCTAGAGTCAGACACGACTGCACAAATGTGCGGGGGGAACCTTAACCTTTACCTTTACAGAAATAATAGCAATAGGATAGTATATAGAACTGAGGCAATAGAAAACACTCACATATAGACTTGTTTCATATTTTACTTTTGTATCTTTTTTTTTAAATAAAACATCTCCCCAACTCTTATAGGGAGATATAAAAATCCACCTGTCCAGGGTCCAGTGCTTTTTTGGCTCTTTTCAGTCTGAGTCAATCTAATTGGGTACAGTTAAAAAAAAAGAACCCGTGACACTTATCTTCAAAGCTTGCTGAAAATTATTTCTATCCTTAAGTTCCATTATTCTTAAATAGCACTCCTGAGTAAAGTCTAGCAGTTCTTGTATGCATAACAAAACTGAACAAAAATTGAACTGAACTATGTAATAAATGTGGGGAGGATAAGGTATGGAGATGGGAAGATGGTTTGAATTTGGTTGCTTCTGAAGTCTCTGTGCAGTTACACATACAGTAGGAGTTGGGTAAAACTTGATCAGATACAAGGAATCTGAAAACAACGTAAGTACAGATGGTGATGATAGGAAAAGATTCAAACAATGTTTATCTCAGTCTTTTACCAAAACTGTGATATATTCAGAAGCAGAGGTGTAAGAATGTTTATTAATCGGAAATATGTATAATCTATATAAGAAATAACTAATTATTTTATTTTTAAAAATTCTTTACATTTAACTCTAGTTTAATAGATGTTTAATCTTTTTTCAAAATTTTCAAAAAAATTGCCTTCAAAATTTGCCTGAATTGTTATTTTAGGGAAAATTCAATAGCAACTTAAAACTTTGCAATGGAATTTCACCAACTCCCAAACACTGCAATTTTTTAAAAAGCCCTCCAGATAGTTTGCCTGATCAAAACTTGCAAATTAATATCAGATTCCATTTTAACTACCTGAGGTTACAAAATATTTCTAGGGTTTCTCATGCTTTACTGTAGTAAACATTTTGAGGATTTGCAAGAAATTTGGGCAGCCTTGGGGAATTTGTGTAACTGGACTTTGTTGACTTTATTAAAATGTTCTTAAGTGTGAGTGTGTGTGTCTGTGCTTCAAAAAAAGAGCAGATGGTATTCTTTATTACCATGTCTGGATTATTTGTTCAGAATCCTATTAATTGTAGGATAAGTATGATCCTATAAGACTTCACTTGCTGTTTTCCAATTAGTTAATAAAATTGGAAATAAAACTACTGAAAACTGATTTTTCATATAGTTTGATATTGCAGGTACTGGATTTAATACTCATGACATCATTGATGAGGCCCAATTCCATACCCCATGTTAGTATTTCAAAAATATTTTTCCTTTAAAAGTACTGTATTTTTCCCTATATTTTAATATAATGTTTAATAGCTATAATTAGCTATAACCCTTAATAGGCATCAGTGGCAAACTTGAACAAACTATTTTCTAGCTCACATTAGTGCTCTAGCGATTCCTTGACATTTCGTATTTAAATGTTGATTCAATTTGGATCCAGTGCTTCTAGTTTTGGTGGACTTTGGGGGACAGTGTGAGATATGGTACAAGACGCTGTTGATGGAGTGGGTACACTGGTAGAAATTATCCTACTCTTTACATGAATGGAAGAACTGCCTTTGATCCAGAACATGTTTTTTCCAGAGTGACACCTCCCTAATCTCACTTAATTTCTCTTTCACTCTGTTGAGTAGCCTTTTTTCCTTAGCAATCAAAACCAATCTCACTTTTTTCACAATGTGGGTTGTGAATCCCTGTGGGATTCACCATCAGGGTTACTACCATTGTGCCACCACCAGCAAAAGTCTGATCTCATCCTTAAGTTTATAAACCAAGAGGGATAGGAAGTAGTACAACTATAGAAAGGCAAAACCAAACAGTTAAACAAAATGTGGCCATACCTGCATTCTGCACACATCTCTTGTATAATTGCAATACTGCCAAAGTTATGTGCCTAGTTGCTGTGCAGCTGTGATGTTGCACCCTGTTTAAGCTAACTCAGCAGATACAAACTTTTCCATATCTTTAAAGCTGTGCTCATGCAAGCTTATGCCTTTTAATGAAATTCGTTAGTTGGAAAAGGTACTACCAGACTCCTTCTGATTCTCTGGCTATCATAGACTAACACAGCTGTCCTCCTATAATGTCTACAAAACAATAGGTTTCTTTATCAGCATTTGTTTTGGTAAGAAACAGCGTAATTGCTTATACTGTTTATGATCACCCTGTTGTTGTCTCTGCCTTTATGGAGTATTGCAATGGTTAAACATTTTGCAAAATCTTTTTGGCCAGAGACAGCAGTAGGGCAAATAAATATCTGTTTCTGTATCAGTGAGACACAGCTTGCTGATTTGAGTGGAGTACAAGAGTGATTTTGAACAAGGTTACAGTTTCAGTGTTTGGCGGCTCCAGTTAAAAAGATCTCATGTATCAGGACTAGAAAGACCTCTGCTGGAGACCTTGGATAATGACCGCTAACCAAATACACATGATATGCTACAGCATGCTACATCCCTCTAAAGCAGTGCTTCCCAAAGTGCCACCATTGGTGACACACCAACAGTGGCAGCGGCGGCGTGGGGGCGGGGGCGTGCATGGCGGTGGTGCGGGGGAGCGCGCGGGGGTGAGGGTGTGCACAGTGGCGGTGGCGGGGGCGTGCACGGCGGCAGTGCGGGGGGCGCGCGGGGGTGAGGGCGTGTACGGCGGCGGCCTCTGTTAAAACGCGGAAGCGCTGATGGCGTGCCACTGCCGCCGCCGCTGTGCACGCCCCTGCTGCCGCTTCCGTGTTGTGTGGCGACACACCAGACTGTGTGTTGCGACACACTAAAGTGTCGCGACACACAGTTTGGAAAGCTGTGCTCTAAAGGCATATTTAGCTAAGGTTTTGTAACAGCAAGATACCCATAGATTTCCTCTGAATGGGAATTCAGAGACATTCCATCTGCTATTTATCTCCAAGAAATACTGTAAATATATAATGATTAGTAGCTACTGAAAGCCCTATTCCTCATACAGTTGTTTAACCTGATTTTAATTCAAAGCCATTGTAATAGGCAATTGCTCCAACATGCTCTGATTTCCATAGTATATGAAGTATATATTTTTGTCCACATGAAGCATTTTTCAGATTGATTTGGTTACTTGAGAACCTAGCAATATGAGAGAGGTATCTACTTACCACACCATACCTCTACTTTAAAAAAAAGCCTAAGTATTTCAAATAAAAATTTGGAAGGAAGTTTTTCCAACTTTTTTTTATCAATTCGGCTACAGTTTTCTCTAGATTCACTAGCTTTACAACTTTTTCTGAAGTTTGCACTCAGTTTTCCAAAGTGGTCACAGCTTGTTAGTAATTAAGGAAATGAATGTATGAATGACTTTAGTACAAGTCACAGACCCACCAAAAATATAAAGCACTTAGACCAGGTTGTTAGGTGAGCCCTGTTGTTTGGTTTGTGTATATTGTTTGTTCACTATCAATTGCAAAAGGGAAGAATCTATTTGAACCTCTGACACATGATATACTGATTGTTGTTGTAATTTTTTAAAAATATATATTTTTGGGTTGTTTTCCTGTTTTCCAGTTTTAATTCACTGCCTGTGGCAGATGCCCATTTTTGATATGGTCAATTGACTAATCAATAAAGTTATACTACTTAATTCACTGCCAGTCACCCAGAGTCGCAATAGCAGGATGGGCAGCCATATACATTGTTTAAATAAATAAATAAAAGATACTTAGGAGATGTTCAATCAACTTTATTTCTGTCAAAGATCAGAACAAGGGAGGATGAATTGTGATTCTGGTGCTAGGGGTCACAACTCATCCTCCCAGCTTTGCTTTGCATTAATTAATCAAGCATTAATTACCCTATATGCAAAGGGATCGATTTGCTGATTATGCCAGTTCCCTCACTCCCTGCCCCTGGGATTCCCCATGGCAGATAACATTATGTTTTGGTATTAATACCAGTAGTCTGTCATAAAAAGGTTCAGTTGGAACTTACTGTCAAACAATTAAAATATTTCTAGCACATTGTTCATCCATGAAAAGTCATAGGAAATGTCAGAAAAAGAAGTGTTCTGCTAATTATGATTTTTCTTCTGTATACTGCTCTTGTATCTTCTTTGCAACATGTTCTACTGTAAGTGCCATTTGCATGAACTGTACAGGTCCTTTACTGTAATGGTTACTTCTCAGACTGATAAAGTTTCAGAAGACAGTTTTGTAAACTGTAACCTCCTGTGTTATCAATGAAGAAATCTCACTTTGCAGGTTTACAGAAAAGCTGTTAGTAGGAAGATAAAAAGACTGTGCCCTAAAGTACTTTGGAATATATTGATTTTTAAGTGGGGAAGAATTTAGTTACTGGAGTTCTTGTTACCCCATCCCTTTCTTGTCAACAAATCTTGCTGAAGATTCTTTGTGAGAATCATGCTTGGAAAACTTAATTTTAGTTCAGTCGGATACCAAAGTACCTGATAATGTCTTAATAGTTCTTCAGAATAGTATAGCTTTTTCTCTTTTCTCAATCTGCATCTATTTAAATTTTCTTTGCTTTGCTTTTATATGATGCATGCATTACAGAATGAGACAAATTTAGTCATGAGCTAAAATTAGAGACATAATGAATTATGCATTTCTTTAATGTTTCTAGAATGTAGGTCAGCCTTTCTCAACCTTTTGACCCTGGAGGAACCCTTGAAATATGTTTCAGGCCTCGGGGAACCCCTGCACATTCAGGCTCAAATATAGGCCAGAAGTTACAAAATTATTATATTTGTTTCATGTGTAGGCCTGTATATAAGGATTAACAGTGTTCTTAAACTAAAAATAAAGAAATTTGAAATAATTTTTAAATAAATTGTGATCTCCCAGGGAACCCTAGTGATCTCTCGTGGAACCCTAGGGTTCCACGGAACCCTGGTTGAGTAACCCTGATCTAGATACTTGGCTCTCAATCTGGAATGACTGCAGTAAAGGTCATAAAAAGCTAACCCTACTTTTATGGCAGAAATCCATGTTTTTGGTTATTCTAACAAAAATACAATAATTGACAAAATGTTATTAGTTTTTCCACTCTTTGTATTGCATGGAATCTTACTGAAATACCATTGTTTTCTTTCCTATAAAATACTAATTAAGGCCTGGATAGACTTGAAAATGGCTTCAATCCTCCTAATGCCTTCAGCTACTTATGCATTATGAGAAATGTGTTATATAACAATTTGAACTAGCAATACAGTACAGAGAAACTCATTTTCTTTTAATATTTTGGGCCTTCTGTCCTCCTCCCCTCCAGAGGGAGACAAAGCCTGTCTGGTTTTATGGGCATCTTTTCTCCTTTTAATATGACATCTTGATGTTCTCTTCTAGATAGAGGTCTCTAATGTTTAAGGCCTTCGAATAGGCCTTGATCTCTGCAGTAACAATATCTTTGCTTATATCTTTGTTCTACTGAAATTCTCAGCACACAAGACGATTGGGTTTCAATTTCTTTCATATTTTTGCTTGAGTGATTGCTGACAGTCTCTAAATTAGATGATTCCACTGCCTGCTTCTTCCCTCTACCAATTATTCCCTTGGAGGGATTTCATATTAGGAAGTGCTTCCATTGTCAGTGCTGCGTTGTTTGTAGCACACTGCAGGCCTCAGCAGGTAAAATATGCTTACGCTCATATGTTTGTGTCTTTTTCCTTCTGATACAGTAATGTATGCTTTGCTATTAACAAATGATAGATAGTAGTGAACTAAATACTGTCAGTTTATTTAGAAGAGATGGATGAGGTCTAACTTTGCATTTATAAATAAGGTAGGTGAAACTGATGTTACTGTAAAATGGCAGTGTAACCCTGTATTGGATGGTGACGATTGTGATTAAGAGGAAGGCTTGAGAGTGGCTGGCTGTGTAGGTTTTTTGAAATCATATGTGAAATACTGTCATGTTGAGTTCTGATATCACACAATCATAGAGTTGGAAGAGCCCAGTCAGTCTATCAAGTCCAGGCCAGTGCAGGATTTATTTCTTAAAAATCTATTTTACAAAAACAGCTATTTTAAAAATACCAAAAAATCCCCAGCATTTCAGAAACAGGGTAATGGATATATTGTGGAATAAGTTGTAATAGTCAACAGCCTATTTCATGAAGGTGGTAGATAGGACTATGTAATCTTGCTGTACAACACTTTTTCTCTTCTTTGGAAAAATATGTAAAGATTTTTCTGTTGGATATAATATTTGTTGATAGCATTCAACAAGTGATCTCATGAAGCAGCTTTTCCTAGTTCTAACTTATTCTGGTTTTATGCAATTGATTGTTGCACTAAGCTATGTTTGCTTAACTATCATTTATTGAATAAACTAGAGTTGGTTGGGTTCATACATCATACTAAGCCAAAATCATATTTTAACTTAATGTGATATGGGAACCAGGACATTATTTATTCTATATTTTTATACTATACTGTTCCTAATAGTTAAAATATATTGCTTGTGTTTTTTTTCCTCATAAGGCGTGGCTAGCAATATTAGCTCTGCATAGACTGATATAGGTCTGTATCGTGTGAAAAGGCATTCTTAATTTATACTATCATATAACTTAATTTAGAAATGATTCTGAGCATTTTTAATTATATAATTTCCTTTTTTTATAAGAATTTTATTAAGTTCCAAGCAAAGATAAAAGCTACAGAAAAACAAAAAAACTACAAAAAAGAGAAAAAACTAAGAAAATGTAGAAACACAAGAGAAAATTCACCTCTTTTTGTAATTTTGGAAAAAAAATTCTTTTAATTATATAATTTCCACAGAACGTGAATATTAAAAATCCATGGGTTTGCCTCTCCATGTTGAAAATTATTTTCTGTCTCTTTCATACACAACATGCACACACACACAGACATTTTTGTTGTGCCAGAATCTTAGCTATTATTTGGTAGGCCTATGCAATGCATTAAAAAAAGGTGCTTCCTAGTACAGGAGAATGACTATTTTCAAATAGTTAAAGTAGATTTAGTCTTTGCAAGTCTCACATTGCTGCTGTGGATTCAGCTCCTGTCTTTGCATATGTCCATTTCTATTTCTTCCCAGCAAAGTGGCAGTGTGCAGACATTAAGACATGAAATACTATGTATGGAGGACTTAAATTACCCCCCTAAGATTTCTTGGAAAACAAACTTTGCTAAGCATGTTTCTTCTAGGAAGTTCCTAAATTGTGTTGCTCCCAAGTTTCTGTTTTAGAGATTGGAAGAAGGCATAAATACTGTCCTCGACTTGATGTTAACTTTTAGAGAAGACTTAATCAAGAATCAAAATCAGACATAAAAATCAGCTATTTATTCCTTTTCTTAGAATCCTAGAGGTGGCGCGGTGGCGTAACGGTTAAGACTACCGACTGTCGAACGAAAGGATGGCAGGTCGGCAGTTTGAGACCCGGAAGCACTGTGTAACGGGGTGAGCTCCCATTCTCGCCCAGCTCCTGCCAACCTAGCAGTTCGAAAGCACATAAAAATGCAAGTAGATAAATAGGTACCACTGCGGTGGGAAGGTAACAGCGTTCTGTGCACCTCGGCGTTTAGTCATGCTGGCTACATGACCACGGAAACGTCTATGGACAACGCTGGCTCCCTCGGCCAAGAATCGGAGATGAGCGCCGCCCCCAAGAGCTGGATATGACTGGAAGGGGAAACCTTACCTTACCTTACCATAGAATCCTAGATTATCTCTAGTATATATAACAGTAACTAAATCATTCTGTTTACATTTTTGTCTTAAGACTGAATCTGAAACACAATTGTCAGCAAAATAACTCATCTTTTTAGGAGTTTTGTTCTATTCCCCATCCCTAAATAGAGAGATCTGAAGAACTTTTCCTGATAAAACATTTTGATTGGCCTGAAATTAGTAAAGGTATTGTAGAATTTGAATTGTGGATTATGTGGAAATAGGAACACAAGTTGCCCTGTGCTGAGTCAGATTATTGCTCAGTCATGCCTGTTTTGTCTATCCCAGTGGGTTCTTAACTGATGATACACATATCTTAGATGGGACTCGGAAGTAGTCAGATGTGGATAGATGGTAAGTCATTTAAACTTTTAGTTAGGTGATGGAATGGTGATTCTAGGGTTAATTTGAAGAACCCATTTCCTTTGAACATTTCAAAGGCTAATAGATAAGACTGGAGCTCTTCCTGGGTGGATCGTTATCAGCCAGGTGCAAGCAGAGAAAGGCAGTACGTTTCCCCCAAACTGGACAAGGAAGGGAGGAGGAAGTGGTCAGTTGTGCATGCAATGGGAACAGATAACAGCTAGCTCATATTTCTCCCCAGCTACAGCAAAAGTGCCCACCTTTTTGGGAGTGTTTTGCCTACCCAAGGGTGTGAATAATTATTGTTTGCCAATAATCATGTACCTCTTTGTTCTAAACATGTATAAAAGTTGTGTTGATTTGCAAGCTCAGCACACCTATGGAACTAGTCATGGGTGCCCTTTCTTCTGCAGAATAAAGCTATAAAAGAGATTTCTGCCTTGCATGTTAATTGGCAAACCAGGTTTTAAAGAACCCAGAGTTCCTAGGATAACATAGGTTTTAAAATTTACCCCAGATTATTAATACAGTAACTGAATGCCTGTAAATGTATACATTTCTTGTAGAAGAAGTGGACTTTTTGTTTCTTTCAAGGTGGATCCCAGGTGTTTTGATAGGTCCTACCAGTCACTCTAAGATATGAAAGTTGAGATGCGTTAGTTTACACTAGAGATAAGCAACCTGGGGCATTCATTGCTTCATGCTTAATATATGATGTCTTATGCAATTAGGCATACTGTAGCTGTCTATATCCATCCAAGTAGATGGATGACTAACAAGAAGAATGTTAAATTCTTCCTTACCCAAACCCAAAGGGAGCCAGTTTGGTGTAGTGGTTAAAGCAGGGCTTTCCAAAGTTTTTCCCGCGGCGACACACCAACCGGCGGTGTGTCGCTGCGGGAAAACCCGGAAGTGCGGCAGCGCGCAAAAACCTGGAAGCGCTGCTGCCGCTTTCAGGTTTTGTGCTCTGCAGTTGGTGTGTCACCACGGGAAAACCCGGAAGCGCTGATGATGATCAGCGCTTCCGGGTTGTGTGGTGACACACCAGACTGTGTGTGGCGACACACTTTTGTGTCGCCACACACAGTTTGGAAAGCTCTGGGTTAAAGCATCAGGCTAGAAACTAGAAAACTGAGTTCTAGTCCTGCCTTGGGCACAAAGCCAGCTGGGTGACCTTGGGCCAGTCGCATGCTCTCAGCCCTGGGAAGGAGGCAATGGCAAACCACTTTTGAAATCTTGCCAGGAAAACTGCAGGGGCTTGTCCAGGCAGTCACCAGGAGTCAACCCTGACTCAGACACACATATATACACACATACCCAAATTAGTGCATAATTCAACCCTTTTACAAAAGAATACTTGTTTTCCAAAATGTATTGTCATATCTATTTATTTAAATGATTTCAATGGCTGCCCATCTTATAGCAATGACTCTGGGAAATGTAGACAATTAAAACAGCAACAATCCCACAATCCAAACCACAATGTCTGAGGTTAAAACAATAGCTGAAATTAAAACAAAAACAAAAAGGCAAAGCTTGCCCAATTGTCTGACCCAAATGCTTGGGGGAACAGCTAGGTCTTCGGTGCTTTACAAAAGGTTAACAGCTTTGGGACCGTCTGGACTTACGGAAAAGGCATGATTCTTGGGTCCAACAAGATGACACCGTTTGATAGAAGGGACCTGAAGCATGCCCTCCCTACTAGATCTGGTGGGGTGGGCAGAAACTCTTGAAGGGAAGGCAAATATGATGGCAGGAATATATTTTCATTTGCTACATTTGAAATTCTTTCCTGAGATCATAAAGACTCTTGAGCATCATAGGTGACATATTTGCCCTAATAATCTCCCCTGTCTCTGACCTAATTGAATAACAGAAGCCTATTGGCTGGAACTCTTCAGAAATGTTTTTTCTGATTTCAAACTACCACATTCTAACTGAAATTCCACCACATACACAAAGGAATAGTCTGCTAACTGAAGGGACCTGGACAAGCAGAAGGAAAGTAAAAATAATCTAAGAGAAAATAAACCATTACTATTGTGTGGCACAGGGGTAGAGAGAACAGTATCTATAATTTTGCAGGCCATATCTCTGACAGGCTAGGTTTCTTAGGGGATATTGATAGTACAATCTTTATTTGGCTATGTTACAAAGTCATGAGACACTAAAGTGACTAATTGTGCTAATTAATAAATGAATATAGGGTTTCAGGAGAGTTAGGTAAATACTGTGCTGCATTTCTGCCCTGTTTTATTATCTCTTAATAGCATAATAACTTAGCAATTTAAAACCTCCTGGTAATATGAGAAGTACAAATTGAAGCTGCAAAGATTACTGAGCTGGTGGCCCGTAATTCTGTTGACTAGTTAGAAGAGCATATGTATAGCCATGGATACTCTTCTTGATGAAGATTTAGGGTGCTCAGAAAGAGAGCAGTGAACTGAACAAAGAAATGGGAAGATATGAGGTAATATCAGTCTATTGTTTTCCTTTATTTCCATGAGAAATAATTGTCATCTTTATATTTTCCAATTTAATACATTATTGAGAATATAAATAGTGATTATCAGAGGTGTGTATCTGTGTGTGTGTGTGTGTGTGTGTGTGTGTGTGTGTATGGAAATACATTCTTCAGGGAAGCTTATGTCCAGGAAAGTGTGCACATTCTTAACTTTGCAGTCCAATCCTAAATAGCCAAGGTCCAGCTGAGCTACTTGAATGCAGCTACTTCAGCTGATTAAATTTGTACCAAATCTAAATCCTGTGCAGTCCAGAAACAGGTGGGAATAGTTTTTTTGGAGCTCTTATATTGTATTCAGTGTGTTGCAAATAACTTAGGACTAACCTCAACCTGCCCTATCTTTCTCCTGCATTGTTACCATTTTTCTTATCTACTTGAGATTTGAAAGTGGCATAATCCAGCTCTTCCCTTGCATCACCTCTGCTTTATCTCTGTTTAGGCTGTTCTGCTAGATATCTCTATTTGCAGATAAATCTTGGACTCAGTAGTAGAAATTATTGATACCTCTCCGCTCTAGCCAGAACATTTTTTTTTTAAAAATTACAATTATGTCTATAGTTTTTTCTTCCCGAATGCTGCATTTGGGAGTATGCTAATGCTATTAAGGATACTGCAAGTTCAAAATATTCCAAAGATAAAGTTAGTAAATAATGTGGTAGACTTAATGGCACTGCTTCTATGGGAAAGAAAATTCAGCTAATACAAGGGTCGGAATTGGCGGCTCGCGAGCCAGATCTGGCTCTTTGGCCTCTTGACGCTGGCTCTTTCTCCATGTTTGCCGACCGACATCGGAAAGCCGGTCTCCGGAAGCGGCGCGAACCCTGGAGAAGAAACAGACGCTGATTGGTGGAGGCTCAGAAGGAAGGGCGCCCCCACCAATCAGCGTCTCTGTTTCTTCTCCAGGAGAAGAACCCTGGAGAAGAAACGGAGACGCTGATTGGTGGGGGCGCCCTTCCTTCTGAGCCTCCACCAATCAGCGCGCGCCAAAGGGGAGCAGAGGGGCGGGCTGAACGAGGCGAAGCCCGATTGGCCCTGCTTCCCAAAGGCGCGACTTACCTCCATTGGCCGAGACAAGCGGCACAGAAGGCTCTAGATTCCGCGCCGGATCCTGTTTCCAGGCCTCGCCTTGCTACTGCCCCGCTTCCGTGCCGGACCCTGACTCCACACTTTCTCCCTCCACCACGCCAAGCCGCCTTACTTTGCTGACGAGCCAAGCCTCTGCCCAAACTGCTGCCGGTCGCCGCGAAGCACGAAGGTGCTTGCTCCCAACGGAAGAAACCGGCATCGGGGTAAGCGCTGCTACATTGCCTGCTCCTTGCCCGTTTACCCAGGTTTCCACCAGCCCAGAGCAGCAGCCCAGCCTGACCATCCCCGGCTGCCATTGGACTGCCTTTGTCGACCCCTGGTCTACCCACCACTGGGCAGCTTTGTCTGAGACCAGCTGCCAGGCCCACTTCACGCTGGCCACCCCTGGGCAGCTTTTCCCAGACCAGCTGCCTGGCCCAGCTCACGCTGGCCACCCCTGGGCAGCTTTTCCCAGACCAGCTGCCTGGCCCAGTTCACGCTGGCCACCCCTGGGCAGCTTTTCCCAGACCAGCTGCCTGGCCCAGTTCACGCTGGCCACCCCTGGGCAGCTTTTCCCAGACCAGCTGCCTGGCCCAGCTCACGCTGGCCACCCCTGGGCAGCTTTTCCCAGACCAGCTGCCTGGCCCAGTTCACGCTGGCCACCCCTGGGCAGCTTTTCCCAGACCAGCTGCCTGGCCCAGCTCACGCTGGCCACCCCTGGGCAGCTTTTCCCAGACCAGCTGCCTGGCCCAGTTCACGCTGGCCACCCCTGGGCAGCTTTTCCCAGACCAGCTGCCTGGCCCAGCTCACGCTGGCCACCCCTGGGCAGCTTTTCCCAGACCAGCTGCCTGGCCCAACTCACGCTGGCCACCCCTGGGCAGCTTTTCCCAGACCAGCTGCCTGGCCCAGCTCACGCTGGCCACCCCTGGGCAGCTTTTCCCAGACCAGCTGCCTGGCCCAGCTCACGCTGGCCACCCCTGGGCAGCTTTTCCCAGACCAGCTGCCTGGCCCAGCTCACGCTGGCCACCCCTGGGCAGCTTTTCCCAGACCAGCTGCCAGGCCCAGCTCACGCTGGCCACCCCTGGGCAGCTTTTCCCAGACCAGCTGCCAGGCCCAGCTCACGCTGGCCACCCCTGGGCAGCTTTTCCCAGACCAGCTGCCAGGCCCAGCTCACGCTGGCCACCCCTGGGCAGCTTTTCCCAGACCAGCTGCCTGGCCCAGTTCACGCTGGCCACCCCTGGGCAGCTTTTCCCAGACCAGCTGCCTGGCCCAGCTCACGCTGAATTGTAATTATTTTGTGTTGGTGGCTTTATTATTAAAAAATGAAGCATTTTTTAGGTGCCCTGCTCAACATGGCTACAAAGAGGAAGCAAAGGAAAACGGAAGAGGAAAACCGTGAATTTAAAGCTGAATGGACCGAGGCTTTCGCATTTATTCAAAACGCAAATGGCCTTCCAACCTGTCTTATTTGTAAGGAAAAATTGGCTCAGAACAAGAAATCAAATTTGGAGAGACACTTCACAACTAAACACGTGTCATTCAGTACTAAATATCCTGCCGGTGATGCAAGGAAGAAAGCAGTTGAGGAACTTCAGAAGAGTCAGGAAAAATCAAGTTCTGTATTGAATTACTGGATGCAGTCTTCCACCAATGTTAATACTGCGAGTTTTGTGGTTAGTCAAGAGATTGCCAAGAGAGGGAAACCATATACAGACGGCGAATACATAAAAGCTTGTTTTATAAATGCATCCGAAGAGCTATTTCGGGATTTTGGGAACAAAGCAGATATTCTAAAAAAAATTAAAGAGTTACCATTGTCTGCTAAAACAGTGAAAGATAGAGCTCTCAAAATGTCTTCGAACATAACCAACCAGCAAGTCGAGGATCTTAAATTGGTTTCAGCTTTATCAATAGCAGTTGATGAGTCTTGTGACATAAATGATACAGCACAAGTTTCACTGTTTGTACGATTTATTTCGCCTACAGGTCCCAAAGAAGAACTTTTAGGATTATTGCCACTCAAAGGTCAAACTCGTGGAGAGGATATAGCAAATGCTGTAATTAAGTGCATTGAAAAACACCATATTCCACTCGATAAAATTGTCTCAATTTCAACAGATGGTGCAAAAAGTATGACTGGTGTAAGAAACGGGTTTGTTGCTATTTTGAAAGAAAAAATTAATCACGAGATACTTAGTTATCATTGCATCATTCATCAAGAAGCGCTTTGTGCACAGACATTTCCAGAAGACATATGCAAGGTTATGGAATTGGTTATTAAGATCATCAACTACATTATAGCTAAAGCTCTTAATCATCGCCAATTTAAAGAATTTTTAGTTGAAATGGAGAGTGAGTATGCAGATCTTCTGCTGCATAACAAGGTGCGTTGGTTATCAAGAGGAAACGTTCTGAAACGTTTCGCTTCCTTATTAACAGAAATCAAAGCATTTCTCCCTCAGAAGGGCGTTCACTATCCAGAACTAACAAATGATCAGTGGAACCAAAAATTTTATTTCATGGTTGATGTTATGTCTCATCTAAATCAGCTTAACCGTAAACTACAGGGGAAAGGAAACACAATTCTTTCGATGTTAGAAGAAGTTACTTCATTTGAAAACAAGTTATCTGTTTTTGCTCAAGATTTGGAAAGAGGAACTTTGACTCACTTTCCAAGCCTGTTAAAACATCGCCAGGAAAATAATTCTGATATTGACATTTGCTATTTCAGAACAACACTTGTAAATATGAGGGAAGGTTTTCTCAGCAGGTTTCAGGAATTTAGAAAAAGCAAAGCGACGCTAGCCTTTGTTAAAAAACCTCTTGATGCTACTTTGACAGAATTAAATTTTTCTCCCTTTAATATTGACATTGCCAACTTTGAAATGCAATTGCTGGATTTAAAAAGCAAAGAATTGTGGAGCTCGAAATTTGAACGCCTTTGTGCTGACATAGAAATACTGGAGAAAAACAAATGCGAGCTTAGTTCACAGCACAAGTGGTCTGCTTTGAACGACCTGCAGAAGGAAGAAATGCTGATTTTTAACACCTGGAATGGTATTCCTGACTCATATGATCAGCTGAAAAAACTAGCGTTTGCTGTTCTTTCCTTATTCGGGTCTACATATTCATGCGAACAATCATTTTCAAGCATGAACCTTATCAAGAGCAAAATGAGAAGTCGTCTTATTGATGAGAACCTGGAATCGTGTCTAAAATTAAGAACATCATCATACAAACCTGACATCCCCAAACTTTCCCAGGAGATGCAAGGCCATTGTTCACATTAGTGTTTGCAGGCATTGTCATGATTTAATTTTATGGATACCTTTCAATTTAATGTTATTTTACGTTATTTAATGTTATTTAATGTTCAATTTAATGTTCAATTTAATGTTATTTAACGTTATTTAATGTTATTTAATGTTCAATTTAATGTTCAATTTAATGTTATCAATAAATAATACTGTTATTTAGCATGATATCAAGTTTTATTCAACACACCCATAGCTTGACTGAGATTAAAAACAATATGTAAAAAAGTAAAGTTCATTAATTAATTAAGACAATACACAAAGTTTATTAAGTTAATTTTAGGGAGACGGACTCGACAGCTGCCTTCCCCGCGGGGAGCGTTCCTTTTTCAGCGCACCCTGCTCCGTCTTCCGGGTCTCTTGCCGACGGGGCCCTTTCGAAGGCAACGGCGTCGCGGGGATGTTGCCGAGGGAAGTGGAGCCGCCCGCCAACGCCCTGCTTCCAAATATTCATGGAAATGGAGAGGAAATCTCTTTTGGGTAAAAAGTAAATCTTGGTATACTAACAGCAAAGGTGGTTGAACAGCAAATACAACTAATAAATGCATGTAACCAAAATAATGACCAGAAGATTGATTGGAAGATGGAACAGTAATTTAATTGCAACTCAGAGCATGCTTATAATAGAGAAAACCCCAGGAAACTCACTGGAGATTACTACTGAGTAAATACCTTCAGGAATGCATTATTCATCCATGTCTATAGAGAGCATGTTTGCAGATACATATACGCATAGACATGGATGACAATGCTTGCACCAACAAAATAAGAAAGCAAATTGCACATGGGTGGCCTTTAACAAGAATATATGTATAGAATCTAAACATGCTTCATAATGTAAAATGATGTCAGGATAGTAAGCAAGAGGGTAATACTTGCACCAAAAATAGCTGAGTAGAGATGAGAAATACATTTGTTTAATTTGCATTTTAATGTGAACCAGTTTGTTAAATTTCATATTTTAAGGACAACCTTCTTTCCATTTGAATTTAATGCCTGCTTCCTTCATAGGATGGAAAAACGGTAGCCTTCTGTTGGCCACTTGACCAAGACAGCAAACCTAAAGTCACACCCATCACCTCCCAGATGAATTACTATAATACGCTCTACATGGGGCTGCCCTTGAAGAGCATCCAGAAGCTACAACTGGTGCAAAATGTAGTGGCGCAAGAAGTTATGTGCACTCTAAGATCAGTGCATGTTACCCCTCAGCTTCACAAGCTGCAATGGTTGCAAGTTTGCTTCTGGGTTCAATTCAAGGTGCTTGTTATGACCTATAAAGCTCTACATGGCATGGGGCTGGGTTATTTGAGGGACCGCCTCTGCTCTGTTACATCTACCCATCACATAAGATCTGGCAGAAAAGGCATGCTGCATGTCTACGAAGAGTTCCATCCAGCAGGACAGGGGGAGAGCCTTTTCTGCTGTGGCACCTGCCCTCTGGAACATCATCACCCCTGAGGTTACATTGGCCCCAACTTTGCTGACCTTTAGGAAGCCCCTGAAGGCATGGCTGTGCCATCAGCCCTGGGGACCCTGCAAGATGGTTGCATTGTCTGTGAGCTGTAGGCTGGCACTTTCCCATGCTTTTGTTTTAATTTATACAAGTTTGTCTTTGCTGTTTTAACTTGTGTGCTGCCTAGAATCAAGAGAGATGGGTGGCTATATAAACTTAAATACAGTAAATGCAGCTGGAGTCAAGGAAGGGTAACAAATCAGTATTTCTCAACCAGGCATCTTCCACACCTGTGAACTCCAACCCCCAGAATTCCCGAGTCAACATGGCCACTGCCTAGAATTCTGGGAGTTGAAGTCCACAGACTTCTGGAAATTGCTTTAGTGGGGAAACAGTCTTAGCCCAAGAGCGGGTCAGGATAGGGCCAGCAGGGACCGCAAAGGTTGACCCCCAACAGGACACCCGTATCCCTACCGGTAGCCGCGGCGAAGGCGGGCACGCTGTGGAAGCGAACGCGGCTTCCACTGTGCTGTCCGTCCCAGGACGCAAAAGCCGTGACCGGGGCAGTGAATGGTGACGGCGGTCTGGCCAGGAGAAGGTGAGGGCGTCGCGGGGATGTTGCCGAGGGAAGCCTGGCCTTGAGGCGCTGCTCCTCGCTCCGCCTGACCCAGGCCGTGCAATCGCGGAGGCGGCTTTCGCTCTGTGAATACCCGCTGTTGCAGAAGCGGTAGGGAAGTGCCCCGTCGCCGCCCACTGCTCCGGGAATGGCGGAGAAACAGCTCCCACCCTCCGGCCGGCAGGACGGGCGCGGGAGAGCGGAAGGCACCCGAGCAGGAGATGCCTTGCCGCCCCCCTGGAGCCCTCACTAAGACCCGCTGTTGCAGAAGCAGTAGGGAAGCGCCCCGTCGCCGCCGCCCACTGCTCCGGGAATGGCGGAGAAACAGCTCCCACCCTCCGGCCGGCAGGACGGGCGCGAGAGAGCGGAAGGCACCCGAGCAGGAGATGCCTTGCCGCCCCCCTGGAGCCCTCACTAAGACCCGCTGTTGCAGAAGCGGTAGGGAAGCGCCCCGTCGCCACCGCCCACTGCTCCGGGAATGGCGGAGAAACAGCTCCCACCCTCCGGCCGGCAGGACGGGCGCGGGAGAGCGGAAGGCACCCGAGCAGGAGATGCCTTGCCGCCCCCCTGGAGCCCTCACTAAGACCCGCTGTTGCAGAAGCGGTAGGGAAGCGCCCCGTCGCCACCGCCCACTGCTCCGGGAATGGCGGAGAAACAGCTCCCACCCTCCGGCCGGCAGGACGGGCGCGGGAGAGCGGAAGGCACCCGAGCAGGAGATGCCTTGCCGCCCCCCTGGAGCCCTCACTAAGACCCGCTGTTGCAGAAGCGGTAGGGAAGTGCCCCGTCGCCACCGCCCACTGCTCCGGGAATGGCAGAGAAACAGCTCCCACCCTCCGGCCGGCAGGACGGGCGCGGGAGAGCGGAAGGCACCCGAGCAGGAGATGCCTTGCCGCCCCCCTGGAGCCCTCACTAAGACCCGCTGTTGCAGAAGCGGTAGGGAAGAGCCCCGTCGCCGCCGCCCCCCGCCGTGAGTATGAGTGGGGCCGGCTGGGGGGGGGCTGGATGCGGCGGCCGCCCCCGGAGACTCCGCAACCCCCCGGCTGCCAGAGAGGAGGAGAGGCGGTAGAAGAGCCGCAGCCGGGAGGCTGCGGAGTCTCCGGGGGTGGCCGCCGCGTCCAGCCCCCCCGGCCGGCCCCACTCATACTCACGGCGGGGGGCGGCGGCGACGGGGCTCTTCCCTACCGCTTCTGCAACAGCGGGTCTTAGTGAGGGCTCCAGGGGGGCGGCAAGGCATCTCCTGCTCGGGTGCCTTCCGCTCTCCCGCGCCCGTCCTGCCGGCCGGAGGGTGGGAGCTGTTTCTCCGCCATTCCCGGTGGGGCGGCCGGGCCGGGTTCGCGGAGCCGCTGGCTGCGCGGAGCCGCTGGCTGCGCCCCCTCCCTCCGTGAGGCCCCCGCTCCCTTCCACGCGATTGGCTCCCACCCGCAAACCCGGCCCCAAGCCACGCGATTGGCTCCCGCCCGCAGAACCCGCCCCCTTCCACGCGATTGGCTCCCGCCCGCAAACCCCGCCCCCTTCCACGCAATTGGCTCCCGCCCGCAAACTCCGCCCCCTGGCTCTCAAGCACTTCAAAATGTGCACGAGCATACCAAAATGGCTCCCGGCACAAAAAGTTTGCCGACCCCTGAGCTTTTAGATGCTTTAAAAAACAAAAGCTTGTAAAACTCTGTTTTATGGAATTTGATTAATAGTGACTTGGGTTTTTTTTTTAATCCTTTCATTCAAAACAGCAACAATTCTAATTTTATATAAACATGGAATTGTTCAAATCAATATATAATTGAATGTTAAAAGCAAATGGGTAGACTTTAGGAATTGTTCCACCAATTTATCTTGAAACAATTTTCTCCTTTGCTGAACTATAGTACTAGAAATGACATTGTTTGGAAGAAAAGGGGGAGTTAGCTGCAGGTGACTGCAACGTTGTGTGTATTTTCTTAATTTTAAATAGTATCATAGTTGTAGATCTGTCAATAAGATATGCTTATATAGTCACTCTTATCAATTAATTTAACCATGTGATTACATTGTTAAGGGTGCTATCAACTGATAATTCTCTCAGTTGAAGCAATATTAATAAAATATTTTTTCTTTAGAAGTATTTACAAACTATGCTAGTTAGGAACTAAAAGATTTCCTCAAAAATTTTCAGTTATTTTTAAAAGCAGCAAATGGCCTTGGCTAACAGTGAAGTTGTTATATCTCATGAGAACAGTCAGCTGTGCTTTGACTGGGATCTGCAATCTTGGAGTACAGTATCTTGTTCCTTTAACACTAGTGCAGACCTGGTTGGTTTTAAGCAGCAATTTTTGCACAATTGCTGGACTATGCAGTATTTCAGCTCAGAAATATGCTTATGATTTGCCAAGGATTTGACTATGCTTTATTGGATAACCCCATTGAAAAATCATAGGCAAATACCTGACACCCCACCAAATACCAAGATCATCATCAGGGAAGCCTGTAGGGGAAAGGAACTCTTTTTACCTTTTAAAAATTGAAGTCTTTATAAAATGCTAAAAATGTTTTTAGCATTTTATGAAGACTTCAATGTTAAAAAGGCAAAAATTGCCATTTTTGGTATTGGTACCTACTTACCTTTCGGGGCAAGCAGTGTTACACAGTCTTTCTTTCCTTCCTTCCTTCCTTCCTTCCTTCCTTCCTTCCTTCCTTCCTTCCTTCCTTCCTTCCTTCCTTCCTTCCTTCCTTCCTTCCTTTCTTTCTCATATTTCTACACTGCCCATTTCGCAAGCGACTCTGGGTGGTTAAGATGGGCGGTGTAGAAATATAAGAAATACAAAAAGAGAAAGAAGTAGTAAACAAAATAAATGAAAAGTATTAGATAAAGAAAAAAATAGAAATATTGCTAAATCTACTTTATACGAACAGCATTCATTGTATATTTCCATACCTTTCTATCTTTGCCAACCAACGTTGCTTGCTTCTACCACATCCATACAGCTTGATATGCTGGCTTTTTTTTTTGCTTTCTCATCTCTCATTGAGGATCACTCAACTCAACCAAAGCTTCGTCAGTATTTCTCTTCCTCTCAATCCATACACTTTTCATATATTTGCTTGGGAATTTAATCCCCATTAATTCTCTCAATGACTAAACTGCTTCTTTTTCACTAGTCACTTTCGTATTCAGTCCACATTCATTCAGCCCTTACTAATTCTTGATACTTACCTCTTCTTGTTTTACTACGACCTTCTTAAGTCTTGCATCCAGCTTACCTTTATATTTCTCCTGACATACCCGGTTGTCATTTCCATATAACAAAGTGGGCACTTTACATCCATTTTCACTTTTTCTGACATTCTCTGAGCTAGCTATTTATCTATTTATCTATTTATCTATTTATCTATTTATCCATTTATCCATTTATCCATTTATCCATCTATCCATCTATCCATCTATCCATCTATCCATCTATCCATCTATCCATCTATCTATCCATCCATCCATCCATCCATCCATCCATCCATCCATCCATCCATTTATATAACCGCCCCATCTCCCCCAAAGGGGACTCTGGGCGATTTACAGCCAATAATTAAAATAAGCAAAAATATAATACAATACATATAATACAAATAAATAAAAAATAAAATCCAAGAAGGGAATAAAATTGTTCTTAAAAGGGCTCCATGGGACCAGCCATCCCCAGGAGGAGCTGTTACCCTTCCCATCCCAAGCAAGGCGGCAGAACCAGGTCTTTGAGTTCTTCCGGAAGGCCGGGAGCGATGGGGTCTGCCTCACCTCTGGGGGTAGAATGTTCCAAAGGGCGGGCGCCACTGCAGAGAAGGCCCACCTTCTAGACCCCACCAGGTGAAATTCCGCAGCCTGCCCTCTCTGCATGACCAAGTGGGATGGTTCAATGTTATTGGGATGAGATGGTCCCTCAGGTAGCCTGGTCCCATGCCATGTAGGGCTTTAAAGGTAATAACCAACATCTTGAATTGGACCCAGAAGCACACTGGCACCCAGTGCAGCCGGCGCAGCAGAGGTGTCACATGTGCCGATCTTAGGGCACCAATGACTGCACATGCAGCTGCATTCTGGACAAGTTGCAGCTTCTGGATACTCTTCAAGGGTAGACCCATGTAGAGCGCATTGCAATAGTCTATGTGGGAGATGATCAGGACATGAGTGACTGTATGGAGGGCATCCTGATCCAGGAAAGGGCGTAACTGGCGCACAACACGAAGCTGTGCAAAGGCTCTTCTGGCCACAGCTGCCACCTGCTCTTCGAGCAGGAGCTGTGAGTCCAGAAGGACCCCCAGATTCCGCACTGAGTCTGAGTGGGGTAGTGCAACCCCGTCCAGAACTAGAGATGTTAACTTCCTGGATCCAGAGGAGCCATTGTTAGTTTTCCTGCAGATGTTTCAGTATCAGGCTAGGTAACATCATCATTGCATGGGAGAGTGAAGTTTGCTGATTATTTTATACATAGTAGCTTGCCTTGCCAATCTTGATTGCAGTGTGGTTAGTTCCTTGATCAAGGTATTGTTTCTTCCCTGATTGTTTATCTGGTGCTGTTTCTTTTAGTTCCTTGATCAAGGTATTGTTTCTTCCCTGATTGTTTATCTGGTGCTGTTTCTTGTTTCTCTGGGCTGGCTGCTGGTAAGGATGTTTCTGAAATGTTTGTTTCCTTCCTTAATTGTTGATTACTGAATACCTTTTAAATGGTGTATGTAGATGGGGTTTATCTCTCTCTCTCTCTGTTGTGTGTGCGTGCACTGATGGCTAATTTCTCAGAATGCCAAGAAATTCCATAGCATTTTTGGATTTGGCTTGATCTAAAATGTCAACAGTTCACAGCTGAAATTGTGGTTGAATTTGTAAATGTGTGGAGAAATTAAAGAATTTTCATATTGTCTTCTGACTGCCGTTTGATGTTTATGGATGCGTTTGGCCAATCTTCTGTCTGTCCTATATAGTGACTGTTACAGTCCTTACGTTGGATGTTGTAGATGATTCCTGTTCTTCCTGTTGGTGGATGTTTCAGTTTGCTTAAGATGTTTTGGAGAGATTTCATTGCTTTTTGTGCTACAGTGATGCCAAGAGGTTATAATTGGCTGGGGTTATCTCAGAGATATTTCTAATCTATGAGAGAGTTATCCTTTTCATAGGTTGTGTTGGTTGTGGTTGTGATAACTAGTGTAACTAAGCATTTTGTCATGATGCTATGCGGGTGTCATTGCATTGGAAGATGTTGTATAGGCAGCCTGTTTTCTCTTTTTGGAATTCTGGGATACTACAATGTGCTTTTTGCTTGTCTGAATAATATTCTTGTGCAGTTCCTCTTGTCGGCGGTTGGGTTGTTGCTTTGGTAGTGAACCACTTGATTAGTGTGGATTGGTGTTTTTTTTATGTCCATGTGTTTGCAATCTGCCATTGTTTTCTCTACTGATAAAGATATCTAGGAAGATAATTTGTTGTCTTCTCTTGTAAATATACATTTAAGGGTCTTGTTGATTATCTCACTTTCTCTAACTGTTCCTTTCTTATTATGGCAAAAAGTTCCTCTGACTTGTCTATACAATTGTCCATAGAACTGGAAATAAATGGTGCGGCAAAGACAATAAGTTCCATGAGTCTGGGAAATTCATTTTTTGTATGTTCTGTTAGCAAAAGAATGGATTCTACATTCATGGATATGAAGAATGCTGTAACATCAAATGAAATTTGATCATAGATCTAGAACTAACAAAAGAATCCATTGCAGCAACACACCAAATCTAACAGACAAATAGACAATGTGCAGTATAGACAAATCAGAGGAATACCCATTCTCTACTATTAAAACAGTCATTCATTGCAGCAGACGATATGCCACCTACTGAATGATCCATACTTCGCCTATTCACTTTATATTTCACTTTCAATCTGAATTCTTTCAAATGCTTTCCAGTGCATGCTTAAGAAACAATTTTTTCCCTGACATACCTAAGTTTTCTATTCATCTATATTGTCATAATCAGGGCTAAAGAAAGATTAAGATGTTGGTTTGATATAAAGATTCACATGTTCCATTAGCTGGTGATTTACCTCTTTTAAATTTGTGTTTAGCTATTTCAGATGGTAACATGATAGTTTCTTCACCTAATGAAATAAATTCAAGTTGCAAATTCAATTATTGGTTGATGCCATGCATTTTTGTAATCAAATGGAAGAATATAATTGATTATACCAGGGGTCCCCAACCTGTGGGCTGCTGTCTTTTTCAAGGCAGGCATGTGAAAGAAGGCCTTAGCTGCGCCAGTGCAAAAGAAGGACCCTTCTAGCTGGGTCCCTCTCTCACGCCAGCACATACGCCAGCCTTCTTTCATGCACCTGCCTTCTAAAACCTCATGAGAAGGCCGCATGCAATTTAGACAAGGCCACTGGTGATTTGGACAAGGGGTGGGTGCAGCCTTGGGAAGAAGGCCTGGCATGGCCAGCAAATGCTTTGCGAAGGGCCAGGCCGGGTGCACCTCGTCAGCAGCAGCAGGGATAAGATGGTAAAGGTCAGCTGGGGGCGGCAAGGCTGGCAGGAGTGGCAGAGCCAGCAAGCGCAAGGTGGCAAGGCATAGATGGAGGGAAAATGGGTGGGGGGAGTTGAAGTGCCCCTGCGGTTGGGCTGCCAAGTGCCCAAATTTTGATCACGTGACCGCAGGGGTGCTTCAAGAGCCGTAACTTCGAGGACCATATATAAATACCATTCGTTTGGTGCTGTTGTAACTTTCAATGGTCACTGAAGAAACAGTCGTTAAGCGAGGAATACCTGTAGAGTAAGTAATATCTGATAATTCTATCTGCCAGAAGTCAGCTGGGTTTTGGTTTTCTTTGGACATGTACCCACAGTCAGTTTAATTCTGTTTGTCTAGAACTCTCTCATTTCTTCTTCAGGGTTCTTCCTTCCTTCCTTTCTTTCTTAAATTTCTATGACCGCCCATCTCCCCCTCAAGGAGGGACTCTGGGCGGTTTACAACCAAACAACAACATTAAAATACAAGAAATATAACAATAAAAATATTGTCAGAGCACGCAACGTGGGGCGGTCTGTTCCTTTTTCCAAGACTCCAGTGATCCACGTTCTATGCAGTAAATAGACACTCAAGCAGAGATTAGATAAAATAGCCTATTTACTTTATATACATACGTAGTCCAAGATACAGTCCAGTAACATCCAACACAGTTACAAATGATAACAGCAACGAGAAGGAATACAGCAACGAGAAGAAAGAACACAAGAACTTCTCTTCTTTTGTACAAATACTGACCTATCACGTTATAGGTCACTCTCATCATCTGCCACACCCAACTAAACTATAGCACCTGAAGTATGAGTCATTACTGCCACATCATACCTTCAACAATGGCTGCTAATTGGATGACTTGCAGAATATTTCACTTCTCACCTAGATACATCAAGCCTCTCCAGTATAGTTTATCTATCTGTAAATTCCTGGGTATATACAAACCCCAACAAATATAAATACAATAAAATCCAAATTAAAATTATTTTTTAGAGCTACAGTATACAAATCTTCCAAAAGAGGTGCTTTGTGAAAAGGAGAAGTGCATACGAATCCCCTCTCTGAATTAAAACAGTGGCATCTTTTTACAGGTTCAAGTGACAGTTTCATAAGTTTGTTCTGGCTGTCTCTGTGTGCAGTTTGGAAAAAGATGTTGCTACTTTAATTATTGAAAGAGAAGTGCTTTATATGTTATCCCCCACACTGGATCATAGAGTACCACTTTGGAAGGTTTCATACAGCCCTATATTTATAGAATGAAGTAAGATCGACTGAGAAGGTGACTAGGAAAAAATAGTCTGGTCATCCTATCTGCCTTTAATTATAATAAAATATTAAGATATCAGCTGAAGAAGGTTGCTACAACATGGAGACAAATAGCATTCCCTACTAATATCTGCACATCTGGATGTTAAAGGTAAAGATATTGTGGACTATTGAATAACTGGCAAGTTTCCTGGAAGAAACTGTAGTTTTAAATGTGATTTGAAAAAGTTAGGCAGCATAGCTACTATATATTTCTGTCATGTGCCTATATCTTTAAATGCTGTCTAGTTTCTCTTTTTTCTATAAAAATATAGCTTAGTCTCTTCCTAGTGTGCTTTTTTGCACAATGATTTTGTTCCTAGAAAAACTCTGGGTTTTTTTCTGTAAGAACTACATCTAAAGCTCCACTCTAAAGATTTTTTTCCCCTAGGATTGTCAGTAACATCAGTTTCAATGACAATTTGTTAGTTTAAAACAGCTTTCCCAAACCTGATGCCCTCCAGACATGTTGGAACACATCTCTAATAAATCATAGAGGCAAGGCCAATCATCTTGGAATTATGAGAGTTGTATATTCACACAACTGGATAGCACTAGGTTGGAAAAGACTGACTTAAAATGTCTGATTGTTATTAAGTAATGGCTTAAAAAAATCTAAATGGCATTTCAACTGTGTTGAATAATGTTTTTGTTTATCATTTCAGCTATGAAGTCTTACATTCCATTTTTCATTCTCCTGTGGAGTGCTGTTGCAATTTCAAAGGCTGCCAAAATCGTTATTGTGCCGCCAGTTTTGTTTGAAAGCCATCTATATATTTTCAAGACCCTGGCTTCAGCCTTGTATGAACAAGGCCACCAGACTGTTTTCCTTCTGTCTGAGGGCAGAGAAATCCCTCCATCCAGTCATTACAGACTGCAGCGATACCCAGGGCTCTTTAATACAACCACCTCAGATGAATTTCTTCATTCCAAAATGAGGAGTATCTTTTCTGGGAGACTAACAGCCGTGGAGCTGTTTGATATTGTGGATCACTATTCCAAGAATTGTGACATGATTGTGGGCAACAAGAAGCTCCTGCATGCCCTGAAACAGGAAAAATTTGACCTGCTACTAGTAGATCCTAACGAGATGTGTGGATTTGTTATTGCCCATCTTTTAGGAATTAAATATGCTGTTTTTTCCACTGGCCTTTGGTACCCAGCAGAAGTAAGTGCACCTGCACCTTTAGCATATGTCCCTGAATTTAATTCACTTCTCACAGACCATATGAACTTCCTAGAAAGATTTAAGAACACTATTGTTTATCTGGTTTCAAGATTTGGAGTCAATTTTTTGGTTCTGCCAAAATATGAAAGGATAATACAGAAGTATAGTATACAGCCAGCAAGGTCCATGTATGAATTGGTTCATGATTCCAGCCTGTGGATGCTATCTACTGATGTAGCACTAGAGTTTCCAAGACCTACGCTACCAAATGTTGTTTACGTGGGAGGAATCCTGACCAAACCAGCCAGTCCTCTACCAGAAGTAAGGTTTGCTGAATTTTATTTTTATGTAAGATTGTACAACTTGGGTATTATATGTGAATAGCTTTTAAACTTCTGTATACTCATGATCATGATATTAGCACGTTCCTTTATTTTGTTTCTTATACTTTCTTAAATATGTCCCTTCTTTCCCCTGTGGTCCACTTGTAAAGCTCCAGAGAATTGGGGGAGCTCTTTTGATTAGGAGGAAGATGACATTCAAGACATTTTCAGGAAACCTAATGTATAGGTATTATACATTGTTCAAGCAGCTGTTTACCACATTTAGACATGAAATCAAGAAAAAATCAATTTCAAGTACAGTAATCAACACTGAATATTTCAGGCTGTTTTATATATTTTTAATTACTTTTATTTCAGTAAGTTTAAAAAGCAGAAGAACTTCAAGTCAAGTTAGTAAAAATTAACTTGTTTGCTTTTTTTCAGACTTGAGTATTTTTTGTATGATTCAGTAAAGCAGGGCTTTCCAAAGTGCTGCCGCTGGCGACACACCAGCGGCGGCGCGCGTGCGCACGGCGATGGCACGGGGGGGCGTGCGGCGGCGCGTGCGCATGGTGACGGCACGCGCGCGCACGGTGGCGGCGCGGGGGGGCGTGCGGCGGCGCGGGGGGCGTGCGGCGGCGCAGGGGGCGTGCGGCGGCGCGCGCGTGCATGGCGGCCGCTGTGCACGCGCGCACCGCCGCTTCCAGGTGGTGTGGCGACACACCACGCTGTGTGTGGCGACACACTTTTGTGTCGCCACACACAGTTTGGAAAGCTCTGCAGTAAAGGATCTTATATTTTTAAAATGATGTGTGAATGACATAAAACATTGAAAGAATTTCAGTTGCATTATTATTATTATTTTAAATAATTGTTTTCCTATAGTTTTAAAACAACATTTCAGTCAAAGGGTACAAACAAGCTTTTTTCTTAATCATCTTTTGGAGGTAAATAGTTACACAATAAAAGATAGTTTTTATAAACTCCAGAAAATTCAGGGAGCTAATTATATCAGTTCAGTCTTGCTGAAATCCTATTTAGCAGTTATCCATCATACCATTCTTGCCACTTCTTACTGTACCTGATTTCTGCATTTAACCCACATGCAAACATTTTTCCTCTTTCATCCCTTGTGGATAGCAGCTGCTGATGTGCTTGCCCTTCATCCCTCAGGTAGTGTTGAATGGGGAAAGAGAAATAAATACTTCTACGCCCCCCCCCCCCCCCCGCCACTGTTAATGAATGTTCCAGAAGTTGTCAGAGGTCCAAATTATAATAAGTGAATATCAGAGTCTTGAGCTAGGGAAAAATATCACAAATTTAAAAATGTACCTCTGTTTTGAAATCTGTTAATATGGAGCATATGAATATACAGGAAAACAGTGTGGAAAATTAAGCATAAATAACAATGGTGATGTAATGTACTTTCTAGCATCAGTACAGTATAGCCTGAAATCCCCATTTGAAATTTCCAGCTGTATCTTTGGCACCAAAATTCAATTGTTGCCATATAAACCAGTATTTCTAGGGTAATAATTTGACAACTTTACAATAAATGAAAACTAAAACCTCCTATGTTAAGGGCTTTGTTCTTGTGGTCTGCAGAATTTGTAGTTCTTGGATTTTTGTCAACAACTAGAAAATCCATTCAAACACTGTTCTTAATTTGAATAAAATTGGTATAAAATATTTTGGTATAAAATATTGTGGCTGAATAACAGATTTCTTTATGTGCACAAAGTTGTTGTTCAGTCGTTTAGTTGTGTCCGACTCTTCGTGACCTGATTAATCAATCCTTATTTAAAGATTAAATGTTTTCTAAATTGAGAAGGTTTAGGTCAATCTTTTTTCAGCTGGAGTTAATATTTTTTAAAATCTTTCTTTTTTAATTGATAGAGGATTATGTGAGATTTGGCAATGATACACTGATGTCTCTGGAAAGAACAGACCCAGAATTTTTAAAGTCAGAGGGCTTTAGACTGTGCAATTGAGCTAAGGGATTCATGTGGTCTGTGGGCCACCTGTGTTTTGTGGTATAATAAAATAACTGTAATCCTAAGCAACACTATTTACATAGTGTTTTCATTCATCGACATAACACTATTTACAGTAAGATTGATGCACACTTTTAATAAAATAAGCTTTAGTTAATATTATTAAGTTGAATTTTGAACATATGAAACAAGAAGAAGCAACACTTTGTCAAAATATCCTTCTTCGGCTAACTTTTTCTGTGAATTTTATGAGATGGTTCTTCCACATCCTGGTCTGCCTGCCTTGTGTCTTGATTTGGAAAATGTCTAATATTAGTTTCAAAACTGGTGCAAGCGCATCTGCCACAAATTTCATCTCTTTTTTTATCATTAGAACTTATGGTATTAATATGGATGAATATATAAGAGCAGTATATAAATCAGTGAGAAAAACAGCCCTGATTGAATCACATGGAGATTTTTTTTACTGTGATTACTATAAATGTTTTTCTTGTATGTATTGCTAATTTATAATCCATGGGTATCATTTTTAGCCAGGAAAGTTGGGTCACAATTGAGGCCTGTAAACATGCCGAATTATTCATATGTGCACTCCTGCCTGTCTTAGAAACACTTTCCCTCTCCAAGGGAACATGGTTATGATAGACATTTCCTTTAGTGCTAATGACAATTCCAAAATATTGACAGTTCAGTATGGTGCAAACGGGTGGGTACTTGAGAATTTTAGATCAATAGCATGCGGGAGGGGTGGGTGGAAGAATGAACAGAATACAACAAATTCCATTAGTTGATCAAGCCTGGAATAAAAAATGGAGAATAAAATATTGCAAGGACTCCATACAGTATATTTGTTTACCTGTGATGTGTACTCCTCCTCTCCTTGCTGAGCATGCTGTTTTACTAGAAAAAATGTTTATTAAGGAGACATTTTCTTTTCTTTCCTTCCTTGTTTTCCTTGCATAAAACCCATGTTTTCAGAAAGTGTCATTGCTAAGATGTTATTTTCTTCAGAACGAAACTGGAAGTGATAGAAATCACTACTTTGCTGTAGAAGGAAAAAATGGGCTAAGAAAGAAAAAGTATTTCATGAACCTGCCTGTTTGTGTTTTTACAGGAAATTATCAATGAAATTGTATATTTCCACAGATATCCCTCTGTCTGAATCTTATTCATACCGCAAAGGGCTTGAGTAAAGTTCTGTGATGAACACAAAAACTGGTTTGTTAGTAAGAGAACCAAAAATTTCTGGACACATGGATTGCTACCATTTGTCAAATGAGATCAGGAGCCTGGCAATGTCTTTCTGTCAGGGAAAAACAAATATAGGAGAATTATATAAACATTTATACTACTCTTAGATTAGTAATAAGAATTTTACCAGGCTTCTTTTAAAAAATGCAGTTTTTATAGGTGTCTTGATAGCTATCCAGGTCTGTTTCCCTGACCAATGTAATTAAGTTTGAATAGTGCTTGATAGGTAGTCCTTCAGTAAAACTGTATTTGAGTAAGTTAGAAAAAGTGGGGAAAACTGCTTGGCACTTTTAAAAATTGAATACAGTATTGATTAGTCTTTTTTCCATTAATTTAGTTTACCACCTTTACCTGTAAAAATTGAGTAGAGGACATGAGCCTGTTGGCATTGTTGAGGCTAAAAACATCTGGATGACTTTGTATTTTAAAGTTGATATTATCATGGAAAAATGACAATATATTTTTCATATATACCCCCTGTGTACAAGGGATTTTTATTTATTTATTTATTCAATTCAATTCAATTCAATTCAATTCAATTCAATTCAATTCAATTCAATTCAATTCAATTTATATTGCTGCACCATCTCACCAAGGCATGAGAAGCACCTACTTTTTGAAGCTCAGTCAAGCTCAGCTTTTTCTAACTTGATTCTTTCAATTTGTCTTGGAACTACAATTCCCAGAATTCTCTTCAAGATGGGTGGTAGCAGAACTGCCAGTTTTAGATATGGAAGAAATGTTCTCTGAAATATGGAATATTCCTCCCATAGGCATCAATATACCCAGAAAACTGGTAGTCAGAGAGGTTTCTTTTGTTGTTGTTGTTGTTCAGTCGTTTAGTCATGTCCGACTCTTCATGACGTCATGGACCATAGCACGCCAGGCCTTCCTGTCCTCCACTGTCTCCCGGAATTTACTCAAATTCATGTTCATTACATCGGTGATGCTATCTAACCATCTCATCCTCTGCCGTCCCCTTCTCCTTTTGCCTCCAGTCTTTCCCAGCATCAGGGTCTAGCTTATTTTTAACATTCTAGTTTTCTGTAAGAATTTGTATTGTAAGGAAACATTCAATGACATACTTACCCATCTGAGTTCTGATGTAATGAATGATAGCTGCCAATCCTTTTCTGAACCAAATATGAAGTTTTTGATGCTGATTATTAAAATCCTGAATAGATTGAATTTAAAATATCTCAAGGGACACTTCTTCTCATATGTAGTTGCCAAAGCCTTTGTCCGCTACATGTCTCTGAAAATGAAGTGAGATAGGTATTTACAAAGGTTTTCCAAACTGTGGGACCCAATTAGATAATATTGAGTGTGCAGATAGCCATCCAGCGGCCCTGTTTCAGGTGGCCAGGTCCCTCCTGGGTAAGGAGGAGCCAGGAGAGCTCTTACAGTACCACTCTGAGGAATATTCACAGCATATTATAGACAAAGTTGCTCAACTTCGTTCAGAGTTGGACCCCTTCTGAGCCTAATTTTCCTCTGTGGCACCCCTCATAGCTGTTAGTTGATAGATATTTATTGTAAAGTTAGTAACTGTAGTAAACTGTAGTAACACCTAGCAATTAAGTGTGGGTGGCCCCCTCAAAAACTTACTGTGGTTCCCTAGAAATATGGCATGTCACATGTTGAGAATTACTGATACACCCATATGTGGCAGTTGCTGCTGCTTCTGTAGGAATAGTGGTTATGTGTGGGGGCATGGAGGGAGGTATGGAGAGGGCTTCACATTTGTCATGAAGAAATACAGCTTTTTCAGAAAATAAAACTATAGAGATATTTACGATTTTTAAAAAATTGTTAATAGACTGTTTTAAAACAGTACTGTAATGTCTTTAAGTCAAGCCATACTTCTGCTACTTTTATGGACACTGTAGTTTTTTTTAGCAGCAATATGGAACTGGATTGCTATTGTCTTCTTCTAGGGTATTGTTTTGACCTTCTTGCCTAACCTATAGCCTTGGTATTCCCTGGAGATCTCTCATCCAAATAGTATCAGACTTGCTTAGCTTCCAAGCCATGACAAGATCAGCCAGGAACTGCTACCAGCTGTAATTTGTCAACTATAGCAGGTGGAATAAAACAACTACATAGAACTCTTTTTCTACCTTGCAGTGTGATATGCCTTCCTTTGCACTATTGGAGAAATCTGAATCTCATTTTTTGACATCTGAATTCCATTTGTTATTGTCACGAATGCTCCAAGGAAGTTGGGTTTTTTAAAAAAAACGAGGTAGCTACAGGGATGGATGATGCCCTTGCATCTTCAACAGATAATGATGGTAATTAAATTTGGATGCTGCCTGACTCCAACTCTGGGGAGCTGATAATAATATAATAATGTAAAAACATTAAAATACAGAAAATTAACCAAAACAAGTACAAAAATACACAATAATCTGTTGATCAGACTGCCAAAACATTTAATAGAGATCCTGACAAAGTTCATAGAGCCTTAGAGTTACAAGTTTTAGGGGCTTATAAATTTTATTCATTTATTTGTCATACTTCTTTACCGCCCATCTTGTATTACAACAAGTCTGGATGGTTTACAGACAATTAAAAATAATAACACATCATTAAAACAATGCAATATAAATATAAATATATAGAAATATAAATATAAAAGTGCAAAATATAAAATTCCAGATGGTGAATCACAATCTTATCATTGGCACCATCAAGGTGCCAACCACCCCCATGACTGGCTATCCCCCCTCCCGCCCCAAGCAAGGTGGCACACCCAGGTCTTAACCCCCTTCTGGAAGGCCGGGAGAGTAGAGGCCTGCCTTCCTCCGGGGGTAACTTATTCCAAAGGGCGAGTGCCATGGCAGAGAAGGCCCTCCTCCTGGACCCTGCCAATCAGCAATCCCTCATGGACAAGGTCCGTAACATGCCCTCTCTGCCTGATCGGATGGGACAAGTCAATGTAACGGGGGTGAGGCGGTCCCTCAGGTAACCTGGACCCATGCTATGCAGGGCTTTAAAGGTAATAACCAACAACTTGAATTGGACCCGGAAGCAAACTGGCACCCAGTGCAGCTCGTGCAGCAACGGTGTTATGTGTGCCCTCGGGGCTCCTAAGACTGCTCACGCGGCCCCATTCTGAACCAGCTGTAGCTTCCAGATACTCTTCAAGGGTAGCCCCATGTAAAGCGCGTTGCAGTAGTTTATACGGGAGATGACTAGGGCATGAGTGAAATCCTATCTCAAAGGAGATGCTAGACTTATGAGACCCCAAATTATTAACATTCTCCATATGGAGAATGTGTAGTTTACTCACAAAGCATACTTTATTTGGGGGCCTGAGCAGGATTATGAGCTATGCTAGGGAAAAAAATTCAAAACATGCTGACATACTTCTAGTATACTCCCGAAGGCCACAAAGAATTTTTTAAAGCATGCCAGAGGAAAGAAAGAAAGGGATCACACTCTCTCTCCTTAGCTTCATCTTATCTGTTGCTCTACCATCTGAGATGTGAAATGTGAAATAAATGAGATGATTGGATGGGAGGGAAGGTTCTAGCTTGAAAAGTAAGTGGCAAGTGCTTCCTTTATTTGTTTGTAAGCCAGTTCATTCTGTTTCTGATTCTGTTTCTATTTCTACACCATTTTGCTGCATTAATGGGAGCAATGAGCATAGCACTTCAGAATCAAAAATGATCCCAAATAATACAGGTTTGAGAACCTATGGCCCACCAAATGTTGAACTACAGTTACTAGCATTCTTCGCTATTGGCTGTGCTGATTGAGAGTTGCAGTTCAACCCTGGTGACGTTGGGATTCTCTTATGCCGCCCCCCTCCGCAAGGAGGCTGGACCCATTTGACTGGTCTGCCCCCGGCGACTGATGGACCTGGAAGGGTTTCAGAGGGAGCTGGGGGTTATACCCGAGGATCTACTGCACAGTCCAGCAGAGCCGCTGGCCGCTAACTGGAATAGGGAGGCGGCCAGCGCCTTTGACAGGATTGCGCCTATGCAACCTCTCTTGGCCCATCAAACCCGACACTCCCCATGGTTTACGGAGGAGTTGAGGGATTTGAAGAGGATTAAGAGATGTCTAGAGCACCGCTGGAGGAAGAAAAAGACCGAAACCAACCGAACACAAGCTAGAGCTGCTGTTAAGGCCTACCTTGTGGCAGTAAGAGCGGCGAAATGTCAATATTTCTCCAATCTTATTGTGTCCACAGAATGCTGCCTGATGGCCCTGTTTAAGATCACTTGGTGGGCCCTGAGACCCACCTACAGGGCCATGCAGAGGAGTTTGCTGTACATCTGCAGGATAAAATCGCTCGGATCCGTTCCAAGTTGGACTCCAAGCGTGAGACAGAGTCTGGGCAGATACTGGGGGAGTGTACTTACCCAGTTATCTGGGAACAGTTCGATCCTGTTAGACCTGAGGAAGTGGACAGGATCCTTCGGACAACAAATGCCACCACCTGTCATCTAGATCCATGCCCCTCCTGGCTGGTGAAAGCAGCTAGGGGGGTGATGTTGCTAGGTCCAGGTGATGGTCAAAGCATCCTTGAGAGAGGGGGTGTTTCCAATTGCCTTTAAGGAGGCATTGGTGCACCCCTCCTCAAGAAACCATCGCTGGACCCTATGGTACTGGACAATTTTCGTCCAGTCCCATAGGGTCCAGCGATGGTTTCTTGAGGAGGGGTGCACCAATGTTTTGGCAGTCTGATCAACAGATTATTGTGTATTTTTGTACTTGTTTTGGTTAATTTTCTGTATTTTAATGTTTTTACATTATTATATTATTATCAGCTCCCCAGAGTTGGAGTCAGGCAGCATCCAAATTTAATTACCATCATTATCTGTTGAAGATGCAAGGGCATCATCCATCCCTGTAGCTACCTCGTTTTTTTTAAAAAACCCAACTTCCTTGGAGCATTCGTGACAATAACAAATGGAATTCAGATGTCAAAAAATGAGATTCAGATTTCTCCAATAGTGCAAAGGAAGGCATATCACACTGCAAGGTAGAAAAAGAGTTCTATGTAGTTGTTTTATTCCACCTGCTATAGTTGACAAATTACAGCTGGTAGCAGTTCCTGGCTGATCTTGTCATGGCTTGGAAGCTAAGCAAGTCTGATACTATTTGGATGAGAGATCTCCAGGGAATACCAAGGCTATAGGTTAGGCAAGAAGGTCAAAACAATACCCTAGAAGAAGACAATAGCAATCCAGTTCCATATTGCTGCTAAAAAAAACTACAGTGTCCATAAAAGTAGCAGAAGTATGGCTGGACAATTTTCGTCCAGTCTCCCACCTTCCCTTTTTGGGGAAGGTGGTTGAGAAAGTGGTGGTGTTGCAGCTCCAGAGGATTCTGGATGAAACAGATTATCTAGACCCCTTTCAGTCAGGTTTCAGGCCCAGATATGGGACAGAAACAGCATTGGTCGCACTTATGGATGATCTCTGGTGGGAGTGGGATGGAGGCAGTGCATCCATCCTAGCTCTTCTTGACCTCTCAGCGGCTTTCGATACCATCGACCATGGTATCCTTTTGGGTCGGCTCAGGGAGTTGGGGGTGGGCAGCGTGGTTTTGCGATGGTTCACCTCTTTCCTCCAGGGCCGGTCCCAATAGGTGGTGATAGGGAGTGAGAGATCTGACCCTTGACCCCTTCTCTGTGGGGTGCCGCAGGGTTCGGTTCTCTCCCCACTCCTGTTCAACATCTACATGAAACCACTGGGCGAGATCATCTGTCACCATGGGATGAGGTATCATCAGTAAGCTGATGATACTCAATTATACATCTCCATCCTGGGTGAGATAAGTGATGCTGTGACTGCCCTCTCGCAGTGCCTGGGAGCTGTAGGGGCCTGGATGGGGTCCAACAGGCTTCAGCTGAACCCTGGTAAGACAGAGTGGCTGTGGATTAATGGCTGTTCCATATCTGGGACATTATCATCTTTGGTTCTGGATGGGGTTGCACTGCCCCAGACAGATCCAGTGCGGAATCTGGGGGTCCTCCTGGACTCACGACTCCTGCTTGAAGAGCAGGTGGCAGTTGTGGCCAGAAGGGCCTTTGCACAGCTTCGTGTTGTGCACCAGTTACGCCCGTTCCTGGATCGGGAGGCCCTTTGAACTCATAAGTCTAGCATCTCCTTTGAGATAGGATTTCACTCATGCACTTGTTATCTGCCATATAGACTACTGCAATGCGCCCTACATGGGGCTACCCTTGAAGAGTATCTGGAAGCTACAGCTGGTCCAGAGCGCAGCTGCATGAGCCATCGTTGGTGCCCCTAGATCGGCACACATAACACCTCTATTACGCGAGCTGCATTGGGTACCTGTTTGCTTCCGGGTCCAATTCAAGGTGTTGGTTATCACCTTTAAAGCCCTACATGGCATGGGGCTAGGTTACCTGAGGGACCGCCTCATCCACAATACATCTACCCGTTCCATCCAATCGTGCAGAGAGGGCATGCTGCGGACCCCGTCTGCAAGAGAATTCCATCTGGCGGGGTCCAGGAGGCGAACCTTCTCTGTAGTAGCCCCTGCACTTTGGAACTTCTTGCCCCCAGAGGTGAGGTCAGCCCCATCACTTCTGACCTTTCAGAGGAACCTGAAAACTTGGTTCTGCCGCCTTGCTTGGGGCCAGGAAAGAAATAGTTACTCTGGGGATGGCTAGTACCTTAGAGGGCTCCTCACCCATATGGACTGAGTTAGATCTTTTTACTATTCTTGCCTCTTGGATTTTAATCTTATTTTATAATTATTTAATTATCATATTTTATACATGGTATATATATATTATGTCCCTTGTTTTAATGAATCATTTTATTGTAAACTGCCCAGAGTCCCTTCGGAGGAGGGAGATGGGCAGTGATAGAAATTTGATAGATAGATAGATAGATAGATAGATAGATAGATAGATAGATAGATAGATAGATAATAAACATCTGGAGGAACGTATGTTCTCTATCTCTACAATAAAATAGCAGTGCTGAGATAGTGATAGGATTTCTTATGTTTCCTGACATGCTTTCCCCACTCTGAGATTTCCATGGGAATAGAAAATGAGAAATCCTTTTTTAATAATTTAGTGTTTCTAAGTCTTGTGGCAGAAGCAGCAATAAGCCACTAGTAATGATCCTGATTTTCAGAGGATAACTTACCAAATTTAGCAGCACTAGGTGTTCCTCAAGGGGCGCGATGGGTCAGTGGTTAAGACGCCAGGCTTGTCGATCGGAAGGTCGGTGGTTCGAGACCCAAGCGCCACGTGCCAGAGTGAGCTCCCGCACTCGCCCCAGCTCTTGCCAACCTAGCAATTCGAAAGCATGCAAATGCAAGTAGATGAATAGGTACCACTTTGGTGGGATGGTAACAGCGTTCCACATGCGTCATGCTGGCCACATGACCGCGGAAGCATCTTCGGACAGCGTTGGCTCTTCGGCTAAGAAACGGAGATGAGCACCGCCCCCTAGAGTTGGACACGACTGTGCAGGGGAAAACCTTTACCTTTACCTTAGGTGTTCCTTGTGCTATGATCTTGTGAGGGGCTTGATTTATAATTGTCCAGTCATGGAGACATGGTAGTGGATTTTAATGGAAGTTTGATTTGACCTAAATTCTCAACCTGATTTTACAGTTGATTTTCATAAATTTATATATTTATATGAATAACAAACCAGATATCATTTCATATAAAAATATGGTACGTCAACAAATGGATACTCTTAGGGCTTCATTAATAAATCTAGAAAGCCATATAAAATTAAACATATTTTAAATTATAGCCATTTGTGTATTTTTAAAGGAAACAGTAACAATCAATATGTCTATGAAGGTTCTCAGTCATCCAGGTGGAATTGTCTGTAGCTTGAATCATGTCAACTGGATTTCTATTTTCTTAGTGGAAAGGAGCGAAACGTTTCCACTAAGAAAATAGAAATCCAGTTGACATGATTCAAGCTACAGTAACAATCAATATTCATAGTACTTAGTACTCTGCCAGTCTCTTTTTCTATAAATGATTTGTCACAAAAGTATTAGGAAATAGTCAGCAATGCTTCTTCATATCTGATTCCAAGAGCTGAACAGAGAGCGCTTTAGACATTGAAGCTCAGTTATGTTTGCATTTGCGTGCATTGTTTATCTGAAACAAAGCTCAGTATTAGGCACCACTGGTTACTGCCAGCTGTGACCTCACTATATAGTCACAGCTGTGCATTTAGCATTTATGCCTGCAAAGAATAGCTAATTACAAAAAACCCTAAGAGGACAAAGAACACACAGTAACATAAGTACAGTACCATATCTGTCTTGTAATCATGTACTTTTGTAAGTACCAAAATGGTTAAAGCTCTGAGCCGTAATTCTAAGTGTCTAATGGTAGAGACAACTTCAGTTAAACACATTCACCCACTTGATCCTTTTGCTTCTAGAATATAGTTTTATATAGGTTTTGATTTCATTTCACATATTTATTTTTAGGAATGCACAAACTGCCCTTCAGAACAAAGTTTTCCCAAAGCAGACTATCTTCCTTTCAGTGATATTTTGCAGTGGTATTTTACTTTTTGCAAAAACTTTAGTGATGCTCTTAGTCCTTTTAACATAGATTCTGCTTTGAAAAAGTCTGTGAACTATGGATAGCACTTAGTTTTTCATACTTCTTTTTTTTTTATCTATTCAATCATGTCCGATTCTTGGAGACTGCCTGGACAAGTCCCTGCAGTTTTATTGGCAAGATATTAGAAGTGGCTTGCCATTGTCTCCTTCCTAGGGCTGAGAGAGAGTAGCTGGCCCAAGGTCACTCAGCTGGCTTTGTGCCTAAAGCGGGACTAGAACTCACCATCTCCTGGTTTCTAGCCTGATGCCTTCACCACTACACCAAACTGGCTCTCATAGTTCCTATACCTGTATTTTATTAGTAGAATGATCTAAGGTGTTGAAAGGTATGCTATCTGACATTCACTTATCTGCTGAATTGACTTAAATTGCTCAATAAGGCACTTACTTAGATAGCTTGTTTCATATTTTACATTAATTAATGGGTATTCAATCACCAAAAACGTAGTCTCTTTAAAGCCAGACTCCACTCCTTTCAGTCTTAATTGATAACCCCTAGTATTCCTTGATAGTCTTCCATCCAAGCTAACCAGACTTGAACCTGCTTAGGTTACCTGCAAATTACTGTTAAAGAAGTGATTTTTTTTGTGCAACATCCATCTGTTCTTTTCTTCTCTAATGCTCTAATACAATTTCAGAGCCAAATTAATTTTCTGAAGTCAATAGCTTTGACTGGTATTAATGACAACTATGCCAGCAGTTAGCCATGATACAGAGGACAGTAAGGAGAACAATATAAATTTTTAACTTCCTCAAAAGTGTATTACTTGTTTCTAAGGATATTTCATTTAAGCATCTTGGTGAATATGTTAGTGATGTGATGAGTTAAGAAGATTTTAAGTGATTTATTTTTGTAAATATGCCATGCATGAAAATGTAAGCAAGGAGAAGTTCAAATGCTGCACCCTGATTGTTGCATATCCCTGAATATGTGTAAGACTTTTTACTATTTTAATCGAGGCGTTTTAAGATGATTTTAAAAAAAGAGAGAGATGACTTATACAAGCAGAAGGAATGGCATACTATAAATTCCAATCAGTTTATGACATTAAATCCTCTCCTGTTAAAATCTAGATACTCACATCTAAAGCCTTCATTTCTCCAGCAGCAAAAATCCTCTTGCTTCTATATCTGCCCTCTCCAGGCTCCATATATAATGAACTTCAGCAATGCCTATCCACATATTAGTTTGAGGGAAAGCTGCCTAAGCTGTGCAATATTTTTTGTCCTGCTTCATTGTCTTGTTTTTTCAGATAAATCAGCTAGGAAACCTAGGACCAGGAAAGCCAGAGCCTCACAAGGCTCTTTTTTATTCACAATTCAATACAAGAAGGAGTGAAAATATAACTTTACATTCTTACTTTTGCAACTGGAGCTAAAGTCTTCAGTTCCATCCTCTTTCAAGCAACACTGTAGTGTTTTTCAATAATTTTTCTCATCTCTGTTTAGAAAAGCTGCCCCTCACAGCTAATCTATTAAAAGGGACTATACTATCACCCTCTGCACTGCAAATAATCTTATTTATAATGTTATTTCAACTCGGCCTAGTCACCTAAACTCAGCAACATGCTGTTAAAATTACTCACTTTTTTATTCCGGTCATATATTGTGTTTTCTTAAGCCCTAAGCTGATTTTCTGACCATTCTTGGATATGGCATAGATTCTTTATCCTTATTTTCAAAATCTACTACAGCCTGTTTCGTATCTTCACTCTTGCTTCCATATAAATCTCTTTATTTTCCCATCCGGCTTCATTAATCTTAGTCATTTAAAGGTCTCCTAATCTCCCTTTCTCCCATACTACCCTTTGTATATTGAACTTCCTTTTGGAAAATCTGTGTGATTCTCCTCACATCTATTTTTCTTTTCATCATGGTTCCAGCTATTCATATATATGAGTTCTGCATCTTCATACAAAAACAGATTGGAATATTTTAGAGATTTTGGCATAGTAATAGCAATGTTTATTCTCCTTTGTTTTATTTTTTTCTTTAAAAATTCATTGAAATTTATAATTTCATAATTTTATTGTATGACTATATTATATTACTTGTCATTCCTGATATTAATGTTCTGCCTAGAGTTTAATACTGGTTTTGGGGATCAAATATATTCAAGTATCTTTAATCACTTATAAATATGGAAGAACCATAATTTTATCACATTTGTAAATTCTTTGTTATGTGGAGTCCTTGGTGCTCTCTGAGCCTTGTTGTTTTCTTGCAGACATTTCATTGCCAGGCTAGGCAACATCTTCAGTGCGAAAAGGGAGTGGGACTTGCTCTCTGTTTATATACCATGGCTTGTCCTGCTTGTGTTGGTGGGGGTGTTCTTCTCTACTTGGTAGTTCCTTGATTGGGCTGTTGTTTGCTGCTTGGTTGATTGACTGAGTTAATAGTTCCTTGATTAGGGTATATTGTGCTGTTTGATTGTTCCTCTGGTGCTAATCCTGGCGTTAATCTTTGCATATCTGGGTGTTGATTGCTGGCAAGGAGGTGTTCTGGTCTTCTGGGTTTTCTATTTTCTCTTATGAATGGTATGTAAATGTCGTTTACCTCTATGTGTCTGTTGAAGGCTGCTTTGTCTGCCAAGCTTCCAGGCACTCTAGCATTTTTGGACTTGGCTTGGTTTAAGATACTCACAGTTTCCCAGCTGAAAGTATGGTTGAGTCTGTCCATGTCTTGTGAGATTAGGGAGTTTTCATTGTGTCTTCTGACTGCTAGTTGGTGTTTCTGGATGCGTTCTGCTAGTCTTCTGCCAGTCTGTGCTACATAGTGGCTGCTACAGTCCTTACACTGTATGTTGTAGATGACTCCTGTTTTTTTCTTCTTGGGCTACTGGGTCTTTTGGGTTACTTACGATGTTCTGAAGGGTTTTGGTTGGTTTATGTGGTATGGTGATGCCATGTGGTTGTAACAGTCTATTAATAGTTTATGAGATGTTTCTGATGTATGGCAGTATAATCCTTTTCATAGCTTCTGTTGGTTTTGCTGTGGTGGGTTGAGTGGTCAGGCACTTTTTGATAAAGTTGCGTGGGTATCCCGTAGACACATAGAGGTAAACAACATTTACATACTATTCATAAGAGACAATAGAAAAGCCAGAAGACCTCCTTGCTAGCAATCAACACCCAGATATGCAAAGATTAACACCAGGATTAGCACCAGAGGAACAATCAAACAGCACAGTATACTCTAATCAAGGAACTATTAACTCAGTCAATCAACCAAGCAGCAAACAACAGCCCAATCAAGGAACTACTAAGGAGAGAACAACACCTCCACCAACACAAGTAGGACAAGCCATGGTATATAAACAGAGAGCAAGTCCCACTCCCTTTTCACAAATTATTCAACCCCCTGAATAGAATCCGACACAACAGCGCACACACAGTACAGTATGCAAAACAGGTGTTGTCTCAAGCACACCTGATGCAACTAATCAAGGGCTTCATTAGTTGCACCATGTGTGCTTGAGCTGGAACACATGAAATACCTGAAGTGAGTGTCACATTTGACTGCATATTAGAAATATGGCTAAGTCAAAAGAATGATCCAGAAAGGTAAGAGAAGATATTATCACCCTTCACAAACAAGGAACAGGATACAAAAAGATAGTGAAGGCACTGAATGTACCTAGAGACACCGTTGGAAGCATAGTTCACACGTTCAAAGTTAAAGGAACAGTGGTTACACTACCTGGATGGGGCAGAAAAAGGAAGCTGTCAGTGGCTGCAACCAGATTTTTGAGAAGGCAGGTTGAGAGAAACCCTCAAGTGACTGCAAAAGACCTGCAGCAAGACTTGGTGGCAACAGCACTGAGGTTTCAGTGAGCACAGTAAGGTGCGTACTAAACACAGAAGGTGTCTATGCCAGAACTCCAAGATGTACACCACTACTGACCCAAAAGCCCAAGAAAAGTCGGCTCCAATATGCTCAAAATCATATAAATAGGCCACAGAGGTTTTGGGATTCTGTTCTGTGGAGCGATGAAACAAGACTGGAACTTTTCGGCCCGATCAGCGGTATGTCTGGAGGAAGAAGAATGAAGCATACACTGGAAAGAACACTCTGCCTGCAGTTAAGCATGGTGGTGGCTCGGTGATGCTCTGGGGCTGCTTTGCATCCTCTGGCACTGGAAACCTGCAGCATGTGGAAGGCAAGATGGATTCATTGAAGTATCAGGAAATCCTAGGAGAAAACGTCATGCCGTCTATAAGGAAGCTGAAGCTTGGGCGTCATTGGACGTTCCATCAGGACAATGATCCCATAAATGTAAAATGTATAAATTATTGTTAAAAGGAGAAATGGTGGAGGAACAAGTTAAAGACTGTATGATTCAATGGGCAAAAAATATTGGCCACAATATACAATTGCAACAATGGGAAGATATGTGGACTAAACGATTAAAATTTACTTTGTGTTATAATCTAAAAGAAAAATTTTACAAGATGATGTACCGATGGTATATGACCCCACAAAAACTTGCAAAAATGTATGGGAATATTTCCAACTTATGTTGGAAATGTAAAAAACAAGAGGGGTCTTTTTACCATATGTGGTGGACATGTAAAATGGCAAAGAAATTTTGGATTGAGATACATTCACTGATGCAAAATATACTACAAATACGAATACCATTTAAACCAGAATTTTTCTTACTCGGAATTTTGGATGTACAAATAGAAAAACATTTTTCTTAGAATAATACAATATATGATTACAGCAGCAAGACTTTTATATGCACAAAACTGGAAAAACCTAATTGTACCAACAATACATGAATGGATGTTGAAATTATTGGATATGGCAGAAAATGACAAATTGACATGTTTATTAAAAGAAAATTCAAATCGTTATTTTCTTAAAAGAGTGGAAGCCTTTGATGGACTATTTGCAAAAAGCAGGAGGAGCAAAGCTTGCATGGGGTTTTGATGATTAGATTATATATAAATAGAATATATTAGACAAGAAATGTATATGAATGTTATATGAATAGCCAGCATGTAAGAACAAATTACTTTTCTTTACTCCTATGACCATAGATAGATCAGAAGTTATCCAATTTCTATGTTTGTTTTCTTTTTTCTTTCTTTTGCTTTACTACACTTTTCTTTTCCTATTTCTTTAATTTGTATTTCTATTTCTGTTTCATTTTCAACTTTTAACTTTGTATATTTAAAATCTTAATAAAATCTATAAAAAAAAAGAGAGATAAGGCGTGCTTCCAGGGTCCTGAGAGATGACATTGTTTAATTGAAGGAACACAGAGTGTGCCAACCCTGCAGGATCAAATCAGCCAAGCAGATGTTATAAGAAACAGGTGGTCCCTCAGTAACCAGGCCCTATGTTAGGTAACAACCAGCACCTTGAATTGCACCCAGAAGCAAACCAGCAATCAGTTCAGCAAAGTTTTTCTGATGGCAAGCACTGTTTTTTGCGTCCTATTGGACAATGTGGCTGTGTTCTTCCCTTCAATCTTTAAGCAGTTTCTGCTTAAAATGTATTTTTGTGAATCCTTCAGTCTTGCTAGGATGAAATTTATCACTTGTTCTGTTTTTATTTTCAGTGCCCTTTGAGCCCTTGGTTACCTGTTCACACCACCTCATTGCTTGGAAAATAGCTCTCTTGGTGGTGTTAATATCAGCTTAACAGAGCAGTAGATTGTGTTCACTGATAAACTGACTTTGTGTTCCACAAGGCTAAGATAGTTCTTCCTTGAGGTAGCTCCTATTTTTTTTTTACTAAGGTGATCTTGGACTTTCCTCTGTGCCAGGATCAAATTCTACCTATTTTATTCCTTAAGCCCTCTACAACACAGGTGGTAGATGTTACGTTCATTCTGGATGGATGGGCTTCCCCATACAAAGCAAGTAATTGTCAAAATAGTGATTACTATTAGGCTCTGTTACACTCTGAAGATACATCCCTAGCAATTAGGTGTCTGCAGACATTAGACATAATCAATCACTAACAGCTGTTTCAATGCAGGGTGTGCTACTGCAGGACATTTCACAGACAGCAATCTGAAGACAGCTTTTGACTTTCATTAGCCATTTTTGTCTAGATATCGGATCCCACCTTTGCAGCCTTTGGGCATATGGTGTTGTCCCTTAGTATTTTCATCTACTTCCAAGTAAGATTCCTAGTTGATTACCCATATGTTTGAATCAGATACCACAGTGAAGACTAATTGGTTACTTGACTATACTTGCAGTTCTTCAAGTGATCACCTGTGAATTCTCACAGCCTATCTATTCTTCCCACTCAGGGTCAAGGGACAGTAGCTCAGCTTTGATATTTCACTTATTTTCTTAAACTGTTTAGAGTCAAGCCAGCATGAGCACAGGATAGCAGCAGCTTAAACAGTAATTGTGGCTATGCCCTTAATTTCCATCCTCTGTTCTTAAGCATAAGTGCAACTATTCATGTATAATTGAATGTATACACCCAGGTGCTGGGTACAGTGAGATGGGAGCCTATGGATGGTTTGTTAAGGCATCCCAGGAGGATGACTGAGGTGCCAAGTTTTACTTTTTGTTTTTTATAGTTTTTATTGTTTTTGTGGTGGTGGTGTTGTTGTGAGCTGCCCAGAATTGTCCTTGAATTTGCCATACAAATCTTGAAAATAAAATAAAGATCATATTTTTTCCAAACTATTTCTGTCTCCATTTCCTGTTCCTTTCTCTTTTTATTGATTATAAAAACATTAGGTGTAGGAACAGTCCTCATGTACTATATAAATAACACTGAACATTGGTAAGCCAATGTAACAATTATAAAAACATAACTAAGGCAATTTGTATTGCATTGCACTTGAAGAAGTTAAGATCTGAAATCAAGGTATATATGACTATCCTATGAGATGAAACTGTTTGATATGTATGTGTCTTCCACTGTCTTATATTCTTATATTCCACTGTATGTTCAGGAGCTCAGGGCATTATTCAAAGTGTTCCCTCCTCCTATTTTTCTTCACAATAACAACCCTGTGAGATAGTTTGGACTGATAAGATTGACAGTCCCAAAGTCACCAGTGAGTTTCCATGGTTGAAGATGGACTTGAACCTGGTGCCAGCCCAATCGTTGAACCATGCTGGCTCCCTCATCATTTATAGAATACATTTTATGTATTTTGTACCTGATTTTATGGTTTTTCTTTCTCACTTCCTGGGGTTATAAATGAAAATGATTGGGCTGTTTTTCCCCCCCAAACCTTTTAAATCTCAAGTCATAAAAACCAGCCCAACTGCTATACTTGGGACATTTAGAGCGCTCGAAACTATGCCTCTTGAAACAGCCAAATTTTTTGAGGACAAACATTTCAAGAGCAGAGTTGTGCAGTTGTGAAATCTGATTAATAAATATTCTGCTCATTTTTAATATATATTTTAAATATTTGCTGGGAAGGTTCCATTAGCGTTTGTCTGCTAGAATTTCCCATAACTTAAATAAAATGTATCCATGTGTATATGTTGCTGGATAAATCTTCCATAGTACCCTTTTGCCAGATACTCTTAGCAGGAATGGGGGTGAGAATACACACACTCACACTTGCACACAAACAAATATTATTTGAGGTCATGGTTGTATTGTAACACAAAGTATAAAATGCCTATTAGAGATGGTAAAAACTCATTTTCCTGCTGCCTGGATCCTGTTCTTTTGAACTCATTTATTTTCCTGTTAAGTGCAGAGGTACGTTTTTGATATTTTTAATCTGTAGAGTATCTATAAGCATATAACATTTATTGATGAATCTTCAATTAAACACTATTGTTGTTATGACATCACACTTTTATTGGATGCATTTCCAATATTAAGTTTGTTGATAGCAAGCCTGTTATTTCCATAGGACCTCCAAACATGGGTGAATGGTGCTAATGAAAATGGCTTTGTTCTTGTATCATTTGGAGCTGGAGTGAAATACTTACCCGAAGATATAGCAAATAAATTGGCACATGCTCTGGCTAGTCTTCCTCAAAGAGTGATTTGGAGGTAAGTATAGTAATACAATAAATACTTGAATATTAATAAAGTAGGATTGGTGAATGTTTTTGTTTTATGGAAAATTGTTGACCCGTGGATTCTAGAGCCAGAGGTCTATTCCTTTTCTTACTTTTTCATATCAGTTTCTGTCTCTTTCTTGAAATACTTTCCTCTCACGGTTTCAGACATTGGCTGGGGAATTCTGGCAGTTGAAGTCCACACATCTTAAAGCTGCTGAGGTTGAAAAACACTGGGTTAGAGTCAGTAAGAGTCAGGGGAGCTCTTGGCTACTTCTGCTTCATGAAATTGTCTACTCAAAGGTTTATTTTGCTGGGTCTTTCTTAAGAATGCCCAGTGCATTTGCTGAGCTTGATGGCACATGCAGTGTTGTTACTTCCAAATGGGTGGGACTGGTGGAGCATACCAGTGCCGTAACCCAGATGGGTGAATATATAGTGGCATGTTTGGGTATTTCTGGTCAAATTGTACAGTTCAGTTAATCTTAAAGTGAATAGAAATTGATACAACATGATGCAAGGTTAAACAAGATATCTTTCTGAAAGCTTGAATGTGTATTTATTATACATGGGTAGCTGTTAACAGATTCAGAATAAGAAATCAGTTAATATGGCAGGTGTCTGAAATGTGGACACCTTTCCAGTTGATTCAGTGCTGTTTTTTTCTCCTGTAAAGTTGTTAATCCTCTAATGCTGCCTCATCATGGTAAGGGGTATTATTGGGAGCGATGAGCAAATAATGCCAGGAGTGTATGTCAAGAGTATATGGTCGTGATGAAGGCCATCCCAGCTGCTGAACTCAAGCAAGCACTTATATCAGGCAGCAGCAATATAAGAAGATGCTGGAGGCAGATGGTATCTTTAGTCACAATGGTGAAGGCATAATTTCATACTGCACATAAAGCAGTATAAAACCCCCTATTAATGATATAATCATAGGGTTGGAAAGGATCTTGAAGGTCCTCTAGATCAACCCCCTGCCCAGGTCAGGAATCCTCAAACCATCCTCAGACCATCTCAGACCTAATGGCTTTGTTTCAACCATTTGTTCAACCTTTGTTTGAAAACCTCCAGTAATAAAGCACCCATAACTCCAGTGGGCAGGCTATTCTACTGTTTTATAGCTCTCACGGTCAGGAAATTCCTACTTATTTAAATTTTGATATCTCTCTTTAAAGCTTCCACTTGTTGGTTTTTGTCCTACCCTCAGGCACTATGGAGAATAAATCCATACACTCTTCCATGTGACAGTGCTTCAAGTATTGGAAAACTGCTATCATATCTCCCATTAGCTTCTCTTCTTTATGCTAAACATACCCAGTTCTTTTAGCTATTCTTCATAGGATTTAGCTTCCAAGCCCCTCACCGTCTTCGTTGCCTCCACTCTTTCCATTTTCTCAGTATCCTTCTTGTATTCTGGAGACCAAAACTGGACAAAATATTCTAGGTGTGGTCTGACCAGTGCAGTGTAGAGTGGAATTATCAGTTCTCATGATCTTGACCTTATTGTCCTGTCCCAACTAAGACCCGAAGCAGGGAAGGTGTGGAATAAGTCTTTATTTACAAACAAGGCACACAAATATCACTAAAGAAACGAGTGTCACAAGGTGCTCACAGAGTTCATGTGGCTTACGGTGATTCGTTCCCGGTTGGTGCGCACGCGGACAGCCACCACGTGGATGCAATGCAAGGTTCCGGCGTGGGACGGTTCCAGTGCGAGGCTCTGTGTGGTGGCAGCAAGGCGAGGTTGGAGCTCGAGGCTTGGTGCGAAGACAGGGCAAGATGCCGGCGCGGGGCTCAGCGTGGCGGTAGCAAGATGAGGTTGCGACTCAAGGCTTGGTGCGAAGGCAAGGCAAGATTCTGGCATGGGGCCCGGCGCGGTGGCAGCAAGACGAGGTTGCAACTCGAAGCTTGGTGCTAAGGCAAGGCAAGATTCTGGCGCTGGGCTCAGTGTGGCGACAGCAAGATGAGGTTGTAACTCGCGTGGTGCGGAGGTAAGGCAGAATTCCAGCACGAGGCTTGGCATGGCAGCTGCAAGGTGAAGCTCTGGCTCGAGGCTGGTCCCGGAGGCAGGGCAAGGTTCCAATGCAAAACAGGGCATGGTGGTAAAACTAGGCTCTGTCATGAGGCTTGGCTGATCAGTGAGGCAGGGTTCTGGCATGCTGGGCTGAGCTGGAAAGCAGGGCTCTGGCGTAGCAGCAGGGCTAGGTCCGAGCGGAGGTGCTGGCATGGCGATGGAATCTTGATTCACTACAGGATGCGGTACGGAATGTGAACGATTGTCTCCGGCAATGGCTGCCCACTGTGCTTGCCTTTTATCCTTTTGATTTTCACGCCATTTGTGAGCGGGGACCAATCGCGCCTCGTGTTGCTCTGCCCACCTTTCCCACCTCTATTCTCGCGTGCTAATAAGTGGAGGTGAGTCTCCTTCTGGGCTGCCTCCAATCAGCTGTTCAGAGGCTGATTCAAAATTTGCGCCATACTCGTTTTTTCCCGCTTCAAATTAATTAATTAATTATTCAAATTTATTCCCCGCCCATCTCCCATACAAGGGACTCTGGGCGGGTTACAATAAATAAAAATTTAAAAACTATACAAAATATCTAAAAACACAAACAAAACATAATAAAATAAAATCCAGGATGGGCTTGAACCCGCAGAATAGATAGTGGAGCTATGGGGCCAGCCAGGGTTCCCATTTTCAGCCTGACTATTGTTCGTGATCTTATTCCCAGGAACTCCACAAGACTTCTCCGTTGTCACCAGGAGGTATTCTTGGATTTTTGTAACTGCCACACAGAGAAGCACCTCCCATCACTCTCTTGCCCTCGAGCTTTGAGCAGTTTAGCGGAAAACCGTCAGAGATTCTCTCTGCTTGCTTACATTGCACAATTACTACCCCTGCTCATCACGAAAGGTGCGGATAGTATCTACGCCTGACTGTTTTTTTTGTTGTCATAATAGTGGGGAAATGTCTTAACCGAACAGGAACAGCAATGGTCACCAGAAGGCAGTGTTTTCTTCCCGGAAGAGATGTCCAGCAGGTCAGGGCGAAATATGAAACTGGAACTCTGCACTCTCTAAGTTTGCATTTTTTCTTTGCCGTCTCCACGACTCAGAGCTTTGTGGCAAAGCAGGTTTCACTGCCTTCCACTACAGTTCAGCCGGGGATGTAAAAACCCACCTGTGCTGCAGTACCTGTCCTCTCCTGTTCCCGCCTGCTCCTTTCACTCCTCTCTATACATTGACCTTACATCATCCAGCAGGAGACATTACACCTTGTGGCCTCAGGCAGATGTGGTGCTGCAGGCCAGGAGCAGGAGGCAAAGCCGGGCTCCTCTTTCCCATCTTCTGCAGTAGAGTCTCTGGCTGGCTGAAAAGAAGTCTCGGACCTTCAAAGTGCGTCGGGATAAAGGCAGCTGCTCCCGCGTCTCTGTCCCGTCACCACGCGGGCCGAAAACCCGACCACGGGGTTCTCAACAGACAACCTACCCGAACCACATGAGCGAAAGAAAAAACTAATGCTAATGGCCCTTCTATTTCGTCATCGGACTCAGCCTCCATCCTGACACTTATGCTTGTGCTTAATCTATGACCTATCAGGACACCCAGATCCTTCTCACAAGTACTGTCACTGAGCCAGGTACCACCTCTCTTATACCCTTACATCTCATTTTTAATTCTTAAGTGCAGAAGCCTACATTTCTTGCCAGTGAACTACACTGTTTTGGTAAAGGCCCAATGTTCAAATCTGCGAAAATCCTTTTGAACCTTGAGCCTGGCTTCTGAAGTGTTAGCAACACTCCACCCCTCCACCCCAGCTTTGTGTCATCTGCTGAGCATCTTTTCTATCTCATTTAAATTGAATGAATGAATGAATGAATGAATGGTACTGTTACGGTTGTTCAACCAGCTGCAAATCCATCTGGTAGCAGGACCATCCATCCACATTATTCTGTCAAGAAAGCAGTCAAGTTTATCAAATGCCTTACTTTAGTTTAAGTATACTAGATGTACAGCATTCCCTTGGTCTTTTAATCCAGTTACTTTGTCAAAAAGAGCAGTAAGATTAGTCTGGCATTACCTATTTTTAACAAATCCATACTGGTTTCTAGTAATCATTCTTTCTTTAAAAGTGCTTGTAAACCCCTTCCATTCGGATTTCAGACCTGGGCATGTGACTGAAACAGCATTGATTGTACTTTTGGATGACCTCTGGCAGGAGCGGGGTGGGGGTGCTACATCCATCCTCACTCTACTTGAACTCTCAGCTGCCTTTGATACCATTGACTATGGTATCCTTCTGGACTGGTTGCGGGGGTTGGGGTTGGGCGGCAATGTATTGCACTGGTTCTCTTCCTTCCTTTGTGGTTGGTTCCAGTCAGTGTTGATTGGGAGCGAGAGGTCTGCCCTTAGCCTCATTATGTGGGGTTTTGCAGGGTTCAGTTCTCCTGTTTAACATCTACTTGAAGCCGCTGGGTGATTTCATCCGTTGCCATGGACTGAAGTATTATAACACTGATGATACCTACCTGTACATCTCTGCCTCTGGTGAATTAAGTGATGCTGTTGAGATCCTTTCTCGGTGTTTGGAAGCTGTGGGGGGTTGTATGTGGAACAACAGGCTTCAGCTCAACCCTGGCAAGACTGAGTGGCTTTGCGTTTGGGGGCTTCCAGGATCTGGGAATTTACCATCCTTGTTGCTGTATGGGGTGGCACTGCCCCAAACAGACCCTGTGCACAATCTGGGGGTCCTTCTGGACTCACAGCTCCTGCTTGAGTAGAAGGTGGCAGTCATGGCTAGAAGGGCCTTTGTGTACCTTTAGGTTGTGCACCAGTTGCACCCATTCCTGGATCAGGAGGCTCTACTTTCTGTCATTCACGGCCTGGTCTCCTCCTGAATGGATTACTGTAATGTGTTCTACATGGGGCTGCCCCTGAAGAGCATCCAGAAGTTTCAGCTGGTGCAAAATGCAGCAGCACAGGCAGTTATGTATGCTCCAAGATCAGCGCACACTACACCTCTTCTCGGCCAGCTGTATTGGTTGCCAGTTTGCTTTCAGGTTCAATTCAAGGTACTGGTTAGGACCTATAAAGTCCTACATGGCATGGGGCCAGGTTGTTTGAGGGACCGCCTCTCTCCAGTTACATCTACCTGTCCCATCAGATCTGGCAGAAGGGGCATGTTGCAGGTCTCATCTACGGAGTTCCATCTGACAGGACCCAGGAGGAGAATGTTTTCTGCCGTGGTACCCACTCTCTGGGGGTACCCACTGAGGTTAGATTGGCCTCAACCATTTTGGCCTTTAGGACATCCCTGAAGACATGGGTGTGCCTTCAGGCCTGGGGATCCCATGGAGGTGGGGAGCCTGTGAGATGGCTGTATTGTTTGTGAGCTGTAGGTTGGCACTTTCCCACATTTTTTATGTTTCTGGTTAATTATTTTAACTGTTTTAATTGTTTTTAATTTTATTTATATGAGTTTGTTTTGTGCTGTTTTAACTTGTGAGCCTCCTGGAGTCATGTATGTGAGATGGACAGCTATATAAATTGAAATAATAATTGAAATTCCCAAGTACTGATGTGAAGCTGATTGGTTTCTTGGATCCACTTCCCCCCCCCTTTTTTTTTAAATATTGGAACAATGTTAGCTCTTCTCTAGTCTTCTGGCACTTCCCCAATAACTCCAGGTGTTCTCAAAGATTTTTACTTAGTGATTTTGAGATCACAGCCACCAGTACTACCATCCCTCAATCCCACACATACTTAAATGAACCCCTGAAACAAGACTGCTCTCACGCAGCTGCTATGGGTACCTACTCCCCCACAATCAAGAAGCAAAAAAAGGGGCTACTACCCTTTCCTTCTACCCTACCCCCACACTTTCTTCTAGGAGAGGATCCAAGCAACACCCCAGTATTTTGCTTGTATATTCTCTTCACTGCACTGTAAATAAAATTAAATACATTTTGAAAAACTTATAATAAATATGCATTTAAATTTAGATATGTTCTGTTTCAGTTGTACCATGTAGTTCCTATGTCTGCTTCTGCTCACTCAAACATACAATTGATCAGGGATGCCTGAGCTTTTGCATGCAATATAGGTTAAGGTCCATCCCCAACTTTACCTTTTGTTTAAACAGTTTTGTATATCCAAGTTTTAGCCATGAGAGTATTTGTTTGTTAGATGTATAGTCCATCTTTTGTACAGGAACTCAAGATAAATTTTTAGCCATTAAAACAGCAGTTGCAGTTTATAGCAGGTTGGAAGCAAGGAGCATCAGGAGAATAGTGGGCTGGGTTATGGTATCCATGAAAGAACCAAATAACTTACAAAATTAGAAAGTTTGTAGATCTTAACATTGTTCATTGCATTATACCACCTTACTCAGTCTAATGTATTTTCTATTACAATATGGCATCTAACCTGGTTGTGAAACTGTTTTTAAGTTCATCACTAATACATCTCACTTTCAGACATGTCAGTATATTTATTCCATGTATGGGGATACAGTATGTATATATGGTGATATATCTATAAATATGTTTATGGATATATTTAATATTTGATTTTTTTATATTGATTTTTTATTTTTTTATTGAGAAGCTTTGAACATCGAAAACTCAAAATACATGAATGTTTCTTCTTCTCAGAAGGTAGTTTAAAGCTGCCATTTCTTTTGTATTTTAGATTTTCAGGTAAAAAACCCAGGAATTTAGGTAACAATACAAAACTCGTAGAATGGTTACCACAAAATGACTTATTAGGTAAGTATTGTTGGGAATTATCATTTAGAGTTAACCTCTTGTACCTTACCTGTTTTTTTTTAATATTAGACTTATTTGTAAGCTAAATCTGTATAGGAATATCAATATGGATAATTAGATAGCTGACTAGTTCTATTAACTTTAGATTAGAGATGGACAATTTTTTTTGTATCAAAATCTACATTCCCTCAGAGATAATGCATGGGGTATATGGGGCTGAAGCCATGAGTGGGTTGAGCCAGTTTGTTATCTTTCTGATGTAACCTTTTCCCCCTCTCTTTCTGACACCAATTTCTGTGTTTTAAGCAGCAGGCTATCAGGAAGAGAGAAGTAACTCTTTCCAGAGGTCTTAATTGATCTTTTTCAGACAGCTTTAGAAATTCAGGCTACATGAAATGAGGCCAAAAGCTGCTGGTTACTGCAGATTAAACTACACAGTTTACTTTTTATGATGGACAGTGTATAAACGCAAATTACATTTGGGATAATGCATCAACCGAGCATTCATAAGACCTATAGATTTTTATGCAGCATATTCATACTGAAGCACAGGTAGTCCTTGTTTAGCAACTACCTCGATAGCGACCATTCGCAAATTTGACAGTAATAAAGGGTAATAAAAATTCATTTTCTGACCAATGCATGCATTTACCACAACAAAAGCCTTTAGTGTGAAACTGATTAAGGTCTGGTCAGTTTCAGGCAGCAGCTGTGAGCTGGCCTGTGAGTTCTAATCTATTTATTTATTTATTTATTTAATTAATTTCTATAACCGCCCATCTCCCCCCATGGGGAACTCTAATTAAGGTCACAGAGCTGAGCTTGTTAACTTGCCTTTAGCACTTTTAGGAAAGTGCTGTGCTGCGGAGAAAAGCAGCTCAGGAAGAGATAGCTTGTTTAAGCAATCTCCCCACCCTGCGAGGGGGCAGAAAAAAAGGGGAAAAAGGGTCAGGGACAGGACACTGTAGGAGAGAATTGTATCTGGATAAGACGGCAGCAACCACGATCTTCACAGCCTCTCTCTCTCTGTGTCAAATGGTTCTCTTAGCGACCGTGTTGCTTAGCATCCATTTTTCCGGAACCAATTGCAGTCACTAAATGAGGACTACCTGTACTATAGAAGCACTACCTAAATTATTAAGTACTTAAGATTATGTACACATTTTAGGAAGATTTTGGCACCAACCTGGCACATAAAGGTGGTTGAATATTATATATTTAAATACTGTATATGTTAGTTATATATTCTGCCTTTCCTTCAGGAGCTCAAGGCAGTGTATGTAGCACTCCTTTGTTCAATTTTCCTCCACAATCACAACCCTATGAGATAGTTAAGTCGAGAGAGAGAGAGGTGAAAAGTCACCCAGGGAACTGCTGTGACTAAGGTGGACATGAACCTGGATCTTCCTAATCCTAGTCTAACAAATTAACCACTGCTGCATACTGAGTCTGATTTTTTTTAAATCCTACCTACTGACATAAAATCAGTCTACATGGGGAAATACCATTTAAGGATTTACATTTCAGGTTGAGTTAAATAGAACACCCGATTGTGAAAATATGTTCCTTGAGTTTGCATGCAGTGTCAATGTAAATCCTTGGAATGAAAAATTAATGGTTTGATTGCAAATAATTCTAACAAGATTGCTAAATACAGGTATATTAACATTGTTTATTAAGGTAATGTCTTAAGCAGATTGGTTTTGTGTGCAATATGTGTGTGTGTGTGTGTGTGTGTGTCAACTCAACAGTTATTAAGAAAGTAAAGCCATTTTTGTACAACTTGTTTTTGTTAATGTTAGGAAGTAAGGAGATAGATCTTTGATCTCATTTGTAGTTTAAAATAATGAGTACAGTTATTTAATTTTACGTGTCCTACCTATGGCAGCTGCAATGAGAAATTCCATGCATGCTTGCCATGTGTAAGAAAAAAATGTCAAAGGAATCTGTGGGAAATGAAGGAGTGGGGCTCTTATTCCAGTATTAAATTTTACGTACATATCAGTTTTAGATATATAGATTTTTGTTCTGTATTATGATTAAAACACTTTTCTTTCCTGTACCTCACTTCTTGCTGCTTTAGGTCACTCTAATATTAAGGCCTTCCTTAGTCATGGTGGTCTGAACAGCATTTTTGAAACCATGTACCATGGTGTACCTGTGGTGGGAATCCCTCTTTTTGGAGACCATTATGACACCATGACTCGAGTGCAGGCCAAAGGCATGGGTATACAACTAAACTGGAAGACTTTTACTGAGGATGAGTTATATAATGCACTGGTGAAAGTTATTAATGATCCCAGGTAAGAATTGTCTTTTCTTTTAAAATGTTTGCTGAATTTCCAATAAAATAAAAGTTTATAAAGTACTTATACTAATTATATGTGTCCTTGCCATGTCTACCATATAATAAATTGTTTAATTATGATAAAATAGTTGTGGGAATGGTAGAATTGAAAATGCAGGATTTTTCTTGTTATTTTTTCATTTCATAGCTACAGGCGACAGGCCCGGAAGCTGTCTGAAATTCATAAAGACCAACCAGACCATCCTGTCGATCGAACAGTCTACTGGATTAATTACATCCTTCGTCACAATGGAGCACAGCATCTACGGGCTGCAGTTTATACTGTCTCTTTATATCAGTATTTCTTACTGGATATTGCCTTTGTTTCGCTGCTTGGTACTGCCTTACTCTGCTACATTTTGTCCAGGATAGGAAAATTTATTTGCAAGCAAAGCAAACATCTTTGGTCCACTGATGAACTTGTTACTATTAATGGACATTACCAAAATGGGATACCAAATGGCAAGTATAGAAGAAATGGTCACATTAAACATGAAAAAAAGGTGAAATGAGCCAACTACTCAATGTACATTAGCAACCAATCAGTACCATAATTAAATTTTATAGCTTTAACATAGTCTAACACCTACTTAAAGTAAAACAATAAACAGTTCTAATGCTCCCCTACAGTATGTAATCTTATGCAATTAAATTCTGTAGAACTAAGGAAAATCTTTAGAAAAATGAAGCACAACCTAAAATACAAAATGTATTTTATTCTTAATACTGATGGAGAAAGGTCATTTTGGCACTGATGTTTTCTAGAAGCCTTAATTTTCTGAAGTAATTCATTAAGTAAATTCATGTCTGTTCAATTTGTGAATCTTAATATGTGTGTCTCAGAAAAGGAATGCCTTCCTTTTACTTACAAAGGTTCTTCCTTTTTTCATGTACTCATTCATATTTTAGCAGAGAAATCTTGGTTTTATTTATCCAAGGTTTAATTTGTTATCTGACAATGATGTTAATTAAAGTCATCTTTCATAGTGTTTGGTACATAGCAGTAAACAAACTGTAGAATTATAATGCAGCCATAAAAATCATATTCTTAAAAGGCACTGAAGAATATGATAAGAATACACCATACTTTTGATATACTACTTAACTCTCCTGTTCCCTTCCATTTCTTTAGAGAAAAGGAAATTGCACAAGAGTACCGTAAGCTGTAATTTTATATTTCTGTAAATTTTATTTACATTGCTTACCTTTCCCTAGATTCATCATTTATGCCATAGTAAGGTTCTCTTTCAATAACTAAAAGGGCTATGTGGATATAATAAATAAATATAAAAATAAATTAAGCAGAGAGAAAAATAGAATTGAGCAATGCAGAATCAAACCACTTCTGGGGTTTGTTATAAAGTTGAATGTCTTAACTATTATATTACTACAATTAAGTTTTTGTCCCCAAAACCATAATGGTTCAGAGGTTTACTTAGTTCTGTCTATATTCTTTACAGTAATCTGGTCCATGTAATCCATGTTATCTAGTTGCCAACATCATTTATCTGAATATAATGGAGGTTATCTTTTGGTCAGTTACACTGTTTTTGTAGAGGTTTGATATCATGCATGACATTAAACCTATGAACTAGTTAAACACTGTGCCTCTGCCTACATTCGTAGCATCCTTTTCTGCACAATGCTTTTTCAATCACTGCAACCAATACAGGATTCTGTTTTTAAACTGAGAATGGGAATACAGGACATTAAAAATATTAGGACTGTCCAGTTAAACCAGTGTTGGCAACTGTATGTTTATTAAATTTCCTTGTCATCCTGTTTACTTGGAATTTGCACTGCACATGTTGGTGTACACTTAATTTATTTGCAGTTTGAAATTCCATGTCTGAAAACAAAAACAAATCTAAACTGAATATTCACTAACGTGGGAAGACTTCTTAAAAACTGTATACTAAAATCATCTTCGTACACAGTGACATGATGCTTCATTACCATCCCATCAGGAGCCTCAATATTATAGCAATAATAAAGTAGAACTGCAGATGCATTTCTAAAATTCAGTATAGGCATTTGTACTTTCCACATATTTGAAGAGTGTGGTATTATTAATAAGCCTTTAGCTTTATCTTTTTACAATCCTATCAATATGTGGCAACTGAGGGAACACAAAGAGGCAATGAGTGGTGGGAGAGTGACAGAGCCTAGAGTGTATGAATGAATTAGCTTTAATGTTTTTGTATTGAAGAAAGTACACAAGCACTGACCGGATGATTAAGAATAATTTAATCTCCACTGTGTCACAATTTAAGCAATAAACATGGATTTAATACAGAAAAAAGTTGTTGAAAGTATATCTTTATTGAAATATATTGTTTTATGTGTAAGTAGAGCTGCAAGTGTGTATGTGTGTGTATATGTATGTATGTGTGTGTGTATGTATGTATGTATGTATGTATGTATATGTATATGTATATGTATGTATGTATATAAATATAAATATAAATATATATATATATATATATATATATATATATATATATGTATATGTATATGTGTATATATGTATATATGTATATATGTATATATGTATATGAATAATATATATTGTCCTAGACTTTTTCTCAAAGAAAATGAGCATTTGTTTAGTATACACACTCGGTGTCATTTCATGAAAGACTTAATGTATTTAACAATTTGCCAGAAACATTTTCAAGTAACTTCCATGGTTATCACCCATATTACCCTTTTCCTTAGCCCCATTCCAATGATCTTCAGTTCCTTTATGTTCCTTCAATTTAAACATATTGGATGATAATTTTTAAGACTGCTGAATACATGGGGTTCTCTGTTCTTAAATAATGCAACCCTTTGTAGGAAAGCTTATGTGCCATCTTATTTTTCAGATCTGGCTATTTTGTATCAAGGTTTTATTTATCTTATTTTGTTAAATGCCTTATATCAAATGTTGCTGTATCTTTTAGCATTTTTAACTTTCAAAAAATAGTATCTTAGGCTGAAACATAGTGATCTGCCCAAGCCCAGCTGCAGAGCTTCATGAGTGAGGAGGAAATTGAATCTAGTCTCTCATATCCAGGTTTATAAAATGCTTTTCACTGAATTTTATATTTTGATAATTAAAATAAATAGGTACCTTTGAGCTTGCAAGGTAAAGATGCTTTGACATATATTTACATATCCTAGTTCTTCTAAATAAATTATCAAAATATGTTTTAGCATTTGATATTACTTACGTGGTAAATATGTGCTGATATTAAATAGGCATTTATCTTTTTTTAGCTCAATTAAAATAGCAAAGGTAATAATGATTTTGTATCTAGTAATACTATTTCTATGGAAGGACAAAATAAACCCTAGAGCTCATTTATAATACAGTTCATAGGAATCAATAGATTTAGTAGAATTATAATCCTTATCGAAGTACTAATTAGACATAAAAATGCATCTTCATTGTTCACTAATTTTTGACTTTCAGTTTAAAATTAGCACTGAATATTAAAATACAAGAAAATTAGTTTTAAAACTGAAGACCTTAAGCTTAAGAGAACATGTGAAGTATTTACTAATTCAAATTGTTACTTTTTCTTGTATTCATCATGATCATGTCTTTAGTTTACTGTCAATCAGAAGTATAAAATTAGAAGTATTTTGTTTGAATACCAAAGATTGTGCTTGACATGGTTATTCAGTGAATTAAAACCTAGTTATCTGACCACTTTTGTAGGTGCTTATAATGACTAAATATAGACAGATGTTTAGATAAATAGGAAAGCCATTTACACTGCTATTTTATTATTACCTCAGTAGAGCTGTCAATATTTGTGAATTCAAAATGTATTCAAAAGTTAGTATTTAGAGATGAAATGTATTTAAAAATGACAACAAATGCAAAAATGCATATTTAAATGAAAATATTTGTAGTTTTTAAAAAACAAATAATTGAAGAAATGGATTATAATCAAAGTATGAAACAATGCATGCAAAGTTACATGAATCACATATACAGGGAAGAACATATTCCTATCTTGAAGTATATGTATGTTTGATGTCAATTATGTAACAAAGGGTCAAACTACAAATGGTGTGTGTGTGTATGTGTGTGTGTGTGTGTGTAAACACAGACACACATACATATACACATACTGTATATGTATAAACATTTAAAATATGAGCCAGGGAGAGACCTGTTCTGTAGCATGTTTCAAGACTTTTAAAAAAAAACTTTCATAGCCCTAATGACTCAGGAAAAAAAGCAGAAGTGAGGAAGGTCAGACACTATAAACTGATGATGCAAAAATAACGGTATGCACATCACAGTATCACAACATTACCCTGGTATTTTATATTTACCTGTACTTCCTGATGTGCTTCTTCAAAGTCCGTAGCGCCATTAATAAAGGCTGACCTCCATTTGAAACGCTATGCCCTCATTGTGGGAGGTTGTGCGGATCCAGAATTGGCCTTTATAGCCACTTACGGATCCACTGTTAAATTTTACCTTTAGAAGACAATCTTACTCGGCTACGAGTGATCGCCAATGAGAATGAGTACTTCCTGATGTCCAATTAAAATGCATAAATCAAATGGTTTTTGCCATGATGCATGTTTTGTCATTTGTCCTGCATACATGATAGTGTGGAAGGTTACATTATTCATTGGAGGGATGATATAGAAGACTTAGTACCTCTCTCTTTGCCATACAGCACTATCCTATAGTAAAGTAAGGAGAAGAAAGGTTAGCCTTTGATTCCCCTGTAATAGCCTGTAATTGCTTTCCACTGTTCAAATTGCTGCCTATCTCTGGAGAAAATCTCCCACTGGCACAAATCACAGGTTTTCTCATCAGAAATAGCAGATTGCTTGGTGGAGAGAATTGAAACATTTATTTGGAAGATAGGAAGGAAAGGATTAAAATAATATGCACATGTTGCTATTAAATCCTGAGGAGGCTGGTAATTTTTAAAAAATACAACTTCAAGATGCATGTCATGTGTAGTTGGGTCCACAGCTGGGGGCATTTAAAGTATCTAGAAATGTGTCCAGCTCTTGAGTACCTGTATATTCATGCAATACTGTGAATAGTATTTAAACCTTGAAGATTTCCCTTCACTATCCACACTCCAAACCTTTAGCAGCAGTAGGATTATATGGGAATTTTCCATTTTAACTTTATAAGTGGTCTTGTATGAAAACGTGGAGCACTGCGTGCAGAAAAAGCATTTTTGGATCAAGTTACAATTTTAAAAAAACAACATGTTATGCTTTGGAGAACTCTATCAAATGAAGACTAAGATATTAAGTCACAATTCTCTGGTTTTGCTAAGATACAATTTACTTTCACATAGAAATATGATTAAGGTCTTATCAGAGTTAAAAGAAAATATATCTGGATATTTACAGTTTCAGTTCAGATTAGTAAAATTAAAATGTTTGTGTTCATTAGTGCTCTGTTAAGCTTCTCAGGAATATTATGCAATGTTAGATACTACTGTATTTTGTATTCTGGGAATTACTGTTCCAACATACCTTGGAACACCAATGTATTGAAGTGAAACAATGATTTTTTTTCAGTGTTTATTTTTAACTTGTGACTGACAGAAGCCTTCCAAAGTCTTAGTCGCTTTGCTAAGAAACATGTTTTAACTCAATAATAATACAACCCAATCTAACAGATATAAGTATTCATAAGAACATTTTAATATCCAGTTGTTTCTCAGCATGACGATGGAATCATCTGTCTACAATCCTTGTGTATCTTTGATTATATAAACCAGTATATTCTAACTTCAGTAGTTTGTATGAATAAAGGAATGGGGTGCTGTTTTACAGTATACTTCACAAATCTAGTATCTGGAATTCCTTAGCAGTACCTTCATGGTAATGTATTTGGCAATACAAAATACTGCACATCTGCTAATAGAGAGTGGAATCCAATCTGACACTAGCAGCTTTTCTCCTCTCAGCTGCTTGCTTGGAGGGTTGGAGCCAACATGACAGCATAGTAGGCAACAAAGAGGAAATACTTACTTTCTGTCAGAAACACTTTCTGCTAAAGGATGGATTGAATTGGGTTTCACCAGACCATTACACTGATACTTTCATTATGTTTTTTTGTTCCAACAGCTTCAAAAGTATTCATTGCTTTTTTATTTTTATTGAAATTGATTTTCTTCTCAGTATACCTAGATTACTCAAAAGAAATATGACTTATATAATGAAAACATTGGATATATTTAAGTGGATCCAAATATGACTGTGCGTATAAGACCTTATGCATGTTCTGCAAGCATAGCTGATTTTATATCTATCAGTTCTGCAGGTTAAACTCAACACTGAAGAAACATTTTAATTCTTCAATGAAATTTTAAAAACCCTAAAACCTGTTTTTATTGACTAAAACCTGTTTTCAGAAATCAAAATACCTATGTAGTGACATACCTTTGTGTGGTTAAAATGAGAAAATACCATTCAGGAATGCATTTTAATTAATTATTATACTTAAATTTTACATGACTTCCAAGAAACTTAGGCCAGTGCACATTGCTTCTACACCGATTTTATCCTTGTACCCATGAGATTGTCTTTCCAATTCTGGTCTAAAAATCATTGGTCCATGAAAACATCAATCTGTATAGCACTTCAAATAATTTTAGCCTTAATTATATGTTCCAGACAGTATTTGGAAGAAGACAAGAATGAAGTATTAGAAACAAAGTAGTTCCACAATTATACAGATCAATCAGTCAGCATGCAGGGACTCTGAGGGTTAAATTAATTGCCTCATTGGTATCATGTAAGTGTAAAAACCTCCTTCATGCAGAGAATAATATCAAATCATATACCTGGAAGGAACTTGGAAGCTGCCTGAATTTGCCAAGGCATAGTCGGAACCAGAGGGGCAGCATGTGAGACCTCAGATCCAAATGCAGCTCACAGAAGCTATGTGTGTGTCCCAAGAAGCATCTCCAATAGATGTCAAGCCTGGCCCAAAAACGATGAAGAATCAATCCAGCCAAACTTCAGCTCTTTATTTGCTCACACCGTATAGACAGAATCTTGCCAGACTAAAGCAACTCTACCTAACCTAAGGGGAAATAACCTGGGAAAGCTCTAGGGCGGGGCTATTGTGAACCTCTTAGTTTTCCCACAATCACCTCCTGGACAATCTCCTCTTATCTTGTCCTCCTTTGAATGTGCTCCGTCCTTCCTGAGAACCAGCAGCATTACTGAAATCCACCACAATAGTTGTCAGGAAAGTGTTATTTTGTAATGTTATATAAGAAAAAAAGTGATTAAGGAATGTAGAGTGAATCATATTAACTGTTATAATTTATCCCAATTTTAAATAAAATTTAGTTTTGTCTTGTCTTTTTTTGGGGAGAGGGGTGTGCAGCCACAGGATAGCTTCCCGAAGCCTGAGTATATTTAGATACGTTAACAGTGATATAACTAAAATTAAGATTCATTAGTGAAAGAAATGTAAATCTGAGCTTTGCTCAAAAAATTGATAATGCGGAATTTTGGTTCAGTCTTGACTCCAATATCTTCATAACACTGGAGCTAGACTTCCTTTTTTTAAAAAAACAAAACAAAACAATTTTATTAGATTTAAAGCAAGGATAAAAACTACAAAAAAGAAAAAAACTACAAAAAGAAAAAAACTTAAAAGGTGTGAAAACACAATAATTTTTTTTTAAAGTTTACATAAAGAGGTGACTTCCGACTTTTAACAGCAAGAATATACAGCATTTTCTTTTTTATTATTATTATAAATTCTTTATTTCACCATATAATTAAAACATGTTACAGATATGACGTATTAAACATACTACATACATTACATACAACACATACCATATAAACTTACAGACTTACAAATCTGTGACATATACAACATTTAAAACTAAACAAACACAAAATAAAGGAATAAAAAACTAGCACATTAAAATATGGTTTCCGACTATCTTAACTGTGGCTATATTTATAGATATAATATCTTGTCTAAATTATATCTATCTAATCCCTATTTCTATTAATTATTCAATCAGTAAACCCTATATTCATGATACTGTTTTTTTGTGTTATAATATAATCAAAAAAAGGTTGCCATTCTTTCTTGAATTCATCCATCTTTTTGTCCTTTAACAAATCTGTTAATTTTGCCATTTGGGCTAGGTCCATTATCTTAATTGCCCACTCTTCTATTGTCAGTATATGTTCTTCTTTCCACCATTGAGCATATATTGTAATCATGTACAATAAAAGCTGTAATCATGTACAATAAAAATTTTCCATGTTTCTTTTCTAATTCTTCCATTAAACCCAATAAATATAGTTCTGGTTTTTTAGTTATATCCATTTTAAGAATTTTCTGGGTAACTTTGTGTATCAAGTCCCAAAATTTCTTAGCCTTTTTGCATGTCCACCACAAATGATAGAATGTTCCTGTCTCACACATACATTTCCAACAAGTATTTGATGTATTTTTGAACATTCTTGATAGTTTATCCGGTGTTATACAGTATACCAACGGTACATCATTTTGTAAAAGTTTTATTTCAAATTATAATTCAATGTAAATTGAATTTAAAATTCAACTTTTTTTAAAGTTTACATAAAGAGGTGACTTCCAACTTTTAACAGCAAGAATATACAGCATTTTCCATAATCCTTTACCTTTTTATCAAGCCAAAATCACATTATTTCTGTAACTCATTCCATTAGCACGTTATGAAAATCACTAAGTACAATTGCTCCCTCCTCTTATATTAAAAAAAAAAAGAAATATATGAACCTAATCAACTTCCCCCCAAAGACAACATTTATTTAATTATTTCCTTCCTACCACTATTCTATACACTTCTGACACCTTGTGGTGAGTGGGCTTGTGTGTTCCCAATGAACCCTGTGAGCGAAGCTGTCAGGAGTCATGTACTCCTGGTAGGGTCACCCATGGCAGTAAGGTCCAGGGGGAGGAACCAGACAAAGAATGATCCAAGAAAGTCCTCAACGGCAGAACAGGTGGAAGATAAGGTATATTGTTACAACGGCTGCGAAGGCGGATGAAGGCTGCAGCAGATAAAAAAGGTCACCAGTCATGGTATCCATGCCATTGGATTAGAGCCTTTTTCTGTGAAGGTTGTGTGCTGATCGTGTGCACCGATCTCCACACATAAAACAAATTCACACACGCGTCTTCCAACCACACACAAAACAAACTCATGCACAGGCGTCTTCCAACTACACTAAACCCAAACCAACTAAAAGTCCCATGGCGATTGACGAATGGCAATGGGGGCAGGACTGTGAAATCCGGAAGCCCCTAGTCATGGAGCAGCACATGGGCGGTGGATACGGATTCAGTTGTCCTGACTCAAGGTCCAAAGCAGTTGAGTAGTTTGGCAGCTGTATCCATGACTGAGCAGCCCTATTTAGGATTCACTCTGCTCACCCCATATGGGGAGGGGGCTAGAAAAGGTGCTCTAAACATAGTCTGCCTCATTTTCTCCCTGACTGGATAACCGCATCCAGTGGGGTCACCATATAGCAGTCGTAAAAGACACATGAATTTTGGAACGTGGAATATATGGACACTGCAAGACAGTATGGATAGTGAACGCCCTGAACGTAGGACTGCCATTACTGCAAGGGAGCTGAGACGTTTTAATATTGTTAATAGCAGCACTCCAAGAAACACGAAGAGCAGGAGAGGGACAGTTGAAGGAAGAAAAAGGAGGTTATACCTTCTTTTGGAAAGGACTGCCTGAACAAGAACAATGAATACATGGGGTAGGCTTTGCTATCACAAACGACCTTGTGAAGCTCTTGTCAGAAGTTCCCACTGGCATTAATGAACGACACTCAATTCTCTGAATAAAACTCGCCAAAATCCAACAGGCAACTATCCTAAGTGCTTATGCACCAACACTAGATGCAGATGAGGATATCAAGGAAAATGTTTATACCCAGCTGGACACCATCTTATCAGAGATACCAAAGGAGGATAAAATTATCCTCCTGGGCGATTTCAATGCAAGAGTTGGGCGTGACTTTAATTTGTGGTCGGGGATCATTGGGAAAGAAGGAGTTGACAATAACAACATGAATGGAATCTTACTTCTGACTAAATGAGCAGAGCATAACCTTGTCATTACTAACACACTCTTTCGCCAGAAAAATAAATTTAAAACATCATGGAAGCACCCATGGTCGAAGCACTGGCATCTTTTAGATTATGTAATTGTCCGTGCTAGAGATCGCTGTGATGTACTTCTCACCAGAGCCATGACGAGCGCCGATGACTGCTGGACAGACCATTGATTAATTCGATCCACGATGGCCATAAAGATTGTCCCTCATCGTAGGCTCCAAGGAAGAAAACCAAGGCGTAAAATGAATACACTGGCCCTTCAAGATCCTATTAAACGAGCTTGCTTTCAATCAACTCTCAAGGAACATCTGCCTATGGAACTTCCTGAAAATGTTGAGGAACACTGGATTAAATTGAAGACTTCTATTATTTCAGCCTGTGAACAAACTATCGGATACCAGACTAAGAGACATCAGGACTGGTTTGATGAGAACGATAGTGAGATTGAACATATTATTGACAAGAAAAGGAAAGCCTTCCAGATATGGCAAAAATATATTAACTGTGCCGTTAAGAAAAAAATCTACGCCAGTGCAAAGGCAGAAGTCCAAAGAAGAACTAGAGAACTTAAGAACATATGGTGGATAAAAAAAGCCCAAGAAACCCAACATTTTGCAGATGCTCATGATGCACGGGGCTTTTTTAATGCCATAAAGGCCATCTATGGACCAACAAACCATGGTACAAATCCCTTACGCTCAGTAGATGGTGCTAAACTTCTAAAGGACAAAGAATCTATCTCACTGCGCTGGAAAGAGCATTGCTACAATCTCCTTAATCGTCACTCTACTGTGGCTGATGAAGTCTTCTTGCAAATCCCGCAAAAACAAGTAAGAGATGAGCTTGCAGTACCCCCTAGTTTGGAGGAAGTCAGTAAAGCCACTAATCAAATGAAAAATAGCAAAGCTAGTGGACCTGATGGGATTCCTGCTGAAGTTTTTAAAGAAGGCGGGCCTGAACTTACAAAACAACTTCATAAGCTCATCGAAAAAATCTGGATGAGGGAAGAGATTCCAGCAGACTTTAGGGATGCCATAATTATCACTCTCTTTAAAAAGGGTGATAGAACAGAATGTGGAAACTATCAAGGCATCTCCCTTATAGTTATAGCAGCCAAAATCCTCACAAGGATCCTCGCAAACCGTCTCCTATCTATATCAGAAGACCTCCTCCCTGAAACCCAAAATGGCTTCCACTCTTCCAGGGGGACAGTGGATATGATCTTCACTGCACGACACCTCCAAGAAAAATGCAAGGAGCAAAACTGCCTGTCAGTCTCCCTCCACTTTAGCTCCGTTCGCTTGTCATGGTTTCATAGGTACACGTGTCAAGCATTGTAGAACTTGACTCATGTTTGCTTTTGTGCCAAAAGCCTTGCTAATTGGAACAAGCTGCTCGCCTTGACATTCCTGCCTTGGTCGGTTTCTTTGCGCAAACTGCGATAAGACACCTGGACTGTTAACAAGCATTCTGATGGGAGGGGGTCGAACTGGAGTGGGAACTAGCTTGTTTTCAATTAGTAAATGATGTCAGAGGGATGTTGTTAATATCAAATTATGCGTGCCAATTTAGCCATTTGAAGCTTTGCCTTTGCTTCATGTATTCTGGTCCTTAATAAATGAATCTTTTTAGCATGAACTGACTGAAAGATTTCTTGGTTTTGGGATTCTGATACTGGGACTCTCACACTGCCCTCTGTACATGGCATTTATTGATCTGACTAAGGCTTTTGATACTGTAAATCGTACTGCTCTCTGGACCATCCTTCTGAAAATCGGATGCCCTGATAAACTTGTGAACATCTTGCGGCTACTCCATGATGACATGATGGCAACAAACCTGAATAATAATGGCTCTCAAAGCGATCCATTTAAAGTAGGATCCGGCATTAAACAGGGACGTGTTATTGCTCCAACCTTATTCGCTATCTTCATCGCTATGATTCTACACCTTGTTGAAGGGAAACTTCCTACTGGTGTAGAAATTATATATCAAACAGATGGAAAGCTTTTTAATCTTAGTAGCCTGAAAGCAAAAAATAAGGTAATTACAACTTTTGTTATAGAACTTCAATATGCTGATGATAACGTAGTCTGTGCACACTCAGAGGAAGATCTTCAAGCTATCCTAAACATCTTTGAAGAATCATATGAAAAGCTCGGCCTCTCACTTAACATTAAAAAAGCCAAAGTGCTTTACCAGCAAATTTGAACCAATCCCTCTGCAGCACCTTCAATCCAGCTTAAAGGTGTGTTACTAGAAAATGTCAACCACTTTTCTTATCTTGGCAGCCATCTATCTACAAAAGCCAACATCTACGTTGAAATTCAGCATCGTCTGACCTCTGCGAGTGTAGCTTTCTCCCGAATGAAGCGTAGAGTGTTTGAGGATCAGGACATTCGCACGGAGATCAAAATGCTTGTTTACAAAGCCATTGTACTACTGACCCTATTGTATGCCTGTGAAACATGGAACCTCTACAAACGCCACCTCCAACTTCTCGAAAGATTCCATCAACACTGCCTCCGAAATATTCTGCACATTACTTGGGAAGATAGGCGGACTAATGTTAGCGTATTGGAAGAAGCAAAGACCACCAGCATTGAAACAATCATCCAACATCAACTTCGCTGGACCGGCCATGCTGTTCGAATGCCTGACCATTGTCTTGCAAAGCAGCTACTTTACTCCCAACTTAAGAATGGAAAACGGAATATTGGTGGACAGCAAAAGAGATTCAAATATACTCTCAAAGCTAATTTTAAAAAAAATTAATATCAGCATTGAGAACTGGGAAGCCCTAACTCATGAGCGTTTCAATTGGAGGTCAGCCTTTATTAAAGGCACTACGGACATTGAAGAAGCATGAGTACAGGGCGAAAGGGAGAAACGAATTAAGAGGAAGACACGTCAAGCAAACCCTCATCATGACCGTCTTCCACCTGGAAACCTATGCCCTCATTGTGGGAGGTTGTGCGGATCCAGAATTGGCCTTTACAGCCACTTACGGATCCACTGTTAAGATTTTACCCCTGGAAGACAATCTTACTCGGCTACGAGTGATCGCCAAGAACACTTCTGTCCACTATAATAAAGATCAAACTAAGAAGCATATAAATTGTCTGCTCTTATAATTAATACTACAGTTATAACAATCTTAATCATATTAAACCTAAAACCAAGCATTTATTATTATAATTTATTAATCTTAATCCAAATCACTCCAGCAAAGGAGATCGTTACCTTGTCGTGGTGCTGGAGCTTGAGCACCTCAATGAAACCATGAGCTAAACCGTGAAGGGACACCCAAGACGGGAAGGTCGTGGCAGAGAGGTCAGACTAAATACGATCCCTTGGGAAGGTAATGGCAACCCACCCCAGTATTCTTGCCATGAAAACTAAATGGATCAGTACAACCAAAGATATGTCGGTATACCATCGGAAGATGGGACTCCCAGGTCGGAAGTTGGTCAAAATGCTACTGGGGAGGAACAGAGGATACGTTCAACTAGCCCCAGATCTGATGACGCAGCTAGCTCAAAGCCGAAAGGACGGCTAGCGGCCGACGGTGCTGGTGGTGAACGACGAATCCGATGTTCTAAAGATCAACACACCATAGGAACCTGGAATGTAAGATCTATGAGCCAGGGCAAATTGGATGTGGTTATTGGTGAGATGTCAAGATTAAATATAGACATTTTAGGTGTCAGTGAACTGAAATGGACTGGGATGGGCCACTTCACATCAGCTGACCACCAGATCTACTACTGTGGACAAGAGGACCACAGAAGAAATGGAGTAGCCTTCATAATTAATAATAAAGTGGCTAAAGCAGTACTTGGATACAATCCAAAAAATGATAGAATGATCTCAATTCGAATTCAGGGTAACCCATTTAACATCACAGTGATCCAAATATACGCCCCAACCACAGATGCTGAAGAAGCAGAAGTAGATCAGTTCTATGAGGATCTGCAGCACCTACTAGATAATACACCAAAAAGAGATGTTATTTTCATTACAGGAGACTGGAATGCTAAGGTGGGTAGTCAGACGACACCTGGAATTACAGGCAAGCATGGTCTGGGAGAACAAAATGAAGCAGGACATAGACTGATAGAATTTTGCCAAGACAACTCACTGCATAACAAACACTCTCTTCCAACAACCTAAAAGACGACTTTATACATGGACTTCACCAGATGGTCGACACCGAAATCAGATTGACTACATCCTTTGCAGCCAAAGGTGGTGGACATCTATACAGTCGGTAAAAACAAGACCTGGAGCTGACTGTAGTTCAGATCACGAACTTCTTATTGCAAAATTTAGAATCAGACTAAAGAGAATAGGGAAGACCCACTGGTCAGTTAGATATGAGCTCACTAATATTCCTAAGGAATATGCAGTGGAGGTGAAGAATAGATTTAAGGGACTAGATTTAGTAGATAGGGTCCCAGAAGAACTATGGACAGAAGTTCGCAACATTGTTCAGGAGGCGGCAACAAAAAACGTCGCAAAGAAAAAGAAAACCAAGAAGGCAAGATGGCTGTCTGCTGAGACACTGGAAGTAGCCCAAGAAAGAAGGAAAGCAAAAGGCAACAGTGATAGGGGGAGATATGCCCAATTAAATGCAAAATTCCAGAGGTTAGCCAGAAGAGATAAGGAATTATTTTTAAACAAGCAATGTGCGGAAGTGGAAGAAGACAATAGAATAGGAAGGACAAGAGACCTCTTCCAGAAAATTAGAAACATCGGAGGTAAATTCCAGGCAAAAATGGGTATGATCAAAAACAAAGATGGTAAGGACCTAACAGAAGCAGAAGAGATCAAGAAAAGGTGGCAAGAATATACGGAAGATCTGTATAGGAAGGATAATAATATTGGAGATAGCTTTGACGGTGTGGTCAGTGAGTTAGAGCCAGACATCCTGAAGAGTGAGGTTGAATGGGCCTTAAGAAGCATTGCTAATAACAAGGCAGCAGGAGACGATGGTATCCCAGCTGAACTGTTTAAAATCTTGCAAGATGATGCTGTCAAGGTGATGCATGCCATATGCCAGCAAATTTGGAAAACACAAGAATGGCCATCAGATTGGAAAAAATCAACTTATATCCCCATACCAAAAAAGGGAAGCACTAAAGAATGTTCAAACTATCGAACAGTGGCACTTATTTCACATGCCAGTAAGGTAATGCTCAAGATCTTGCAAGGTAGACTCCAGCAATTCATGGAGCGAGAATTGCCAGATTTACAAGCTGGGTTTAGAAAAGGCAGAGGAACTAGAGACCAAATTGCCAATATCCGCTGGATAATGGAGAAAGCCAGGGAATTTCAGAAAAAATATCTATTTCTGTTTTATTGACTATTCTAAAGCCTTTGACTGTGTCGATCATAACAAATTGTGGCAAGTTCTTGGTGGTATGGGGATACCAAGTCATCTTGTCTGCCTCCTGAGGAATCTGTATAACGACCAAGTAGCAACGGTAAGAACAGAGCACGGAACAACGGGCTGGTTTAAGATTGGGAAAGGAGTACGGCAGGGTTATATACTCTCACCCTACCTATTCAACCTGTACGCAGAACACATCATGCGACATGCTGGGCTTGAGGAATACAAGGCTGGAGTTAAAATCGCTGGAAGAAACATTAACTATCTCAGATATGCAGATGATACCACTTTGATGGCTGAAAGCGAGGAGGAGTTGAGGAGCCTTATGACGAAGGTGAAAGAAGAAAGTGCAAAAGCTGGGTTGCAGTTAAACCTCAAAAAAACCAAGATTATGGCAACGAACTTGATTGATGACTGGCAAATAGAGGGAGAAAAAGTGGAGGCAGTGACAGACTTTGTATTTCTAGGCGGAAAGATTACTGCAGACGCTGACTGCAGCCAGGAAATCAGAAGACGCCTACTTCTTGGGAGGAGAGCAATGGCAAATCTTGATAAAATAGTTAAGAGCAGAGACATCACACTGACAACAAAGGTCCGCATAGTTAAAGCAATGGTATTCCCTGTAGTAACCTATGGCTGCGAGAGCTGGACCATAAGGAAGGCTGAGCGAAGGAAGATAGATGCTTTTGAACTGTGGTGTTGGAGGAAAATTCTGAGAGTGCCTTGGACTGCAAGAAGATCAAACCAGTCCATACTCCAGGAAATAAAGCCAGACTGCTCACTTGAGGGAATGATATTAAAGGCAAAACTGAAGTACTTTGGCCACATAATGAGAAGACAGGATACCCTGGAGAAGAAGCTGATGCTAGGGAAAGTGGAAGGCAAAAGGAAGAGGGGCTGACCAAGGGCAAGATGGATGGATGGTATTCTGGAGGTGACGGACTCAACCATTGGGGAGCTGGGGATGATGACGGCCGAAAGAAAGCTCTGGCGTGGACTGGTCCATGAAGTCACGAAGAGTCGGAAACGACTGAACGAATAAACAACAAAATCCAAATCATTAAAAAGGAATGAAGTAAAACAAGCCCTAAAAGCAACCATATGAACCTTCTTAAACCCTTTTTGTTGTTGTTGTTGTTGTTCAGTCATTTAGTCGTGTCCAACTCTTCGTGACCTCATGGACCATAGCACGGCAGGCCTTTCTGTCCTCCACTGTCTCCCAGAGTTTACTCAAATTCATGTTCATTACATTGGTGATGCTATCTAACCATCTCATCCTCTACCGTCCCCTTCTCCTTTTGCCTTCAGTCTTTCCCAGCATCAGGGTCTTTTCCAGTGAGTCCTCTCTTCTCACTAGGTGGCCAAAGTATTTGAGCTTCAGCTTCAGTATCTGTCCTTCCAATGAGCAGTCAGGGTTGATTTCCTTTAGGATTGATCTTAAACCTTTACCCCACTTCAAAATAAGCCAAAGCATTTACATATCTCTCCAGCAAAGGAGATCGTTACCTTGTCGTGGTGCTGGAGCTTGAGCACCTCAATGAAACCATGAGCTAAACCGTGAAGGGACACCCAAGACGGGAAGGTCGTGGCAGAGAGGTCAGACTAAATACGATCCCTGGGGAAGGTAACGGCAACCCACCCCAGTATTCTTGCCGTGAAAACTAAATGGATCAGTACAACCAAAGATATGTCGGTATACCATCGGAAGATGGGACTCCCAGGTCGGAAGATGGACAAAATGCTACTGGGGAGGAACAGAGGATACGTTCAACTAGCCCCAGATGTGATGACGCAGCTAGCTCAAAGCCGAAAGGACGGCTAGCGGCCGACGGTGCTGGTGGTGAACGGCGAATCCGATGTTCTAAAGATCAACACACCATAGGAACCTGGAATGTAAGATCTATGAGCCAGGGCAAATTGGATGTGGTTATTGGTGAGATGTCAAGATTAAATATAGACATTTTAGGTGTCAGTGAACTGAAATGGACTGGGATGGGCCACTTCACATCAGATGACCACCAGATCTACTACTGTGGACAAGAGGACCACAGAAGAAATGGAGTAGCCTTCATAATTAATAATAAAGTGGCTAAAGCAGTGCTTGGATACAATCCAAAAAACGATAGAATGATCTCAATTCGAATTCAGGGTAAGCCATTTAACATCACAGTGATCCAAATATACGCCCCAACCACAGATGCTGAAGAAGCAGAAGTAGATCAGTTCTATGAGGATCTGCAGCACCTACTAGATAATACACCAAAAAGAGATGTTATTTTCATTACAGGAGACTGGAATGCTAAGGTGGGTAGTCAGACGACACCTGGAATTACAGGCAAGCATGGTCTGGGAGAACAAAATGAAGCAGGACATAGGCTGATAGAATTTTGCCAAGACAACTCACTGTGCATAACAAACACTCTCTTCCAACAACCTAAAAGACGACTTTATACATGGACTTCACCAGATGGTCGACACCGAAATCAGATTGACTACATCCTTTGCAGCCAAAGGTGGTGGACATCTATACAGTCGGTAAAAACAAGACCTGGAGCTGACTGTAGTTCAGATCACGAACTTCTTATTGCAAAATTTAGAATCAGACTAAAGAGAATAGGGAAGACCCACTGGTCAGTTAGATATGAGCTCACTAATATTCCTAAGGAATATGCAGTGGAGGTGAAGAATAGATTTAAGGGACTAGATTTAGTAGATAGGGTCCCAGAAGAACTATGGACAGAAGTTCGCAACATTGTTCAGGAGGCGGCAACAAAAAACGTCGCAAAGAAAAAGAAAACCAAGAAGGCAAGATGGCTGTCTGCTGAGACACTGGAAGTAGCCCAAGAAAGAAGGAAAGCAAAAGGCAACAGTGATAGGGGGAGATATGCCCAATTAAATGCAAAATTCCAGAGGTTAGCCAGAAGAGATAAGGAATTATTTTTAAACAAGCAATGTGCGGAAGTGGAAGAAGACAATAGAATAGGAAGGACAAGAGACCTCTTCCAGAAAATTAGAAACATCGGAGGTAAATTCCAGGCAAAAATGGGTATGATCAAAAACAAAGATGGTAAGGACCTAACAGAAGCAGAAGAGATCAAGAAAAGGTGGCAAGAATATACGGAAGATCTGTATAGGAAGGATAATAATATTGGAGATAGCTTTGACGGTGTGGTCAGTGAGTTAGAGCCAGACATCCTGAAGAGTGAGGTTGAATGGGCCTTAAGAAGCATTGCTAATAACAAGGCAGCAGGAGACGATGGTATCCCAGCTGAACTGTTTAAAATCTTGCAAGATGATGCTGTCAAGGTGATGCATGCCATATGCCAGCAAATTTGGAAAACACAAGAATGGCCATCAGATTGGAAAAAATCAACTTATATCCCCATACCAAAAAAGGGAAGCACTAAAGAATGTTCAAACTATCGAACAGTGGCACTTATTTCACATGCCAGTAAGGTAATGCTCAAGATCTTGCAAGGTAGACTCCAGCAATTCATGGAGCGAGAATTGCCAGATTTACAAGCTGGGTTTAGAAAAGGCAGAGGAACTAGAGACCAAATTGCCAATATCCGCTGGATAATGGAGAAAGCCAGGGAATTTCAGAAAAAATATCTATTTCTGTTTTATTGACTATTCTAAAGCCTTTGACTGTGTCGATCATAACAAATTGTGGCAAGTTCTTGGTGGTATGGGGATACCAAGTCATCTTGTCTGCCTCCTGAGGAATCTGTATAACGACCAAGTAGCAACGGTAAGAACAGAGCACGGAACAACGGGCTGGTTTAAGATTGGGAAAGGAGTACGGCAGGGTTATATACTCTCACCCTACCTATTCAACCTGTACGCAGAACACATCATGCGACATGCTGGGCTTGAGGAATACAAGGCTGGAGTTAAAATCGCTGGAAGAAACATTAACTATCTCAGATATGCAGATGATACCACTTTGATGGCTGAAAGCGAGGAGGAGTTGAGCCTTATGACGAAGGTGAAAGAAGAAAGTGCAAAAGCTGGGTTGCAGTTAAACCTCAAAAAAACCAAGATTATGGCAACGAACTTGATTGATGACTGGCAAATAGAGGGAGAAAAAGTGGAGGCAGTGACAGACTTTGTATTTCTAGGCGGAAAGATTACTGCAGACGCTGACTGCAGCCAGGAAATCAGAAGACGCCTACTTCTTGGGAGGAGAGCAATGGCAAATCTTGATAAAATAGTTAAGAGCAGAGACATCACACTGACAACAAAGGTCCGCATAGTTAAAGCAATGGTATTCCCTGTAGTAACCTATGGCTGCGAGAGCTGGACCATAAGGAAGGCTGAGCGAAGGAAGATAGATGCTTTTGAACTGTGGTGTTGGAGGAAAATTCTGAGAGTGCCTTGGACTGCAAGAAGATCAAACCAGTCCATACTCCAGGAAATAAAGCCAGACTGCTCACTTGAGGGAATGATATTAAAGGCAAAACTGAAGTACTTTGGCCACATAATGAGAAGACAGGATACCCTGGAGAAGAAGCTGATGCTAGGGAAAGTGGAAGGCAAAAGGAAGAGGGGCTGACCAAGGGCAAGATGGATGGATGGTATTCTGGAGGTGACGGACTCAACCATTGGGGAGCTGGGGATGATGACGGCCGAAAGAAAGCTCTGGCGTGGACTGGTCCATGAAGTCACGAAGAGTCGGAAACGACTGAACGAATAAACAACAAAATCCAAATCATTAAAAAGGAATGAAGTAAAACAAGCCCTAAAAGCAACCATATGAACCTTCTTAAACCCTTTTTGTTGTTGTTGTTGTTGTTCAGTCATTTAGTCGTGTCCAACTCTTCGTGACCTCATGGACCATAGCACGGCAGGCCTTTCTGTCCTCCACTGTCTCCCAGAGTTTACTCAAATTCATGTTCATTACATTGGTGATGCTATCTAACCATCTCATCCTCTACCGTCCCCTTCTCCTTTTGCCTTCAGTCTTTCCCAGCATCAGGGTCTTTTCCAGTGAGTCCTCTCTTCTCACTAGGTGGCCAAAGTATTTGAGCTTCAGCTTCAGTATCTGTCCTTCCAATGAGCAGTCAGGGTTGATTTCCTTTAGGATTGATCTTAAACCTTTACCCCACTTCAAAATAAGCCAAAGCATTTACATATCTCTCCAGCAAAGGAGATCGTTACCTTGTCGTGGTGCTGGAGCTTGAGCACCTCAATGAAACCATGAGCTAAACCGTGAAGGGACACCCAAGACGGGAAGGTCGTGGCAGAGAGGTCAGACTAAATACGATCCCTGGGGAAGGTAACGGCAACCCACCCCAGTATTCTTGCCGTGAAAACTAAATGGATCAGTACAACCAAAGATATGTCGGTATACCATCGGAAGATGGGACTCCCAGGTCGGAAGATGGACAAAATGCTACTGGGGAGGAACAGAGGATACGTTCAACTAGCCCCAGATGTGATGACGCAGCTAGCTCAAAGCCGAAAGGACGGCTAGCGGCCGACGGTGCTGGTGGTGAACGGCGAATCCGATGTTCTAAAGATCAACACACCATAGGAACCTGGAATGTAAGATCTATGAGCCAGGGCAAATTGGATGTGGTTATTGGTGAGATGTCAAGATTAAATATAGACATTTTAGGTGTCAGTGAACTGAAATGGACTGGGATGGGCCACTTCACATCAGATGACCACCAGATCTACTACTGTGGACAAGAGGACCACAGAAGAAATGGAGTAGCCTTCATAATTAATAATAAAGTGGCTAAAGCAGTGCTTGGATACAATCCAAAAAACGATAGAATGATCTCAATTCGAATTCAGGGTAAGCCATTTAACATCACAGTGATCCAAATATACGCCCCAACCACAGATGCTGAAGAAGCAGAAGTAGATCAGTTCTATGAGGATCTGCAGCACCTACTAGATAATACACCAAAAAGAGATGTTATTTTCATTACAGGAGACTGGAATGCTAAGGTGGGTAGTCAGACGACACCTGGAATTACAGGCAAGCATGGTCTGGGAGAACAAAATGAAGCAGGACATAGGCTGATAGAATTTTGCCAAGACAACTCACTGTGCATAACAAACACTCTCTTCCAACAACCTAAAAGACGACTTTATACATGGACTTCACCAGATGGTCGACACCGAAATCAGATTGACTACATCCTTTGCAGCCAAAGGTGGCGGACCTCTATACAGTCGGTAAAAACAAGACCTGGAGCTGACTGTAGTTCAGATCACGAACTTCTTATTGCAAAATTTAGAATCAGACTAAAGAGAATAGGGAAGACCCACAGATCAGTTAGATATGAGCTCACTAATATTCCTAAGGAATATGCAGTGGAGGTGAAGAATAGATTTAAGGGACTAGATTTAGTAGATAGGGTCCCAGAAGAACTATGGATAGAAGTTCGCAACATTGTTCAGGAGGCGGCAACAAAAAACGTCGCAAAGAAAAAGAAAACCAAGAAGGCAAGATGGCTGTCTGCTGAAACACTGGAAGTAGCCCAAGAAAGAAGGAAAGCAAAAGGCAACAGTGATAGGGGGAGATATGCCCAATTAAATGCAAAATTCCAGAGGTTAGCCAGAAGAGATAAGGAATTATTTTTAAACAAGCAATGTGCGGAAGTGGAAGAAGACAATAGAATAGGAAGGACAAGAGACCTCTTCCAGAAAATTAGAAACATCGGAGGTAAATTCCAGGCAAAAATGGGTATGATCAAAAACAAAGATGGTAAGGACCTAACAGAAGCAGAAGAGATCAAGAAAAGGTGGCAAGAATATACGGAAGATCTGTATAGGAAGGATAATAATATTGGAGATAGCTTTGACGGTGTGGTCAGTGAGTTAGAGCCAGACATCCTGAAGAGTGAGGTTGAATGGGCCTTAAGAAGCATTGCTAATAACAAGGCAGCAGGAGACGACGGTATCCCAGCTGAACTGTTTAAAATCTTGCAAGATGATGCTGTCAAGGTGATGCATGCCATATGCCAGCAAATTTGGAAAACACAAGAATGGCCATCAGATTGGAAAAAATCAACTTATATCCCCATACCAAAAAAGGGAAGCACTAAAGAATGTTCAAACTATCGAACAGTGGCACTTATTTCACATGCCAGTAAGGTAATGCTCAAGATCTTGCAAGGTAGACTCCAGCAATTCATGGAGCGAGAATTGCCAGATTTACAAGCTGGGTTTAGAAAAGGCAGAGGAACTAGAGACCAAATTGCCAATATCCGCTGGATAATGGAGAAAGCCAGGGAATTTCAGAAAAAATATCTATTTCTGTTTTATTGACTATTCTAAAGCCTTTGACTGTGTCGATCATAACAAATTGTGGCAAGTTCTTGGTGGTATGGGGATACCAAGTCATCTTGTCTGCCTCCTGAGGAATCTGTATAACGACCAAGTAGCAACGGTAAGAACAGAGCACGGAACAACGGGCTGGTTTAAGATTGGGAAAGGAGTACGGCAGGGTTATATACTCTCACCCTACCTATTCAACCTGTACGCAGAACACATCATGCGACATGCTGGGCTTGAGGAATACAAGGCTGGAGTTAAAATCGCTGGAAGAAACATTAACTATCTCAGATATGCAGATGATACCACTTTGATGGCTGAAAGCGAGGAGGAGTTGAGCCTTATGACGAAGGTGAAAGAAGAAAGTGCAAAAGCTGGGTTGCAGTTAAACCTCAAAAAAACCAAGATTATGGCAACGAACTTGATTGATGACTGGCAAATAGAGGGAGAAAAAGTGGAGGCAGTGACAGACTTTGTATTTCTAGGCGGAAAGATTACTGCAGACGCTGACTGCAGCCAGGAAATCAGAAGACGCCTACTTCTTGGGAGGAGAGCAATGGCAAATCTTGATAAAATAGTTAAGAGCAGAGACATCACACTGACAACAAAGGTCCGCATAGTTAAAGCAATGGTATTCCCTGTAGTAACCTATGGCTGCGAGAGCTGGACCATAAGGAAGGCTGAGCGAAGGAAGATAGATGCTTTTGAACTGTGGTGTTGGAGGAAAATTCTGAGAGTGCCTTGGACTGCAAGAAGATCAAACCAGTCCATACTCCAGGAAATAAAGCCAGACTGCTCACTTGAGGGAATGATATTAAAGGCAAAACTGAAGTACTTTGGCCACATAATGAGAAGACAGGATACCCTGGAGAAGAAGCTGATGCTAGGGAAAGTGGAAGGCAAAAGGAAGAGGGGCTGACCAAGGGCAAGATGGATGGATGGTATTCTGGAGGTGACGGACTCAACCATTGGGGAGCTGGGGATGATGACGGCCGAAAGAAAGCTCTGGCGTGGACTGGTCCATGAAGTCACGAAGAGTCGGAAACGACTGAACGAATAAACAACAAAATCCAAATCATTAAAAAGGAATGAAGTAAAACAAGCCCTAAAAGCAACCATATGAACCTTCTTAAACCCTTTTTGTTGTTGTTGTTGTTGTTCAGTCATTTAGTCGTGTCCAACTCTTCGTGACCTCATGGACCATAGCACGGCAGGCCTTTCTGTCCTCCACTGTCTCCCAGAGTTTACTCAAATTCATGTTCATTACATTGGTGATGCTATCTAACCATCTCATCCTCTACCGTCCCCTTCTCCTTTTGCCTTCAGTCTTTCCCAGCATCAGGGTCTTTTCCAGTGAGTCCTCTCTTCTCACTAGGTGGCCAAAGTATTTGAGCTTCAGCTTCAGTATCTGTCCTTCCAATGAGCAGTCAGGGTTGATTTCCTTTAGGATTGATCTTAAACCTTTACCCCACTTCAAAATAAGCCAAAGCATTTACATATCTCTCCAGCAAAGGAGATCGTTACCTTGTCGTGGTGCTGGAGCTTGAGCACCTCAATGAAACCATGAGCTAAACCGTGAAGGGACACCCAAGACGGGAAGGTCGTGGCAGAGAGGTCAGACTAAATACGATCCCTGGGGAAGGTAACGGCAACCCACCCCAGTATTCTTGCCGTGAAAACTAAATGGATCAGTACAACCAAAGATATGTCGGTATACCATCGGAAGATGGGACTCCCAGGTCGGAAGATGGACAAAATGCTACTGGGGAGGAACAGAGGATACGTTCAACTAGCCCCAGATGTGATGACGCAGCTAGCTCAAAGCCGAAAGGACGGCTAGCGGCCGACGGTGCTGGTGGTGAACGGCGAATCCGATGTTCTAAAGATCAACACACCATAGGAACCTGGAATGTAAGATCTATGAGCCAGGGCAAATTGGATGTGGTTATTGGTGAGATGTCAAGATTAAATATAGACATTTTAGGTGTCAGTGAACTGAAATGGACTGGGATGGGCCACTTCACATCAGATGACCACCAGATCTACTACTGTGGACAAGAGGACCACAGAAGAAATGGAGTAGCCTTCATAATTAATAATAAAGTGGCTAAAGCAGTGCTTGGATACAATCCAAAAAACGATAGAATGATCTCAATTCGAATTCAGGGTAAGCCATTTAACATCACAGTGATCCAAATATACGCCCCAACCACAGATGCTGAAGAAGCAGAAGTAGATCAGTTCTATGAGGATCTGCAGCACCTACTAGATAATACACCAAAAAGAGATGTTATTTTCATTACAGGAGACTGGAATGCTAAGGTGGGTAGTCAGACGACACCTGGAATTACAGGCAAGCATGGTCTGGGAGAACAAAATGAAGCAGGACATAGGCTGATAGAATTTTGCCAAGACAACTCACTGTGCATAACAAACACTCTCTTCCAACAACCTAAAAGACGACTTTATACATGGACTTCACCAGATGGTCGACACCGAAATCAGATTGACTACATCCTTTGCAGCCAAAGGTGGCGGACCTCTATACAGTCGGTAAAAACAAGACCTGGAGCTGACTGTAGTTCAGATCACGAACTTCTTATTGCAAAATTTAGAATCAGACTAAAGAGAATAGGGAAGACCCACAGATCAGTTAGATATGAGCTCACTAATATTCCTAAGGAATATGCAGTGGAGGTGAAGAATAGATTTAAGGGACTAGATTTAGTAGATAGGGTCCCAGAAGAACTATGGATAGAAGTTCGCAACATTGTTCAGGAGGCAGCAACAAAAAACGTCGCAAAGAAAAAGAAAACCAAGAAGGCAAGATGGCTGTCTGCTGAAACACTGGAAGTAGCCCAAGAAAGAAGGAAAGCAAAAGGCAACAGTGATAGGGGGAGATATGCCCAATTAAATGCAAAATTCCAGAGGTTAGCCAGAAGAGATAAGGAATTATTTTTAAACAAGCAATGTGCGGAAGTGGAAGAAGACAATAGAATAGGAAGGACAAGAGACCTCTTCCAGAAAATTAGAAACATCGGAGGTAAATTCCAGGCAAAAATGGGTATGATCAAAAACAAAGATGGTAAGGACCTAACAGAAGCAGAAGAGATCAAGAAAAGGTGGCAAGAATATACGGAAGATCTGTATAGGAAGGATAATAATATTGGAGATAGCTTTGACGGTGTGGTCAGTGAGTTAGAGCCAGACATCCTGAAGAGTGAGGTTGAATGGGCCTTAAGAAGCATTGCTAATAACAAGGCAGCAGGAGACGACGGTATCCCAGCTGAACTGTTTAAAATCTTGCAAGATGATGCTGTCAAGGTGATGCATGCCATATGCCAGCAAATTTGGAAAACACAAGAATGGCCATCAGATTGGAAAAAATCAACTTATATCCCCATACCAAAAAAGGGAAGCACTAAAGAATGTTCAAACTATCGAACAGTGGCACTTATTTCACATGCCAGTAAGGTAATGCTCAAGATCTTGCAAGGTAGACTCCAGCAATTCATGGAGCGAGAATTGCCAGATGTACAAGCTGGGTTTAGAAAAGGCAGAGGAACTAGAGACCAAATTGCCAATATCCGCTGGATAATGGAGAAAGCCAGGGAATTTCAGAAAAACATCTATTTCTGTTTTATTGACTATTCTAAAGCCTTTGACTGTGTGGATCATAACAAATTGTGGCAAGTTCTTGGTGGTATGGGGATACCAAGTCATCTTGTCTGCCTCCTAAGGAATCTGTATAACGACCAAGTAGCAACGGTAAGAACAGAGCACGGAACAACGGACTGGTTTAAGATTGGGAAAGGAGTACGGCAGGGTTGTATACTCTCACCCTACCTATTCAACCTGTACGCAGAACACATCATGCGACATGCTGGGCTTGAGGAATCCAAGGCTGGAGTTAAAATCGCTGGAAGAAACATTAACAATCTCAGATATGCAGATGATACCACTTTGATGGCTGAAAGCGAGGAGGAGTTGAGGAGCCTTATGACGAAGGTGAAAGAAGAAAGTGCAAAAGCTGGGTTGCAGTTAAACCTCAAAAAAACCAAGATTATGGCAACGAGCTTGATTGATGACTGGCAAATAGAGGGAGAAAAAGTGGAGGCAGTGACAGACTTTGTATTTCTAGGCGCAAAGATTACTGCAGATGCTGACTGCAGCCAGGAAATCAGAAGACGTCTACTTCTTGGGAGGAGAGCAATGGCAAATCTTGATAAAATAGTTAAGAGCAGAGACATCACACTGACAACAAAGGTCCGCATAGTTAAAGCAATGGTATTTCCTGTAGTAACCTATGGCTGCGAGAGCTGGACCATAAGGAAGGCTGAGCGAAGGAAGATAGATGCTTTTGAACTGTGGTGTTGGAGGAAAATTCTGAGAGTGCCTTGGACTGCAAGAAGATCAAACCAGTCCATACTCCAGGAAATAAAGCCAGACTGCTCACTTGAGGGAATGATATTAAAGGCAAAACTGAAGTACTTTGGCCACATAATGAGAAGACAGGATACCCTGGAGAAGAAGCTGATGCTAGGGAAAGTGGAAGGCAAAAGGAAGAGGGGCCGACCAAGGGCAAGATGGATGGATGGTATTCTGGAGGCGACGGACTCAACCATTGGGGAGCTGGGGATGGTGACGGCCGACAGAAAGCTCTGGCGTGGGCTGGTCCATGAAGTCACGAAGAGTCGGAAACGACTGAACGAATAAACAACAATTTACATATCTCTACAGTACACACAAAGCATTTTTCATAAAGAAATCAGACAGCCCAACTGCAAACTCTGACTTCTCAGCAAAAAACCTCCCATAGATAATGACCCCTTCATTCGCATAACATTCCATCAGAAAGACAATTTCACTTATCGTTTGCAATATGATCTGTCCCTTTAATTTCTTCATCTTGACAATCCAGTCATCTGGAACTTCAACAAAAGCCTCAATCTCGCTGTTAGTAGAAACATTTCTATCATTGTCAAACTCTTCAATTTCTTCCATGACATCCTCAGCCAGATGACACATTTTAGAGCTGATGTTTTCTACAATGTCCCGAATATCTTGCATAATAACTTGACAAGAATCAAAAAGAATCTGTTTAAGGTCTTGATGGAAATCTGAGAAAGTGTGCTTGAAATCTTCCATGTCTCACACAGTAGATTATGGCGCCCCCTAGGTACTTAACCAGCAAAAGTAGAAGATAATAGGAAATTTCTGAGACGTGTTTAGACTAGTGAAAGTATTATAACAGACATCTCCCCAGGGAAAGTAGCAGCAGAAAGCTGAGGATTCAAAACAGCAGATTCAACATGTAGGAATTCTTCAAATTCAGTGCAGAAATAATAGCAGGGAGACAATTACGTATTTACTCTCAGTCCTCCTTAGTATTTGGATGGGAAACAAGCCAAAACTTAAAAAGATTTTTTTTAAAAAAATCCCCAAAATAACGATAAGCACCAAGAGAGATCACTTCTCCTTGCTGTAAAAAGCCTCTCTTAGGGTACATAAACTTAAAATATATATAAATTAGGTGATTTAGAAATGGGGTGGCCGGTCTTAATGTCCCTTTAAGGCTACAGTGCGGCTTGGAAATGGTGACGTCCCAGCCTCCTGGCGTCTCTTACCAGATTAGCGCAAACGCTGTTTGCGATCCTCTGGCTGCAAGATGCCATTCTGGAGGACAAATGGGATGATTCTGATTGTTTTCTTTGTCCAGGAAAACACTCCAGGGCATCAGGAAAAACCTGTCTGTGCCCTAAAAAACTGCCACGTTGTCAGTTCTGCCCGTGGAACCCGTGAGCACAGCTGTTCAGTCTGCCATGTCCCCACTGGAAGTCTCAACACTGGAGCTAGACTTCCAATGGGATTTTAGAGGCATTTGCCAGCTTTCATGTGCCCCATGTCTTTAAATGTTCAGTATATGTCAAATATACATTTTTTTGTATTTGCCAACTTATAGAAGAAAAATAGTCTTCAGATTCACTAGAGACTAAAGCATATTATTATTGTTATAATATATAGTGCATTTAAAGTTTAAATATATTTTAAGTGCTTCAAATGTAAAAGGAAATAGATATTTTCTAATCCTAAATTATTATGACAAATACAATATGTCATATAAAGAAATCATTCAGGAATGTAAAAGTTGTGACTTTTCTCATTTATCAAAGTCATTAGTTGATTCTAATGAACAAAAGTTAATGGAAACCTGTATCATCCTAAAGCACATTTAATAAATTCCATCCAGACCATATCAAAGGCCTTTTCAGCAGCTAACAAAAATAGATAAGCTGATTCAAGTTTATCCATAGCTATATCCATAATATCAATTACCAGGCAAATAATATAAGATGCTTGTCTGTTTTTTAATAAATCCAGACTGAGATAGGTATATTATTGTCCTGGTTTAGGTGTAGAAAGAACACGCCGAGGCTTGGAATCGCGTCTCTAGTGTTTATTACCTTCCTCCTTACAGACTCCTGCTAAACTAAAATGGCTTGAAGAATCCCAGAGACATAAGTCCAGGCTTAGGGTGGGGCCTTCCGGAGGCGTTTAGGAGACAAGGCCAAAGCTTCAGAACTGCACACGCACTTCCCTTCCTTGAGGGAGCTCCCCCCACCGCTGTCCTGTATCTCCCTGACAATTATGGATGGTATTACTTTCTGTGGTTTCCTAGCTAATGTCGCTGTTAATATTTTAGCATCCATATTAAGCAAACATATTGCTCTATAGCCAGCAGGTCTTGTAGGATCTTTCTCGGGCTTTAATGAGTCTGTGATGTAGACCTCATAAAACAATGACAAAAATATAGAGAGCTTAAATGATTGATTATAGACCTCCTACAACATAAGTGTTAGTAGGTCTTTAAAAGATCTATACCGTTCAACAAGAAATCTGTCTCATCCAGGGGTTTTGCCAGGTTTTATATATTACAATGTCTGTATAATCTTTTGTAATGTCATTTGTTGTGCCAGTATATTTTTATGTTCTAGAAAACCTCTTCCATTTCAATATGTCCCATAAAATTAATAATTTGCTGTTTAATTACAAAAGTTGCTAGCTGATATAAAAACCATAAACTGAGAAGCTGGAGAAGTACCAGGGCTTGAAGGAGGAACTAGAGAGGATGTGGAAAGTGAAGGCCAAAGTGGTCCCAGTGGTGGTAGGAGCACTCAGGGCTGTGACTCCCAAGCTGGGAGAATTTCTCCAACAGGTCCCAGGAGCAACATCAGAGCTCTCTGTCCAGAAGAATACAGTGCTAGGAACAGCTAAGTTACAGTGCAGAACCCTCAAACTCCCAGGCCTCTGGTAGAGGTCCCGAGGTTGAGGAAGACACATACCACCCATAGGGGTGAGAAGGGGGAATACACAGACACACACACACACGGTATACCAAAAGTCAGGTTCCATAGGAAACTTATGATATGGCCTCCAGCAAAGCATTTGACACACAAGCTAGTTAAGGGTGAGCTGGAGGGATGGCAAGTGGATACATAGCTGGCTGAAAAAAATTATATTCAGAGACAGCTTATCAAGCTGAGAAAGGTATGAAGTGGGGTGCCCCTTTTATTGATGGCCTGAATGGAGAGATGGAGGGAATATTTACCAAATTTGCAGATGATTGAGTAACATGCTAAAAATTAGAAATAAAATTCAAAATTTTTAGAATAATGGGTTGAAAGTTAAAATAAATGAAATTTAACAAAGACAAATGCAAAGTTCTTCACTTGGAAAACACAGTATGGGGATACTTGGCTTGGTAAACATATTTTTGAAAAATGGTTTTGGAATAAGTAGTTTATTTATTTATTTAGTGACTTAGAGTCAGTGTTGACTCCTGGTGACTGCCTGAACAAGTCCCTGCAGTTTTCTTGGCAAGGTTTTTCAGAAGTGGTTTGCCATTGCCTCCTTCCTAGGGCTGAGAGAGAGTGGCTGGCCCAAGGTCACCCAGCTGGCTTTGTGCCTCAGGTAGGAATAGAACTCACACTCCCAGTTTCTAGCCTGGTGCCTTCACCACTACACCAAACTGGTTGTCAAGTAGTTTATTTAAAACGGAATATTAGTTAGCAGTATGATAGCACATGCAATTTTAGACAGCAGCAACAGAAATATCACCACAGGATGTATAGTTTCAATTTATTCTGCTTTGGTCAGAACACAGATTGAGTACTCTCTCCTTTTCCAGCCACTATATTTTAAGCAGGATTTAGAGAAAGTAAATCGGGGTCAAAAGGATAATCAGGAGACTAGAAACTAAATCCTACAAAGAGATATTGAAGCAGCTGGGTTGTTTAGCTCTGAGAAAGATGCCTGGAGTGGTGGGGAAATATGATAGCACTCTTCAAATACCTGGAAAGGTACCTCATAGAAGAAGATCAAGACCAGTTCTGTCTCAGTGCAGAATACAGGATACAGAATAATGGTTTCAAGAAGACAGATTCAGATCAAATGTTTAAAAAAGCATTCTATTAGTAAGAGCAATTTAACAGTTTGAACCTATTGCCCAGAAAAGGGGTGGACTCTCCTTTACTGAATGTGTTAATCCCCTTCCAACTCTATGATTTTGTGCTCCTGCAATGAAAGCAGTATTACACAGCAGTATTACACACACACACACACACACACACACACACACACACACCATTTCACTGGGCATGCTCTCCTCTTGAATATATATGCAAAGTAACTTTTTCTAACACAGGTTCAGTGTATTTCTTTTAATTCATCTATTATGTATTGAAGTCTATAAGTTCCTCAAAGCCTCCCAAATGGAGTTGTATGGTATGCCACATTATAACTAATCTTAAAATGACTGTATAATGTCTAAAAGAAAGAAGATAACACAGCTGCTATTCTATTACCTCCATTTGTCTTTTATCTTTTCTGTGGTCTTGTAAGACGCTGAAATAATGAGCAATAGAAGTGCTAACTGTGGTTTATATTCAGGAGATTACAAAGGCCACTATTATTAAGCCTGGAAAAGAAACACAGTATGACCTCACTGAGGTGTTTTTAAAGACACCGTGAAAACGGAACTATGTCTCCATTTTCTCCTGTATAGAACAAGAAAAAAAGCACCTTGTGATGGTCATAAAAGGAGGGAAGGATGAAAGGAACGCTAGAAGAACTGAAAAAAAAATTCCACACCCACTGTGTACTGCTAGCAAGCCATCCCACTTACAATATAATAGTGGAGAGAAGCGGAGATGGGATGCAGAGTTAAGGGAACAAGCAAGTCAGTTAATTGATGCAAACTAGTTAGACCAGTGCTTTCCAAACTGCCACTGTTGGCGACACACCAATGGCGGCGGTGCGGGGGCGCGTGGGGGCGTTGTGCATGCCGGTGGCGGCAGCGGCGGCAGCCTCACTAAAACATGGAAGCGCTGATGGCGCGCCGCTGCCGCCGTGCACACTGCCACCGCCGTGTGTGCCCCCGCGCCGCTGCTTCACGACACGACACACAGTTTGGAAAGCTTTGAGTTAGACTGAGATTTTAGTAATAGAACTATCCTCTCACTGCATTTTCCTTCCCAGGCTCTAAATTTATTCATAAATCTGTCACTCTGACACATGGAAGTTTTGCTATGGCTAGGACTCCAGACTTCCCTCAGCCCTTTGCGTCCTACAAATAAAGTCTGTCATGCTTACAAGCCATCACAATTCTGTTACTTTAACAAATCTGTTTCTTTAACAAGCTGTCACAATTAAACTATGGAGTTAAATAGTTAGTGGAGTTAAACCATCTTTTGAATTTTTACTTATTCTATCTATTTATTGTTTTATTGTAATTTTATGTATAGATTTTAACCTTTGCTATTCTGTAAACCGCCCAGAGTCCCCTATTCGGGGAGATGGGCGGGGATAAATTAAATTAAAATAAATAAATAAATAAATAAATAAATAATAATAATAAATAGAACAATCTGTATCATAAAAGCAGTATGTTTCAAGTTCCTTCCTTAACAGATAACTCTTAGGAACTAGCTTTATTATAGACTACTTTCTGCTTCCCTAGTCTAGGTTTGCTCCTAGTACAGGGGTCGGCAAACTTTTTTTGCCGGGAGCCATTTTGACATGCTCGTGCACATTTTGAAGTGCTCGAGAGCCAGGGGGCGGGGTTTGCGGGCGGGGGCCAATCGTGTGGAAGGGGGCGGGGTTTCGGGCGGGAGCCAATCGCGTGGAAGGGGGCGGGTTTTGTGGGCGGGAGCCAATCGCGTGGAAGGGGGCGGGGTTTGCGGGCGGGAGCCAATCGTGTAGAAGGGGGCGGGGGCTCACGGAGGGAGGGGGTGCAGCCAGCGGCTCCGCGCAGCTAGGGGCTCCATGAACCCGCCCTGGCCGCCCCACCGGGAGTGGCGGAGAAACAGCTGCCACCCTCCACTCCCCAGAATATCGTGGGGCAAAGGGAAACCTGCCCGGAGGGGTCATCAGGAGCATAGGATCCGGCCCCAGCCCAGCCCAGCCCGCAGCTTCGGCGCCCTCCCCTCGCCATCGCGAAAGTCCCAGGCGACGGCGGGGGCATGTTCGACCTGCTCGTGCAGCACGGGGCGGCCAACCCCGGAGACTCCGCGGCCCCCCGGCTGCAGCTCTTCCACCGCCTCTCCTCCTCTCTGGCAGCCGGGGGGCCACGGAGTCTCTGGGGGCGGCCGCCCCGTGCTGCACGAGCAGGTTGAACATGTCCCCGCCGTCACCTGGGACTTTTGCGATGGCAAGGGGAGGGCGCCGAAGCTGCGGGCCGGGCTGGGCTGGGGCCGGATCCTGTGCTCCTGATGACCCCTCCGGGCAGGTTTCCCTTTGTCGTGGGGCAAACCTTCACCCTGCACCACCCTGCCGCTCGCGTCCCGGGCGGGCGAGGCATGGAGAGAAGGGGAGACGGAGGGGCTCCCTCTCCAGCCTCTGCGCCCCTTCAGGCCCGTCTCTGCGAGGCCCGGCACGGCAGGGAGGCGGTGCTGGCCTACCCAGAGGGCCTCCCGCGGCCGCTTCTCCAAGGCGGGTTGCAGAGCGCGCGCTGCGCCCACGGGAACGCCTGGTCCCTCCACTCCCTCCAGCTCCGCCAGCAGCGCCGCCCTCCCCATCCTGCCGCCCGGCAAACCTCCGCCGGCTCCGTCCCCCCGCCGCCACCGCCCCAGCCAGGCCCCCTGTGCCGCCCTGCCACTCGCGTCCCGGGAGGCGGTGCAGGAGCGGCTGCAGGGGCAACGTGTGTGCGTGAGAGTCAGCTCTGGGGGTTGCGGGGAGGGGGAGGCTGTGTTTCCCCCCTTTGGGTTGCAAACGGCCTTGCATGTGGGCCTGATCAAAGCAAAAATGCTTTTTTTTTTTTTGAAACGCGGCGCAGGAGCGGCTGCAGGGGCAACGTGTGTGCGTGAGAGTCAGCTCCGGGGGTTGCGGGGAGGGGGAGGCTGTGTGTTTCCTTCCTTTGGGTTGCAAACGGCCTTGCATGTGGGCCTGATCAAAGCCAAAACGCTTTTTTTTTTTGAAACGCGACCCAGGAGGCGGCGCAGGAGCGGCTGCAGGGGCAACGTGTGTGCGTGAGAGTCAGCTTCGGGGGTTGTGGGGAGGGGGAGGCTGTGTTTCCCCCCTTTGGGTTGCAAACGGCCTTGCATGTGGGCCTGATCAAAGCAAAAATGCTTTTTTTTTTTTGAAACGCGGCGCAGGAGCAGCTGCAGGGGCAACGTGTGTGCGTGAGAGTCAGCTCCGGGGGTTGCGGGGAGGGGGAGGCTGTGTGTTTCCTTCCTTTGGGTTGCAAACGGCCTTGCATGTGGGCCTGATCAAAGCCAAAACGCTTTTTTTTTTTTGAAACGCGACCCAGGAGGCGGCGCAGGAGCGGCTGCAGGGGCAACGTGTGTGCGTGAGAGTCAGCTCCGGGGGTTGCGGGGAGGGGGAGGCTGTGTTTCCCCCCTTTGGGTTGCAAACGGCCTTGCATGCGGGCCTGATCCATGTTGCTGCCATCATTTTAAAAAACAAATGGCACTTGTGGGGGGGGGGAAGGCATCTTGTATTAATTTTAGGGGGGGAAAGAAGGCAAAGGCGAGAGAGCAATAGGCGCATGGAAGTTTTGAAGAGAGAGTGACCAATTCTTGAACGCGAAAGGTACACGTTGGAAGATGGAGATCCACAGGGGTGGTTGTCAAGACAGGAATTCAGACCTAGAAATCCTATGTTGGGCTCGGGGCCAGCGAGGAGGAGGGAGAAGGAAGAGGAGACAGAAGGGGAAACGGAGAAGGAATTTTTAGGAAAAGGGAAAAGAGAGAAATGCGGCCCAGGACGCGGCGCGCGTGAGAGTCAGCTCCGGGGGTTGCGGGGAGGGGGAGGCTGTGTTTCCCCCCTTTGGGTTGCAAACGGCCTTGCATGTAAAGCCGTTTGCAACCCAAAGGGGGGAAACACAGCCTCCCCCTCCCCGCAACCCCCGGAGCTGACTCTCACGCACACACATTGCCCCTGCAGCCGCTCCTGCGCCGCGTTTCAAAAAAAAAAAAGCGTTTTTGCTTTGATCAGGCCCGCATGCAAGGCTGTTTGCAACCCAAAGGGGGGAAACACAGCCTCCCCCTCCCCGCAAGCCCCGGAGCTGACTCTCTCACACACACGTTGCCCCTGCAGCCGCTCCTGCGCCGTGTTTCACAAAAAAAAAGCGTTTTGGCTTTGATCAGGCCCGCATGCAAGGCCGTTTGCAACCCAAAGGGGGGAAACACAGCCTCCCCCTCCCCGCAACCCCCGGAGCTGACTCTCACGCACACACGTTGCCCCTGCAGCCGCTCCTGCACCGCGTTTCAAAAAAAAAAAAGCGTTTTGGCTTTGATCAGGCCTGCATGCAAGGCCGTTTGCAACCCAAAGGAAGGAAACACAGCCTCCCCCTCCCCGCAACCCCCGGAGCTGACTCTCACGCACACACATTGCCCCTGCAGCCGCTCCTGCGCCGCGATTCAAAAAAAAAAGCGTTTTGGCTTTGATCAGGCCCGCATGCAAGGCCGTTTGCAACCCAAAGGGGGGAAACACAGCCTCCCCCTCCCCGCAAGCCCCGGAGCTGACTCTCACGCACACACGTTGCCCCTGCAGCCGCTCCTGCGCCGCGATTAAAAAAAAAGCGTTTTGGCTTTGATCAGGCCCGCATGCAAGGCCGTTTGCAACCCAAAGGGGGGAAACACAGCCTCCCCCTCCCCGCAACCCCCGGAGCTGACTCTCACGCGCGCCGCGTCCTGGGCCGCATTTCTCTCTTTTCCCTTTTCCTAAAAATTCCTTCTCCGTTTCCCCTTCTGTCTCCTCTTCCTTCTCCCTCCTCCTCGCTGGCCCCGAGCCCAACATAGGATTTCTAGGTCTGAATTCCTGTCTTGACAACCACCCCTGTGGATCTCCATCTTCCAACGTGTACCTTTCGCGTTCAACAATTGGTCACTTTCTCTTCAAAACTTCCATGCGCCTATTGCTCTCTCGCCTTTGCCTTCTTCCCCCCCCTAAAATTAATACAAGATGCCTTCCCCCCCCCACAAGTGCCATTTGTTTTTTAAAATGATGGCAGCAACATGGATCAGGCCCGCATGCAAGGCCGTTTGCAACCCAAAGGGGGGAAACACAGCCTCCCCCTCCCCGCAACCCCCGGAGCTGACTCTCACGCACACACGTTGCCCCTGCAGCCACTCCTGCGCCGCCTCTGACAGCGCCGCGTCCTGGGCCAGCAGCGCCTCCCTGCCGCGCCGGGCCTCGCTCAGTGCGAGAGCCAGGGGGCGGGGTTTGCGGGCAGGGGCCAATCGCGTGGAAGGGGCGGGGGTGAGTTCAGCTGCGGAAGAGCCACACTCAAGGGGCCAAAGAGCCGCATCTGGCTCGCGAGCCGCCATTTCCGACCCTTGTCCTAGTAAATTATCTCCATCTCCTTCAGTATTCCTGTCCTTAAGAAAGACTCCATTATGAAGTACGATAAGCATCAATCAATAATAGTTTTATTTATTACCTTTCCCTCAGGAAGCTTTCCCCTCCCATATTATCTCCACAGCAGCAACACCACAATAACTTATTCCTTCCCCTCACAAATATTGAGGAGAATGTAAAATACATTTTAGGGTACGTCATCACCAAACCTCATCCAAGAAAATGTTCACAGCTTCTGCATGTGAAGAGCTTGTACAGTCAGGACATTCTTTCTTATGTTTAGAATATGCATACATGTAATTTGATTAGAGCAACTGAAAATGAATTTGCTGGAAATGAAAAATCCTCAATATCTGAAGAACCCTTCATATTATATCTTCAACCTATACTTTATATAACAGATTATTTCATTCTCTTCTTAAAGGTCTTCAGGAACATGTAAATATTTCTGTTGATATTTCTCTACTCAATAATTTAAAAATTTGTGCAAGGTATCAGTCATAAAATAGATGTACAATTTTAGCTATTTAAAAAGTTGTTAGTGATAACACTCAAATTGTGCTATGAAAGGACTTTCTTTGAATGAAAGGCCATAAAGAAATACTGTAAATAATTAAATGCCTCATTCCATTTTGCAGAAGACACTGTCATGCAACTTTGAGTTGCAGGAGGTTGTGTGTTGTCTAGATTGTACCTCTACATCCTTTGCAACAGCTAGTGAGGTGGATCATTATTCCAATCGTAGGCATCTGTTCCTAGCCATGATGATGCCAAAATAATGAAACAAGTATAATGATGTAAAACCCAGCCATGTGCAGTTGTTCATCATTCAAAGGAGTGTTCTAATTACCTCACTGTTGCTCTCATATCTCACGCTAGCAAGATTTTCTACTGAAAATCATACAACAATGCCTGGCTCCAATCATTGAAAGGGAACTGCCAGCTGGTTTCTGACAGGGCCGTGGCACCCGTGACCACATTGGAAATTTTCGATGGATAATGGAAAAATGTGAATATCAAAAGAATATTTATATGTGCTTCATCGACTACAGGAAAGCTTTTGATTGTGTTGACCATGACAATCTATGGAGAACCCTAGCAGATCTTGGGGTGCCACTACATTTAGTGAACTTGATGAAATCACTGTATGTAAATCAGGAAGCCACTGTACGAACTCAATATGGTGACACTGATTGGTTCAAGATCGAGAAAGGTGTGTGACAAGGTTGCATTCTGTCACCTTTCTTATTCAACTTGTATGCCGAAGTGATCATCAGGAAACTGGAGCTAGACAAATCAGAAATTGGGGTAAAAATTGGCAGAAGAAACATCAATAACCTTAGATATGCAGATGATACAAACCTCGTCTCAGAAACCCAGGAAGGCCTAAAGCACCTAATCATGAGACTCAAAGAAGAAAGCGAGAAGTTTGGCCTCTTTCTGAATATCAAAAAGACCAAACTCATGACAACTGCAAAGAATGGAAACATCAAAATAGTAATTGATGGAGATGAGGTGGAATGTGTGGAAAAACTTAGACTTAGTTACTCCGGTCATGTCATGAGATCAACATAGTTGGAGAAAGACGTTATGCTTGGAACAGTCAGTGGCAAAAGACGACGAGGACGCCAAAAAACGTGCTGGTTGGATCTAATCAAAGCAGACACAGCCCAAAATTTAAAGCAACTGAAAGAAGCTGTACAAGATCGGAAATCATGGAGAGAGCTGGTTTATGGAATCGTCAACCGTCAGATACGACTGAATGGATACTTCGATTCGATAATGATGTTCAACACAAGCTTTCATACTTACATCAGAACACTGTATGCAAGTACATACTGTAAGTGGCTACGTTTATGTCATGACACTGTAAAGTATATTTCATCATTTGTCCCCTCTGTCCCCTCTGTTGATGCCTGTAATCTCAATCACATTGGCTGGATCATTCACATTTCTTAGATGTACATGAAATTAGGCCTAGATTATGACTCATTTTCTAGTGCTACGACCATAGTAATTCTCTTTTTTCCTAAATTATCTGGAAATCCTGGGACATCAAATGTTTGTCAGGGGCTGGAATTGTGCTTTCATAATTTAAAAATACATTTTTTCCTTGAATACTGGTTTGTAAAGAGAATCCATGGACCAACTCTAAGCTTTTGGTGACATCTAGTGGTAAAAATAATTTCCCTTGGATTTTTCCTGTCTGTGGAAGAGCACTTTAAGAATGAACGAACATAGTGACAAATAATACTTTACTGTAAATTGCAGGCTTTTAAAATGTTGGCTTTAGGTTAGTCCCTTTTTAATTTGGAGGGAAAAGAATAACCATGGCACTCTGATTTGCTTCTCTCTAGATTGAGCCTCTCCTTCTGTTTTTCACTAAAAATGGGCTTGCCTCAGTTGCTGTTTCCTGTAAACAGCAACTTCAGGGTCAAATGTCATCTAGTGATAAGCTATTTCGGGGCAGAAAACAACTCAGGGTCCTTACCTCACAATATCTCCCTAGTGGTATTTTAGTTCCGAAGTGGACAACTGATTTCAGGGCATGGACTATAAACATACCTGAAGGCATTCAATGGGCTAAGACAAAAGCTGAAGCTGATTTAATTGAGTTAAAAATTAAATTAATAACGTCAGTGAATAGGGCCACCTCTTATATATTTATTATGTTCTTATAAAATTACAATTGGATAGCAACGTCTGCAAGTTCTACTTGGAGTAGGTGGTCCTGCAGATATCTACAGTAGGTACCAAGCCATAAAGGGCTTCATAGATTAAAATAAAACAATTTAAATTGTACCTGAAAACCAACTGGCAATTCAAGCAGTGTCCACAAAACTGGTGTTATGTGGTTCCAATGACAGGAGCCAGAAAATATGCATGCTGCTGCATTTTGCACCAATTGTAGTTTCTGAGTAGTTTCTAAGAGCTGTCCCACATAGAGCGCATTACAGTAGTCTAGCATGGTGATGATAAGGGCATGAGTTACTGTAGCTAGGTCCTCCTGTCCTAGGTAGGGTCACAAGTGACAGATCAGCCAAAGCTGGCCATAGGTTTCTCTAGCCATGGATTTCATCTGCTGCTCCAGAAAGTTCTTTTAATTATTTTTAAATGTGAGAGATGTCAAGGTTTCAATACGTTTTCAAGACAATGAGAAATCTTTATATGTGTGGCTGTTGTGGGTCTTCCGGGCTGTGTGGCCGTGTTCTGGAAGTTGTGGTTCCTAACGTTTCGCCAGCATCTGTGGCCAGCATCTTCAGAGGGCAGGAGCACAGACAAAAGCGATCTCTCTGTACCCAGAGAGTTTATATGTGTGTTTGTGTATGTGTGTATAGCCAGACATTTGGCAGTTTACAAGATAAAAAGACACAATGCAACACATATACCACAATATTATAAATAACTATAAGTATATGAAATTATTTCTGAAAACAAGTATCTGACCTAATAAGATATAAAAATGTTGCAGCATGGGGCAGTTATCACAGAAAATAATCTTGTATTACGTGTCCAGGAAAAAGACTTGTGTACTGATGAACCCTACTGAAATATGTTCAGCACTGACACATTGTCTGAGCCTAAAACATTTCTCCATTTAGAAGAAACGAGGTTATCTGTGCAATTGTTAGAACAGAAAATAAAAACTAATCTTGAACAGCTTTGATGACAATGAGAAAAAAGATCCCTTAGAACTAGTATTCTTTACTTGCCAAATATCAAACTATTATTTTTCATCCATTTGTGAAATGTAAGAAATTGCTTTGTTATAAATTTAGCTGTATCACTAGAACAATCAAGGTGTATGTCAGGAACCATCCTGAAATTTCCTCCATTAATAATTTTACCTTCAGTGAAGGAATGTTAAGAATATAGAGTTGTTTGTAGGAATTCCAACTGCTCCGTGGTCTCTGTGGTGAGGAACTAATGGAAGATACAATCATTAAATGCAAGTTTTTAGTTTTGGTGGTTTATTGATGAAGGGCTTTAAAGAAAGTCCCTCACTGATTTACCCTCCTGGGTTTCTTACCACTGAGAAGGCCCACAGCTGCTGCTTGGAAAACAGGAAGGAATGGGATGATCAGGAACACAACAATCTCTGTGTTGTCCATGTTTGGTTTGAGATAAGGGTACACATCCAGTCTAAGGCCCCACCAAGGCACTAGGAAAGATATACCCATACTGTGTCATCCAAAACATGAACAGTACACCTGGGTATCATCAGAAGAGCTCAAGCGACTTTAAGGAAGGTGTATAAAATTAATAGAAAGGTACCCAACACAAACACTGCCCTAATGGATAGGACGTGTAGAAGTTTGGAGACTAATTTTACATGGGGAAAAAAAGATTAGGTGAAATATAATATAAATCACCTAAATCTGGGACACTGGATCTAGTGCCAGTTAAAGCTTGGGTGTTTAAAATTTTGGATTAAAAAAATCATCATCAAATTCATTAGGTGCAAGCAAGGAAAAACGTTTCTTAACAGCAGTAGGTACAGGTGAGTTAAAAATGATAATGTCAAAAGCCACCTGGGGGACTTGGCGTCGGTAGACATTAGTAGATACAGCTATTAAGTGTTGATATATACTGCTTTGTATGTTCTAGTGGTGCTAGGGAAAGTGGAAGGCAAAAGGAAGAGGGGCCGACCAAGGGCAAGATGGATGGATGATTGATATTCTGGAGGTGACGGACTCGACCGTGGGGGATCTGGGGATGGCGATGGCTGACAGGAAGCTCTGCTGTGGGCTGGTCCATGAAGTCACGAAGAATCAGAAGCAACTGAACGAATAAACAACAAATGTTCCAGTGGGGCAAATTAATTAGAAAGAGTTTGTTGTAAGGATTTACTCTTATCAATGACTATTTTCTATATTTTTCCTCCAGTTTTTTTAATTTGAATATGGCTTATGTATAAGTCAGAAGTTAACTGTGCTCAGAAATTGCTTTTATATTCATAAATTGGAGTAAAAGATCTACAGGGGGTGAAGCCAACAGAGCAGCCCAGCAACACACATTTTTCCATGCTCCTGCCCTTTTAATTTGATATTATTTTAAATAGTATATTCTAGCTATTTTTGTTTTCTTTAGATAGTTTTAGTTGAAATAAGTATATTAGGTTACCATAGATTTTAAATTAGATTTTTACTATTAGACTATTTAAAATATATTCACAATTTTTTACGGCGAGAAAGTGTCTGAGTGGATTTGAACAACATGGGAAAAAGAAAGAAATGACATGGAATCAGGCCGGGCTCTCTCTCCTCTTCAAAGTCTGCTAAACAACCAAAGATAGAAGAATTTTTTACATGAAAGGAAACTGTAAGTAAAGCAAATCTTCCTCCCACTTCCAACAAATATGCAGCCCTTGAATCACTTGAATGGGACTTTGAAACAGAACTGGAAAAACAACAGTTATTAGAGCTCTCACTGTCTGTCAGGGAAGAGCTAAATGAAAATTTGGACTCCCTCTCGGACTCTCACTGTATGTCTCCAGTACAACTTGCTAGCTCACCTAATAACTTCAAGGGAAATAAAAATAAGTTTAAAAATAAGATACAAAATCCGAATTTGGAGAGGCTCCCATGGGAAAATACAACGGAGTTTATGGCAAAGCAATGACTTCTTACAGCTCAAACTATTATCTCACTATTTAAGCAGCTGTCAGCTACAAAATATGATTTAGATCTGCTGAAAAAAGACTTTGAGGCTTTTGTTAAAAAATATGCAGTGCCGCCTCCATTAAAACTAATGCAGAAGCTCTGGCAAAGCAAGGCATTCCTGACATGTGCTCTGATAAAGGGCAAGTCGTTAAAGCAAAACAAACTGACAAAAATGTGCAACAACCAAATGACTGTACTAATAAATCCCTACTCTCTGATAAGGTAAAGAATGGTGGTCTTATACAGACTAACGCCTCTCTGAATTCAAAAGAGGAAATTCCCTGCAAGCAAAACTGTTTACTTCAGACACAGCAGGTTGCTCTCTATGTCTCCCTGAATAGTCTCAATACTGGACGTTGGGATTCTAGGAGAGCAATCAAAACCTCTTTAGGGCAACTTCTGCACTGTCACTACAGACAGATAGATCTATGTGCTATTGAATGGCTTCCTACTGTACAAAACCAAAACCGGATTTTGCTATCTTTTAATCAGTCTACTATTCCACTAATGCTATTTAAGATGAGACCATACTTAGCATCATCTCAAATTTTCCCCATCAGAGTTTTTCGCGATGTAATAGTTAATTCTTTATTTGGCTTTGCTTCATCTAGACTTCATACCCACTCCAAAACTGTAACAGAGGTTAGCAAGCCCTCCTTCCCACATATGACCTTGAAAAAGCAAGGCAGTGGGAGTCAGCCATTCTTACAAAATGATTGTGTGTCAGATCCAGCTGAAGCCAGTCTTATCAGTGCTTTTGGTTCTCTGCCCAGGAAGGAACAAGATAATGTAATACATAAGCTGGAAAATCTTAAGAAACCCATACCACAGACAGATGCTGAACAATGCTCTTTGTATCTTAGACCTTTTCCACATGATGGCCTTTTATTACACCCCTTGGAACCTACTAGCCTTCTTCTGCAAAATTTAGATCTGGATACTGCTACTGGAAGTTCTAAAAACATCCAACTGGAAGCTACCGCCCAAACTCAGGTGGTGTTACAACATGCAACACTAGATGAAACTCCAACTCTGGCCCCATTCCAGAAGAAACACTCTGTATGTACAGCTAATTCACTGATAGTACCCTCAGACTCTAAATGGCTCTATCCTACAGAAGGGGGCATCTCTATCCTCTCCTGGAATGTTGCAGACATCTGACAAAGATGTCAGATGTTTCATTTATGGAATATATTTCTTCTTTTGATATTCATTTGTTTCAAGAAACGTGGGCTATGGAGGATCTATTGCTACCTGGATATATTCCCTTTACTTTGAATGCAATTCCCAGTACAAAAAAGGGTAGACCATCAGGTGGCTTGAGTTCTATGGTTTCTGTTCAACTCAATGTCCCAGTGTTTATGCTAGAGTCTTACTCAAATGTCGCTCTAACCCTCCTACTCAGATTTAAATTTTACACTGTATTACTTGTTAATGTATATTTCCCCCCAGTTTGTGGGCATAGGGAAATAAACAATTTGTGGGATCAGTTTGATACCTTTGTAAATTTGCTATCATGTCAATACTCAGACTCTATCATAATAATAGTGTAGAAATTCTGGGATGCTAATACCAGAAGTCCACACAGTTTTTAATCTAGTTTAGCAGAGCAGAAGCATCCCAGTAAACTTGCACAAGGCTTAATCAGTTCAAAACACAAAATAAACGAACTTCACACGTTAATGTAAAGTTACAGAAAAATAGCTTACAGTTTTATTGTAGATCAGTTTCACGGTAGCAGAGGATGGTTCATGCGTGCGAGCGATAGGTTCTGACCAAACTCACATGCTTCTTAATGTGGCCTTGCTGAATGGAAGTGTGAGCAACGTGGACAGCCATAGCTGACCATCCTCCTTGGTAGGAGATTCAAAAACAGGGAAGAGGGGAGACGAAGGGAACAGGAACAGGAAATCAGGGTTCAGCCCCTCCCACACAAAGCAAGTAAGATTAGGTTACAGCAGAGGCTACCGCCTCCTTCAAGCTTGTGTGAGACGTGCTTGGTTGAAACCCAATATCTCTAACAAATAGCTGGTGATTTTAACGCATGCATTGGCCAATCTGATGCCTCTCTGCAAACTCATTTTAAGTGGCCAATGCCCCCTAAAACAGATGTGGGCTATTTATCAGCCAGACAATCTAAAGACCAAAAATGTAATATTGCAGGATTTCATTTGGCTCAATTTGTGGACAGTTTAGATCTAGCTATACTGAATGGCACTATCAGGGGTGACATAAAAGGAGAGTTTACATTCTGGCACCCAAATGGGGCCAGTGTGGTGATAGGATGTACGCTGGTTCAAAGGGAAAAAATCAAGGCTTGAGAATAAACCAGACAAGAGTGCAGCGTTTAGGGCTAAAAGTTGTTTACTTGTAGCATAAGGCAATAAATGCATATATAGTTAAGGCAATAAATGCAAATGTTACATTATTGCAATAAGGAAAAACAAAAACAAACTTATAAGCAGAGATCCGTGTATTGATCCCAGGGACAGAGCTCATGCCACGGCCTATACCCAAAGCCAGGCATAACTACGCACTGCCCAGTCCGCAGAAGTAGAATACACGTGAAGAACTACATGGCTAAAGACACAAAAAGTCAAGAAGCATAGAACACCATTTTGCATGGTTAGATATTCAGTTCTTCCAGCTTTCTGATTGGCTGGAAGTTAGGTGTGACACACACCAGGCCTTTGTGTAGGCCATAGCACATAGCATTGTGTGGCAGTGCTGCATCTAAGCAAGCATGTGATCTCCCCCTCCCTGTTCTCCCAGGGCTTCCCACGAAGGCTTCAGGGGGAATTGTTCTCATGGGAAGTTCCCATTGCTTGTGTAGGCACTAGCCATAACAATACACACGTGACAGTTGTTATCTGGCACCTGCACTTCACGTCACCATGAGAAAGCTTCGCTGGTAAAGGATGCAATTTGCCAAAACAATTTTCATATGGGGAATCTGACACCCCTCCCAAATTGCATCCAACACATAGTAGCAATGATGGAAGTTGTTCAAAGCTATAAAATACATTTTTACAGAAACAAGAAAAACATGGTTAGTACATGTATTATTCACAAGTTTCAGTTTTTCAGTTTTTACAACCAATAGTCATCCAGAAACTAGAAATGGTTTAAAAACACTTGTTACACATACTGTATGTATAATGCACAATATACACTTTATGCAATGTTTTATTCAGATACATACAAATACATCAAAAGAATACAAATTATGCAGCAATAGAAGACAGTACATAGAAGAATCGCCCACATATGTTCTGTCCCCTCCTTTGCGAAAATACAGCTGGCATAGATAAGCCGACCTTGCTAGCTGCTTTCTGTTTGAAGCAAAGCCTTGTTTTGATTTAAAAAAAACAACGTAGGACTGTTTCACCCCTTGCCAGCCTTGCATAGACGGCTAAACCATTTTGCAGACTTGGTGTTTTTACCTGGGCAAACTAGGTAAACTAAATCTGGGTGTATTCACTGTGTTACTGCAGAGTGATATACAACAAATTAAGGATAAGCTTCCTTTACACAAATGACACTGTAGGAAATCAAGAACCATAGGATTCTCTGTTCTGGGCTTTTGTACCTTCAACACCAAGATAAATGCTTGAATTTGTGCCTAACTCCCTCAGCTGGAAATACTATCTCAGCTGCCTGACAAATTCTTATACAAGGTGGAAAAATTCAGTTTCTAAGCAGAAAACAACTACATAAGTAAGAAGTACTATACAAACTTCTACACTCTCTTATGTACACACAGAAAACAGCACGTGACTGTTCTACACATCCCAGTTAGAATCTGCACTCATGCTATCAATGACTGGCCTGCTTTAAGATCCATAAAGCACCCTGTGAAGTCAATGGACTGTCTGGGAATTGTCACACATGTATAGCCAAAGGCTTGCCTTACACACACTGTTTCAGGGAGATCTATATTCAAATATGCTGTGTCAACATCACAATATGTAAATGGACACCTGTTTCACGCTACGCAACCAGAAAACGTACCACACGTAAACATTCTGGCTTAGCTGTGGGTGCATACATTAGACCACAGTTCACAAACTCCTTCTGTGAAACAAATCCCTGGGCAACAAAGCTGGCTTTACACTGCAGAGTATTATCAGGAAGAAATGTCTTTCTGAACACTCATCTGGAACCTACAGCTTACTAAAACAAAGGACAGGTTGGTTACTTTTAACACTTCACCAAAACTCAAACTGACTATCCACAGCTGTGTTCCAATGTTCTTGCCTCTCAAAAGGCAGGAGCAACACGTCTTGAGAACACTGGGTTTTTTTTCAGGCAACTTAACACACTGTCACCTGCTAAATCACAAATCTGTCAGGCTTCACACCCTGGAATAAGAGGACCCATGAGGAATGACCACTGTACTTCCTCATCACCATCGTCTTTCCACTACCTGACTCCCCCTCCAGGCCCTGTACCTGCTCAGGTGAGATTTCCACTCCTTCACCTGAGGGGCCCTTTTTAATACACTAGGAGACTGGGGAACAGAAGAAACCTGAACTGGTTTTTGCCCATCTACTGAAGCATGGACAGTAGGCTTTACACTAGCAATGCAGCAACACTTCTGCAACCTTAGCATACAACCTTTCCAACCAGTAGGCTGCTTAAAAATAAAGCACTTCTGGAGATTTGGATTTGACCATGGCCTAATGAAACAACGATAAGCCTTGGATTTTAATCAACAACCAACAACCAACAACCTGAAGCACTGTGCTTATGGTTGGTTCTTCCTTCACTGTGACCTGGGGATGTGAACACATGCAAATGTTCCACAGACATGCAGGTACATCAGTGAAGGGCGCTTGCCATACCAAAGAAAAATACTGAACTTCTTTTTACAGTTGAATTCTACAACCTGTTAGTTAGAAACACACACTGCAGTCATGGTAGCCTCTCCCCAGACATGGGATGGCACCTGAGCAACTAACATCAGGCTATTTTTAATGGTATTCACAACACCAACACTCAGCTAGAATTCCAACATTGGCAAGTCTTTGGGAGAATACTTTCCTACAAAGCCAATTCTGGAACACATGGCTCAGGAACTCTCCACTACAATCAGACTGGAACTGACCTACTAGATAACCATATTTTTTTCCTACTTTTGCTACATACACTTCAAAGCGAGCACAGACCTTCGCTTTAGACTTCAACAAGTAGCAACAACACAAACAGGTATGATCATCAAACAGAAGGAACATGAAACTCGCACCCCACCATTACTTGGGACATGGGGGCTAACTAGATCTCTATAAACCAACTGAAATGGTCTAGTTAACACTCTGTCACTTTGCCTAGCAACAGATACAGTCCTGATATTAGATTGTTTACACACAGTTTACACACATAACAATCAAGGAACTTTTGCACATTTCCTGGGTTCTAACTCAGAATGCATTTGGCTATCTGAGACACACTCTCCCATCCTGGGATACCCCAGTACTTTGTGAAAACTTTTATGGATGCATTTATGATATGGGGAAACATTAAACACACAATGTCCTGGCCACACAATCTCCTTCTCAGGAAGCATCTCACACACTTGATTTTACAGTTTTTCTCTAACACACTCAGCCTCTAACACTCTTAGTTTCACATTTCTCAATGAAACATCCGGCACCTTTGAACACAACAAGTACACTCAGACTTGACCAGGGCTGGAACACTGAGGAGAGAAAAACAAGTGTACACATACACATTTCACACACTCTTATCACAGAAATACCAGCTAAAATAAATTGCTGAACTCAAGGCTGCAAGCCGAATTCAACAAACAAATCTCTGGAGAAATGTTTACATACAGCAGTCGGCAAAGTAGAAAACTTGGATTCGTTGTTTAGCTGACTTCTGGCGTCTGGCTTCCCCTCCCTTCGTACATCAGGCCTCTTGTGCACAGACAGCATCTGCTTGACGATGGCAGGGAACAGCCTTCCAGTGATTTTCTGAGAAGAAGAATCACATCGAACCACAGCAAATGTAGATTCCATTCCAGGTTTCACTTCAGCTGAAACGCTCTGTTTGGAAATCTCAGGAACAACAATAACAGATGGCTTCTGGAGGTGGCTTGTAAAATTATCCACAGTAAGGTCGCAGGGAGATAGCGTCTTTGCTTTCTCGACCAGTAGCTCGAAGCTGCTGTCCAAGCTTGACAAAATCACGCACACTTTTTCATAGTGCCAGAAAAACATGCCTTCTTGTTCAAATGCAGCAAACAAAGTCTTGAGCTCACCAAGGTGGGTCATCACAGTCTCAGCCTGGTTGCAGCTTCAAACTATAAAGCTGTCTTAGTAGTCCACCAAGGGCAACAGAGTTCTACTTTGTATAGCCTCCCAGCACTCATTACACAGTCCTTGAGTGGCTGATATAATTCTGTTCAGAGGATTTGAGTCCCAAAAGCAAAAAAGCTATAAGCACGGTCCAAACATGCTTGCACTTCTTCGGAGGGATCCTCTGGAGGTGGATTTGCCACATACTGCCACAAATCTTCTTGCAAAAAGAATGATTTCATCTCCACACACCAGGTCAGATAGTTTGTGCCATCTAAAGGCTCAAATGGCAGACTGACCAGACTCTGTTCAGCCATTGCTGACCACTCAAAGAAAACATGTTTAATGGCTGTGAGTAAACATGTTTCCTCTGAAATCAGCCTCTAAAAACAAACTTGTTAAAGTATTTGGTAAAGTTATTCTTTGTAGAATCAAACGAATGGAATTTCACCACTATGAAACCCTGGCCTGGAAGGTGGAAATTTCCAAGCTCCTCTGCTGTAAGCACTTTCCCATAACAAAAGAAGTAAACAACAGATGTCCTTTCATCTAGCCAAAATAATTGAAAGTTATCAGTCCTTTTCCCATGAGAATAGAGTCTCGAGGGAAAGCCAATATGCAACACCGCCACCCCATGGCAGTTTATAGTAAATACAACTGTTACTAAAATGTTAACCTGAAAAGTGGCCTTAGCCCATATTAGCCAATCAGAATATTGAACCATGAGTATAATTCAGCTATGAACTATGGGTACTCATCTCACTCATGCTTTTTCTATGCTTCTTTTGACTGCTATCTACATGTACTTTGTATCTGAACTGTAACTATGCCTGGTCTTTGCACAGACCATGATGTTTTCTTTCCTCACTTCTGGTGATGGAACTCTGCGTATGCTTTGTTTTTTTCTTTTTGCAATAATGCACCATATATCCATTATTGCCTTATGCTATCAATAAAGATATTGTTAGCCTTAAAACACGTTGTTTGGATTACTCTATGCCTGGAACCCCAATAGCCACCATCACCCCACAAAACTCCCTTTTACAGCCAGGTCCCAACGCAGCAAAGAAAACGCAAATTTCTCTCTGGGCCCATAACCTGATAGATGTACGCTGGTTCAAAGGGAAAAAATCAAGGCTTGAGAATAAACCAGACAAGAGTGCAGCATTTAGGGCTAAAAGTTGTTTACTTGTAGCATAAGGCAATAAATGCATATATAGTTAAGGCAATAAATGCAAATGTTACATTATTGCAATAAGGAAAAACAAAAACAAACTTATAAGCAGAGATCCATGTATTGATCCTAGGGCCAGAGCTCATGCCACAGCCTATACCCAAAGCCAGGCATAACTACGCACTGCCCAGTCCGCAGAAGTAGAATACACGTGAAGAACTACATGGCTAAAGACACAAAAAGTCAAGAAGCATAGAACACCATTTTGCATGGTTAGATATTCAGTTCTTCCAGCTTTCTGATTGGCTGGAAGTTAGGTGTGACACACACCAGGCCTTTGTGTAGGCCATAGCACATAGCATTGTGTGGCAGTGCTGCATCTAAGCAAGCACGTGATCTCCCCCTCCCTGTTCTCCCAGGGCTTCCCACGAAGGCTTCAGGGGGAATTGTTCTCATGGGAAGTTCCCATTGCTTGTGTAGGCACTAGCCATAACAATACACACGTGACAGTTGTTATCTGGCACCTGCACTTCACGTCACCATGAGAAAGCTTCGCTGGTAAAGGATGCAATTTGCCAAAACAATTTTCATATGGGGAATCTGACATGTGGTTGATTATATTATGATTTCCTGGAACTTTATATAGCTTACTTTTATATTGGAACTCACCCTGATAGTGACCACTTTCCACTAATTTGTCTTTTTGATTCTAAAACAAATCTCAAATCATTAGAAGTAGCCCACTGTCCCATTGACATTACAATGAAGGGGCAAGTACAAAATAAATGGTCTCAAGATCTGGCTAAAATTATGTCTGGAATTTTGATCTCAGAGACCCTGCTTCAAATGCATACCCAAATTTGCCAAATCTGATTCATATGAACAAGTAATATCACTATTTCAATCAATTATTGTTAATCTTCAAGCCTCCCCGAGAAGATTTAAAACAGCTAGTTGTGTTTATGCACATAAAAGATCTAAATCTTGGTATGATAATGACTGCATTAAAGCCAAAAAGGCTCTCTTAAACGCAATAAATTTCTTTCGCCAGGAAAATACTGCAAATGCCTCAAAATTACTTAAGATTAAAAAAAATTATAAAGATCTCTTGAAGATAAAGAAACAGCAGGCTATAAGAGAGAATTGGAGTAATTTAATTTTAGCAGCAAAGCTCAAGAATTCCACTTGGTTCTGGCGTTTAATAAATCAGTCTTTTACAGATAGATGTTTTGGCCCTATTACACAAATATCTGCAGATAAATGGGAGGATCATTTTAATAACATCTTTAAAAGGGAATCTGCTGTAATCTCAGATGTGATTCCCTTTTGCAATGACCTCCTGGATTGCCCACCAGTATCCATAGCTGAGGTTAAAGATTTTATTATCCAACTAAAACCAGGTAAAGCATCTGGAGGTGATTTTATCCCCCCAGAATTTATTTATTTATTTATATATATTTCTAACTTATATCACCGCCCATCTCCCCCCATTCCGGAGGGGACTCTGGGCGGTTTACACCAAGCCAGCAATTAAAACATATAAAAATTTATAAAATAGAATACATAATTCAATTAAATATATAAAATCCAAGAGGCTCTGATGTTAGGCTTTAAAGAACCCTATGGAGCAAGCCAACCCCAAGAGGAGCTATTACTCCCCCCATCCCAAGCGAGGTGGCAGAGCCAGGTCTTCAGTTGTTTCCGGAAGGTCATAAGTGTGGGGGCTAGCCTCACCTCCAGGGGCAGAATATTCCAGAGGGCGGGTGCCACTGCCGAGAAAGCCCGCCTCCTGTACCCCGTCAGGTGGAATTCTCTTATAGACGGGGTCCGAAGCAAGCCCTCTCTGCATAGCCGGGTGGAACAGGTCGATGTTCTGGGGATGAGGCGGTCCTTTAGGTAACCTGGTCCCATGCCATGTAGGGCTTTAAAGGTGACAACCAACACCTTGAATTGGACCCGGAAGCAAACCGGTAACCAATCCAGCTCACGCAGCAGAGGTGTCACATGTGCCGACCTTGGGGCACCCATAACTGCACGCACAGCCGCATTCTGGACCAGTTGAAGCTTCCGGATACTCTTCAAGGGTAGCCCCATGTAGAGTGCATTGCAATAGTCTATGTGGGAGATGACCAGGGCATGAGTGACTGTACGGAGGGCCTCCCGATCCAGGAAAGGGCGTAGCTGGCGCACAACTCGAAGTTGTACAAATGCCCTTCTGGCCACGGCTGCCACCTGCTCTTCAAGCAGGAGTCGTGAGTCCAGAAGGACACCCAGGTTCCGCACTTTGTCTGAACGGGGTAGTGCCACCCCGTCCAGATCTAAAGATGACAACTCCCTGGATCTCGAGGCACCATCAATCCACAGCCACTCCGTCTTACCAGGGTTCAGCTGAAGCCTGTTGTTCCCCATCCAGGCCCCCACAGCCTTCAGACACTGAGAAAGGGCAGCCACTGCATCACTTAACTCACCCGGGATGGAGATATATAATTGAGTATCATCAGCATATTGATGATACCTCATCCCGTGTTGGTGGATGATCTCACCCAGCGGTTTCATGTAGATATTAAATAGGAGAACCGAACCCTGTGGCACCCCACAAAGTAGGGGCCGAGGGTCGGACCTCTCATCTCCTATAACCACCGATTGGGATCGGCCCTGGAGGAAGGAGTTGAACCAGCGTAAAACCACGCCGCCAATCCCCAACCCCCTAAGCCGTCCCAAAAGGATACTATGGTCGATGGTATCGAAAGCCGCTGAGAGGTCAAGAAGGGCTAGGATGGATGCACTGCCGCCATCCCGTGCCCGCCAGAGATCATCAGTAAGTGCGACCAATGCACTTTCTACCCCATATCCCGGTCTGAATCCTGACTGAAAGGGGTCTAGATAATCCGTATCATCCAGAATCCTCTGGAGCTGTAATGCCACCACTTTCTCAACCACCTTCCCCAAAAAGGGGAGGTGGGAGACAGGACGAAAGTTATCCAACACTGTAGGGTCCAGCGATGGCTTCTTGAGGAGGGGGTGCACCAGCGCCTCCTTAAAGGCCGCCGGAAACACTCCCTCTCCCAAGGATGCAAGAACCATTGCATGGACCCAGACACATGTCACCTCACTGGCTGCTTTCACCAGCCAGGAGGGGCATGGGTCAAGATGACAAGTAGTGGCCCTTACAGTCCGGAGGATCCTGTCCACTTCCTCAGGTCCAAAAGGATCAAACTGTTCCCAGATAACCGGGCACAGACGCTCCCTTGGCATCTCCCCAGACCATTTGTCACGCTTGGAGTCTAACTTAGAACGAATCCGAGCGATTTTATCCATCAGATGCTCTGCAAATTCCTCCGCACGGCCCTGCAGGTGGGTCACTGGGCCCACCTTACCTAGGAGAGATCGAGTTATCCTAAACAGGGCCGTCGGGCGGCATTCTGCGGCTGCAATAAGAGCGGAGAAATATTGACGTTTCGCCACTCTTACCGCCACAAGGTAGGCTTTAACTGCGGCTCTAGCTTGTGTTCAGTCTGATTCGGTCTTTGTCTTTCTCCAGTGGCGCTCTAGGCGTCTCTTGACCCTTTTCAGTACCCTCAATCCCTCCGTATACCACGGGGAATATCGGGTCGGATGGGACAAGAGAGGTCGCATAGGCGCAATCCTGTCCAAGGCCCCGGCCGCCCTCTTATTCCAGACTGCGGCCAGGGCGTCCGCTGGACCATGCATTAGATCCTCGGATATAACCCCCAGCTCCCTCTGAAACCCTATCGGGTCCATTAGTCGCCGGGGGCGGACCAAACGAATGGGTCCAGCCTCCCTGCGGAGTGGGGCAGCATATGAGAATCTCAGGGTCACCAGGGCATGATCTGACCATGACAATGGGGAAAGATGCAGCTCTCCCCCCAGATCATCTTGCCATTGCTCCGACAGGAAAACCAAGTCCGGAGTGAGGCCACTGTCTCGAGTCGGGTCCCAAATAATCTGGACCAGGCCCATGGCTGCCATGGTAGCCATGAAGTCCCGAGCTGCCTCCGAGGCACGTCCCAGGGACGGCAGATTGAAATCCCCCAGAACCATAAGTCTGGGGAATTCCACCGCCAACCCCAAAACAGCCTCCAGCAGCTCGGGCAGGGAGGTTGCTACGCAGCAGGTAGGCTGGTACAGCAGCAACACTCCCAACTGCTCTCGGGAACCCAACTTGAAAAGCAGCGTCTCACATCCGGCCACCTGTGGAGCTGTGCCCCTGAAGGCCACTATAGACTCTCGAATGATAACTGCCACCCCGCCTCCCCTACCCCGATGTCTCGGCTGGTGCCATACCTGAAACCCGGCCGGGCAGATCTCCGAGAGGGCAACCCCTCCTCCAGGGCCCAGCCAGGTCTCGGTAATACATGCCAGGTCGGCCCCCTACTCCGCGATCAAATCACATATGAGGGGGCCCTTGTTATTAACCGACCTGGCATTAAGCATCAACAGCCGGAGGTCAGGGCACTCGAGGATCCGCTGACTAGGGCCTAGATTTGAACCCGGAGGGCCGGAACACACTACCGGCCTGCCCTCCGGTTCCCACCATAACATCCCCGACCCGTCACCACTTCAATAGGACAATCCGCCCCAGAGCCCCTAGAGTTCCGAGGCCCAGCTGCCTCCACCGCCGGACCTCCGAAGACCCTAGATTGAAACAAGGGCCCCCTCTCCCATGCACACATCTTCCTAACACAGTCAACCTCAGGGGGCAGTAGGGTCACCAGCGTACCAGCATATGCTTTCGGCGCTAGTAGAACCTGACCACCCCCTACCACTCACTCCACACTCACTACGCGCCCCTTCAGCTTCTCTCACTGGTCGAAGGGGCACCATTCACTCCTGCCCACCACCTGTCTCTCACTCAGGGGCGGGCACGCTAATATACAATCATACAGCTCTAGCCTCCTCCAGGGTCTCTCACACCCAGGAGGGATACCTCTCTCACACCAGGGGGACCCCAAGTCTCTGCCACCTCTAACAATGGGGAGAATAGGAACCGCCGTCCAAACCAAAGCCCCTTCTTCATAATCCTCTTGTTGATTCTGGGATTATTTAAAGATGATAAAAGTCTTGGGATTATTTAAGATGATAAAAGTCTTGGAGGACCCCACCAGAACTATAAGGGGCAACGAGCATCTGCTAAGATCTTATAGGTCCACAGCATAGTCAAGGGAATAAGGGAAATCGGTGGTTATTTTCCCTTAATAAGGGAAAATAAAGACTGCTGGGCCCCAGTTTTGGCCACCTTATTTACACACATTAATAACACAGGACAATTTCCATCTGACTGGAATCAGGCCACAAGTTCGGAGGTTCGAGACCCGAGCGCCGCATGACGGAGTGAGCTCCCGCACTTGCCTCAGGTCTTGCCAAGCTAGCAATTCGAAAGCATGCAAATGCAAGTAGATAAATAGGTACCACTTCGGTGGGATGGTAACAGCGTTCCACGTGCGTCATGCCGGCCACATGACCCCGGAAGCATCTTCGGACATTGCCAGCCCTTCAGCTATCAAACGGAGATGAGCACCAGCCCCTAGAGTCAGACATGACTGTGCAGGGGAACCTTTACCTTTTTATCAGTTTATTAAACACAATAAATAAACTTTATGCCATATTTTTATATTCAAAGTTAGTGGATTGGGTACCAAATGAAAATATCATTGCTGAAGAACAGGCCAGATTTAGAAAGGAACATTCAACACTAGATCATTGTTTGGTTCTTCACCATTTGGCAGAAAAATATTCTACCCTCCCTCATGGTTCCCGTTTTGCAACCTTTGTTGATTTTAAATCAGCTTTTGATCTAATACCAAAGGAGAGATTGTGGGATAGTCTGAGACATTCCACGATTGACAAAGGCTACTAGCTCTTATTCAGTCACTTTATTCAAACACCTCCCTGAAAATTAGATGCACCCCCTGGGGACATTTATCTAAAGCAGTCCCAACTTACAGAGGGGTAAGACAAGGTTGCATATTATCTCTATTACTTTTCAATTTGTATCTAAATCCAATAATTCTTTTTTTTAATAAATTTTATTGAGTTTTAAAATACATATTAAAAGTTAAAGCAGAAAAAAGAAATAGAAATAGAAATACAAAGTAAGAAAAAAGTAAAGAAAAGGTGAAGTCAAAAAATAATAAACAAAGGAAACATAGAAAATAGATGTCCTCCAATCTATCTTTGAACTTTAAATACAATAATTAACTTTAAATGTTAGTCCTTCATACAATACACAGGAACTTTTCTTTGTCATATATTCTTTAATTTCTATAATCCAATCTTCTGATCTTCATATAGGTTTCATCTTTCTTGCTATCTTCCAATAATCCATCTTTAGCTTCCACTCCTTGAAGTAGTAGTTAAATGTTCATTGCTGCATCAGTTTGATATTTTTTATTCGCTCTTTCCATTTTTACATCTATATTTGTATCTTCAATAAAATCCAATTAGTATAACAAATAAAAGCCTTATTTACTTCTAATAAAATGCAATATATTCTATTCATATTATGACTACATATTCCACTAATACATAACCTAACATATTACATAACATAATACATAATATACCAATTCTTATAGTATTCATACATACATATTCATACATAATATTGTAAAAATATGTCATCCTGTAATAACATTAATTCTAATTCCACCTCATCATCCCATTATCTTCTTATATATATATATCTCCATAAAAGAAAAATCCATCTGTAATTTCCACTCCTTGGGATAATGTCCATTTAAACTAAATACATAACTTAACATAACACATAACCTAATACATAATATACTAATTCTTATAATATTCATACATATAATTATAGAAATATGTCATCTTATTAAAAAATTGGTCTATAATATCAACTTCTATTTATGTTTGTAATCATATCTTACATTAAAATATTACATTTTTATGTGTTTATACAGTTTCTCATATCAACTTTGTTCCATATCCGATCCAAATCCATATTTTCATTAACCTTGTATCCCACATATCGTTTTCCTGTTCAGGTTATGCCAAAATCACAATATTCAACTTGTTTTGTACTATAGATCATATGGGATGACAAAATATTTTTCTTAGCCTTTCCCAGTATTTCACAATGGTTATCAATTTGCACATTAAAATCTTCCTGTCTCAACTGCCACAATGTGTTTAAACCCAAATTGTAATGTATAACTTGTTTAAACAACCCCCTCCTGTAGTATATCGGAATCTTCTTCTGTACCAATGTATTTAAAATCCTCTTCCTGTTTCTCTGCTGCCTCGAAATTTTTTTTCCATATCTAAATCTGTCTTTTGTGTCTTTTGAACCTGAACCTGAACCTCCAAATCTATCAATATAAATTCTATTGATTTTTTAATTTCTGAAAGTTTCATTAAATTCTTTTTTTAAATCTCGAAGTACTGTTAAAAAAGCCATTTCTCATCCACCACCCCCTCCTTCAGGCTGTGTAGCCAGTCATTCTAGTCAAAACAAAATGCTTTCCCAGGGAAGGAGTGGTCAGCTGATCTATCTATTCAGTAAAAAATAAAAAGATGAAAAATTCCAATAATCCCAAAGTTAAAGGAAGAAATAATATTTCAAACAGTTTATAAGAAAAGGAAAGGATAAATGTCAATCAATATAAAAAAATGAAACAAATTCATCAGTATTTAGTCCAATAAAATATATTTGAAAAATATTTAAAAAATGGGTTTCTTGTACTTCCAAGTAAAGCAAAATCCACACTAAAAAATTAGAAAGGTAAAAAGAAAAAATGCAAATGTTTCACTATACTTCCATTATAAAATCCATCATGTTTCCACCAGGATTATTATTATAGCAAAGAAAACACCAAAAATGCCAACATTTATATACAAAGTCCAGAGATATATCTTAGATAATAAACAATTAAATCTAAAAAACTAAAAAAAAGTGATAATCTAAAAGTCGTCTTTAGCTCTAACTTACTTTTCCCTATGAGAGCATTGCTGTAATTCCAGTCGTCTCACTGTTCCCAGCCTTTCACTTTCTCCACGGTGGAAAACAACAGAAAAAGCGGGGGGAAGCAATTCCAACGACCTTGTGATTAATCTTCCGATTCTCCCCTCTCCGGGGAAACATTCCAGTGATCTTATCTTATCAATAGATCACTGCAAATAGGGAGAAGCAAGCCAGGTATTTAGCATTCTGAAATACTCTGACTTGTCGAGCCGCCAGTCCGACTTGGAGTGTAAATCCAATAATTCAAGCACTTGCTGTTTCAGCCCATCATCCACCTATTTTGGCTGATCGTGCAATTCCAGCACTACTGTATGCCGATGATGTAATCACTATGTCTACTTCACAAGTGGGAATGAGAAAAGCACTTAGGGCACTAGCTTTATTCTGCACAGATCAAAAACTTTCAATAAATTATGAGAAAACTAAAGTCTTAGCTTTTGCCTGACACCATCATAAGATTCACGAATGGCAAATAAATGGGACTCCAATTGAACAGGTGTGCACCTATAAATACCTTGGAGTGCAGTTCCATGCTTCCTTATCCTGGAATGCTCATTTTCTTTACTGGGCAAGTGTTGCACAGCGTACCTCATCAGCTATTGCAAGATTCTACCATTCAAAAGGAGCCCTTTATATTCCTGCAGCTTGCAAGGTCTTTCAAGCTAAGGTAGTCCCTCAGCTTCTCTATGACTCTCAAATCTGCTCTCTTGCAAAGCTTAATATAATTGAAACTATTCAGAATAAGTTCATTAGAGCCATATTGATGGTACCAAAACTAAAAAGAATTTGTTTGTTCTTTATAATTAATTCCAAAGTCTTATTATAAAAGTTTCAATATTCCAAAATTATCTGGAACTTTAGTCCATTTATAACTTTCTAATATCAACATCTTATTTAGCTTTTTGCTCTTTATTTCAGATTATTTAAGTTCTTAAGCTTATAATTAATTTTTCTTTTGTTCAGAGTTGAGGATAAACTCACCCAATGAAGATTTTTCAAACATTCTGTGACTACAGAGGACACTTTGTTGTTGTCACACCTGTCATACCACTTTGACAAGAGCATTGGATTGCTCTGTTTGGGAAAGTGCTTAAGGCTTGGATTGTAAGCAGTGTTTATTGATTCACCCACTACATTTTAATCATTTTTTAAAAAAAGGTTGAAGGCAAGAAATGCTACAACTTCCCTAATCAAAGCTTCATTGTAAAGTCTGCCATGACTACCATGTGAGTGGCTTGTGTTGCATTATTCCTTCCCCCAAATTTAGACATTATCTAATTAAAATAAGCAGATAGCTGACCAAGTTTACAATGATATCAAACTATCATGATATCAAACTATCATAGAGGGACCCCTGAGTGATTGTGAAGAACCCCAGAAGGATCTCTTCAAAGTAGATGAATGGCAAATGTGGTTCAATTTAAATAAGTCTAAGGTGACATGGAGACTTAACATATACACTGATGGGGTTTGAACTTCTCTGTAACTAACCAAGAGAAAAAGATCTTGGGGTCTTGGCAGATAGCTCAGTAAATATGCTGGCTCCATGTGTGGTAGTTGTGCAAAAAGAAAATTCCATCTAGGACCACTAGAAAAGGAATTGAAAATAAAACGGTTAACATTATAATAGTCTTATCCAAAACTATGGTATGTCCACATTTGGAATACTATATACTGTTCTGGCTAAGGATATAATGACAAAAGATATAATAGACCTCAAAAAAGTGCAGATGAGGAAAGCAAAGTGCATATATTATTAGAAAAAATTAAAAAGTTTGGGACTCTTTAACTTAGAAAAAAGGTGAGTGAGTGAGTAAGGAAATGAACAAGGAGTATAAAATCATGTGTGGTGTGGAGGTAATGGGTCCCCCCCTTTCTCTCTCAAAACACTAGAACCAGGGTCTTCCAATGAAGCTGACTGGACAGAGATCTCATACAGACAAAAGGAAGGACTTATTTGCAAAGTGCATGATTAATCTGTGAAATACATTGCTGCAAGATGCAGTGATGGCCACTAAATTGGATGGCTTTATAAGGGATCAGATAAATTAATGGAGGACAGGTCCAACAAGCAGTATTAGTGTTCAATACTCAAATATTACCTCATGGATCAGGGGCATCTTGCCTCCAGGTATCAGTTGCAGAGGAATAATGGTAGGAGAGGTATAGGTTTCCATTTCTTGCTTGTGAGCAGCCTCGAATCATCTGGTTAGCTCCTATGAAAAACATGTTGGACTAGGACTGGCTTTGACTTGACCCAGTAAGTCTATTCCTATGTTCTCTTGCTTACAGCAAACAGAAAATATGTTGCTGCAGCTAGAGAAGTCTAAGGGGGTAAAAGAAAACATGATGGATGGCATTGCCAAATGTCATACTCATTTTGATTTTTCAAATTTTAGTCAGCAATAGCATAATCCCCTGGAACTGTTCTCAAGTTGGTTTCTTTTCACAAACATCAGAAAATATATGGGTGTACTTATTTTCTATAAAACAATGCTTAAAAATAGAAAAAGGACAAAATCACTGCTTCTTTGGGGTACATCCCATCTCTTTTCTAGGCTTTGCTAGGGCCACTGCCATGGAGTCAATGGAAGTCACGAAAGAAGCAATTCAAGGCAAATAAGAAGAGGAAGTGACAAGGAAAGGTGGGGGAATGTTAATGCTTTGGCCTCATTATACACCACAATGTCTCAGATTGCAGCCATTGTATGGGTTGAAGAGAGCTTTCCTTTTATCTTGTGAGCTATCAGGATCACAACACTTATAAAGCCCCTTTGACAGGGAACACAAAGACCGACTTTGTTCTGAGAAACCCTCTTGAATTTCTGTTGATTCATTGTTCAAGAGGCAGATCAGCAGGAAGAAGGTTTTGCCACAGCTCATTGATCACTAGAAAGGCAACAGGAGTACTCATTTGATTCTAGCAGACTGCTTCTCAGCTTCCAGCTATCCTTTGAAATTCAGAAAGAGTCCAAATGATTGTTGGCTTCAATGCTTCTCCTTTTTCACCAGGAGGATTTAGCAATATAAATGCTAAGGGTGTGCCAAAATCTGCAAAATCTGTGTTGTGATTTCTCCAAATGTTCCTATTTCTTCTGAATATGGTTTGGTGCTATTTTTGAGATTTATTGACTGCTGCATTTGGAAGAGGGTGCAAGAAATCAAGGACTGCTGGGGAGACAGTTGCCCTAAAGATTCATCATATAATGAAATACAGAACTGTCATGAATATGCACCTGGTAATTAAATGAGTTCAAAAGCACTACAAGCCATTTGAATTCCACTGAAATTCTTTTTTTAAAAATGAAAGCAGATTCTTTTAATCAAATATAATGAGACCTGGTAGAAAAAAATGTGAAGAACTGTTATTTATTTATTTGTCCAATTTATATGGAGTTATTAGAGTTATGAAGAACTCTAGTAAGTCAAAGCATTGGTTGTCACCCTTAAAGCCTATCATGGCTCCAGGTCTGGATATCTTTGGGAGCACCTTCTCCCGGTGGCATCTGCCCATATGATAAGATTTAAAAGAGAAAGCTTCTTTGAGTACCTACCTTTCAGGAATATCTTCTACAGGGAACAACCCTTCTCCAGTGCTGCCTCCCTTTTCTGGAGTAGAACAGAATTTCCGTTCTCCAACCCTAACCTTTCTACCTTCTCCTTGAGATTGGAATGTCCCCTATGCTTCCAGGGCTCCAAAACCCACCAAGACCTGGTTGTTTCAGGAAGCCTTTGAGACTTGAATAATTTGATTTTTTTCCTCTATAGCAGTGTTTCTTAACCTCAGCAGCTTTAAGATGTGTGGATGTCAACTCCCAGAATTCCCCCAGCCAGCAATTCTGGGAGTTGAAGTCCACACATCGTAAAGCTGCTGACGGTTGAGAAACACTGCTATAGAGGAATGTTTGTTGATTAACTAATATTCCTACAGCTAAGTTTTTCTTTTTGAATTGTTATTGGTGGGTTGTTGTTGTTGTTAAGGTTTCGTATTTTTAACCTTACTATTAAATGAGGTATATAAGCTGCTCAAAGTCAGTTGTTGATTAGAGTGGCATATAAACCTAGTAAATAAATAAAAGCACACAAAGATAATTGTTGCTTGAGGCAATAGAGTTTGGGTTTCCACCATGGAATATTATTATTTATTTAGGCTTTTTTTTTTGCTGGGCAATATTTCTCCTTTTGGGGGAGTGGGGGAGTAGGGGTAGGATGCAAAAACCATCTGAAATTTAAGCTTGGGCTAAAGGTTTCTTTACAGCATAGCTTTCCAAAGTGTGTGTCGTGACACACTACTGTGTCGCCTCCGGTGTCTTGGTGTGTCACGCAAAAACCTGGAAGCACTGATGGGGGAACCGAAAGAAGCATCACCCCCGCCAATCAGCGCCACTGCTGCCGCTGCCACTGGTGGCATGGTGGCGGTGACGCTGATTGGTGGGGGTGCTGCTTCTTTCGGTCCCCCATATCAGCGCTTCTGGGTTTTTTGCATGACACACCAGGACACCGCAGGCTGCACCACTGCCACCGCTGCCGCCGCCATTTCTATATGTCGCCAACGTGAAAAGTTTGGAAAGCTCTGCTTTACAGGGTTCTCTGCCCCAATTTTTCTTTCATGCAGGACTGTGGCCTAGTAAATAAGTGTCTGTCCTGTGCTTCCTGAAGTGTTGTATTGTTTTAGATGCTAGTTTATGTATAAAGATGTGATCCTTTACCCAATATGTGTTTTGTTTTGTTTTTAATCTCTCTCTCTGTATGTATGTCTGTAAGATTACCCTGTATATCTTTTTTGCTATGTTCATGGAAGTTTGGGAAAAAGTCATGTCCTATAACTAATTTATATCTATCTACATTTATAATAAGTACATTAGGCTGATTTGCAATTGACATGCTATGATGTAACTGATGCATCAGCGTGTGTGCTCAAAGTGCGAATAGGATTTTGCCACAGTATACTAAAGCAGTCTTGTATGTGGTGATGTACAACAGTTCATGTTTTTAAGTATACATTAATTATTGCAATAATAAATACTATGTGAAATGAGAAACAAAATTCGTAAGCATATTCTGGATATGTGCAGGGTGGCTTTGCTGATCAGAACTTCCAGCATGTGTCCACTGCATATCCCAGGGTGTTGTTACACACACTAGCAAATGTACAACAAACATTTTCCATATAGCTTGAATTGAATTCATCAGGGATAGCAACTAATTTCTATCAAAGCCCATGCCAGGGATAATCTCTTGGTAGACATATAGTGGAGTTAGAGGGCTATTCTCATCTGCCAGGTAAGAAATAGATATCTTTGATTAGAAGTCTGAACTGCTCACTAGCAGCAGGTTTTTGCTTATTGGATTACTAGGGCCACATGTAAACCAAAGCCTCCACATGGTCTTAGGGCCATCTATTGCCCAATCAGTAATAGGTAAATTACTAAATCTTTAAATTTCAGAGTTTTACCTGCAGACCAGTAAACTATATTACATTATAAGTCCAATTTAGTTTGTAAAGACTTTTAGATATTAAAAGCACTAATAGATCAACATGAGATAGGTTCAACTTGCCTTAATGTGGAGCGTTGCACCCTGGAAACAATGTGATCCTCCTAATGGAGACCCAAAAAAAGTGATATAATATGTCTTATGAGGTGCTCTGCATTGCCTCATAGCCTCACCTGGCACTTGAGGAAGCTTCTATGCAATGTGCCTACTTTGCTTTTAGAAGTGAGGAGACCATGTTGAAGTAAAAGCACCTCCTGGAATATCTGCATAGCCCTATTATACAAACAGTGCCATGCACAGTAGTTTAGTGTTTTAATTGTCTGCTCCTCAGTGAGAGTCTATGAAGATTACCCTAACCTACACAGCAGCAATTTCATTACTGTTCAGATGATCTGAAGTCAATTGTGAATTCTGCCTCATTAAGCCATGGTGAAGTTAGAAGTGTGCAAAGATTAAATCATGTTCTTCCTCATGCAGCTGATAGATATAACCCACAAGTTGGGGTCCCCTAGGCTTGGAGGAAGATTTGTAATTTTGAAAAGATGTTGCGGGTACTCTGGATAAAAGGCTCTGGGGAGGGCATAATTTCACTGCTTGATTGGATTTAGCATTATGTGGCAATAGAACCATCCTGAATAGTTGAAGTCCAACACATACAGTAGTGTGACACACAACACATTGTGGAGGAATTCATCATTGAGCCTTTTAGTGTATTTATTTTAAAAGACTTATTGTAGCAACAACCCTGGGTGGCTCACAAAACATACAGTACCTGCTGCTTTCTAGGAAAATCCAATAATAAAAAGATTATTCCAGATTAATCTGAAAGCCTTAAAATTATGCTTTAAAATGGAAATACTGAATGTTCTAAATGATCTAAATGATCTTCTGATGGGTTTTTGTGATGTAATGCTGCCTTTGAATTAGGGTCTTAGTCAATTAGTCAGTTTTTTAAATTGTGGTCTCAGACCAGTACAAGAAATATGTCCATAAGTAATCTGTAACCACGTACAAAACAGCCTATCTTAAGAAACTGGTAAATAAAAATGTAAAACAAAATTAAAATACATCTATAAAACCACCTGACTGGGACCCATGAGTGAAAACCAAGAGAGGCAGTCTACGTCTAGGCTATGAATGAGATACACCTATGTGGCAGGAACTTGAGCTGTCAAGGCCTGGAGGACCTTACATGCTGCTGTGCAAAATCGAGCAATGTGTGCTGTAACCATAAGTAGCATCTGGCCATAAGCCAAGACTGAGTGATCAGGATATCTGCTGTTTAGAGGGAGAATATATCTGTCTCTGTAAAAGAGCAACGAAGACTTACTGTACATGTTCTCTGGTTTCCAATCTCACAAGGGCAGAGCCTTTCAGCTAATGCTACTTTTAATACAGTATTTACCATCCAAAACTACAGAGGGGAGAGCATGACATAGGATGAGAGAGAAAGCTTTCCTATGGCTGGGCGTTTGTAGCTGTAAAAGATAGCTGGCAGCAATGACTATGTATCTAATATTTGCTGATGACAGGAAGGCTGGGGTCTTTCCTAGATCTGCTTGATGCTTGGCGTCCTTCAGGGTTTGTTTTGCCTGATTGTATTCCATTTTGAGAGGGAAAGAAAACCAGACTTTGGAGTTTAGTTATTACAGTCTTAATTCAGGTAAATTGATAGTGTCAGTGCAGTGGCCAGGGGATCTGGGGTTGGGGAATGTTAACATTACTCTTTGTCACGGACAGATCACTCCCTCCTGGCCCTAGAGTTTTTTGTAGCTGCCCTCCACTTCAGGGAGGTGGGGAGGTGGGGTCTGCTTCATCAGCCTGCACCAGGCAACTAATGGATCCAATAGGGTTTCAGAGGGAGCTTGGGATTATTCCCAAGGCTCTGGTGCACAGTTGGCTGACGACTTGGTCATAGTTTGGAATGCGCACACGACAAGGGCCTTGGACTGGATCACGCCTGTCCGGACTTTCTATGATCGCAGATCCTGTGGAGCTCCCTGCTTTACAGGGCTGCTCTGGGACAGGAAGTGACACAAGTAGTGTCTAGAGCACCATGGAGGACGACTAGGAGCAAAGCTGACTGAGCACAGGTGAGAGCCTTTGTTAGGACTTATCTTGTGGCAATAAGACTGGTAAAGAAGGCTTACTTCTCTGCTCTTACCACATCTGCAGATAGTTGATTGGTGACCCTGTTTCGGGTGACCAGTCCTTTCTGGGTAAGGAGGGAGCGGGGAAACCCTGCAGTGCTGCTGTGAGGACTATCTAGGCATCTGTCAAACAAAGTTGCTCAGCTTTGGTCTGAGTTGCATTCCAGCTGGCTGGACCTACGGAGGTGCCTGAGGCACATCTAAGCCCAATCATCTGGGAGCAGTTTGAGCTGGTTGATCGTGAGGAAATGGACAGGGTCCTTGTCACTGAGTTCTGCCACCTGTATTCTGGATCCATGCCCCTCTGTGCAGTTCTAGGCACTTCATGATTTGCCCATGTTGCAACGCTGCTGCACAAGCTGTATTGGCTTCAGGTTGCTTTCTGGGTGCAATTCAAAGTTCTGGTTATCCCCTTTAAAGCCCTAAGTGGCATGGGTCCAGCTTGCAAAAATGTGCAAAAATTCCCCTGCCTCTCCCTGAGGGTATCTGCCTGTCCTGCCAGGTTAGGCAGGTGGGTGCACTGCAGGTTCCTTCCCTTAAATGTTACCATCTGGAGAGACCTCAAAGATGTGCCTTTTCCGTGGCTGCCCCTACCCTTTGGAACAGTCTACCTCATAAGATTTGGAGGGCCCCCAGTCTATTAGCCTTCTGGAGGCTATAAAGATCTGGCTGTTTGCCCAGGCATTGAGCTAGGATAGAAGTGAGCTCGGAAAATGCAAGTGTAAATGTATAGTTCATGGAATGTTGCAGTGCTGTGGTTGGGATATATATAGGGGAGCCAGTTTGGTCTAGTGGTTAAGGCAACGGGCTAGAAACCAGGAGTCTGTGAGTTCTAGTCCCGCCTTAGGCATGAAAGCCAGCTGGGTGACCTTGGGCCAGTCACTCTCAGCCCAACTCACCTCACAGGGTTGTTGTTGTGGGGAAAACAGGCGGAGGAAGGAGTATTAGGTATGTTCGCTACCTTGAGTTATTTATAAAAATAATAAAGGTGAGATAAAAATTAAATGAAATAATAATAAATAATGATAATAGTGTTGTTGTGGGGTTTGGTTGGTTTTATTTATTCTGTTTTTATTGAATATTATTGTGAACCATTTAGGATTATCATGTATAAGATAGGCAGCCATATAAGTTTCTAAATGAAATAAAATAAAATAAAAATAAAGTTCTTCTCACTGTTTGCTGTTTGCATGGCACTCAAATTCTGAGCATGATTCCATCACTAGATGTTACTAGAGGTACATGTGAAGGGTTGATTTGTTGGCATTTGTGTGCCACCTACCGAGTTAGACTCTGAGCTAACACTATAGCTTCATTTTCTAACCTCATTAATACTGAGCCATCTGGTTCTCTTGGCAAGAAACAGAATAAACGACAAGGTTATAACAGTGAAATGAAATCTTTTAAAATATAACATTAAGCCGGCTTCAGGCCTTTTACAAATCACAGTGCCTACAAAATGTGTACATACATGCTTGATTGTTAGCAGTATTAAAATGATATATAATCCATGTGTCTCTGCTCAGTTTTTTTTAACTGCAAACTTTAAAGATATACCTGACTGACATTATGCAGAATTATTACTATTTTTTCAAAGTAGTTTTTCTTTTAGTTATAAATAAGGTTTTATTTTACTCAGTAGCATAAAATTCCCTGTGCAAAAGTTTTCAACAAAAAAAATATTTTTCTTATTTCCATAAGCTCCTTGTATTTCACTCAGTCACTCACTCACTCACTCACTCACTCACTCACTCACTCACTCACTCACAACAGCAGAGACTGTCTTGTAATGGCAAGTCCCAAGACAATAATTACAAGGCAAACTTTTTTTCATTTTATTTAGTGATTTAGTACTGAGACAGCTTTGGTTGTGCTTGTTGATGACCTGTGGCAGAGCAGAGATGGTTGTGGTGCATCCATCCTTGTGCTCCTTGATCTCTCGACAGCTTTCAATACTGTTGACCACAGTATCTTTCTGTGCTGGCTTTGTGGGTTGGGGATTGGGGGCACCATTTTATGGTGGTTCTCTTCCTTTCTCCAGGGCCAGTTCCAATCGGGGTTGGTTGGCAGGGAGAGATCGTCCCCTAGGCCCCTCATCTGTGGGGTGCCTGTTACATGCGCTATCAGGTTCGGCTTATGGTCACTCGCTCACGCACTCACAGCCTGTTGAGGCATACAGATCTTGCAAGCCCCCCTTGCTTTCTACCTGGGTTTTCTGGATAGGTGCGGCTAAACACACAGTTCTGGTCAACAGCTGGGATATAATTAGGGACATACACAAATCACTTTCAACCAAACACTGAGGTATAACAGTTTTTTTTTGGAATACACAGAGAGCCAATGAATTTAAAGTAGCAGCAAAACATTACTGGTTACAATGTACATTTCTCTTTCTCTGTTACACATGCACACCTTCACCCTCACTTACCCATGTCCTTCTCAACTAAACTGCCAGGCACTATCTAGAGGGACAGAAGCCACCAAGTCTGCATCCAGGACAACTCAAAGAGTGGACGGGTTTCAGGACCCCTTTGATCCCCCAAAGTCCTTGCTATGTTGATTCACAAAACTGGCAGATACTCTTGCCTTATTGATTTACAAGTCTGGTAGCTGTTGATGGGACTGGGGGGGGGGTTTCCTGTGTGCTCAGGCCCAGCTTCCTTTGCTTGCTTCAGGTGACAATTCTCTTTTGTTTCCTTAATGACTTGTTTCCTTCTTATCTACCTCCCCAAAGGGATCTTTTAGACAAGATTCCTGGATTTTGTCCTCTCTGCTTACATGCTTGCTTCATCTTTAGGTTATGGCAGCTTCAGCCTAGTCTCACATGCCGCAGGGTTCTATTCTCCCTCCCCTCTTTTTCAACATCTAAATGAATAAATATCTTTTAACTCTGGGCTGGCCAAGTGAGGCTGTCAAGGTTCTGTTCCAGTACCTGGATACTCTGTTGGTTTGGATGGGGAGGAACCATCTCCAACTCAATCCTACGAAGACCAAGTGGCTGTGGGTGTTTGCCCTGCCCAGATCTGGGGATGTTCCAACTTTGACCTTGGATGGGGTTGCACTTCCCCATTCAAGGATGGTGCACAATCTGGGGGTCTTTCTGGACTCACAGCTCCTGCTTGATGAGCAGGTGGCAGCTGTGGCCATGAAGGCTTTTGCCCAACATCATCTTGTGCACCAGTTGTACCCTTTCTAGATTAGGGGGCCCTTCAGACAGTCACTCATGCCTTGGTTACCTCACAGCTTGACTACTGCAACATGGTTTACATGGAGCTGCCCTTGAAGACCACCCAGAAGCTTCAGCTGGTCCAGAATGCAGTGGCACCGACAATGATGGGCATGCCTCGATATGCCCATGTAACACCTCTACATTGCGATCTGCACTGGTTGCCAGTTTGCTTGCAGGTGCGATTCAAGATGCTGGCTGCCACCTATAAAGCCCTACATATCATAGGGCCTGGTTACTTGAGGGACCTCCTGTCTCCCATAGTATCCATCTGGCTGGTTGGATCTGGCAGGGTTGGTGCGCTCTGGGTTGGGAGTATTACTTGAATCAATCAGTTCTTTTGACTGGTTCTTGCCATTAGCCATACTAAATTCCAACACATTTGAAAGGCATCATTTTGGGGAAGACATAAAACTTCCTTCAAATATATTGGACCAATTGTTGGACTATAATCTCAAGAATCATGCAGTTCAATGGAAATATTTGTTGACTAACAAATAATCTGCATAAGTCCTATTCTGCTCATTGGGGCTATCTCTGAAATTAAATAGTTATAAAACATAGATTACAATTTCTTTAAAGAGCTTCCTATACTACTTCTGCCAAGGCAAAGTCAAAAATTAAGCAAAATTCCCTTGTCTCTTACTAACCTTCTGTATTGCCAGTTGTTTTTGTTTGTTGATTTCATCTCCTCTTGATCCAGTTTCAGAACAAAAAGACCAAAAACTGCCTGGGATGCTAGCAGCAGCAGGATAAAGAAAACATGGCTTAGACGTTGTAATCAAATGTGTGTTGGTTGTTTTATGTTGCTCTTTGTTCACTCTTCTGCAAAAATATTGATGCATTATTCAGAGCACCTCTGTGCTTGTTTCTGATATAAATGAGAAATTCTAGGTTCTTCAGGGAAGTTTTAGTCAGCTGTTTAGTTAATGATTGACCTTACTAGTCAAGGAACTGATATGGCCAAGCAAATAAAGAAAAAAATATTCCTGGAATTCCTGGAAGCTTGGCACTCAGACAAAGCAGCCATCAACAGACACATAGAGGTAAACAACATTTACATACCATTCATAAGAGACAATAAAAAATCCAGAAGACCAGAACACCTCCTTGCCAGCAATCAACATCCAGATATGCAAAGATTAACACCAAGATTAGCACCAGAGAAACAATCAAACAGCACAATATACCCTAATCAAGGAACTATTAACTCAGTCAATCAACCATGTAGCAAACAACAGCCAAATCAAGGAACTCCTAAGGGGAGAACAACACCCCCACCAACACAAGCAGGACAAGCCATGGTATATAAACAGAGAGCAAGTCCCACTCCCTTTTCGCACTGAAGATGTTGCCTAGCCTGGCAATGAAACGTCTGCAAGAAAACAACAAGGCTCAGAGAGCACCAAGGACTCCACAAGAAAAAATATTTCTGTCACAAATTTAAAAAAATCCACTGGTAAAACAGTAAAGCAGAGGTGGGCAAATTGGTGCCTCTGAATTCCTTTTTTGTGGCTGTGAGAGCCAGCTCTTACTACTGTTGCTGAAAATTTAACAACAAGGTTTCCCATGATAGACTCTGCAGGGTCTAAGAGGGAACTTGGGGCTGTCCCTGAGGCTTTGATGCATGGTCTGACTGAGTGCTTGGTTGGTGCTTGGAATAAGAGGGTGACTAGGCCCTTGGATTGGATCGCATCTGTGCACACTCTGTTCATGGATCCTGGTGGGCCCCTGGTTTACAGAGGACCTTCCTAAGATGAAGTGACAGAAGAGATGCCTAGAGTACTGCTAGAGAAAGTCTGAAGAGAGACTCTGACCGACCACAGGTAACAGCCTTTCTTAAAGATTGCCTTGTAGCAAAGAACAGTGAAATGAAATTATTTTTTTGCTCTTATTGTGTCCATCATTTGCCAGCCAATAGCCTTATTTAGGGTTACCCAGGGTGACCCAGGCCTTCTTGGGTAAGGAAGAGTCAGGAGAACACTGTGAGAAATATTATCAGCCTCTGACAAATAAAGTCATTAAGATTCACTCTGAGTTAGACTCCAGCTGGGCAGATCCTACAGAGGTGACTAAGGCACAGTCTGGCCCAGTTATCTGGGAATAATTTCAACCTGCTAGTTCTGAGGAAGTGGACAGGGTTCTTGGGGCTGTTGGGGCAAACACCTGTGTGTTAGACCCATGCCCCTCATGGTTGTTAAAGGCTCCAGGGTGGGGTTATGTATTTGGATCAAAGGAGTGGCAAATGCATATTTGAGAGAGGGTAGGAGGGTTCTTTAAGAGCCAGTAGTCTGCCCTCTCCTCAGTTAACAACTGCTGGATCCAATAGAATTGGACAGTTTTCATCCAGTTTTCATTCAGTTTCCAAACTTCACTTTTTAGGGGAAGTAGTTGAGAGGGTGGTCAGGTTCCAGCTCCAAAGGGTCTTGGAGGAAGTGGATTATCTTGACCCCTTTCAGTTGGATTCAGGCCTGATCACAATACTGAGATAGCATTGGTTGCACCTGTTTATGACCTTTGGAGGGCATGGGATGGAGGTAATGAATCCACCCTGGCCCTCTTTGATCTCTCAGCAGCTTTCAATACCATCAACCATGGTATTCTTCTGGATTGGCTCAGGAAGTTGGGAGTGGAAGATACAGCGCTACAGTGGCTCTCCTTTCTGTGGGTTGGTTCCAGTCAGTGTTAGTGAGGAGAAAGCAGTCTAACCCTAGCCCCCTACTTTGTGGGGTGTTCCACTCTCTGCCCACTTACCTGCATGAAACCACTGGAAGAGGTCATCTGGTGGCATGGGTTGAAGTATCATCAGTACACTGATGATACTTAATTGTATATCTCTGTCCCTGGCTGTCCAAGTGATGCTGTCAACATTCAGTCTCTGTATGACCTTCAGCTTCTCAAAATAAGTTAAAAGCAGTCTCCAGCCACCAAAAGATTGACACCAGCAGCCATAAATGAGGTCTTGTTCAATTGATCACTCTCTTTATGCAATTCTTTGCCCACTGTTTTACTTGTTTTCCAGCCTGTCAGAGTTGTCTTTGAAACTTACATATTTTACTTATATTTATCTTATTCTATGAAACTAGTTTACAGATCATTGTATATGCACACAGAATTGACAATGTAATCTAATATCAAAATTGATTGAAAGGGAAAAAGAGGTGTCTGCAAGAAAACAACAAGGCTCACAGAGCACCAAGGACTCCACAAACAAACAATTGCTGCAGGTCAGGTGTAGATTTCTTCTTCCAGTGTTTTATAATATTTCTTTTGGCCATCTGCCACACATACAAAGTCCATAATTTTTGCTGTCTTAATAGATTCCAAATACTGAAGATATCTCTTCGATTGGTACTGAAGGTATAGTCAAGGAAACAAAGTCTGTGACTTACAAGGACCAGTCTAAGCTAATATCAACAGTTCTGTTACTTTCAATCCCAAGTGTGGCAATAATAAAACAAGTCCACTTGAATTAATTTTTAAACTCCTGAACTGCTCTCTATGAGTAACTCAGTTGCAACCAACCTTATTTAATATCCTCTGCGGTGTTCAATATATACAAGTTTTTCATGTATTAACTTGATTTTAAGATCTTAAAAAATAATTTTTCAGTATTTAAAACAACTCTCCACAGCAGTGTTTCTCAACCCTGGCAACTTTAAGATGTGTGGACTTCAACTCCCAGAATTCCCCAGCCAGCATGCTGGCTGGGGAATTCTGGGAGTTGAAGTCCACACATCTTAAAGTTATCTTTAAGTTGCTAAACAAGAGCAAAGCGCTGTTTGTCCATCAGTGTTCTCTGCCAGTTCCAGTGGTGGCTCTCAAAGGGGAAATACCACTCTGAGGATCAGGGTTGTGTTTTAGGGGTCCCGCTGGACCCATGCTCACTGCCCAAAAGATCCATGCTGAGCTCTCTCTGCTGCATCAGTTGCAGACTTCCTGGGAATGGGAGGACCTTGCAGCAGCAACTCATGCCCGCATCACTCCTTGGTTGAATTACTGCAGAGTGTTCTACCTGAGTCTGCCTTTGAAAACTACTTTGAAACTTGAATTGGTACAGAATGTTGTAGCCCATTTATGAGTTAGTGATAGTCACTGGGAAGATATTACACCAGAATTGGTACTAGTAGTTTTTGGGGGGCCATTCAAAGCCCTGGTTTTGGCCTATAAAGCCATATGTAGCTTGGCATCAATGTATTTGCAGGATTCCCCTTCTCCAGATGGAATTGATTTGTCTCATACATTCATTCTAGGACAGACTCTTGGGGATTCCTCACTTTTGTGAGGTGAGAGGAGGCCAGGTGGCATTGATTTTCCTGTATGCTCTGTTATTGTGGAATAATCTTCCACTTGAAATCAGATTTGCCTTAACTTTCACTGCCTTTTGGAAGCTGGTATAAAGACAGAGCTTTTCCAGAGACCTTTTGGTGCTGATTAGATGGTGCTGTTGTTAGGATGATGTTCTGATACTTTTTTGTATATTATTATTATTATTATTATTATTATTATTATTGATGTTTTATTTTAATTAATTAAATTTAACTTAGTGTCTTATTTTGGTTTATTGTGATTGTTTCATGTGTACTTTGTAGTTGTTAACTGCCAGAAGTTATTGTGAAATATGGCAGTTTACAACAATGATCAGAAACAAACAAACAATATTGAACAATTTGTCTCAGAAATTGGAAGCTCCATTTGTTTTCAGTTGCTGTGCTTCCAGGACTATTCCGAAGAGCTGACCTTCATCTTAAGGATGTCCACAAGACTGGAATTTTTCTCTTACCTTAAGATTTACTGGGAGCTGCTATTGAAAACACATTTCTGCGCAGAAAAAACAGAGATTCATTATGCTGCAAAGCTGACTGCAGACTCCCACCTCATGGAGATCATTGGGGAAATAAATTTCTACCATGTGATGGATTTTCCTTTCTTTCCAACAAGTGTTTAAAGCAGTACTTCATCCAGGATTATTTTTTTAGCACCAGTTTTAATCTGGAGCGCAGGAGGGCTGGCAAACTTTTCTCTTATCTTCTGTGGAAATGAACATTTTATAAGATCCATTCCTAACTTCTGTTTCAGTTTTCAAGAAATGTTTTATCATATCCTGGATCTTGTGAGGCATCCAAATTATTTGGGGTATGAAGCTTCTTTTGCAGCTGCCTCCTCCATCCTTGCAGATTTTGCCACAAAAGATGAACTTGGGCGGGTCTATTACGAACAGTTATTAAATTAGAACATGCATATATATCATTTCATTCATATGATCTTTAAGAAAATGCTTAAGAGTTTTTAAGAGGTTAAATTCTTGGTACAAAAATGTATCTTATCAAGGTTACGTGTGAAAGAGCAACATATGGAAATTAACTTTGTTTTGTCAGCATAGATAGCTCTACTTAAGAGTTTTAAAGAGGGCACTGACAATGTAATAACTTGTAATTCACACAGCTTGTCTACCAGTTTTATGTTATTTTAAGATCTTGTGAAATCAGTTTATTTTGTTTTTCACCCTAGCACACACATTTGCAAAGTGTTACAGAATCTTGCACTAATTATGGCTTGATGAAACATAGCAAACTTTTGCCTTCCCTCCCTTCCTTCCAACAGATCTACCCACAATATGGTTTCTTTAAGACCTGTGTCTTTCTGACAGGTGTCTCCTTGTAATTTGTCTATATTTAGGCCCTAGAGTAGGACATGTAGAAATCTCCAAGTTTCAAGTTTTTGATCACAGAATCCTAGAATAGTACTTCATCATCTAGTCCAACCCTCTGCAGTATCCACGAGAGCACATCTGACAGATGACCACCAGTTCTGTTTGAAGACTTCCTACAGAAGGGAAGCCACCACTTCATGTAGCAGCTTTTTTGACTGCCAGCTTTTACAGCTCTTCTGGGTGTCTAGCCTGGACCTATTTCCTTCTAGTGGGAACTCACTGGTTTTGGTTCTGCCCTCTGGAACAATAAAGAAGAACACAGCTTTGTCACACTGCTGGGTTATGTTTAATTTCTATTTTTTAAAATAGTAATTTTATTAAAAATTACAATTGCAACAATAAAAACTAATACAAACTAAAAAGAAAAAGAATAAAAAGAAAAAATAGGTGTGAAAAAGAAAAAATAGAAAGAAAAATAGAAAAGAAAGAAAAAATAAGACTATAGTAAAGAAAAAGAAAAGAAATATATAAAGAAGTGACTTCCCCCTTCATTACAAATATAAACAATTTTAGTAACTTATCACCTTCCCTTAAAGTATAACAAATTATCTCTTCTTCCCATATCCCATCTCTTATCTATAAACAAATCCTTAAAGCCTCTTCGTTTCAGTCCTGATGTCAGCAAAAATCCATTAAGGGTTACTAGATATAACAACATATCTATTTTAACCTTGATCAAAGAAACCAACTTTATATTTCTTCCTTTTACTTTTAACAATCTTGATATTTTGTCCCTTCAAATAATGTCTTAGAACTTGTTTTCTTTTCATTTTTTCTTTCTCACAAAATTCTTCAAAGCTTTAACAAGCCTCTTTTGTAAATCCAATATAGGAAAATTATCCAGGTCACTCTCTTGGTTTGTTATTTGCATATCCCTTTTAATTATTAAGACATCAGATGGTTTATTTTGTATGTGCAGTGTAGCATCTTTTTCCATATCATTCTTGTAGCCTGTCATTTTAAAATCCCCTTCCAGATCAGTCTTGATCTTGTCTGGTAGAACTTGTTCCTCTTCCATAACATCCTTTAAACACATTTTATCTAGAGAGGCAGACACTCTTAACATTAACGTCTGGGTCCATTGTTAAAAAATATCCTTCAATATGTCCAATGTTAAAATATTTTGCTTCATTCTGTATTCGTAAGTCAAATTTAAGTGTTCTTCTCCTTTAATTGTAATCTTTAGTGCCTTCTGGTTCCCTCTAGTGTCCATCCTTCAAAGTCCCATCCTATCACATTTTTTTTAAAGAATTCAAAACAAAAGCATTTTTCCATGGGAAGGATTCTTATAATTAATTCCAAAATCCTTTTTCAAATCCATATGGACCCTTAGTCTGTTGCAACTTTCCAAAATCAAAATACTATCACCCATTTGCTGTTTATCAAAAAAAAAAAATTTAAGTCCTTAAACTAGTATTTAAAACTTCTTTCACTAAGGATTGAAGGAAACTCACCTGGTGTTTTCAGACTTGTCAATACAAAGGTTCCTAATAGCTGAAAAGCAGTTAACAAGCAATTTCTGAAAGTGATTAGAAAAGGAAATATGCGAACCCAGTGTTTTGACCATGGTTTGAGCATGATGGCTATTCCCTCAGCTCCCAAAACTCTAAACTCACTGGAGACTGTTGTCTTATGGTATCTTCATGAGGAGCAGCTGTCTGGAGCACTTGTGGGCAATCTCAAGTCCTTGTCTGGAGAGGAATTATGAAGAGCTGGTCTACTTGCCGGCTCTTCATTCTGTCGCAGTCGTTGGCTCCGCTTTTAGCAGAGTTGTCTTCAGTTTGCCTCTAATGGAACTATGTAGTCTGCATCTTACCATTTTATTTATGAAAATATGGTGAGAGGCTCTGCTGAGGCCCTAGCCCTGACTGTGACATTCCCCTGATTTATTAAGCTAATAACTATATCAAAGGAGGAGATTGGTTTGAAAAAAACTGATCCTGGCTCCAACAAATTAAGAGGTTCTGCCTTCTCACCCTCATCTATTACTAATTTGCCACTTTCTTCTTTCAACAAATCTACACATTATTTGGCTTTTGTTTCTTAATGATGATGATTTAAATTATCATCATCATTTTTCCCTTCACCATAAATGTCACCTTTAGTATCTTGTTTCATAGGATTTCCTATTCTTCCTAGACCTTTTCTCCTTCAGGATTAAAAGTCTTACCTTCCTTTGGAGTTCATCAGAAGCCACCCTTCTGAACTTTAGTATGTAGGTCTGACTCTTCTCAGTTCCTCCTCCCTTAAGTAAAAGGTTTCCCCTGCACAGTCATGTCTGACTCTAGGGGCCGGTGCTCATCTCTGTTTGTTAGCTGAAGAGCCAGCGTGATTATACTCCTCCCTTGAATATCACAAATTCAAGGATACATGATAATTTCCCCCCAAATGTCACATGTACTTCCTAACCATTTTTTTTCCTGTTGGTGAGAATTCTATCCAAAGTAGCAGCCTCCCTTGTTCTTCCTTCCACCTACGGACAAATGAGGTTGCCAGAAAGAGAACAATTTGTTACATTCTGACTCTTGGAAGAGTTAGATTCCCAGCAGTTGTCAGGATAATTAGACTCTCACATTATTAGTATTGCATGTCTCCTGTAAATACTGGTCATGTGGCAGTGAATGGCCTCATCTGTATCTTCTGCCTGCCCAGGCAGTTTACAATAAACTCCTATGATGGTATCACTTTTGTTTCTCTCTCACCCACTTTCAATGTGATTTCTGTGTTCCAATTCCTGAATGTCCATGGACAGACAGACAGACATCTTACGTAGTGCAATACACTTTTTTCTTGGATCTGTTTCTTTTGAATAATTTGTAGCCTTTCGTTGCTAGGTACCAATCATGATTATCTTCCCATCAAATTTTACTGATGCCTATCATACCATATTTATCTTTCTGAGTAAAAATGTCTAGTTCTTCTTATTTATGTACTACACTCTATGTGTTGATGTAGAAATATCTGAGATCTTGCATGGCACTACCTATTGACCTTTTTGTTGTACTCCTGCAAACTGAATTCCAAGCTTCCAAACATTTCCTTCTCAGTTTTTATAAGTGGTAACTTGTCTCTCCCAGGAGTCCTTTGTGAAGGTAACACATTCCATTGTCACTGAATCCAAACTCTTCTCAGTGATGCCATCTACATAGCCAGTTGTTGACTTCTGGAATCTTGGCTTTTTTCTTCTTTTTGAACTGTGATCCTTAACTGGAAAGAGTGATGAGAAAAACTATTTGTGCTTCCAGTTTCTTCACCTTTTTGCTCAAGGCATCTTAGCTTCCACAATTTTTTTTGCAAAATCTCTTTTGGCTATGTAATTCATTCCCACATGAATCAAACGGGTAGGACAATGGGTTTGAATAGTTTTGGTAACTTCTCCATCATGTTCTGGATATAGGCACCTGTAAGACAACACATCTCCCATGACATCATATTGGATCTAGATCTGCCTTGGTTCGTCTCAACAGGGAATCACCTACACCCCTTCTTTCCCAAGATCTCTCTTGGAGTTCATTCATGGGAACTTACTTGTTTTCCACAGTTCTGTAAAAAAAAATTCCTCAGGAGACTGTGGAACATCCTCTAGCAGGAGAAACTGGTACTGGATCCAGAGCTCCAATGGCACTGAGAGCCTCCTGATAATCTTGTTTCTTTATGTCTGTTTGTTCTCCCTGTTTCCTTGCTTAGTGAGCTGAATATTTGCAAGGTGCTACAGAGGCTTGTGTGAAAAATAGCTTAAAAAAACATAACAGATTCCCTCCTTCCCTCCCTCGATACCCAATTTCTTGATAATCTATTTCTTTAGAACAAATTATATTAGCTAAAATTGATTTGTTTGGGGGTAAATAATCCAAGGGGAATCAGCTGTAGGTATGTTGGGGTACAGTTCTTGGAGGTGATGAAAATTACAGTCTAATTCCTTTGAAAAGCACTAGCTTGGGGAAGACTCCAGTAAAATATATTTAAAAGCAAGTAGATATTACAAGAAAAAGAAATCCATCTCCAAAGATTACATTGCCCTCAAAAGGAAATCAATCCCAGGGTATCATGGGAACTACTAATCATTCACAACATTTTCTGTTCACAGAAAATTCTTTTCATACTGATACACTGTTCCTTTCATGAAATATAATCCAAATGTAATAGCAAATGTCCTTTGCCACTATTTGTAAGTGTTTAGACCATTTGTTTTTCATATCTTATTATTTGAGACCTGCTAGTGGCTTAGTGCCTTTATACTTCCAGAACCATGACCATCTCGCCTTACAGTTTCCATTTCCAAGAGGAGGATGAATCAGCATAAATAACTAAGCAATAAAGGCTTCAGGAGTGAGCGATAGGTTGCCTCACTTGTTTGAGACAACCTGCTCCATCAAAGGCAGTGATGCCATGTGGGAAGATCTCCAGTTAATCACACCTAGCAAGACATGGGCCTTGGTGTTTAAATAACTATGAAGCAATTCTTTGTTAGCAATGTAAATTATGCAGTCCAATCTGGGGATAGCTCCCTAACTGCAAAAAGGTAGTCTATCAAAATGTCATTTACTAGAGTATGTATAATCAAGCTATTACTGTTAATGCTGTTCATGTAGTTAGAGATTTTGCTTAATGATTAATTTGATGAGGTCTGAGTGAATCACTGCTGATTACTCTTCCACTTGGACATCTTCATGCCTGATAAATTAGGCATTTATATATTTTATATATTATAAAATATATAAATTTCATTATATATTTTCTCTCATTCCCATTCTAATAGACCATGAGAAAAGATGTTGGAATGATCAGGATGTTGCAAAAGAGAGGAATACAAAGAGAAGAAGGAGGAGGAGGAGGAGGAGGAGGAGGAGGAGGAGGAGGAGGAGGAGATGGTGATACAACTTTGGGATGAACAGAAAGGTACAGAGTAAACAAAACCCTTTGTTTCATGTGTTAGATTTGCAGTTAGATCCCTGAAGGCTTGGTGTGGACAGGATAGAAAAGTCTTGCATGTTGATTTGCATAACACTGATCAAATTAGACTAAACCATGGGTGGAAACATGGATATACTTGTAACAAGCCCCTAATTTTAATATGAGTAATATAGTCTGCAATACACATTGCTTACATATAGATTCTCTCTCCTATATGCCATCGATTACATCACCTACTTATTTATTTAATCCATTTATAGTTCACATCTTACACCCAATTTATCAAAAGTTGGGTAGATAATGTTAAATTAAAAATAACATTTAAAAGTAATTAAATCCAAGGTATATAATATTGTTTTAAGAATTCATTAAAACTATGTAAAAGAGGTGGGAAGAGGAAAAAAAATACTATTCGAACACAAGATTCACACAGGGATGGCCCTGGTGAAGAGATAAGTAATTACATCATGGTAGGCATCCCTTAAGTATGAGGGAGGGAAGAAAATTCTGAACAGTTGGTGATGATTCATGAATACATAGGAGGCCAACTTCCAGGGACATGTGGAGGGGTTTAATCCTGAAAAGTAATAGGTATCTCTGTTCACGTGAAATGGTTTAATATGGATTTAACCAACCTGAACACAAAAAGGGTGGTGATTTATTCTAGAAACAGAGCTAAAGGATGTCTTGTAGACCATCTAATCAAATTTCCTGATTGATGAAGGAAATCAAGACCCAAAGCACTTCCAGCAGGTTGTTTGATAGATACCAAATCACAGCAATTATCCTTGATAAATAAAGCCAGCTTTATAAATAGACACTTCTTAGAAAGAGCTACATTTGTGATTCCATTCTGATAAACCATCAGCCCCTGAATGAAGCGCCACTGGTCCTCTTAATTCTTTTCTCATTGAGAAATATACAGGCGTGAGGATGAATTGATTAGTTATAACATAAACTATAGGGTAATAAATGATCATAAATGCTAATTTAATTTTATTCCCTCTCTCCAACTCCTCTTGCAACTTCAATTTTTTGGTCAGTGTGGGACCATATTAACAAATTAACAGTTGCTGACTTTGTCTCGATCCTACACATTCTTTCTCTCTCTTTTCAATGAGCTTGTGCAATTATAAAAACATATCAAATTAATGTGTCAAAAAGTCACTCTTAATATTCCTGTGACCCTTTTCTGTTCTTAGTTAAAAGACTTCATACTAGCATAAAATATTTTGATTAACTCTCCTAAATGCAACACTGACTATTGGCAACTCAGCAAATCATACTACAAGGTCCTTCATGAAACTGAAAGTTAAATGCACAGCTGCTATTTTTTTTAAAAGAACTTTATCAATTTTCAGAGTATAGCTAAAATACAAAATAGAAAATAAAGAAAAGCAAGAAAATAGAACTAAAGAAAAAAGAAAAAAACTATAAAAGTGCAAATAGAAAGAAAACAAAAACGGAAAAGTGACTTCTGACTTTCTCCAATACAGATATAGATAAGTTTACAAATATAATCTCTTACCATTAATTAAACCATAGTAACATTATTTCTATTAAAATAAACCAATTAATCATTAAAACCCAAAATCAAAACATAATTTTTTTCTACCATAAGCAAGTACTCTAGAAGTGGTTGCCAAACAGATATAAATCCAGTAACTGAATGTTCTCTAATTAATGCTGTTAAGTTAGCCATTTGAGCCAGATCCATTAATTTAACAATCCAATCTTCAACTGTAGGTATCTGTGGATCTTTCCATCACCGTGCATATAAAAGTCTTGCAGCTGTGATCATGTATAAAAGCAAACCTCCATGTTGTTTCTCCAGCTCCTTCTCCATCAAACCCAAAAGGAACAGTTCCGGCTTTTTTTGTATGTTCACTTTTAAAATCTTTTAGATAATAATGCATATTTGATCCCAATTTTTTTTGGCTTTCTCACAAGTCCACCAGAGACGATAAAAGGTTCCTTCTCCCTGTGAACACTTCCAACAAACATTTGTTACACCATTATACATTTTTGATAGCTTATCAGGGGTTAAATACCAATGATACATCATCTTATAAAAATTCTCTTTTAAGTTATAATTTAAGGTGAATTTCAAACCTTTATTCCACGTATTTTCCCATTGCTCCAGCATAATATTATATCCGAAATTCTTAGCCCATTTGATCATGCATTATTTAACCTGTTCATCTTCCAAATTCATCTATAACAATATTTTACACATTTTAGTGATAACATGTTAATCATTTATACAAAGTTCCATTTCGAACTGGGTTGACAAACTTGTAATTTTTTTTATCCACCTTAAAACGTTCTAACAATTGCATATATGTAAAGCAATAACATGTAAAACCTTCCATCTCTGACATTTTCCTTGTTTTAAACTTTGGTTCACTTTCTTCAAAATTTAACAAATCTTTATATTTTAACCAACTTATTCCTCCCACATTTTCTCTTCTAACAAATGCTTCTTGAGGTGACAACCATAATGGTACATTAGGAGACAATCTTACCTTATATTTGTTCCAGATTCTTAATATGGAACTCCTAACAAAATAATTTTTAAAATCCTTATTAACTTTAACTTTATCATACCACAAGTAGGCGTGCCACCCGAATCTTAATTCATGTCCTTCAAGCTATAATAGTTTCTTGTTCTCCAAAGTAATCCATTCCTTCATCCAAAGCAAACAACAAGCATCAATATATAATTTTAAATTACACAAACCCTAACCTCCTCATTCTTTGGCATCTTGTAACAATTTATATTTAATTCTTGATTTCTTCCCTTGCCAAATGAATTTCGAAATATCTCTCTGCCATTCTTTAAATGGTAAATCTGTTGACAAAATCGGTAAGGTCTGAAAGAGAAACAGCATCATAGGTAAAACATTCATCTTAATCACAGATATTCTTCCCATAAAAGACAATTGTAGTTTTCCCCATCTTAATAAATCTCTTTTCACATTGTTCCAAATTTTAACATAATTATTCTTAAACAACATATTATTTTTAGTTGACAGGATTACCCCCAAATATCTAACCTTTATTTCCATCTTAAAACCCGTCTTACCCATCAATAGTTCTTGGTCAGACATGGTCATATTTTTAATTAACATTTTTGTTTTTTGTTTATTTACTTTCAGACCGACCAGTGACCCAAACGCTTTCAATTTCTTCATCAGATGTTCTGCAGTATCCAATGGATCCTGTAAAATTAAAACTAAATTATCAGCAAAATCCCTCAATTTAAATACTTTTTGTTTAATCTTCAAGCCCTTTATTTGTTTGTCTCCTCTGATGTCATAATCTTAGAAAAAAATCTCAACAAAAATTACAAATGATTTTGGATCAGATCAAATTGAAAGAAACTGAATTACAGAGAAAACCATCAGATAATAATATTGTACATCAACTCAAAATATCTATGTTGACTGTGAAAGAAATTGAAACAAAGTTGAAATATGCAAAAAATATGATCTCTATTAAAAACTTCCAACACCAAAATAAAGAGATAAGGGGACAAAGGGCATCCTTGTCTTGTTCCTTTCTGTATCTGACATGAATCAGTTAATTCTTCATTCACAATAATATTTGCTTGTTGTGGTGTATAAATTGTCTTAATTGCCTGGATCAGATGTTCTTCAAAGTCCATAATTTCCAAAACTTTAAGCATAAAGCTCCAGTTCAAATTATCAAAGGCTTTTTCTGCATCTAAAAAATAAGAGCTGTTTGACATTCATTATGATATTGTAGATATTCTGTAACATCCAAAACCAATCTTATATTATCTTTTAACTGTCTCTTTGGTAAAAATCCACATTGGTCATAGTGAATAAATGCTTGTAATTTTTTTTCATTCTTTCCACCAATATTGATGCAAATATCTTATAGTCATTATTCAACAATGAAATTGGTCTATAATTTTTCACTAAAAAGGGATCCTGACCTTCCTTTGGTATAAGAGCAATATTAGCTTGTTTCCATGAGTCTGGCATTGATGACCCCAACAAAATAGAATTCGACAATCTTTTAAAAGGTAAAAGTATCTGATCTTCAAAAAATTTATAATATATTGCAAACAAACCATCAGGGTCTGGTGCTTTCCCCAATTTCGTTCTTTTTACAGCTTCAACTATTTCAAAAGTGGTTATTGGACTATTCAATATTAATTTCTGTGACTCTGTAAGTTTTGGTAAATCTTGTCTATTCAAATATTCATTTATCTTCTCCAAAGTTACTTCTTGTTTTTATATAAATTAGAGAAAAAACTATAAAATGCTTTTTTAATCTTTTCATTGTCCAAAAATTCCACATTACCTTCTTGAATCTTTAATATCATTTTTTCTCTCTTTCTTTCTTCAATTTATATGCTAACCATCTTCCTGGTTTGTTAGCAAATTCAAAATGTTTCTGTTTTGCATATTTCAACTTTGTTTCAATTTCTTTCACAGTCAACATAGATATTTTGAGTTGATGTACAATATTATTATCTGATGGTTTTCTCTGTAATTCAGTTTCTTTCAATTTGATCTGATCCAAAATCATTTGTAATTTTTGTTGAGATTTTTTTCTAAGATTATGATTGTGATAAATAAAATGACCCATCATGACTGCTTTACTAGCATCCCACACAGTTTTTAAGTCAATTTCATTGTCCAAATTAATTTCAAAGAAATCCTTTAATTTCTTCTTACAGTCCTGTACCACCTTTTATTTTTGTAGAATAGATTCGTTCAACCTCCATCTATATGCTCTGAATGCTCTTTTATTATCATACTAACAGGATTATGATCAGATCAGAAAAAGTCTTTGGCAATATATCCACTTTGGAGATTTTATTCACCAAATCCTTTGAAACCCAAATAATATCAATTCTTGAAAAAGATTTATGTCTCTCTGAATAAAAAGTATAGTACAGCTGCTATTGACTATGAAGTTAAAAATGAATTAGCAAGGCATTTGTAAGAAGAAGCCCAAAATATTTGATAAGCTTTATAATTAGTTCTTTCAACATTTATGGCAATATTAAAGAAAAAGAAAAATGGGGGGGGGCAAGGTAGAGAATAGGATATTGATGCTTGGATAGTAAGTATGACATTACTGGCCAAAATTTCAAATTTCAGCTTAGATCATCAAAGGAGGATGGATCTACACAAAATTATGATGGTCTGGAAGAAATGTGGTCATCCTCAACATCATTCCTCTATTTAACTAGCTATCCTAAGCAGTTATCAGGTATACTTGAACTGTACTGAGTCTACATTCATTCTGTATGCTCAAAAATTACAAAGGGCATGACTTTATTCAGTGGAATGAGGAGTTGTCAGTTCCCTTACCTACTACAGTTCTTAGACACATTTAACCGCTGGTTTGTAGATTGAGGGATTGTCTGGGGCAAAATAAAATTGGGGCAGTGGAGTGGGCTGCAGATTATTGGATGAAAATCCATTGGATGACTCACATTCCATTTGAGCAACACCAAATATTGCCCATAACTTTTTATTAAAAATCAAAAATTTAAATGTAATGTTGATTTTATGTTCAGTCACATTCCTTGCTCATGAAGGATCACAATCATTAGTTCCTAGAGAAGAACAATTACAATATTGACACAAACGCTTGCCTAATGTGGTTTGCAGAAATTATGATATATGCGTGAACACCCAAAAGTCCCATACCTGAATCAAATATGCTTTGGACCTGGAAAAAGTAAGCCAACAGTGTTTCATCCTTCCTATAGCAAATAATTAACAATAACTAACTAAACAGCCAATTATAATGCAACCTCGAAGTGCTTTAACAACTATAGGCATAAGCTTTAATGATAGGTATTGCATACTGTAAATGTTTTCCTTTTTCTCTTGACTAAACTTGGTTAAAGAATTTCAGCCAAAATCATGCCACAGTTGAATTGACTTTTAGATTTTTTAAATTACTTCCTAATTAAAGAACTAAAAGGGGCGTGGTGGCTCAGCGGGTAAGGTGCCAGGCTTGTCGATCAGAAGATTGCAAGTTCAGAGGTTCAAATCCCTAGCCCTGCGTGCAGAGTGAGCTCCCGCACTAGCTCCAGCTCTTGCCAACCTAGCAATTCGAAAGCATGCAAATGCAAGTAGATGAATAGGTACCACTTCGATGGGTAGGTAACAGCGTTCCGCACGGATCATGCAGGCCACATGACCATGGAAGCGTCTTCGGACAACGCTGGCTCTTCAGCTAACAAACGGAGATGAGCACCAGCCCCTAGAGTCGGACACGACTGCACAAATGTGCGGGGGGAACCTTTACCTTTAATTAAAGAATTATTAAACATAAAAAATTATTTTCTATGATAAGAAAAGGGGAAAAAAAGTATTATCCAATATATTCCTCTAAGCAAGGCCTATACCTAAAATCCACCCATCTGTGTTTATTGGAAGGTGTGGGAAGTAGCTGTAGCATAGCAACCGCTTTTTCCACTGCTAGTTCAGCTTTACAGAATATTGATTTTGTAGAGATGTTGACAGAAAGCTATTAAAATGACTTCCTTTAAAATCAGCTGGACTTTTTGAATTCAAGGCTCAGAACTAGTATCAGATGTATGTCACTCTCATTTTGTTCCAACAGTCTGATGAATTTGCTTTAGAAACTATTTCAAAGGAAAAGAGTGGGGTGTGATATCCTTGCCCTTGTCTAGCTAAGATGTGGCCCAAGGATATGTGAGAATATCCTATATTTCACGCTATATAGATATCTCTGCAGGCTCCCTGATTCCTCACACGTTATGGAAATCTCAAGGGATAAGGACTATTGTTTTCCCCCCTTCAGACTGGGTAGCTTGGGCAGCCAGAGAGACTTCAGGATGATTGGAAAGTTGCATAAACAGAAACAGGTTCATGGTAAGATCCTTTCTCATTCCCAACAATAAAATAAGTTCAAAAATCCCAAAATAAATTTGATAGAGATTCTCAAGCTCCCTGAGAATAAGGATAGGTAAAACCCTCTTTTTCTCCAAGAAAGAAAACTTTTGAAAAATTAGAAGATTGGTTTTGGCACAGCATCAACCCCAACGCCCCCTCCCAAATTAAAAAAGGGGAAAAATTAGTCGCCTCCCTGCCTCCTACATTAGTCTCATCCTTGGAGACTTGAGAATTAAAAGTGCTGCCTCTCAAAGCAAGGGAACCTTCTCTGCTCTAGAGCAGTGATACTATTGGAAAGAAACCTAGTTGAAACCAGGACTTTTTGGACTGCTAAACAGCAGGTGAGACTATTTTGGATGCAGAAGTTACACTACAAAAATAAAACACATACAGTACATTTTTGTAGTTTAAGAATCCACAAGTTTTATTTTTTCTCATCCCCTTTAAGAAATACTTTTGTGCTTTCAGGAACATCCATACTTATACTTTAAAAGTGGATCCTGCAGCAAAATGTATGTACAAAATGGTTTTATTTAGGATAGGATATCTCACCTCTCTCCTTAAGGTAATGTCAAGAGAATTTATTTGTTGAGATTTCAGGTCAGGGTTTGTTATATTAACAGGAAAATGTATCCACTAACATCTCCTGAGACTGAGACTTCGGAGGTTAAAAGTAAGATTTGCCAGATGCAAAATTTCCCCCTTGTGTCAGCTTTAATTTCATCAGCTTAGCTTCATGACTTGCATTTTAATTAAATGAAAGACAAATTTAGACAAAGAAATTGAAGAAACAAGGGGAAAAGGGATTATAATAATCCAGTTGAGACATCATTAAATGCAGAAATTAAAGACTTCATTTTGCACCTACCCTACTAAATACTGGAAGTGCATATTTGGGCTCATATCTCTCCAGTAACTTAGAGAAATATGTTTGTATTTTTTAATGTGTGTGTGCAAGCATGCTTGATTTGTAATAAGAAATGGAGAAAATAGCTGCTGATAATTTAATCAGTCAACACGAATTAAAAGCAGTAGGCAACCTACCAATCTATGCTGTAGTATAAATTCTTTCCATGACTATCTTTGCTTTTGTATGTGCTTTTTTATATTTAAATCTAGACTTTCATAACTTTAGGGAATTTCTGTACTGTAATAAGAAAGAGTGAGAAATGAGCTTCCCTGTTCTCAGTTCAGAATTAGCTCATCTGAAGAAGTCAATCTGGAATGAATGTGACCAGCACCCAAATTAAACACAGTTTTATTACACTAGATATAGACTTTATTACATTCCAGGCTGAGGATATATCTTAGCAAAAAATCCTTTCTTAGAATAAGTATTTTTAATAAAGTGGGGTAGTTCGCTTGGGGTGGGAAGGGGGGTAGTTATTCTTGGGGGTGGCTGGCACCTTAAGAGCTCTCCTCACTGAATTGGATCTTTTATGGCCACTTGGATTTTATATTTATTCTTTTTATATTTATATTTAGTAATTGTATATTTATATTTTTAGATGTTTTTATACTTATCGTTTTAATGTGTTTCCTGTTGTAAACCGCCCAGAGTCCCCCTTTTCTGGGGAAGATGGGCGGTGGCTAAATTTGAAAGATGAATAAATAAATAAATAAATGCATCTTTACCAAAATGTTTCATTTTCTTATAACGATAGGTCCAGTAAAAAAAGATCTCATTACCCAATAAAGGCTTCTAATTCAGTCAGATATGCAATTAGACACATGAATATTTAGACAAAATTCCTTCTTTAGTGGGCTTTTGATCTGGAGTGAGTTATAGCAAATATAGCTGTACAGGTAGTCCTCAACTTACATCCATTCGTTCAGCAACCGTTCAAAGTTATGGCGGCACTGAAAAAAAGGGTGCATGGCTGATCCTTGAAGTTCTGCCCATTGCAGCACCCCCGTGGTCACATGATTGCAATCTGGGTGCTTGGGGGTCCAGCTCACAATTACGATGTCGCAGGGAGCTGCAGTCATGTGATTACCATTTGCGACCTTCCCTGCCAACTTCCCACAAGCAAAGTCAATGGGGAAGCTGACAGGGAAGGTTACAAGTCACTCCAGCAAGTTGCTCCTGCTTTTTTTCCTGCCCACAGCACCACCATCATCAGAGCTGGTCCTCCCAGGCCCTCCCCTGACTCATGCGTGGCCTGCACTGGACCTTCCAAGCTCTCCCGTGGCCTCCCCTACTTCCTGTGGCACCCCCACACACCCCTGTGGCACCCCCATGCTCCTTACCTGGGACTCCTGCCTCTTCCCACTTAGTGACCTGCGTGTCTTGGGGTTATAATGGTAACCAGGGCTGCCATCGCTAAGCAATGAGGTCATGTGACATCACACTTTATGACTGCATTTCTTAGCGATGGCAACCCCAGTCCCAATTGACATCATAACCTGAGGAGTACCTATAAATTTTTCTAGCAAACTCAATTTCCTTCAGTGTCTGTTGTTGTGATCTGGTTCTAGCCTTTTAAAAAGGAATGTAATAATGAGAATCACATCTTGGTTGCTGAAAGATAAAATCCTTAAAAAAGCTTGTTTGAAGCCCTATAAGAGAGTATTTCAAGAGGGTAATGTAACATTCCTGATTCATGCTTAGAATAAATTATGTTGGTGGAACAGTGCACTTTTATATTAGTTATATATGCAAAGCAGAGAAAGAAAGGGAGACATTATTTATGTTTTTAGTGAATTTCCTAAGAAAACTACAAATGCAGTTTAATGTATAACCAAATTTCATACAGTGACAGAGTAATCTATTTTTTTCTCTCCTTTTTATCAGCATTCTAAAATGAGACACCATTTTGGTTGATGCTAAACAAAGAGGCTATTATAATAAAATGTATTTATTTATTTATCATATTTCTTTACCGCCCATCTTGTATTGCAACGACTCAATGTATACAAGAAATACTAGCAAAGAATATTAATCTTAAACTAGTAAATGATGTTGAATACTTAAGGCTATGCATTAAAAATACACCTTGTCTTTAGTGAAAATGTATGCTTCCAAATCTGTCTTAAAGATGTGAGATGCTGCGTCTTGGAAATATATATGTTTATTTCAGGAAGAGAGAGACAGTTTGGTGTAGTGGTTAAGGCAGCGGACTAGAAACCGGGAGACTGTGAGTTCTAGTCCCACTTTAGGCATGAAAGCCAGCTGGGTGACCTTGGGCCAGTCGCTCTCTCTCTCAGCCCTAGGAAGGAAGGAAGCAATGGCAAACCACTTCCAAAAATCTTGCCAAGAAAACTGCAGGGACTTGTCCAGGCAGTCTCCAAGAATCAGACATGATTGAACGGATTAAAAAAAAAAAATCAGGAAGAAGGCACATAAAATTTGCAGCAGCTTCTGCAGATCTTCTACACAGTCTTATACTGCATTGTGCTTTTGTTTCTTGTTTGATATTATTATTATTATTTATTTTATTAAATTTATATTACCGCCCATCTCCCCCAACGGGGACCCTGGGCGGTGCACAACAAAATAGAGATTAAAAATATATAAAATTACATGAATACAAAATATGAATTCCAAGAAGAATATTAAAATAAGTCACTGGGAGGCTTCAAGGGGCCAGCCATCCCCAAGAGGAACTGTTGACGTTTCCCTCCCAGGCAAGACGGCAGAACCAGGTCTTTAAGCCTTTCTGGAAGGCTGGGAGCGAGGACATCAGCCTCAGCTCCGGGGGTAAGATATTCCAAAGGGCGGGCGCAACTGCAGAGAAGGCCCGCTTCCTGGACCCCACTAGGTGAAACTCTTTAAACAATGGGGTCCGTAGCAAGCCCTCTCTAGCTGAACGGGTGGGACGGGTCGATATTCTGGGGATGAGATGGTCCCTCAGGTAACCTGGTCCTATGCCATGTGGGGCTTTAAAGGTGATAACCAACACCTTGAATTGTACCCGGAAGCAAACCGGTACCCAATGCAGCTCGCGTAACAACGGTGTCACATGGGCCGATCTTCTGGCCCCAATAATTGTCCTCACAGCCGCATTCTGGACCAGTTGAAGCTTCCAGATACTCCTCAAGGGTAGCCCCATGTAGAACGCGTTACAATAGTCTATGTGGGAGATGATGAGGGCATGAGTGACTGTTCGGAGGGCATCTCGGTCCAGGAAAGGGCGTAACTGGTGCACAATCTGAAGTTGTGCAAAGGCCCTCCTGGCCACGACTGCCACCTGCTCTTCCAGCAGGAGTTGTGAGTCCAGGAGAACCCCCAGATTCCGCACAGGCTCCGAATGGGGTAGTGCAACCCCATCTAGAGCCAAAGATGACAACTTCCTAGGACCCGAGCGGCCATCAATCCACAGCCACTCCATCTTACTAGGGTTCAGTCGAAGCCTGTTGTTCCCCATCCAGGCCCCCACAGCCTCCAGACACTGAGATAGGGTGGCAACTGCATCACTTACTTCACCCGGGATGGAAATATACAGCTGTGTATCATCAGCATATAGATGGTATTTCATCCCGTGGTGACGGATGATCCCACCCAGCGGCTTCATATAGATGTTAAATAGGAGAGGGGAGAGCACCGAACCCTGTGGCACCCCACACAGGAGGGGCCGTGGGTCAGATCTCTCCTCCCCTATCATCACTGATTGGGAACGGCCCTGGAGGAAGGAGGCGAACCACTGCAACACCACACCGCCCACCCCCAACTCCCTGAGCCATCCCAAAAGGATACCATGGTCGATGGTATCAAAAGCCGCTGAGAGATCTAAAAGGATAAGGATGGATGCACTACCACCATCCCGTCCTTGCCAGAGATCATCCATAAGCGCGACCAATGCAGTCTCCGTCCCATATCCCGGCCTGAAACCTGACTGAAAGGGGTCTAGATAATCCGTTTCATCCAGAATCCTCTGGAGTTGTGACGCCACCACTTTCTCCACCACCTTCCCTAAAAAGGGAAGGTGGGAGACTGGATGAAAATTGTCCAGAACAGTAGGGTCCAGTGACGACTTCTTGAGAAGGGGGTACACCAGGGCCTCCTTAAAGGCCACTGGGAACACTCCCTCCCCCAGAGATGCATTGATCGTCGCCTGGACCCAACCATAAGTCACCTCCCGAGCCGATTTTACTAGCCAGGAGGGACATGGATCTAGATAACAAGTGGTGGCCTTCACAATCCAGAGGACTCTGTCCACTTCCTCAGGTCCAACAGGATCAAACTGTTCCCAGATAACAGAGTAAGTACGTGTCTCCGTCATCTCCCCAGACCGTGTATCACGCATAGAGTCCAACTTAGAATGAATCTGAGCGATTTTCTCTTGCAGATGCTCAGAAAACTCCTCCGATCGATCCTGTAAATAGGTCACTGATTTAGATTGACCTAACAAAGATCTCGTTATCTTAAACAGGGTCGTCGGTTGGCATTCTGCAGAGGCAATAAGAGCGGAGAAATATACACGTTTTGTTTATATTTACAAATATTACAAATATTACAAATATTGTAAGCTTCCCGGAGTTGTTTTGAGGTAGGGTGGTGCCTAAATCTAAATAAATGTGATAATAATGTACTTTTAACTCTTCTTGCCTGCATTATGAATAGGATTTGGTGCAGTCTACTATTGTAAGCTACGTCTAGTTTACAAGGAAAAAGTAAAGCATAAATTATACATAGCATTTACTAGGAAATCACACTCAGTGTGGAACAACTTTGCCTCTCCAGTGCCTGCTACATATTCTGCAGAACAGGATTTCACCATAAGGTTGCCATATTACATTCTTCAATGTTTGCTAATTAAATTAAGCAATTGATCAGTCCTTTGAAGAACTGGTTCAAAATGTGGAATATATTGCCTGATCTCAGCTGTCCATACAAGGTGAAATTACAGGTAGTCCTTGTTTAGCGACTGCAATTGGTTCTGGTGACTTGGTTGTTAAGTGAAGTGGTCACAAAGTGGTTGTGACTGTGACCATGCTTACGATTTTACTTCAGCTTTCCTTTGCTTTACAATATCAAAAGGATACGACTCCAAACAGCCGGGTAAGCCCAAACGGCAGTGAAGGTTTCCAGAATTGACTCACAAGGAAGCCAGGTAAAAAGGCAAACCTTATAGCCCTTTTTCCCCACTTCCCTAAACTTTGGAGTGCTCACCCCAGTGCTGTGATAATTAGCAAGAAGAGAATTGATGTTTACATTTACATTCATTGAAGAGGAAGGAATTACAAGAAAGTAAGCAGGCATACATTGGGGAATACACACTGAAAGGAATGCACTAGTGCCACCTGTTTGCCCAGCACACTGGCAGCTGTGAGCCACAAGCCACTTAGGCAAACAAAATCCTTCAGTGTGAAACTGATTAGGGTCTTGTCAGTGTCAGGCAGCAGCTGGCTGGAGGGTTCTAATCAGCTAATTAAGGTCACAGAGCTGAGCTTGTTAACTTGCAGTTAGCACTTTTTAGGGACCTGCTGTGCTGTGGAGAAAAGCAGCTCAGGAAGAGATAGCTTGTTTAGGCAATCTCTCCACTCTATGGGGGGGACCCAGTCAGGCACATTTACTAGCTGACTGTAATGGTGAACAAGTGACTGAGAGAGAGATGCTGCAAAGGTTGTAAATGCAGGCATTGGTAGCAAACTTACTTTTTCATCACTGTCATAACAGTTACTCTCCAAGGCAGTCACTAAATGAGGACTACCTGTACAATGCTTCCTTTCCATTACTCTCTACAAGCCCAAATCTACAAGAAGTCTCTGAAATCTTGCTGACATGAGATGAGATAGTTCTAATGTGGTCCCAGGTCCAATAGATACAGGATCCATCCTAAGAAGAACTTACAACTTTTCTGTTTGTGCTGGAAGGGAGGGGTTTTATTTATTTGTTTGTTTGTTTGTTTGTTTGTTTAGTGTATGGCACACACATTGCCAGGGAGTCTACAATGTTGCACAGTAGATGTTCTGGTGCCAGATAGTTGCTAGTCTTTCTTGCACTGATATACCACAAGAGGGCGAGCTAGGTTTGCTTCAGCTGGCCAGCAGCGTTCCCTTTTTAGGGAAGTCGGCTCATCCGGGCTTTTTTTTCTCCACCAATCCTCTGTCAGCACTGGTTCCTGCTCCCCGCACAGATCGCCGCCAGCTTTCCCCCCCACCGAAATGGGGGTACGTATTTATCTACTTGCAGATGATATGCTTTCGAACTGCTAGGTGGGCAGAAGCTAGGGATGAAATGATGGGAACTCACTTCCGTCACACGGAGCTGGGCTCAAACCATTGGAGTGTTGACCATTTCTGGCCAGCAAACTCCAGTGTCATTAAGCCACTGCGCCACTGCGTCCCCTTAGGGGAGGGGTTAATCTGAAATGTTTAGAAGATGGGTCTTTGCCATGGCTGGCTGGGGAATTCTGGGAGTTGAAGTCCACACATCTTACAGTTGTCAAGGCTGAGAAAGTGTTTTAGACTGTGCTTGCTGTGCTTACAGCCTGCTTTGACAGAGGAGAAAGAGAAAGTGGTTGGAGAAGAAGGACTAGAGTGATGGCAGATGCCAGCAGTTGGCAAAAAGCAAACCAAAGGCAATAAAACTGTTTTTAAATGTTGCAGCTGCCCAAAGACATCTGGAATGGGGCAGCCTATAGAATTAGTGGATAAATAAGTAGACTTAGCAATTTTAAATAGTTAGACTTAATCATAATCATAATTATAATGATTATTATTAAATATAATCTTTAGGCTTGTGCATATAAAGCTAGGGAGCCTGGGCGTCACCTGTAAAGCTTGCACAGGCAAGGAGAGAATGAATTTTGACACACAGCCAAACCTGAGATTCCCCAGGCAAGAGGGAAGTATGAGTTAATTAGCCATTTAAAGCTGTTTTCCTCTGCCTTTTTGGACAGGGAAAAGGGGAGTGGATTGTGATAGGTGGCTAAATCTGTATTCCACCTCTGCAGGTATGTATAATACTATTTTTTGTGTCCAGACTGGAATGCTTGGAGTAGATTACAAAACCAAACAGTGCAGGACAACTAGGATGCATGGTAAGCCTACTCAAGAGGCCAAACAGAGCCTTCCCAGCCACTCCAGCCCTCAGAGATGTAGAGAGGCTTAGGCCACTGCCAGCTCCTGATCCCCTTATCTGACAAGATAGGAAAGTTCAAGTGTGATGTACTTTGAATATAAAAGGTAAAGGTTCATTTGTGCAGTCGTGTCCGACTAGGGGCCGGTGCTCATCTCCATTTGTTAGCCGAAGAGCCAGCGCTGTCTGAAGAAGCTTCCATGGTCATGTGGCCAGCATGACACACACGGAATGCTGTTACCTACCCACCGAAGTGGTACCTATTAATCTACTTGCATTCGCATGCTTTCGAATTGCTAGGTTGGCAAGAGCTGGGGCGAGTGCGGGAGCTCACTCCGTCACGTGGAGCTAGGGATTCGAACCTCCGAACTTGCAATCTTCCGATCGACAAGCCTGGCGTCTTACCCGCTGAGCCACCACGCCCTTGCATATATTTTGAATATATTTGGATGGATGGATGGATGGATGGATGGATGGATGGATATATATACACTTTGAATATATTTAAATAAAATTATATAAATTTTGAGACTTGCTTCCCTCAGTAGAGAAAATGATTGCTGTGTCCTGCTGTTCTAGAATTCAAGGCAAATATCCTCATTTGACTTTCCTCACTAGAGAAAATGAAAAAGTGGGGGAATTAGGTTGCACAAATACCATGGGGATTTTTTAGATAGTGGGGAAGGGAGGAAATATTAGGAGTGAGATTGAATAGTTTAAGCCTTCCAGTGACTATAAGTCAATTCTCAGTGTTATTGTGATGCAATACAATTGTATGTTATGTTTCCAGATCATGCCACCAGCAGGCATCAGAATCATGTGTGTGTTGTACTTGGAGTAAGCAGGAAGAAAGGAGAAACATTCCCATTATCTTTTCTAAAATTTAGACCCGCCCTCTTTCAAAATGAAGTCACGGTGAGGTTTCTCCAGATGGGCTTTGCCTGTGAACTTCAGAATGAAGTTCAGAATTAGATTAGAATCTAGAGGAATATTCGCCTGCTCTTTCAAATTGATGGACCATATTTTGGCATAGATATAGAATCAGATTAGAAGCTAAATCTAATTTACACACACTAAACAGCAGAGAAGCTATCCTTTTTCCTTCTGAAGCTGTATTTTATCTTTCAAATTTATCCACCACCCATCTCCCCCAGAAAAGGAGGACTCTGGGCGGTATTATACCTCATTAATTGTTTCTACCCACGAGCTGATGGAACTTTGCTTGAATCTGGATATGCAGCATGATTGGTCAAAGGCAAAATGTGGTAGTGATGTTAATCATGTTTAATTAATTAATTAAATTTATTTATTTAAATTAATTTATTAAAATTAAACATGATTAACATTAAGTAAACATAATTAACATAATTCAGATTGAAACTAAAGATTAACATGTTGGGTACAGCAGTTGTTAGATTATGGCTAGGTTTGTTGTTTGTTCATTATTCTGGGAATGGAAGATGAATCCTTAAATGCTGAGCTTCTTATTTTTCAGTGCTGGGTGACCTTGTGTACAGATAATAAGAACAAGAGAAATGGTGTCAGTGGAGAAGTTGAAATTTGGAAGAGAGAGCAACTGGGATAAGAGGAATTTCCAAATATTTAGAAATCCTGTGAAATGATGGATAGTCCCCTCAGAAAATTACAGTAGAAGTCTTTATTCTATAGAAGTGTGAAGAAGAAAAAAAGAAGTGAGGCACAAGTTTGATACCATCCCCTAAACAAATAAATGAAACAAACCCCAAATAAATCTAGAGATGGAAAATTATGTCTCCTGTAGTTTCAGCATCAAATATATATGGAGGGAAATGGGATTTGCAGTGGCTATATAGAAAATAATTTATTTCAAGGCAGTTAATATGAAAGTATCAGAATTAGTTTCCAGTGGGAAGACTATATTTTCTGTCTCTGTATCTATTTTTACAAAATCCAGCTTCTGCAGACAGAAGAGTTGTTGTCACTTGTGAATCTGTATTCATCACTGTAGTTGTAGCAATATTGGGAAACATTGAGTCCTGGGATCCACATTTTTGAAACTGCATGGGAAGGACGCACTGGATGCAGAAAAAAGAAAACATTTTTTTAAAATGTAGATAATTATTGCCTTTGATAGCATTTTGACATTAGAAACTGTCATTCAACTGATTTCAATTTAATAACTACGGCTTCCTCTTCTTCACAGAATCCTGGGACCCATAATTCCATAAAAGTGCTACGGGTAATCGAATCATACTTTTTTCTGTAGTGTAGATACTGTATGCTTTGAGATGAAAGATTTCCCCAACACTTTTAAACAGCTAAAACTGTTAAAACTGAATAAAATTGCAGTTATCAAGAAAATTACAAACCTTGCAATCCATGGTGAAATGCATCCATCCTTTGCTACTGTCCTGACAGATTGTAATTTGTCATATATGGTGATAACTATAGATCATATAGTCATATATGTACAGTTTCTGGGTATGTTGAATATATGTGAACCCCAGAATGGATAAAGGATAATACTTCAAAGCTCTGATTGTTTTATTTGCTTGTTTTTGGTGCAGCCTTTTTAAAAAGAAATCTTTAAGAATAGTATCATCAGATCTTCAATTGACAGCTGAGAATGAGCCAGGAAATGAAGGGCAGAACAAGAAAGCACTTTCACTTCTCTTCTGTGCTAACTCAATTTCTGGAGCTCTTGTCTTAGCCAAGATGGCAAAGGTTGTCCCAGTCTGTGCAGCAGTTTGGACAATTCCACATTGTGATCTCTGTAGTAATTTGAAAGGAATGCCCTAGACTGAGAATAAGGGAAAGAGAGAAACCTTCAGATAATTAACAATGCTTTAGCTTCCTGGTGAGGATTTGTTTAAAAAATTCTATGACAAATAAGAATATAATTCCAAGTTATGCAGAAGATTCACAAAGATTGAAAAATGCATTTATCTAACTATTCATAAATTCATGAATTAAGGAATTGTAATTTGAATCACAGGCTAATTGTCTGATCTTCTAGATCAATTGAATGTGAGAGTAAGTGTGATTGTAATGGTTAAAGTATTGGATTAGAAGTGGGAAGACCCAGGTTTAAGTTCATAGTCATGGAAGTTCATTATGTGACTTTGGATCAATCAGTCTCTCAGCCCAATCTAATTCACAGGTTCTTGTTGCAGCACAAACGGAAGAGGGAATTCTCTATGTATTGCTTAGAACTCTTAAGAGGAAAAGCAGGATATAAAGCTAACAAATAACCATTATATTGCATTACCATGTAATTCAGAAAGGATGGCAATATCTAATCTTAGCTTTTGTAATAATTAATGGTATACTTCTATGACTTCTATAGTCTTATAGAACTCCCAGGCATGTTGATCAAATGGGAAGAAATCTTCCTGTGCCAGTGAAAAGGCAGGAAAAAAAGGAGACAGTTTCGTACTGGTGTCAAAATCTAGGTCACTTCCTAACACCTGTACAATGGAATGAAATGATCCATTACCGTATATACTTGTGGATAAGCTGAGAATTTTAGGCGCCAAAATGCACCCAAAAAATTGGGTTTGGCTTATCCGCAGATGGGCTTATCCATGAGTATATATGGTAATACTTATTTAAAGTACCCGTATTTCATGTATATACCTGCATATAAGCCCATTGCGGATAAGCCGACCCATGATTTTTTAACCGAAATACCATGAAAAATGTGGCTCAGCTTATCTGTGGGTGGTGCATTTTTCATGGTATTTTGGTTAAAAATTCAAGGGTCGGCTTTTCCGTGGATGGGCTTATACGCAAGTATATATGGTATATCAACATCTGAATCCATACAATTTACTGAAAAGGAGGCTGATCTGGGATTTAACATTACCAGTTGTTCAAATAATAATTATTTTTTGGTGCATACTTATGGTAAACAAAGTATGAAAATAATTGGTATTCTATATTCACAATAAAAGTAAAATTAATCTGACAGTAGGCTCAACATTAAAAGTTGGGAATCCTGCACTTCCACCAGAAGCTTCTTCAGGTAGGAGGGATAATTCCCAGCCTTCAAATCTTCTGGGCCTAATGGCCTCCTCTGCCATTTATTTGCTCCCTAGAGCAATGACAGGAGCAAGAACAAGCAATGGCATTCACTTTTCCCTGTGACGACTGTACAGATTAGGTCTGAAGGGAAAGTACAAATAAAAGAAGAGCAGCAACAATAGTAAGAGAAGTGGAAAGGCGGCTCCTTGTCAAGCATTCTTTGAGAATGTGGAGTTCACACTGCTCCCTGTGATGATATTATCACTATTAGGGCTGGGCATATTTTGAAAATGATTTCAAAAGGATGCTTCTGAATGCATGAATGCCTGAGTGGAGCACCTCTTGAAATCAAATAAATCTTTTTTCAGGCTTTGTGCAGCTGATGTGAAGAGGTGCTGCATTTGCACTGCCTCACAATCAGAAGCACCTCTTTTGAATGATTTTGAAGCACACACAGCCATAGTAACAATTTCATTTTTCTTTGGGCCATACTAAATATTGCAGTAAATAATAAAATTTAAATCAAAATAAAATAATACCTCTTGATCCATGGGAGGGTATTTTCGGCCTTTGCTTTTCCCCAGACATTTTATCTTTCCTCCCTCCAGCAGCTGGCACCAAAATCCTTTCTGAGGATCAAACCTAAAATATTGCTTAGGTGAATGCGGTGGGCTAGGGAGATGACAACATCCCACAACAACCTATTCACTGCAGAAAACCATCTTGGCAGAGATTCGTTAATTTACTCTTCAAAGTTGGGGATGGATACATTTTAGTGGATTTCAGAATGCACATTAGGGAATAAACCAAAGACAGTTCTTGCTGTTGAATATATTGTTTTGGGACCTGTGACATACTTAGAACAGTGAAAAGGCAGCTGTAAAAAACACTGAAAAGTTTAATTAAATTTGGCAGATGCCTTGGAAGGCCAATGTATTATTGGCTGGAATATAGCAATAATGAGCTTCCCCCCACTTTTTTTTTTTTTTTGCCCTGGGCTTTTTCCAATAATAGCAATATACCTACATATACACTCATGACAGCACATTTCAGACAAAGAGAGATTACTTTTCCAGCTCAGTCTATTACTACATTAATCCTCATTGCCCAAATCATCTTTAGTAGTGGTATCAATTAAAATTAAATAAATCACTGATTAAATGGATATACTGAGAAGAGTTCACTTCTAGCTTGGATTTCCCAATCTTCTTTGTGCATAGCAAAGTCCTTTTGCTGGTTTTCAGTAATTTCCCAAGAGGAGAAACAATATTGCTTGCTGTGCATGAGAAAAGAAACGAAGCTGTAGAATTATATTGCAAACAATATATTTGTTTCCAAGGAAATATACTTGGAAGGAAATTTACTACCGAAGAAAATGTTAATTCGCAATAATTATTTCTTTGGTAGATTCTTAGTGCTGAAGAATGTAGATGGAATCTAGCATCGGTTAGGCATTTTTGTATCTTTGGTTTCACTAGGCATTGGGTTAACACACCATGAAGCTATTAAAAGGAGCTTAATGTTGACTACATTATGCTCTATAGAATTCTTTGGTCACAATTACATAATGTTGGAATATTAGCCTTTAAGCAGAAAGTGGGTTTTTCATGATGCAGAAAACATCAACTATGCTGTTTCTCATTTTAATATCTATCTCTATATGCATCTTGAGGTAAGAAAAATGTGAAGATGCCACAGAAAGAGCAACTAGAACTAGACAATCCCTTATCTTCACATTTGCAGTATGTTAATAACAGATGTTTTTAAAAAGTAAAATGCTACTACAAATATAACACAATACTAATGCACAATAGAGATGTATAGGATAAGGGGAAAAAAAGAAGAAGAAATGTAACTCACGTTAAAGCTTCAGAATAATTATAATGAGGAGAAACACCCAGAAACTTCTGAACTTCATCCATTACAGTAGCCGGGTCACTTCTTAGTTGCTGTCCATCAATAATTAACAACTGTAGAGGTAAGGTAAATTGTTTATTTAAATATAAAACTCAAAGGAAGTGTGAAGCATTAAAACATCATTTATGCATTTAGAGAAAAGATGGGATTGTCTCATTTTCCATGGCACGGCAAAACAAACACATCTGTTGTGAGGCTTCAGGATCACTTTGGACTGCCTTGCTATTTTCAAATTTGGTTTCTCCCGTACTGTTAATTTAGCATGATCATAGTGATAAAACTGGAGTAGGAGTTCTACTGATCACTGTGCTTCCCTTGTTTCTTAAATACTAGGAGAAGAATTCCACCCTCCAACTTAAAAGGACCAAATAGGACAATCTCAAGATAGTCCATAAGGCAAATGTGCAACAGGAAAAACTTTGTATTTATTAACCTGAAAAAGAAGATATACCTAATGGCATAGACTTAAACTGAGAAAATTAAAACTTCCTTCTTTGAGAATTTTTCCTAAGTAAATAATTAGAGTTTCCTAAATAAGTCCCTGGAACAGTACACTGAACTTCTGAAAATGCATTTAAGAATACATAAAATAATTCTATTTAAGACATGAGACAGGCTGCTCTAGAATCTGGAGCAAAATCCACACTCTAGACAGCTCTGGATAAAGCTAATTACAAATTTGTTCCACATAGCTTTGTGTAATAAATTCAGTAAATGGAATCAGAAATGGGAACAGAGATAGATGAACCAGATATTGAGAACTTAGCTTGAGGTCAGAGGCAGAGCCGGGAACTTTGAATACACAATTGCTTTGGGGATTTCAGTCTGAAAAGTCATTTTGCTGATTGAAAGCAATAATAAAATTATGAGTTCTAAAGGTAATCAATAAGACTTTCTCCTTAAAATCCCTGAAGTCAAAGTCAATCCCACACCTGAACATTTCTTCCAGTTAAAATAGTATTATCCAAATTAGGCTTATGAGTTTATTATACAAGTGAAAAGAGTCCAAAACTGGCCAGACAACTGATCTGGCTGCTGGTCTGGCAAATAGACTGGTTGACAGCAGCTCACTCTTTATTGCAGCTCATGTACCACATATGGAAGATCAAGGAACAGTCTTCATGAAGCCAGGTAGAACCTATGTGTCACAAACAGTTGCTGATTGAGTTCAGTTGATTTGAAGCCATTAATTTCATTTAGGACCTCTTCCCTTTTTGATGGTACCAAAATGCAAATAATAGTAAATAGATCCCTCTTCTATCACCACCAATATACCAAGCTGTCTTGGCCTGCCTGCCAGTTTTCCTAACTCAAGATATGCTGACACTGGGAAAAATGCTTTCCTAGCCAGACAGATTAATAATACTAGAAATTAGATATGCACATACGCATTATTCTTCTTTTGAAGTTCACTGAATAGTTCATTTTCTTGAATGTCTTCTTTATCTTCTATCACCACTGAGACAGACTTCTTTTATTTCTCAATAGTAATGAGACTGGCTAGCATAAAATTACCAAGTTGCTACTTAGAAACATTGGATTTGGGGTGAAATCCAATGCTTACCTAACTCTCCTCCCTTGAAACTTCTAGCTTTATTCTACAAAAAATACTTTTAATTTCCTCAGTATGAATCTCCAGTATTTAATTGGTAAGAGATCCCAGTTCTTCTTAAATTAATTCTACATTTTAGAACTGAGAACATAAAGATTTTCTGTTTCTAAAGTGCTTTGTGTTTTAAGAAAAAGCACAAGAGTTTATCAGTTCATTTTAAAACATGTTACAATTCATTATTAAACATGTTGAATATTAAGTTATAAGGTAATAATGAACATTTATCACAGAAAATTATTTGGTGAAAGGGCAATTACCTGTGAAGAGGGGAAATATTTTAGCCATCTTTCTATATGGACAGCATACCAGCCAGGAATCAAACATTTTTTCTGTAGGGTCTTTAGTTCAGACGGTGCCCCATCATTTGAAGCAATTACTTCATAGAAATTGAACTTTAGAGCAGTGGAGTCCTCATGAGAACGCTGATGCTAATTGAGGAAAATGCAATGTTAAATAACCACAAGATAGAAAGAGTAGCTGAGAAATTCCTAATCATTTTCACAAGTGCCCTTTACCAACTCTAGTTGATTTGCCAGTTGCACCCTCTAATGAAAGATAATAAAGTGTCTTACAGCACCTGGAAGACTAACAAGTTTATTATGACACATTTTCCATAAAAATGATGCTATCATAAATGGTCAGTCTTTAGATTCCCTAGAGTCTTATTTTTCTGCAATAAAATTATTATAATAAAAGGTGGTGAGGCTATGCCTACCATTTTGTACAGTTTGATCAGCACCCCCCACCTCCCAGCAGTTACACCTGTTCTGTAGTACCTACTATTGTTCAGTGAAAAGCTAGATATAAAATGCTGTTTTTGACTTTTAAAGACCTACATTGATTTCAATTCCAAATATCTCCAAAAAAAATTCTTTCTGTAAAACCTCCCTTAACTTTAAGACCTGTGAACACAGCTCTGTTCCATGTTTCTTTCTCTAGAAAGATAAGATTGCTATATGGTAAGGTATAGGATCTTTTCTGGAATTCTGAAATGTGTTCTCCTGAGAAATCAATATTTCTTCTTTCAACATTCCTTCTGGTTTCCTTGCAGAGGATTGGATGAAATGATTCTTGTGGTCCCTTCCATCTCTACAGTTCTATGATTCTATGAAGATCACAGTCATGCATAAGGGAACTCATAGAACAATTTTTTAATTAAGGCTTTTATAAGCTTCAAATAATATTGTTTTAATTGGATTGTGGCAACTGATTATCACACAGTGCCTTAATAGAGGCCATTATCCTCAGTAATATGGGCACTAAGTGAGTAGGATTAAAAAAAATAAAGAACTGGGAATTGCACACAGTTGTAGGTTTCAGACTGTCATCATGCTTGGGTTCAATTAAACCCAAATTTCATCATCTGAGGTTCACTTGTATTATAAATTAATACTGCAATAGAACAGGAGATTGCAAGAAAACCTATGCTGTGAGGATAGAGCTGTGCAATATTTTGTTGCAGTGATGTAGAGTCCATTGTTAATGGTTTCTTCCTAGGGCCTTCTGATGGCAATGCTTTAGAGAAAAGCACATATTATTTGCCTCATCTGTATAATTTATCTAAGTAGCAATTAGAATACATTAAATAAAGCACCAGAAATAATTCCCTTGCTATCAAAGTAATGGCTCCAATTGGATTTCTTATAGTTGTGAACTCACTTTTTTCATTCCAAGAATCGTACCTGATACCAGGAGTATGCTCGGTCAGATGGATCAATGAGGATGGTGATGATTTTTGCTTTGGGTATCAAGGACACGGCACGTTTGGGAGCATCTTCAGAATGGAAATAGTTGGCACTTTTCTCAAACAAAATATCAGTAGTGATATTTGAAGGGGTAGGGAAAAAATTCATATACCTGCAAGTAAAAATGCAACATCAGCAATTATGAGGATAAAAGACATTTTTCAGCTTGCCAAAAGAGACTTTTAAAATCATATGTAAGAGGTGTATGTATCTGAGTGATAGTAGATATAATTGAATGGTGCTACTATTTCGAGAGGGAGAAGTCCTTGTCAATACACAGTATGTTATACTTGTACAATTTATCTCTAGTTATTCTAAACTAACTCGCCACTTTTCACATATTGGAGTAGTTCTAGGCTTTTGAGCATGTTGGTTGCCCTTTTCTGTCTATTATTTATGTGATGACTTTTTGAGGTGCAGTGAGTAGAAATGCGTACATATCTTTCTCCAAAGTTCCATGCCAGATATATTGTAAGTACTGAAATATTGGCAGTTTTATTTTCACTTTTCTTGCCCAACTGTCTCTGGAGCTGGTTCTCTCCTTCTGATACATTTATTGACATATTTAATACATTCATTGGGATTTACATTTTTTATAAGAATTTTATTAAGTTTCAGACAACGATAAAAGCTACAGAAAAACAAAAAACTACAAAGAAAAAGAAAAAGGAAAAAGAAAAAACTAAAGAAATTTGAAACCACAAGAGAATTTTTTTAAGAGTTACAAAAAGAGGTGACTTCCGACTTTTAACAGCAAAGATATACAGCAATTTTCCATAATCAATCCCTTACTCTATATTAAACCAAAATCACATTATTTCTATAAATCATTCCATTGGAACATTATAAAAATCACTAAATACAGTTGCTCCATCTCATTATATTAAAAGAAAAAAAAAGAAATATACATGTATGTATATGTATATGTATATGTATATGTATATGTATATGTATATGTATATGTATATGTATATGTATATGTATATGTATATGTGGAGTTCATTGATATTCGCACTGAAGATGTTGCCTAGTCTGGCAATGAAACGTCTGCAAGAAAACAACAAGGCTCAGAGAGCACCATGGACTCCACAGTTCAACCGTGAGCTGCAAATATTCTCTTCGATCGATATGTATATGATGTATATGTATATGTATATGTATATGTATATGTATATGTATATGTATATGTATATGTATATGTATATGTATCCCTTAATCAAATACCCTCTTAAGGATAACATTTATTTAATTATTTCCTTTCTACTATTATTTTACACATTCCTCTCTACTATAATAAAGATCAAACTAAAAAGCATATAAATTGTCTACCATTATACTTGATAATACAACAATTTTAATAATCTTAATCATTTTAAACCCAAAACCAAATAATATATTTTTATACCTTAGTAATCTTAATCCGAATCATTAAAGATAAATGAAATCAGCCAAACCCTAAAAGCAATCCAAATAGATATTCTTAAACCTTTATCCCACTTCAAAATAGACCAAAGCATTTATATGTCCCCACAATGCGCACAGAGCTTTTTTCTTAGAGAAATCAAATAACCCAACTGCCCCCCTCAAAAACTCTGACTTCTCTTCAGAAAACTTCCCATACATGATAACCCCTTCTTTTCCATGGCATTCCATCAGAAGATTAATTTCACTTATGGCTTGCAACTCGATCTCTCCCTTTAATTTCTTCAACTCGACTATCCAATCTTCCTCCAGCATTTCAACAGAGATTGAAGAAACATTTCTGTCACTGTTAAATTCTTCAATTCCATCCACGACATCCCCATCCAGGTGACACATTTTAAAGCTCATATTTTCCACAATGTCCTGAATGCCTTGCATAAAAACTTGGTAAGAATCAGAGGAATCTGTTTGAAATCTCGGTGGAAGTCGGAGAAAGTTTGTTTCTCCATGCCTCAAGATGGAGATTATTCCATAATCTGCTCAATGGAGAATCTCAAGATTCTCCATGTCTCAAGCAGTAGATTATGGTGCCCCCTAGGAGCTTAACCAGCAAAAGTCAAGGATATGAAGGAGTTACAGAATATGTTTACACAAGTGAAAGTGATAAGCAGACAGTTCCCCAGGGAAAGTAGAAGCAGAAAACAAAGTTCAAAACAGCTGATTCAACATGTAGGAAAATGCTAATATCTTCAAATTTAGTACAAAAATAATAACAAGGAGACAATTATTTACTCTCAATCCTTCTTAATATTTGGATGAAACACAAGCCAAAACTTAAAAAGAATTTTTTTAAAAAAATTAATCTAAAAAATAACAATAAGCACCAAGAGAACTGCTTCTCCTTGCTGTAGAAAGCCTCTCTTAGGGTACATATACTTAAAAAAATATAAATTGGATGATTTAGAAATGAGGTGGCTGGTCTTAATGTCCCTTTAAGGCTACAGTGCGGCTTGAAAAATGGTGACGTCCCAGCCTCCCGGCTACTCTTACCAGTTGAGCGCGAACGCTGTTTGCAATCTTCTGGCTGCAATCCGCCATCTGGAGGACAAATGGGGTGATTCCAAGTGTTTTCCTTTCCCGGAAAAACACTCCTGGGCTTCAGGAAAAACCTGCCTGAGCCCCAAAAACATGTCGCGTTGTCAGTTCTGCCCGCTAAGCCCGCGGGCACAGCTGTTCAGTCCACCATGTCCCCACCGGAAGTCCCATTGGGATTTACTTTTGAGTAGACACATCTACTGCAAATAGCTTCTTTAAAATAGCCTTTTTCACCATCCTCTTTAACCTCTTCTCATGTGAAAATCAATTCAACATTGTAATAATTTAAGTTGCCTGGTCCTGTTATCTTCCTCAGCTACATGATAACACTTTTGAAGTGGGGCACAAGACTAGATAGTGTATTCTAAATATACTGTAGATGCTTCATCAACTTATATTGTTATGATAATTCTGCTTAATTTTCCTTTCCTTTCTTGAATATTCTCAGCCTAGAACTTTTTTTTCTTTGTTAATGTTAATTTATATGGCATTTAGGACACCAAATTAAAAACAAATGGAAAGAGATGAAAAGCAAACAAAACTTGTAATCCAGCTCTTTTCCAAATGGCATTTGATTACAAAGAAAATAAATATTGGTATTATAATGTCAATTTTTTTTAAAAAAATAATTCTTAGGTCACATTGATAAGATATTTATCTAATTTCTAACTGATACATATGGCACCCTGCACAGAAAATTCATCTGAAAATTATTTAGGTATCGCAAATACTTCTATAATGAGTCCTCTGTGATTCAGTATAAGCTAAAAATCTACTTTTGTTTTATTATTCTTACCAGTCAATTCCCTTGTGATAGTTGTTTCCATTAAAAAACTGAACTTCCTCAAAGGTATTTGGGCTAGGAAGATTACTAATGATGGAGGGATGCATAAGGAGAAATAAATAAAGTGCTGTTGTTCCTACAGGGAAAAAGAAAGCAGTCAGGATTATATAATATCCCCTTGAATTTAACAACTGCTGAAATATCTTAACTTGATCCTTTAACTTTAATTTTAACAACAAGAGAAGAGAATCTGGAAGCCCCCCATCTACATCTACTTATAGGCGGCAGAGAGTTACTGGGGTCCCCTTGGTGTGAGTGTGGTCTTTACCCTGGATGTGAGAGAGTCAGGCGGGGTCCAAGACTGTGTGACTGTATGTATGATTACCCACCACTGAGTGAGAGACAGGTGGTGGGCAGGAGTGGATGATGCCCCCCTGCGACCAGTGAGAATGGTTGAGGGGGGACATAGTAGGTGTGTGTGGGGTGGTTAGGCCCTATCAGTGCTGAGAGCTGAAGCTGGTGCACTGAGGGGGGCCTACCATCACATGAGGATGATTGAGTGTGAGAGATGCATGCATGGGGGAGGGGACCCTTGTTTCAACCCAGGCTCTTTGGAGGTCCGGGTGTGGAGGCATCTGGACCTGAAAACTCTGGGGGTTATGGGGTGGGCTGTCCCATCGAAGTGGTGATGGGCCAGGGATGCTATGATGGGAACCAGAGGGCAGGCCATCTTTGGGGAAGACACCCCTGGTGTTTGTTACTGGTGGCATGTTCCAGCCCTCTGAGTTCAGACCCAGGCACTGGTCAGCAGATGCTTCAGCACCCTGGTCCCCGGCTGCTGATTCTCAATGCCAGGTCTGTTAACAACAAGGGCCCCCTCATATGTGATTTGATCACAGAGGAGGGGCAGACCTGGCGTGTATCACCGAGACCTGGCTGGGCCCAGAGGGGGGTAGCCCTCTCAGAAATATGCCCAGCCAGGTTTCAGGTGTGGCATCAGCTGAGACTTCGGGGCAGGGGAGGAGGGGTGGCAGTTGTCTCTAGTGGCCTTCAGGGGCACTGCTCCACAAGTGGCCGGCTGTGAGACCCTCTTTTTTAAGTTGGGTTCTCGAGAACAGTTGGGAGTGTTGCTGCTGTACCTGCCTGAGCTGATGGAGGCCGTCTCAGGGTTGGAAGTGGAGTTCCCCAGGCTTATGGTTCTGGGGGATTTCAATCTGCTATCCCTGGGACGTACCTCTGAGGCGGCTCAGGAGTTCATGGCTACCATGGCAGCCATGGGCCTGTTCCAGATCATCCGAGACCCGACTTGAGACAGTGGCCTCACCCCGGACTTAGTTTTCTTGTCAGAGCAGTGGCAGTGTGCTCTGAGGGGAGAGTTACACCTTTCCCCTTTGTCATGGTCAGATCATGTCCTGGTGGCCTTGAGATCCTCTTATGCTGCCCCACTACACAGGGAGGCAGGACCTATTCGATTGGTCTGCCCCCGGCGACTAATGGACCCAATAGGGTTCCAGAAGGAGCTGGGGATTATACCCGAGGATCTACTGCATGCTCCAGCGGAGGTCCTGGCCACAACCTGGAACAGGGAGGCAGCTGGGGCCTTGGACAGGATTGCACCTATGCAATCTCTTACCACATCTGACCAGATACTCCCTGTGGTTCACGGAGGGGTTGAGGGTTCTGAAGAGGGTTGAGAGATGCCTAGAGCACCGCTGGAGAAAGACAAAGACTGAATCTGACCGACCACAAGCTAGAGCCACTGTTAAAGCCTACCTTGTGGTGGTAAGAGCAGCGAAACATCAATATTTCTCCGCTCTTATTGCATCCGCAGAATGCCGCCTGACAGCCCTGTTCAAGATTACTCGATCTCTCTTGGGTAAGGTGGAGTCAGTGACCCACCTGCAGGGCCGTGCAGAGGAGTTTTCTGAGCATCTGCAGGATAAAATCGCTCAGATTCGTTCCAAGTTGGACTCTAAGCGTGAAGCACAGTCTGGAGAGATGCCGAGGGAACGTCCTTATCCTGTTATATGGGAACAGTTCAATCCTGCTGGACCTAAGGAAGTGGACAGGATCCTCCAGATTGTAAGGGCCACCTCATGCCATCTAGACCCATGCCCTTCCTGGCTGGCACAGGCAGCCTGGGAGGCGACATGTGGTTGGGTCCAGGTGATGGTTAATACATCCTTGGGGGAGGGGGTGTTTCCAGCTGCTTTTAAGGAGGCTCTGGTACACCCCCTCCTCAAGAAACCATCACTGGACCCTACTGTATTGGACAATTTTCGTCCTGTCTCCCACCTCCTCTTTTTGGGGAAGGCAGTTGAGAAAGTGGTGGCATTGCAACTCCAGAGGATCCTGGATGACACGGATTATCTGGACCCCTTCCAGTCAGGTTTCAGGCCGGGATATGGGGTGGAAACTGCATTGGTCATGCTTACAGATGATCTCTGGTGGGAGCGGGATGGAGGGAGTGCATCCATCCTGGCTCTTCTTGACCTCTCAGCAGCATTCAATACCATCGACCATGGTATCCTTTTTGGATGGCTCAGGGAGTTGGGGGTGGGCGGCGTAGTTCTGTGCTGGTTCACCTCCTTCCTCCAGGGCCAGTCCCAACTGGTGGTAATAGGAGATGATAGATACGACCCTTGCCCCCTCTTCTGTGGGGTGCAGCAGGGTTCGGTTCTCTCCCCTCTCCTATTTAATATCTACATGAAACCACTGGGTGAGATCATACGTCACCACGGGATGAGGTATCATCAATATGCAGATGATGCTCAATTATATATCTCCATCCCAGGTGACGTAAGTGATGCGGTGGCTGCCCTTTCTCAGTACCTGGGGGCTGTGGGGGTCTGGATGGGGAACAACAGGCTTCGACTGAACCCTGGTAAGATGGACTGGCTGTGGATTGATGGCTCCTATGGATCCAGAAAATTATCATCTTTAGTTCTGAATGGGGTTGCACTACCCCATTCAGACCAAGTGCGGAATCTGGGGGTTCTTCTGGACTCACGGCTCCTTCTCAAAGAGCAGGTGACAGCCGTGGCCAGAAGGGCCTTTGTGCAACTTCACATTGTGCGCCACTTACTGTATGCCCGTTCCTGGATCAGGATGCCCTCCGTACAGTCACTCACACCCTGCTCATCTCCCACATAGACTATTGCAATGCAATCTACATGGGGCTAACCTTGAGGAGTATCCGGAAGCTTCAACTGCGCATGCAGTTATTGGTGCCCCAATATCGGCACACGTGATACCTCTGCTGCGACAGCTGCACTGGGTACCCGTGTGCTTCCGGGTCCAATTCAAGGTGTTGGTTATCACCTTTAAAGCCCTACATGGCATGGGACCAGGCTACCTGAGGGACCGTCTCATCCCAATAACATTGAACCGTCCCACTTGGTCATGCAGAGAGGGCATGCTGCGGACCCCGTCAGTAAGGGAATTTCACCTGGGGGGTCTAGAAGGTGGGCCTTCTCTGCAGTGGTGCCTGCCCTTTGGAACATTCTACTCCCAGAGGTGAGACAGGCCCCATCACTCCCGGCCTTCAGAAAGAACTTAAAGACCTGGTTCTGCCGCCTTGCTTGGGATGGGGGTGGGAACAGTTCCTCCTGGGGATGGCTGGTGCCATAGAGCACTTTTAAACACAAGTTCGTCGCCTCTTGGATTTTATATTTATTCTAAGTATGATTGTATTATATGTTATTTTAATTGTTTGATTTTTTTGTAAACCGCCCAGAGTCCCCCTTGGGGGAAATGGAGCGTTGATATAAATCAAATTATAAATAAATAAATAAATAAATAAATAAATAAATAAATAAATAAAATAATAATGCAAAAAAAAGAGCAAGAGGTATAAAAAAGGATATAGAATGGTTTTCTAGAAATATATTCCCAGAGGAAGGAGAAAACCCTACGTATGGAATTATATATTAATATTATGTAAATTTATGCCAAAGAATTAAGTTAAATGGTTTTTTCTTAAAATTTGCTATACATTTATACTAGAGTTGTGCTAATATTAGGAATTTATATTCATTACATGGTATTAGGAAATGTCTTACTTTATTATAAAACTACTATTACTATTATTACGAGAAAAGAACCATATTATTGACAAAACAATGGTAGTTTGGGGGTTCAGAGAAAAAGAACCTAAATTGTTTCTCATGGTTTTTCCAGTTCAGCAGACTTACTAAATCACTACATTCTAGACAACACTTTCACTATTTGGAAAAGCAGTTGTTGCTGTTGCTGTTGTTATTATTTAATATATAATTCTCTTACCTGTTTTCTGGGGTCCAATCACAAGAAATTTTGGTAGGTGGCCACAAGTTTTGTCTCTAGACCAGATATCACGATGGCGTCTGTCATCACATGGATTCTGAGAAGAAAAAAACAAATTGTATAGTCGAAGTCACCAAATCTTTTTTGAAAACACAGAAATACTGGACAACACCAACAGCCAATATGTTAGACTATACAGGGAAGCCATTGAAATACATAAACACCAACACAGTTTCAATAAAAAAAGAAGAAACCTTAAAGATCAGCAAAACCTGGCTGCCAGTCCTGAAAAACACAGCTTGCAAAAGGTCAATGAAATCTACTCAACCACAGAAATATACAAACAACTCACACAATAGATGTGCTAATCCCACACACGACAGCACCACACCCCTAATCACCACAATAAACCCTCTCCTAATCTCTTGTAAATGACCCACAGAAGACACACACCCTCTCAGCAGTTATAAACACCAGCAGGAACACACACCCTCCACTTGGACACAGACAGAATCTTCTAGCTGTGCTCCTGTCATCTGAAGATGCCAGCCACAGTGACTGGTGAAACGTTAGGAACCCAAACTGCCAGAACATGGCCACACAGCCTGGAAAACCCACAACAACCAAAAAACAAATTACTTCTAGAGAATATTCAAATATTTAGTATTCTGTCCAGTTGAAAAGTCCTTTGTAGCAAATGGTTGTTTTTTTGCAGAAAAATCAAAGATACTCTGCTTCAGAGATACGTGCATTCCTGATTTGAGGTCAGGTCTAAAGCAAACACAGATTAAAATCTATTTTATTTTACTAGAAATATTTGTATTTCACTGTTATTATGATTATTATTTGCATGTTAATGATTCTAATTTTGTTTTGTACTTGATTTTGTACATTACTCGGGGAATTATATTTTATTAAGCAAAAATATCCAAAATAATGTAAAAAGCCGGCCTATATATTTCCTGCAACCTGAAGCAAAAATCTCCATATGCCATTTATAAAGTGAAAGAATGTAAAAAAACAACACTTTTTAAAAACATAGTAGTTAAAATGAACAAAGTAGAAGTCCAATATGCAAAGAAATTCAATAAGATGCTTCAGCATGAGAAACCAATGGCTAGTCAGGCTCTCTCTTGAATAGCAATCTGAACTCCAACATGTACAAAAAGAGAACTAGTCAACTTTTAATCTCCAGGGCTGTGATACCAGGTTTCATGTTGTGTGAATATGCATAAGTAATTGCACGCGTACACACACAGACACTCGTACTCATACAGTTGGAAAAGACATCTCTCTCTCCCCTCATGCTAAGGGGGATGTACTTGCAATCTCTTTTCCAGCATAATTACCAAGCTGCCAGCAGCATTAAAGTAATCAAGTGGCTAAATACTGTACTATAGCATTACAACAGTGTAGCACCTTGCTGTTATAGTGCTATACTTCTGACAATCCATCTAGATCACTGTTTCTCAACCTTGTCAACTTTAAGATGTGTGGACTTCAGCTCCCAGAATTCCCCAGCCAACATGCTGGTTGCTGACGTCCGCACATCTTAATGTTGACAAGGTTGAGAAACACTGATCTAGATTGTGAGATGCTGTAAAGTTCTCTGATCTTCAGAATGCCAGTCTGACCATGGACTCTTCTAAATCTGATTGGCAGGCTGTTGGGACTGTGAAGTAGCATAGGGGATAAGAAGAGAAGGGAAAAATAAATATAAGAAGAAATATGTGTCTAGTTTTACATAGCAACTCTTCTTCACGTCTGTTGCATTACAGGAATTCACCTTTTTACTTCTAAAGTAGGAAAGCACAGCGTATGGCCCCAGGGCTAAAAGCAGTACCCCAACTCTTAGTAATGGCCCTAAAGACCTCCAAAAGTATAACCTATACTGTTTAATGATACAGAACAACAGATTATTAAACATTTTCCTAGAGAATAATGATATTACTCTGTTTTTAATTAAGTTGAAATTAAATTAAAAATAGTTTTAGTCCTGGCTCAACGGCTTCCTTTCTTCCGTCTCTGGTCCATCACCCAACTGCCAAGTGTGACCTTCTTCTCAGAAAAGTTGTACCCTCCTGCAGTAAATAAGTAGTGTTATTTCAAAACACACACATGCACAAATGTTTTGATTAGGTTTCAAGAATTCTTTTTCCATCTCTTGTGTTTTTCTAAATAACACACTGTCCCTGAGAACAAAGGAGCTTAACTTTGTAACTTAACTTCACACATGGAGAAATTCTAAATTTAAAGTGTTGTTTTGACTGATGCGATTAGTGAACTATAAAGTCACATAATTTGATAAAACACAATTGAACAGCTCAGTTTAAATTAGAACATTCAAGATACATCTCTGAGGTATAAAAGTTCAGAGCCTTATTTGCTTTAAATTTGCTTAACTCCCGTAAATCCACTGACCTCAAAACAATGCTTTATAAAAAAAAATTGTATAGAGGCATGAAACAATCTAGTATTATGCATTCATAATAATCTGGCATACTCTATTTTGAGAATGCCAGACTGACATGGAAATACTTGAGAGTATGCATAGGCTAATGTAATCAGTGCAAATACAAAATGTAGCAGTTCCATGTAGGATGGGTGAAAGCAGAATCATTGTTTGCAAGTCTTGTTTTGCCCAGCTTTTTGAAAATATTGATTACACAGAATGATAACAGAATAATAATACAGAACAATGATAAAATATGGAAATTGGAATTGATTGCTACTGTATCCATTTTTTTTTAGATTTTGAGTATTATTGGGAGCACTTTTAATTAATCACTATATAATTTGGTATACCATCTGTTTTAATTGGATCAAGGTGTGGTGCTTTTCTCTCTTTACTATAGGTATTACAAATGGAATTATCTCTTTATCTATCAAGATGTCTCACAAAATTCATCAATAATGTCCTTTAAACTTTGCTTATTTTTAATTTGATATTGGAATCACTGGCCTGCTTTATTAGACAAAGGGAGAACCTTTCAGGTGTAACAGTGGTAGGAGCTGAACACAAACTGTTATATGCCAATGATGTATGAATTTTCTATACTAAAATTTATTGATATAGAATTCATAGTTTCCTTATTAATCATATTATTTGATTATTTGGAGAAAGTTTCATTTACGTCCTATAGAATCTAATGTTTCTATGGAGATTTGTAATTGAAATTGTAATTTTTGTTTGAATTCTTTTATATATATATATATATATATATATATATATATATATATATTTCAAAAATTAAATATAGTTACTTCATGGAAACTATCTACAGATATAAATATATCAAATTCTTATATCAGGTAAAAATTAACATAAATAGATTATCAAAAATCTCATTGAGTTCATAGAGAAATATAAATATAAAAACAATATTACTTCAAGCTTGATATTTAGAAATATTCCTATGCTAATTTCCTTAAGTAATTTTAAGCAGCTTGAGAAATTGTTAAATGCTTTTCGATGGGAAGGACAGACTTATGATCATGAGTTTTTAACCTGACAGACTTTCTTTTTAACTTCAGTTTTGTTATGGAATACAAGTGAGCAAGGTCATAGAGACAGACACACACACACACACAAACAATTTGTGAAACTCCTTTGACATCATGGCAGGAACCTGGCTCTCTTTTCAGCTGTAACTCTATTGCAATTCCAGCGTTAAAGGCAAGAAGAAAAGTTTTCATGATATTGGGTTGGAAGTATGACCCTTCTTCGTGTGCCAAATTTATTTAATTATTTAAACAATTTATATGGCTGCCTATTTCACAGAGTGATCTCAGGCAGCTCATAGCAACCAATCAAAACAACAACATAAAAACAAATCTTACCCTTCCCACCAAGATGCCAGAACCACTCATACTGTTAACCGCCAAATCAACCCCATCCGAGCCCATTGCCTGGGGGAAGAGCCAGACCTTCACAGCCTTCTAGAAGGTTAAAAGGGTAGTTCCGCCCGCCCCCAGCCCCATGAATCACATCCATGAAGGCTGTTACAAAGGGCCTGGATGGCTATGGAGAATGTATATTCCAGGAAATACAACTTTGAATATTAGGGTATATTCAATTAAACATTTTCTGATTTCACAATATAGTCCAGATGCATGAGCATCATCTAAAACCTCTGAATTACTTTGTATAGGAATGTGTCCAGGATAATTCCATGTCTACAATAGATATTATTAAATTATTCTACATCTACAGTATATTTTTAAATATTTTAAGGAGTATGGCTAAGATGGAAATTAGTTACTTGTAAGAGCTTAAATCACCACAAAATTAAGAGATTCAGACATTTATAATTTGGTAATAAAGTTGTATTCCTTATACTGCTGTACCAATTGCACATATAGTTTCTAGCTTTCATTATTTCTTTCTTACCAAAATGAATTTAAATGAATGTAATGTGTTTACAGTTTAATGTATTAAACTTCTTATTGCACAATTTAGAATCAGACTAAAGAGAATAGGGAAGACCCACAGATCAGTTAGATATGAGCTCACTAATATTCCTAATGAATATGCAGTGGAGGTGAAGAATAGATTTAAGGGACTAGATTTAGTAGATAGGATCTCGAAAGAACTATAGACAGAAGTTCACAACATTGTTCAGGAGGTGGCAACAAAAAACATCCCAAAGAAAAAGAAAACCAAAAAGGCAAGATGGCTGTCTGTTGAGACACTGGAAGTAGCCCAAGAAAGAAGGAAAGCAAAAGGCAACAGTGATAGGGGGAGATATGCCCAATTAAATGCAAAATTCCAGAGGTTAGCCAGAAGAGATAAGGAATTATTTTTAAACAAGCAATGCGCGGAAGTGGAAGAAGACAATAGAATAGGAAGGACAAGAGACCTCTTCCAGAAAATTAGAAACATCGGAGGTAAATTCCAGGCAAAAGTGGGTATGATCAAAAACAAAGATGGCAAGGACCTAACAGAAGCAGAAGAGATCAAGAAAAGGTGGCAAGAATATACGGAAGATCTGTATAGGAAGGATAATAATATTGGAGATAGCTTTGACGGTGTGGTCAGTGCATTAGAGCCAGACATCCTGAAAAGTGAGGTTGAAGGGGCCTTAAGAAGCATTGCTAATAACAAGGCAGCAGGAGACGACAGTATCCCAGCTGAACTGTTTAAAATCTTGCAAGATGATGCTGTCAAGGTGATGCATGCCATATGCCAGCAAATTTGGAAAACACAAGAATGGCCATCAGATTGGAAAAAATCAACTTATATCCCCATACCAAAAAAGGGAAACACTAAAGAATGTTCAAACTATCGAACAGTGACACTTATTTCACATGCCAGTAAGGTAATGCTCAAGATCTGCAAGGTAGACTCCAGCAATACATGGAGCGAGAATTGCCAGATGTACAAGCTGGGTTTAGGAAAGGCAGAGGACCTAGAGACCAAATTGCCAATATCCGCTGGATAATGGAGAAGGCCAGGGAGTTTCAGAAAAACATCTATTTCTGTTTTATTGACTATTCTAAAGCCTTTGACTGTGTGGATCATAACAAATTGTGGCAAGTTCTTTGTGGTATAGGGATACCAAGTCATCTTGTCTGCCTTCTGAGGAATCTGACCCTAACCCTAACCCTAACCCTAACCCTTGGACTGCAACAAGATCAAACCAGTCCATACTCCAGGAAATAAAGCCAGACTGCTCACTTGAGGGAATGATATTAAAGGCAAAACTGAAGTACTTTGGCCACATAGTGAGAAGACAGGATACCCTGGAGAAGATGCTGATGCTAGGGAAAGTGGAAGGCAAAGGAAGAGGGGCCGACCAAGGGCAAGATGGATGGATGATATTCTGGAGGTGACAGACTCGACCTTGGGGGAGCTGAGGGTGGTGACGGCCGACAGGAAGCTCTGGCATGGGCTGGTCCATGAAGTCACGAAGAGTCAGAAGCGACTGAATGAATAAACAACAACAATGTATTTAAATATTACAAACTTGTTTATCTATAGCAGTTATACTGATATATAAGAAACCTCATTGCAATAAATGTAACTTTCTGATTTTTTCTTTTAATAAGTTTGTTGTATTTTAATTCTTCAGCAAAAATTATTTTCCATTTTTTCAAAATACTGTATGCCTCTTTACTGTGTATCTTCCCTTTGTTTTCCATCAATGCAATATTTCCATTTGGTTACCAATAATAAAAAAGACCCTGATATAATAACTGCTTTTGACAAGTGCTGAATGGTGAATTGTTTTCAATATAAATTACATTATAATTTATATTATATAAATATATGCACACGCACATGCACACGCACTGTATATTCATGCCCATTATATGAAAATACGGAGCCTCAAACAGGCTCCAGAATCAGCAGTTTGGTGGGAGACTGCCAACACAGTCATCGACACTAGAGTTCCAAGAGATCACCTCAGTGCAGTCAGCAGGCCTACATTTGTCTCCCAGTGCCTGCACACAGTAGGCCTCTCTGGTCCAGCTTCTATTCTGGCTCTGCAGTACGCCAATGCTCTCCATTGGAACTTCCTTCCATGAAATCACCAGCATGGTAATTTCAACCACCAACTCCATTGTTCCTACTCCACGAACCTGCCAAACATAACAAACAATCTCTCTAGTTTCCCCCCCACCCAATATTTACTAAAAGTTTTTATTGATAGATCACATGCCATCAAGTCATTGTCAACTCTAACATTCAATTCCCACCAGGTGCCATCTTGGGAAAAAAAATCTTAACCAACTGCTAAGCCACGAAAACTGGGAGTAGGAGATTTTCTACCTTGTTCCTCCTGAGTAAAGGTGTAAAGTGGAAGCTTCTCTGTAAAATAATGGGTGGTTATGGCATACCAGAGCCTCCTTAGAACTATGGTATGTGTGTGTATATGTGCAACACTAGGGGTTATGGGGACAGGCTTGGGGATACACCCTTCAGAGAGCGAGAGGAGTCAACCCACCATATTTATATCCATGTCTGTACCCTCTATTACAATATCCTTCCTTTTGGTACAAAGAGGTGAAGTTCCCCTTTTGTTGTCAAATGACTTCTAGACTGTTTCTTATTATTTACAAAAATATGAAAAGGTGTCAGGGCCCTTCCTCTCATGCAGTGTTGAAATCCTAATTATTCCATAACATAATATGTCTGCTTTAAAGGTAAAGGTTCCCCCCGTACATTTGTGCAGTCGTGTCCGAATCTAGGGGCCGGTGCTCATCTCCGTTTGTTAGCCGAAGAGCCAGCGCTGTCCGAAGACGCTTCCGCGGTCATGTGGCCGGCATGACGCGCGCGGAACGCTGTTACCTACCCACCGAAGCGGTACCTATTCATCTACTTGCATTTGTATGCTTTCGAATTGCTAGGTTGGCAAGAGCTGGAGCTAGTGCTGGAGCTCACTCCGTCACGCGGGGCTAGGGATTCGAACCTCCGAACTTGCAATCTTCCGATCGACAAGCCTGGCATCTTACCTGCTGAGCCACCACGCCCCACATGTCTGGCATGTCTGCTTTATCTCATTGTTAATTCACCTCATAGCTAATTTGTCAAAACAAGTTACTGCAAAACAATACACCAGGAAAAAAAAACTCTTTTCTCCTCTCTTCTTGCTCTCTTTTTTCTCTCATAAATATCAGCCAAGCTGAAAGCTGATACTTTACAGCCTGGCTCCAGGTAGGTGTTAATGAAGGTAATGTAACTGCCTGTTTCTTCTCTGCTAGGCAATGTGCTCTTGGAAAAACGTGCTGATTTTGAAAAGGAAATGAAATGAATCTACCAAGCCATCTAAAACAGATTAAAATGTTGTTAAATGTTGCTTTCTAATTTTTTGCCCAGCAGTCTTCACTGCAACAATATTGCAGATAAATATTGGGAGCATGTTGTTCAGTCAAGTAGATGTTACCTGCCAGAGTGGGTCCTTTTGTTCAGGAAAGAGCTCAAAATACTTGTGAGCCAACTGAATTGGACGTAGAGTCTGCAGCTTCAGGTTGGTCCAGCTTTGAACAAAACTGGCCAGGTTGACAAATGTGTATAAACCTAGTCGGTCATTCCCATAGTTAGACAAATGAGTCATGAAGATACTGATCTGAAAATAAACACACAACTGTTAGTGACTTGTAATAGCAGGAGGATATCACTGGGTGGCAGTAGGTATATTTCAGATTTAGATGTGTATAGTTGCCTGTTTTTAAAGGGCTCTGCTATCAATCTACTTTAATTGCTGTTCGAGGATGTGTTGTGTATATCTTAATAGATGTATTCTGCTAAAAATATGAAACAAATAACAAAAGAGAATAGCAATTAATATGCCACCTTTATATGTAGCTCTATGTTGGCACATGTGGCTTGGATCTCAAAGAAATTTTCTTCTACCCTCAGCCCTTAAGGATCACTTGTGTTTTCCACGTTTCTCACAGTTTCAATTTTTAAACTGCTGTCATAATGGGATGTCACAGTCAATCCAAACAGCAGCTGTAATATATTCTGATGTATTCACTTTCCACATTTGTGTGTGTGATGAAAGCTGTGAGGTAATAGAAACTCATGGAATTTGTTTATACTTCTGAAAAGTATAATTTGTCTAAAAAAAGTTTCCCATTTGCTCAGATCAATTCTTAAAGTGGATTTTTCTTCTCTTTTGTTTATGGTGGCTTTTAGTCACTCTTGACTCCTGGTGGCTACATGGACAATCCAGGAAGTTTTCTTGGCAACAAATTTTGGAAGTGGTTTGCCATTGCCTTCTTGTAAGGGCTGACAGGGAGATTTCATGCTGAGGCAGGACTAGAACTCATGGTCTGCAGCCTAGTGCCTTTAACCACTACTCCAAACTGGCTCTCCTTTTGAGAGACAGTGGTAATCAAAAAGCAGTTATCAGCAAGCATGGAACTGAGTTAGGAAAAAGGCAGGAATGCAGTAAATCAGTCAAGCAAGTAGACAGATAAGTTTGAATCTGAGATGAGCTTAGTATTTATCCAAGGAAAGACTTTATATGGAAGATGTGTTATTTGTTTCACTAACTTTTGTTGAGTTGATAAATGTTAACATCCCTGGGTTGGCTATCCATAGATTTATCAATAAAAGAGAATATCTGTAGCTCAGGGTTGAACTGTGGAGTCCTTGGTGCTCTCTGAGCTTGGTTGTTTGCTTGCAGAAATTTCATTACCCAGATAGGCACTGATGATGTTACCTAGTTGGATAATGAAACATCTGCAAGCAAACAACCAAGCTCAGAGAGCACCAAGGACTCCATAGATTTGTTAGCAACAGTCATAAGGGTAGCAACAATAAAAGGCAATGCAAAGAGAAGACTCCTGAAAAGAGGTCATAATATACTTTATATGTAAAATAGTAAACTCCTGAAACTGAAATGAAAAGGGTCATGGAAGACCACCACCCCTCAGTTTTATGGCTACTGCAAGAAGTCAGAACAAGAGTATGAAGTTCTTTCACTTTTATATTGGTTCAGACATCTGTATTGTCGAAGGCTTTCACGGCCGGAGTTCAATGGCTGTTGTGGGTCTTCCGGGCTGTGTGGCCGTGTTCTGGAAGTTGTGGTTCCTAACGTTTCACCAGCATCTGTGGCCAGCATCTTCAGAGGGCAGGAGCACAGATAGAAGCAAAATCTCTGTGTTAAAACAGAGATTTTGCTTCTATCTGTGCTCCTGCCCTCTGAAGATGCTGGCCACAGATGCTGGCGAAACGTTAGGAACCACAACTTCCAGAACACGGCCACACAGCCCGGAAGACCCACAACAGCCGTTCAGACATCTCTTTGTTTATAGGACTTTCTCATAAAGATTATGAAAAGCAGTGAAAAGAATGAGAGGGATTTTGACAAAGCTGTTTTCGACTATAACAGGGGGAAAAAGTCTATTATTCAAGTAAAAGTAAGCATGCATACACTTGCATTAATATTTGGTTCGGCCCTAAAGTAAAAGTCAGTCTAATTTTCTCAAAGTTGATTTACACTTTTAAAACTCATGGTAACTGATAGGTAGTCTTCCAGGTTTGTATGATGCATGGATTTTTGTTCGAAGGAAATAGGTCTCCTATCTTATCTACAATGTTATTTATTTCCTTTTGGATGATTATGGCTTTTCCAAAAGAGACAGATTGAAATATGAAGAGCATAATGGAAAAATAAGTTTCCTAAGTGCAAAGTCACTGCTTTATCAAGAGATGTTCCTTATCTAATTGAAGGATTTGTTATAAGATTAACAAAAACTAGGATATACATGGAAAATGAATAAATCACACAATTATTATAAGATAAAAAGAGCAGGGTCTAATTATAAGACTCTGTTTTATTTCATTCACTTCTGGTTAGGCAGAAATATGCATTTTAATGGAAATGTAAATTAACTAATGCCACTACTGCAATTAGAGAAAAGTGATGTTAAAAATTGTGGCAGTTAAGGCATTGTTTGGAAACTTGTATATAGAAGGAAAGTTATTGTGGGAACCATTTCTCCCACTCAAATATAGGAAATAGGAATACAGTAAATTCCCTAGTATAGCTTTTTGCTCTAGTGTGCTAATGGAGTCTCAACATGGAAAATAAAGGAACACAGCTATATCTTTCCATGTATTCAACATTTTTGAACAAGGACAATTTCTGTTTGTCTTAGACCCAATGTGTCCACAATAGCCATCTTTCCCAATTTACAAATAACTGTACTTAAAGATTAAGGATATTCTGTTGATGATTAGGAAAAGAAAATTAAATTAGTGATTTGTGTGAATGCTAGTAATGTTAGGCAAGCCTCTTCCTTTTTAAATAATTACCTTAAATTTTACAAACTGTTTAGGAAATTTCTCAGGGGTGGGAAAGTATAATTTGAGCATTAGCATGCTTGAAACACCAATGCCTGATGGAATCATCTCTGTCTTTCACATTGATCATGCTTGAATTATCTCTGATAGCACTGCATTCATGAGCATAACTAAGTACTGTATAAGAACATTTGCTCAATTGGTACAGATCTTATTTCTAGCATGATTACATCTGGATGATTTTAGGAAACCTATAAGTAACATTACTACAATACTATTCCTCAACAAGAAGAGTCTCTGAATATGAATACACCACAAATAAATTTTAAAGGAAGCAGTACATGTAACTGCCTGTCCTTTTTATATATTTAAATTTATAACCTGATTTTCCTTTGGAGATACAATTGGAGTACATCCTGTAGCATTTTTTCCTCCACTTTCCCTTACAACTAAACAATCATTTGGTGTTTCCAACATTTAGCATAAATGATTCAAGTTAAAAAATCACACTCTACCTTTTTTTTAACATTATAAACACTCTTCCTCCATAGTGCATATTCAGGTACATGATAACTGCAGTGAGATTATTGTATGCACAAAGATGGAAAGATGTGGCATTACCCACAATGGAGGAATGGTTGGTGAAAATGATGGAACTTGCTGAGGTGGCTAAATCGACTTCTTTGATTAGAGAAAAGACAATATGTACATTTTGTTAGAGATCGGGTTTCAACCAAGCACGTCTCACACAAGCTTGAAGGAGGAGGCAGCCTCTGCTGTAACCTAATCTTACTTGCTTTGTGTGGGAGGGGCTGAATCCTGCTTTCCTGTTTCCTGTTCCCTTCTCTTTCCGTTTCTGCTCGAATCTCCTACCAAGGAGGATGGGCCAGCTATGGCTCCCACACTCATATTTCCATCCAGGTGGGCCACATTAAAAGAAGCATGTGGGTCACGTCAGAACCAATTGCTCGCACGCATGGACCGTTTCTACTAAGGAACTGTGAGTTACAATAAAATTGTAAACTCTTTTTTTATGTAACTTTACATTAATGTGTGAAGTATGTTTATTTTGTGTTTTGAACTGATTAAGCCTTGTGCAAGTTTATGGGAATGCTTCTACTCTGCTACATACTAATAAGAAGCTGCGTGGAGTTCTGGTACTACCATCCCAGAATTCCTACACATTTACTGTTGACTGGAAACCCCTCATAGACTTTTTGCATGAAACAGAAAAAAATGAACTTATGATTTATGGTTTTGATGAATAAACAGAATAGATTATAGAAAGAAGACAGGTATGTTGTAACCATAGAGTAAGAGGTAAACTTATAACTACTTATAATTGCTGTAAAGAAAATCGGAAGCTACTTCCTTGTATCTTTTTTTCTTTCTTTCCTATTTTTCCTTTACTTTTTTCCCCTTTCTTGCACTTCTGTTTGATTTCTCTCTCTCTCTCTCTTTTCTTTTTCTTGCTTTATATTAGTTTGTGTTAGTTTTTATATTCTTTTTAAAAATCTTTAATAAAATTGTAGTGCATATTCAGAAGATAGGAGTCTCACTGTGTATGCACGTAGAGCTCTTCAAAGCATGACTGTAAATTTCTGTAAGCATGTAGTTTCATGTGCATAGGGATTCCTGGGTAATGGGAAATTGTTTTTCAGCAGAAAGCTAAATGTTACATTATTGTGTGCAATTGGGGATCTGAACAAAAGAATGGGCTACTCACATGTTTTTTTTCCAAGTGGGTGGGGATTCATGTGTAGGTTTCATTAATACATTTTCCTAATCCCACCAGTATTAGCAAGAAAGCAATCAAAGGGCTTTTTGTAACAGTTCTGTTTTACATTTTACATAATAGGTAGTTGGACTGTGCAGTTCTTCAGATTCCAGAGCTCTGCAGCATATGAGGGCACAACCTAGCACATCCATTGAGCTCCTTAAGCCAAATAATTTTTTCTGCTGTGATCACGTAGTGCCTGAACTGTGTGCTCATGGGGAAAAGCATGGCTGTTTTAAGGAGCTGCAGACAGTCTACCTTCATGTCTTCTCACACTGAAGTCCCTTTCTGCTTTTGAATTTAATTGCACAGCCCTAATGTATAGTTCTGCTCTAAGTGTTTCTTGGACAGAAAGCTAAATTGGAGTCTGGCAAGCCTGCCATAACCTAAAGAGTTGTATTTACACCATCCTCTTCTGCTTTCTAGAATAACCACAAGTTACTGTAGAAGCCACGTGCTTTCCATTTTCACCCATATACAGTACTTCCTGCCAATGTGCCACTTCTTTAACAGTGGGTTTAATAGTGTTTAAGAACATGTCCATTTGTTTGCTAAATTATTTATAAAGCTTTTAGTACATCCATAAGGTGAAGATGGAGGGAACTTGGAGAAATTTCCCTCATGACATATCCTTAGCTCTATTAGTGCTGAATGTACTTTATTTCATAAAAGGTCACTCAGACTGGTTTCATCTTGCTTCTTTGACCCTCTTATGAGCAATATTTAATGAGCTTGCAGTCTTTTTTTTTTAATCAGTTGGGTGAAACATTACTACTTGGTGTAACATCACTTGAAATAATAGGAGTATCATGACTATCCAATCACCTTAGGGTCATTTTAGTTAGAGCTTCCTATAACTAATCTCAACAGAAGAAAATGAAAATATTTCTAAAATGCATTTTAGAAATTGTCAAGGAAATAATCCTTAGGTAATAACTGAAATATTTTATTTATTTTCTAACTCACATATTTATTTTTTATAAACAAAGCCAAAGTATATATGTTTTTTTTGTAAACCGCCAAGAGTCCCCTTTGGGGGAGATGGGGCGGTGATAAAAATCAAAAGAATAAATAAAAAATAAACTTTCCTCCTTCTGCCCATCATCTCAAAACAATGTTACAATGAAAATATCTATAAAGGTATAGATCTACGTTTGTCTCTTTGTCTGTCTATCAATCAGTCATATTTCAACACATATTCAGAATATGCTGCCCTGACGTTTCTTACAAGACTCTAAAAGACATGAAACAATTATAATTGTAATATTTCCTGTTAGTTTCTTCTTTTCTTTTCAGATCTGCTTCCTTGATTTAAGGATAATACTTTTGCCTTCATTCTGAGATGTCTTTGTGAGTCCATTATATATTCTAATTTGTTTGGCTTCAGGACAAGACAGTACAGACAATTAGAGTTTGGTATTTGGATGGTGGCTCCTTCCTGCCAAGATTTTAAGGAATACAGTCATTAAATAGCAGTGATTCTATCCTAGTTAAACTAGAAATCCATTTTTCTCTGTTACACAGTTGTGGGAGCTCATGCTATAATATAAGTATAATTTAATATATTGTACCTCATCCTATAATATAAATGCAGTGTTTGGTAATATTTACCTATTATTACTTTATTCAAAGAACTGTTGGAAAAAACTTTCAAATATATAGAATTTATGGCTGTTTCTAGCTCACCTTGTATTTGAGGAAACAGCATAAAATCAAGGAATCATAGAGTTAGTGGTGATGTGGGCCATCAAATCCAATTTCCTGCTCTAAACTTGAATAAATCTAATAAGGGGTAGTCACCACCTCTTTGGGTAATCATTCTACCACTCTGCTTCTCTTAACATTAGGAAGTTTTTCCTTAACATTCACATAGAATCTGTTTCCTATCACTGAAATAAATTATTCCATCTCCTGTATTCTGGGATGTGGCCTTCTCTTTGACATCCCATCAGGAATTGGAAGAGTGCTATCATATCTTCTTTCAATTTACTCTTCACAGTTTCTTCAATCTCTTTTCATAGGACTTGGTCTTCAATCCACCAATTATCTTTATTGCTCTTCTCTGAATATATTTCATTTTGTCTGAATTCTTCAAGAGGGATGCCCAGAACACAACACAGTAGTTAGTAGCAACACATAGTAAAATGGAACCAATAGTTTTCATGATTCAGAATCTATATTTCTGCTGATAGAGTTTAAAATTGCATTTTGCAGCCACATAATACTGCTGAGTACTATACTCAGTCTGTGATCAACAGCAATTCCAAATCTCAAATTCTTCCATTCTTCCATTATTTATTTAGCAGAAAATTATTTTTGAAGTTCTACCAGGAAAAGCAACAGAGGCACTACAGAGGAGTAAACAGAATACATTTTCTCAGTTTCTCAGTGGAGGTGTTTCTTCTGAAGAAACTATTGCTCAGAATCTACAAAGTAGCACTAAATCACTCAAAATTTTGATATATATATATATATCAAAATTTTGAATATATATATTCAGGAAAGTCAAATTTTATTAAGCAATGAAGAATACTAAATAGAATATAGTTAGGCAAACTAAAAATAAAAGTTTTGTGAAAAGAATCTACTAAGAACCATATCCTTAGTAGATTCTTTTCACAAAACTTTTATTTTTAGTTTGCCTAACTATATTCTATTTAGTATTCTTCATTGCTTAATAAAATTTGACTTTCCTGAATATATATATATATATATATATATATATATATATATTCAAAATTTTGATATATATATATATATATATATATATATATATATATCAAAATTTTGTGTGATTTAGTGTTACTTTGTAGATTCTGAGCAATAGTTTCTTCAGACGAAACACCTCCACTGAGAAACTGAGAAAATGTATTCTGTTTAGTCCTCTGTAGTGCCTCTGTTGCTTTTCCTGGTAGAACGTCAAATAGATAGATAGATAGATAGATAGATAGATAGATAGATAGATAGATAGATAGATAGAATGGCTGGAGATTTTCAATGCACACATACATCATTAAAAATGATGAATATAATGAAAAATTAAAAATTAAAAATGAGCAAAATATAAAATAGGACATGTAAAGATGGAAAGAAATTAACAATTAAAGATGGAAAAATTAACAATTTTTAGCTAGATTTATAGGGATTGCTCAGAATGAGTTGAGGCTGGGAAGAGATGAACAACAAAGAGGTATTTTGCAAGCATGATTGAAAAAAGAGAATGAAGAGATCAATAGCAGGTTGTAACTCAGTAAAACAAAAAATTGTAAAAATGGTTATGTTGGTCTATGACCATAATGAAAGTTTGATTTGATTTGACTTGTTAAAAATGGTTGACAGTTTGAAGACAAAAAGCCTAAATGCCTATCTTACATCTATTCACTGAAGGGGAGTGCTCTGTAACTTCATAAAAGTAGAGTGAGTGATCAACAAATAGTGTCCCAATTCAAGACTGTAAAGAAGTTATTTCCAGATGTTTTGCTTTTCAGATGTAGGTTAAAGGCTCTTGACACAGAATTTCATTCTATAAGACAGAGCTTTCCAAACTGTGTGTCGCCACACAAAAGTGTGTTGCCACACACAGTCTGGTGTGTCGCCACACAACCCGGAAGTGCTGATCATCATCAGCGCTTCCGGGTTTTCCCACAGCAACACACCAACAGTGGCGCGCAAAAACCGAAAGCAGCAGCAGCGCTTCTGGATTTTTGCGCGCTGCCGCAATAGCGGCACTTCTGGGTTTTCCCGCGGCGACACACCAACGGCGGTTGGTGTGTCGCTGCGGGAAAACTTTGGAAAGCCCTGCTATAGGACTTTGTTCACTGTATTAATGAATAGTAACAACATTAATTTGATGCTATCCATCTTGTTGAAAATAGACCAGTAGTCAAAGAAGGGTTAAAACAGAGAGAGAAAAGATAATTTGTGAAGAGACAGATTGCTCAGATTAAAAACCCATGTTTAGGGTGTGTCAGGGAGACGAGGGAGAGAGGAGCAAAATGAAGTGTGTTTGGACACTGAAAAGTGAGAGTCCCGTCTCCCTGGCAGAAAGACTTCTTGTGAGTAAGCAAGAGATAAAGGGAGAAAGTACAATGCTTTTCTCTTTGAAGCACTTTGCCCATCTGGAATTCCACTTCCTACAGCTAACTGGGTAAATAAGGCATCTATCTTCCAGGCAAAAGTGGGTATGATCAAAAACAAAGATGGCAAGGACCTAACAGAAGCCGAAGAGATCAAGAAAAGGTGGCAAGAATATACGGAAGATCTGTACAGGAAGGATAATAACATTGGGGATAGCTTTGACGGTGTGGTCAGTGAGTTAGAGCCAGACATCCTGAAGAGTGAGGTTGAATGGGCCTAAAGAAACTTTGCTAATAACAAGGCAGCAGGAGACGATGGTATTCCAGCTGAACTGTTTAAAATCTTGCAAGATGATGCTATCAAGGTGATGCATGCCATATGCCAGCAAATTTGGAAAACACAAGAATGGCCATCAGATTGGAAAAAATCAACTTATATCCCCATACCAAAAAAAGGGAAACACTAAAGAATGTTCAAACTATCGAACAGTGGCACTTACTTCACATGCCAGTAAGGTAATGCTCAAGATCTTGGAAGGTAGACTCAATCAATTCATGGAGTGAGAATTGCCAGATGTACAAGCTGGGTTTAGGAAACGCAGAGGACCTAGAGACCAAATTGCCAATATCCGCTGGATAATGGAGAAAGCCAGGGAGTTTCAGAAAAACATCTATTTCTGTTTTATTGACTATTCTAAAGACTTTGACTGTGTGGATCATAACAAATTGTGGCAAGTTCTTTGTGGTATATGGATACCAAGTCATCTTGTCTGCCTCCTGAGGAATCTGTGTAATGACCAAGTAGCAACGGTAAGAACAGACCACGGAACAACGGAGTGGTTTAAGATTGGGAAACGAGTACGGCAGGGCTGTATACTCTCACCCTACCTATTCAACCTGTATGCAGAACACATCATGCAACATGATGGGCTTAATGAATCCAAAGCTGGAGTTAAAACTGCTGGAAGAAACATTAACAATCTCAGATATGCAGATGATACCACTTTGATGGCTGAAAGTGAGGAGGAGCTGAGGAACCTTATGATGAAGGTGAAAGAAGGAAGTGCAAAAGCTGGGTTGCAGTTAAACCTCAAAAAAACCAAGATTATGGCAACGAGCTTGATTGATGACTGGCAAATAGAGGGAGAAAATGTGGAGGCAGTGACAGACTTTGTATTTCTAGGCGCAAAGATTACTGCAGACGCTGACTGCAGCCAGGAAATCAGAAGACGTCTACTTCTTGGGAGGAGAGCAATGGCAAATCTTAATAAAATAGTTAAGAGCAGAGACATCACACTGACAACAAAGGTCCGCATAGTTAAAGCAATGGTATTCCCTGTAGTAACCTATGGCTGTGAGAGCTGGACCATAAGGAAGGCTGAGCGAAGGAAGATAGATGCTTTTGAAATGTAGTGTTGGAGGAAAATTCTGAGAGTGCCTTGGACAGCAAGAAGATCAAACCAGTCCATACTCCAGGAAATAAAGCCAGACTGCTCACTTGAGGGAATGATATTAAAGGCAAAACTGAAGTACTTTGGCCACATAGTGAGAAGACAGGATACCCTGGAGAAGATGCTGATGTTAGGGAAAGTGGAAGGCAAAAGGAAGAGGGGCTGACCAAAGGCAAGATGGATGGATGATATTCTGGAGGTAATGGAATCGACCTTCGGGGAGCTGGGGGTGGCAACAGCTGAGAGGAAGCTCTGGCGTGGGCTGGTCCATGAAGTCACGAAGAGTCGGAAGTGACTGAACGACTAAACAACAGTATGTTTAAGATGACTGCCCAATATGTTGGTAAGAGGAAGCACTATTAGCTCTTAGCAAGGTTTCCTGAAGGATACCAAATACCAAATTAGTATTGTTTAATGTTACTACTTACCTGTGTTATATTGTTCATGGGTTTGTATGCTCTTTCCTAATGATTTAAATAAAAGCTGTAAAAAGTTTACAACCAAATGAGAAGTTGTTTTTTTCCCTTATTGAATGGAGGGGGTGATAATGCCCCTTAGAGACCCATTGCTGATTCAAGGTTTCACAGAAAAGCCTGTTTAAAATAAATTCTATAGGAGCCGAAAGAGATCCTGCATGCAGGGGTGTCCACATCAATGTCACTATCTAGTATAGAGGTTAAGAAAGATTACCTTGATGACCTTGATGGAAATATTTATTTATTTATTTATTTTATTAAATTTATATTACCGCCCATCTCCCCCAGTGGGGACCCTGGGCGGTGCACAATAAAATAGAATTAAAAGAAATATAAAATTACAACAATATATAATATGAATTCCAAGGGTGAAATGTTAAAATAAGATACTGGGAGGCTTCAAGGGACCAGCCATCCCCAAGAGAAACTGTTGGCATTTCCCTCCCAGGCAAGACGGCAAAACCAGGTCTTTAAGCCTTTCCGGAAGGCTGGGAGCGAGGAAATCAGCTTCAGCTCCGGGGGTAAGATATTCCAAAGGGCAGGCGCAACTGCAGAGAAGGCCCACTTCCTGGACTCCGCTAGGTGGAACTCTTTAATCGATGGGGTCCGCAGCAAGCCCTCTCTGGCTGAATGGGTGGGACGGGTCGATGTTCTGGGGATGAGACGGTTCATCAGGTAACCTGGTCCTATGCCATGTAGGGCTTTAAAAGTGATAACCAACACCTTGAATTGTACCCGGAAGCAAACCGGTACCCAATGCAGCTTGCGTAACAACAGTGTCACATGGGCCGATGTTCTGGCCCCAATAATTGTCCGCGCAGCCGCATTCTGGACCAGTTGAAGATTCTGGATACTCCTCAAGGGTAGCCCCATGTTGTTCCCCATCCAGGCCCCCACAGCATTACAATAGTCTATGTGGGAGATGACAAGGGCATGAGTGACTGTTCGGAGGGCATCTCGGTCCAGGAAAGGGCGTAACTGGTGCACAATCCGAAGTTGTGCAAAGGCCCTCCTGGCCACAACTGCCACCTGCTCTTCCAGCAGGAGTCGTGAGTCCAGGAGAACCCCCAGATTCCGCACTGGCTCCGAATGGGGTAGTGCAACCCCCTCTAGAGCCAAAGATGACAACTTCCTAGAACCCGAGCGGCCATCAATCCACAGCCACTCCGTTTTACTAGGGTTCAGTCGAAGCCTGTTGTTCCCCATCCAGGCCCCCACAGCCTCCAGACACTGAGATAGGGTGGCAACTGCATCACTTACTTCACCTGGGATGGAAATATACAGCTGTGTATCATCAGCATATAGATGGTATTTCATCCCGTGGTGACAGATGATCTCACCCAGCGGCTTCATATAGATGTTAAATAGGAGAGGGGAGAGCACCGAACCCTGTGGCACCCCACACAGGAGGGGCCGTGGGTCAGATCTTTCCTCCCCTATCATCACTGATTGGGAACGGCCCTGGAGGAAGGAGGTGAACCACTGCAGAACCACACCGCCCACCCCCAACTCCCTGAGCCATCCCAAAAGGATACCATGGTCGATGGTATCAAAAGCCGCTGATAGATCTAAAAGGATAAGGATGGATGCACTACCACCACCCCGTCCTTGCCAGAGATCATCCATAAGCGCGACCAATGCAGTCTCCGTCCCATATCCCGGCCTGAAACCTGACTGAAAGGGGTCTAGATAATCCGTTTCATCCAGAATCCTCTGGAGTTGTGTCGCCACCACATATGCAAGAACCATTACCTAGGCAAAGGGGGCTGAAACATTTTTAAGTCTAGAACAATGAAATAACATTTGGAAGCAGCTCAGGCAAATGCTTCCCTGATTCACTGGTGTATAAAGGGAGGAGGGACAGAACTATCAGGCTTGCAAGATTTTATTATAGCCAATTTCAGTAAAAGTAGTTTTAATCTTCCTGTGGAGTTGATTTCCTGGTCTAGTCTACTAAGGGACTGACTGGTGGGGCTTTGATTGACCAGTTGTGCCTGCCATTTTGAAGCTAGAAATGTCACTGTGGAGACCCACATGGAAGATCTTTAGGGGAATCAGTTCTCCACATTAGGACTGTTTTCTTTGTGATTTTGGGGGAAGGTATGGTGAACTGAAAATGGCTCTGGAAAGCAGAGCTGATGATTGAAGCAATGACCGAGGAACCAGTAGGTAGACCGGTTCCTTGGAACATCTCCAGCTAAGGAGAGGATGAGAGATCACCCACATGTGCTCTGGACAGCTGCTCCTTGTGAGGAGACTGCAGGACAATGGTTTTCCATGGGTTTGAGCACTGGGAGATGATGGGATTAGCCACCTTGCTTGCAATTGTGGCAGAGACTTTTAAAGGACACTAAGTTCGCAAACCTCACTTTATAATCACTTTTGGAAATTGATCATTAACTACTTTTAAGCTATTAGAGACCTCCATACAGACAAGTTCAAAAAAGTCTGCCTTCAATCCTGAATGAAAGAAAATTTTAACCATAAGCTTAAGAATTTAAAGAATCTGAAATAAACAGCAAAAAAAAGCTAAATAAGACTTTGATCTTAGAAAGTTGTAAATGGACCAAGGATCCAGATAAAATTGGAATGTTGAAACTTTTACAATAAGATTTTGGAATTAATTATAAAGAACAAACAGATTCTTGTGGGAATAGATTCTGTTTTGGTTTTTACAAGACACAATAAAGATAAGCAATTTCATGATTTCAAAAACTGGACACTAGATGGGATTAAAGTTTTTAGGTAGAGGAAAGATTTACAAGCCTGTAAAATGTTGCGAAGTGTTATAATAATAAAAATATTGAAAGAGACATTTGAAGAATGGAATCAGAAAATAGTAGCCACAATATCAACATGTCAGTAATGCTGTCTGCTTCTATGGATAGATTATGTCCAAAAGATGTTATTGAAGAAGTGACAGATGTAGAACAAATTTTAGCTGACAAGATAGAGATGATATCAAAAGTGGATTTACAACTGACAGGCCAAGATAATGACTTAGAAAAGGATTCACTGGATCTACAAAAGAATTTGGCTGAGATTTTAAAATTGAAAAGGAAAATAGAAATGACAAACCAGAGAGTGACCTGGACAATTTTTTCCTATTGGGTTTACAAAAGATGATTGTTAAAGCTTTGAAGAACTCTGTGTGATGGGACAAAGAAGAAATGAAGAGAAATCAAATCCTATCACAATATTTGAATGAACTAGACATTACGACTGTTAGAAGTAAAAGGAAGGAATATAGAATTGGTTTATTTGATTAAGGTTAAAACAAGATATGTTGATACTTCTGGTAAATCTTTATTGGCCTTTCTGCTGAAACCAGGACTAAAAAGATGATGATTTATGAATTTGTTTATAGATAAGAGATTGGGATATGTGATGAAGAGATAAATGTTTGTAGCCTTAGAGGGGGCGAAGAGTCACTAACTTTCTTTATACTGTACTTGTGAGGAAGGTTGGAAGTAACTTCTTTATAAATTTCTCTTTATTATATTCTTACCTTTCTTTTTCTTCCTTCTTTTTATTTTTCCCTGAACTTTTAACTCCTTCTTTCTTCTTTCTATTCTCTTTTCTTTCTTTAAGTTTAGTTTGTATTATAATTTACTATTATAATCAATATATATATATATATATATATATATACACACACACATATACATACACACACACACACACATACGCACGCACATACTCTACCTACCTACCTACCTACCTACCTACCTACCTACCTACCTACCGTATCTATCTATCTATCTATCTATCTATCTATCTATCTATCTATCTATCTATCATCTATCTATCATCTATCTATCATCTATCTATCTACCTACCTACCTACCTACCTACCTACCTACCTACCTACCTACCTAGAGGGGTTTCTATGTTACAGAAGGGCCTACATACTACACAACCTTTTATACTACCAGTACATTTAATCTGATATTCCTATTTCATTAAATTAGTATTTGCCATTTTTCCTGAAATTTTGAATTTATTTTACTTATTAATGCTATCTAATCCTTTTATGACTTTAAATAATCTATTAAAACATTCATTAAAACCATTATTAAAAAGATACAAAAATAAAACTACAAAACTACAATTACGTTAAAATTCCTGGGTAAATAAGTTATTTTAACTCCTGTTGCAGTTTGTTCCACTTCATGGGCCTCTGCTAAGAGAAAAAAAATGATTATGATGTCAAAAGCATTTATGGCAGGACCTGCAAAAGGTGATCCACTGATAAACTTAAAAAAGAGGGAGAAAATTTCAGGAATAGGCATTCCTGTAAATATTTTGGTCCTAAGATATGAACACTTTGAACTGGTTCTGAAAAGCAACTAGCAGTCAGTGAAGCTGGGACAGCTCCCAGTTTCCAGATCCTTTCCTTCACTGCAATGCAAGATTGCATTGCAATAATCCAGTGTACAGGGTACAATGATGAGTCACCAAAGCCAAATCTGTCTTCCCAGGTGAGCGTAAACTGGTAAAAGGCCCTTTGCACTGAAGTATCAATGCTGGATCCAGGAAGACCCCTGGATTATAAACCTGTTCCTTATGGATATCTCTTCAATCCTGAACTTTAGTCCTGGAATCAGTAACTAATCCAAGTTTAGTTTCAGCTTATTCTCCCATATCTAGTCATTTATGATTAGGAGAAAGAGAGAGGCCCTGATACATTTACCTTTAAACTCACCGGAAAGAAGTAATATAGCTGAATATCAACAGCTTCCTGGTAACATCTACCTCTAAACTTGTGAGTAATCTTTCCCATGATCATTCAGTAACATGCTACAAAAAAATACATTCCGTGCCTAGTTAGTTAATACCTCTTAGAATCTCATTCATAATGATTTGTTAGTGAATTATTAACAAATGGAAACTGTTTTGACTTGAGATAGATGAGCTTGTAAATCAGAGCTTTCCAAACTGTGTGTCGCGACACAAAAGTGTGTCGCCACACACAGTGTGGTGTGTCGCCACACCACCCGGAAGCGACGGTGCGCGCGTGCATGGCGGCCGCCATGCACGCGCCCGCCGCTGCACGCCCCCGCGCCGCCGCACGCCCCCGCCGCTGCACGCCCCCGTGCCGCCGCACGCCCCCGCCTCTGCACGCCCCCGCGCCGCCGCACGCCCCCGCCGCCGCATGTCCCCCGCTCCGCCACCATGCGCGCGCGCCACTGCACGCCCCCCGTCCCGTCGCCGTGCGCGCGCCGCTGCATGCCCCCCCGCGCCATCGCCGCACGCCGCCGCACGCCCCCCCGCGCCGTCGCCGTACGCACGCACGCCGCCAGTGCTGCTGGTGTGTCGCCAGCGGCAGCACTTTGGAAAGCCCTGTTGTAAATAGTGATCTTACTGAGGAAAAAAAAATAGAGTATGGGCAATGAGTTCATTACGGCAGCTCTAAGAGGCAGCTGTTTGAACAAAGAACAGAAGGTGCTTGCTGTATTTTAATCAGCTCATGCTTGACAAACCATTTTTCTTTTCTTTCCAACACAGTCCTGATTAATTAAAAAAGCAATACATGCTAAATACCATACAATTAATCTTAGGCCAAACATCTTAGATATTTAGCACGGTTGCATACACACACAGAGAGAGTTATCTAACCTATTATGGGGGTCCTAAGCCATTATTCATTTAGAAGAAAGCTTCATGTAGGAGTATCAAATGAATATCCAATTCCAGGGCTTAATTTTGTAAAGTCAGAACTGGGGACTTGAAAAAGCTTGCCAGCACAGCTTAAGATTTACCAGGGTTCAGTTCTTCAAACCATTCTGAGCATTCTCCTCTCAATTTACCTACAATACGGAGCAGCATCTAGACAATCTCAGCTAAATATAGTCTCATCTGGTTAGTTTTTCGATGGGAAACAACCAGAAAACCCCATGGTTCAATGTACTCTTTACTTATATTCTCACATTCTTCAGCAATGTGAAGGAATGTGACATATGAATTGCCCATGGGTTGGCTCCAGGTGAAGTTAAATCAAGTCCCCTTCAAGTTGACCCTAATTCTAATTAAGTGTCACACTAAACTTCCAACATGCTGTCTACTAACTTCACACATGAAGGTGCTCCTCAGTTACAAACAGCATTAAAAGCTGTGGATCATGGCTCAATTTACCATGGATCCCTAGCTTTAAATGCTGTTTTTTAAGTCAATACCAGTGGTTTGTATGGAGGTTAGAATTCATTCTCTTGCATGGGTATGAGTTTTTTGATTAGTCAATTTTTTCCCCACTCTTTCGATCAGCTGCTTTTTTTAAAAAAATTGGTGTGTTAGAATACTCTATGATACTGGGAAAGCTCTTAGTTTTAAAAGGATTGTACGGGTGCATCCCTAGCATAACAGAAATAAAACAAAGGTGTTGTATGGTTGTTGTGGGTTTTCCGGGCTGTGTGGCCGTGTTCTGACAGTTTTGGTTCCTAACGTTTCGCCAGTAGCTGTGGCTGGCATCTTCAGAGGGCAGAAGCACAGCTAGAAGATTCTCTTGGGCACAAAGAGAATCTTCTAGCTGTGCTCCTGTCCTCTGAAGATGCCAGCCACAGCTACTGGCGAAATGTTAGGAACCAAAACTGTCAGAACATGGCCACACAGCCCGGAAAACCCACAACAACCATCGGATTCCGGCCATGAAAGCCTTCGGCTATACAAAGATGTTGTATTTTATCTTATTAGCATGGCATCTTAAAAGACAGAGCTTTGTATCATGTAATCTCTAATTTGAATTTCAACTGGCATGAAAACACCAGTTGGCATGAAATCACCAGTTTGAAACTTTCTGATGACTCTTCCTCTACATTTAGATCAGGTCATCTAATTTATTTTTTATTTATGTATGTATGTATGTATGTATGTATGTATGTATTTATTTATTTATTTATTTATTTAACAAATTTATATAGCCACCCACCTCACAAACAAGTGACTGTGGGTGGCGTACAAAGAGCTAAAAACATTCAACAAATACATTAAAAGATATTTAAAAACCAACTAAAACAAAGAATAAAAGATGAAGGAATGTTAAAAATAAGGAAGCCACCTTATACTTATAATTTAATACTTCAATGTAATCTAAAATATGTATGGATTATGCACATTAATGCACATGCATTAATTTTCACTAAATAGTTATGTCTGCTCTCTTTATTTCATCCAGATACGTTACATTGTTTTTCTAAAACATGTACATATAGGCTTTGTTCATTGGAAAATTAATTTTATCACTATTCAAAGAAGTTAGAAAACAGCTATGAGTCAAATGATCTTTGGCACTATATAAATAAAATATTCTCCCCTCCTCCAATAAACACTACTTACAATTTCTCCCAGAAAAACTTAATATTTTTCCTGCCTGCCTGCCTGCCTGCCTGCCTGCCTGCCTTCCCATCTGCCTGCTGTTAGATAAACTGTAGCCAACAATATTTCATGCTGTTATATTTTGTGGTGTCATTTTATTTATGTACCTTAATCCAACCTTTAGATGCATCAAGCATGGAGAGACAACAATATCTTATATGAGTGTGTGAATTCCAGATGTCACTCAGCAGGGATAACACAGACTTCTGTCAAATAGCAATAGATCTCTTACAGCAGAAGCTTTCCAATTCAATGACCTCTTTCCTTTGAATGCCACCCATCAGCTTGTGGCTTGATGATGATTCATGGATTTGCTTTGGCAATTCCTGTTGAAAATAGTGACAACAGGCCAAATTGGGGCCAGCTTTCTGTTGGCTGCTTTTCAGTCAAGGCTGAAAAGGGTGCAAAACTCTCCTTTTCAAATGTGACTAATGAAAATGTCACATCTAGTGTTTCTTGGAATAGATTCCAAGCTAGCTACCTAAAGATTGATTTTAAAAATATATTCTGTATTTCAAATTTGTGAATATAATGCAATTATATGTTGCCTTGAATAAACACATAAATTCAATTTGGTAAGGGAAATTCATTAAAATGTTCACCAAGATTAATTTAATACTTTTGTAGCTGAATTACTAGGCTGATGTTAGTTCTGTGAAAAAGCAAGAAATATTGCTTTGGTTATAGTTATAATATAAGGAATAGCATTTTAATTTCCTAACTTAGCTTTGTTAATACTGTATATCTAAAATCAATAATTTCTATATTAGTCTAACCCCGGGGAGAACTTTAGTAGATGAATCTAATTTCAGGGGATTATATTAATAATAAGCCTTTTTACTGAGACTCCAGGTTAAAGGAAGACATGCACAAAATATACAAAGCATCATCTCAGAAATATGAATTTTGGAATTCATAGTGAAACTCATGTTTACTGTTGGGAAAAGGGTAAAATTATGTTTTTATTTTCCTATAATAAAAGATGCTGACTTGCAAGTTTTCCAAACACAAATCTCCAGCACCTGAATCAGGAATTTTTGCAAAGCTATTGGAACTGTGCTACCTAATGTAGGAGGGGTTACAAGTATAATGCTTAAAATATACTGTAAGTACAATATTATTTTACCAATCAAGTACAGGGAGAATGGATAAAGTGGTATATCTCATTTTAGAATTAAAAATAGAAACATAACAAATGCTCCCAAAAAGTGGTGTTTTGAAAAGGCAATTTTAATCTTGAAGATAAATGCAGGACACTTTTTATATGTCCTAAATCAGCACTGATGTGTGGAGTTTTCATGCAATTCCTGACACAGATAAGCCTGGATAACACATGTTCCCCACTCTAATAAACTGGAGTGGGGTTAGAATTAATATTAAAAATTAAACAATAACATGGAGATTGAGCCATTTGAAGACATTATTGCAGTACAATAAATTATAAATTAAGGGTTATTTTAAAATAATTTTTATATATTGGATGGTCTATTTCCGCAAGACAAATAATATCCTTTCAAAGGGGAAATACATTCACAAATACAGTACACTGATGAAGACTAAGTTTTCTGTAACCAATCAGCAAAATGATATTGGAGTCATAATGGATAGCCAATGAAAAAATTTTCAGTTCATGGCAGCTCTGAAAAAGGCAAATTCTGTGGTAGGTAACATTAGAAAAAGGATGGAAAATCAAAATGTTAAGAAAGCACTTCTCATAATGCTTAATTAACGGTGATCACTAACCTGAATAACTTAAAAGGGATTGGATAAATTGAGAAGTATCAATTACTTCCTGACTGGTGGCAGCATGCTTCCAAATACTAGTCTGAGAGAAACCCATTTCAGAGAGGGACATGTTTCCACCTTTTACTAGTGAGCAGTAAACATAGAAGGGAATGAGGGAGTCTTATGACATGCTGCCCAGGGTAATGAGACCTCATTGGTAATGAGAGAACAATACTGAAGTTCTAAAATCAGTAATTGTGGTATTTAGTAAGAATGTAGAAAATGCTTGTTTTAAAAGATACTTCAGCTTTCATTCATGCATTACCTTTTGTTGTCTAATATTCTTACCTCTCTCTTTCTTTCAACTCTATCCAACTTTCTCTGTCTTCTTTCTCTCATCCCATTCACTTTTACTACTTATATTTGTTGTGTAAATAAGGCCAAGCCACCTCAACATACTTCTTTCATAACACTCACTCACTTTTGTATTCAGTCCACATTCATTCAGCATCCCTATATTCTTCATCCTATTTCTTCTTTTATTTCCTACATACACTCTTTAAATAACCCATTCCTACTGCATACAGCTTACTTTTATGTTTTTTTAAACATACCCAATTCTCCTTTCCATATAACAAGAAGCAGAAGTATGCTGTTAATACAGTGCTAGTTTTGTTTATTTTTATGAATGTTCATTCCTCACAAGAGACCACATACTGTATATCTAATCCCCTCTACCAGCATTTGCATGGCTTAAAATTTCTCTATCCATTTTCCCATCTTTAGTAAACATTCTACTAAGATATTCAAAGGTATCTATCAGTCTTGTTTTTACCATTTGCAATTATTTGTTTTGTTTTACCTGTCAAATACAACTATCTTGGTCTCTCATAGGTTGATTTTCAGATCCATATTAATCTTGATGTGTTTTATACAATCTATCTAAAATTTGTTGCAAATTATTCAAGTTTTCAGCCAATAATGCCACATCATTTACACAAAAAATTATACATGTATTCATGTTCCTCACCACCACAACTCTAATATCACTATAAGCATTCCGTATATGTTTATATATAAATACACTAAACAACCAAGGAGATATCATATATTCTTCTCAAGTAAACAACATATTTCTGGCCACCACCCACTCATTGGATGATTAGGCCTCTAATTATTACTGCAGCCCAAACCCTTCAAGGATAATTTCATGACAAATAAATGTCTTGTTCTTCACTGCAAGAAGATAATTTTTAGAGGTGTTTTTATTAGCTTATCTTTACAAAAAACTTTTATGAGCTTGTTCTTTATAGTCTTGGGAATAAGGGAGATAAATTGAGAAACACATTGTATGAGACCTTGTTGACAATGAACATATGTGATCTATAGCCTCATCTCAGGAGATGCTTTAAATATGCCAGACTGAATGAAGAGTACTGGTGAAAAAGCATTTGGATATTCCCCTTACTTTTCATGTGTGCTAGCCAAAGATTATAGAAAACTGTTCCTGCATAGTTTCATGAAAACTATTAGTCTATAATTATATGCCCAGTTGCCCATATTCAAGTCCTAATAATAATAAAATATATAATTTTTTAAAAAATTATTTACTGTATGTATGACCAAGTATCAGGAGGAAAAACTTTCATATTTCTTTTGGAGAGAGTTGTATTCTGATTCTTGCTGACAAAATTCAAATATTTAACTAACAGAAAAACCTCTTTATACTTCTGTACTCTTTGTCAGAATGTTTTTCCAAGCTATAGTTTATAGAAAGTAAGAGAGAGTATATGAAATGATACATAATGATTTTTAAAAGAAATTTATGTATTCTACATTCTGATTAATTCATCATCATCATCATCACCATCACCGTAATCCTCCTCTTCCCTCTCTCTCTCTCTCTCTCCCTCTCTCTCTCCTCTTAATTGAACATGACATTAAGTCTCATTCCACAGTATTAGAACACATTGCTTCCAATACAAATGTGTAACCATAATGGCAATGGTTTAGGAAGATATGATGCTGGAATAATTCTATCTTCAAAAGGGAGAATTAATTCTGTTGCAATTTTCTAACTGTGTCTATATGGATGCAATTAGTAGAACAGTCTCAATTACAGAAAAAAATGATTTCCATTTCTGAAAGGGGCAGGTAAGAATATGTGTGTATTTGTTTTGTATGTATGCATGTGGATAAAGCTACAGAATGAGACAGAAATAAAATTGTATATCTTAGCAAATGAAAAAGTCAGGAGCTGCAAATTGAATTGTTATAATAGGTGAAGATAGTTATCTAAATCAACATTATCCCCATATATCCTGTGGGATATATTTACAAATAAAGTCAGTTTTAATCTAAAAATAAGGGTATTGTTTGCCTTCTTAATGCAACCTTCAAATAGAATGTTAATTATGTTGATCTGTTTCTTTTTGTGCCATATTTCAGAATCTTGTAATGGTTATTGTTATGTGCAGAATGGGTAAATAATGAGTTGTTAAATCTCTGAGATGAGCTAATCCTGAATGCTAACATTAAATATTCAAAATGATATCAAACATTGAAATATATTGTTGTGCATATAATCCATCTACTGCAGGTTTAAACAATATTTTATTCTAGCTTGGATGTGTTAAATATCCTGGATATCCAAGAAATCACTTTGCAATGTTTTAAAACTGATCACTGCTATAACTATATTAAACTTGTTGTAAGATCAAAAGATGGAAGTTATTTTTCAATGTGAAATTAAAATTATTAGTAGGAAAAATGTCTAAATGCAATTATTTAGTAAACTGAAAGTTGCTATCCACTTTGACTTTTGTATCTAAATGTCACCTGGTGAGACCCTGGAAGTATTCCTTCTCTGTCATGGAGCTTGCCCTCTGGAGCACCATTCCCCCCTGGATTCACATGGCTCCCATGCTGGTCCTATTTAAATGAGTCCTTAAAACCTATCTCTGTCTCCAGGCTTTGGGTCAGAGTGTGAGATGTATCCTTGTGTAATGATTTGGTCTTTTGAATGATTATTGTTTTTTTCCAGACTTTCTTTGGAAAAAGTCCAGAAAAGCACATCACTTTATTGATGATGTAATTTTTTATTTTTTATTTTTTATTGTTGTATTTTGTAAACTTTCCAGAGCCACTGGGATGACCTGTACATCCCATACATACATAAATAAATAAAATAAAATGACCAACTTTGTTAGAAGCTTTAAAAATTATTTCTTAACCAACTTTGGTTCAGAAAACACTTAACAGGATAAATGGAAATATTTTTTGTTATTGTAGCTCTACTGAGCTTTTTGTGGGTCACCATGTTGTTATCTGTGTGTAGACAATGGAAGACGGGCCTGAATTTACACAACTTCATAAGCTAATCGAAAAAATCTGGATGAGGGAGGAGATTCCAGCAGACTTTAGGGATGCCATAATTATCACTCTCTTTATAAAGGGTGATAGAACAGACTGTGGAAACTATCGAGGCATCTCCCTTCTAGCTATGGCAGGCAAAATCCTCACAAGGACCCTCGCAAACCATCTCCTATCTATATCAGAAGACATCCTCCCTGAAACCCAAAATGGCTTCCGCCCTTCCAGGGGGACAGTGGATATGATCTTCACTGCACGACAGCTCCAAGAAAAATGCAAGGAGCAAAACCGCCCTCTGTACATGGTGTGTATTGATCTGACTAAGGCTTTTGATACTGTAAATCATACTGCTCTCTGGACCATCCTTCTGAAAATCGGATGCCCTGATAAATTTGTGAACATCTTGCGGCTATTCCATGACAACATGATGGCAACAATCCTGAATAATAATGGCTCTCAAAGCGGTCCATTTGAAGTGGGATCTGGCGTTAAACAGGGATGTGTTATTGCTCCAACCTTATTCGCTATCTTCATCGCTATGATTCTACACCTTGTTGAAGGGAAACTTCCTACTGGTGTAGAAATTATATATCAAACAGATGGAAAGCTTTTTAATCTTAGTAGGCTGAAAGCAAAAAATAAGGTAATTACAACTTCTGTTATAGAACTTCAATATGCTGATGATAACGTAGTCTGTGCACACTCAGAGGAAGACCTTCAAACTATCCTAAACATCTTTGCAGAAGCATATGAAAAGCTTGGCCTCTCGATTAACATTAAAAAACCCAAAGTGCTTTACCAGCAAGTTCAAACCAATCCCTCTGCAGCGCCATCAATCCAGCTTAAAGTTGTGTTACTAGAAAATGTCGACCACTTTTCTTATCTTGGCAGCCATCTATCTACAAAAGCCAACATCGACGCTGAAATTCAGCATCGTCTAACCTCTGCGAGTGTAGCTTTCTCCCGAATGAAGCGTAGAGTGTTTGAGGATCAAGACATTCGCAGGGAGACCAAAATGCTTGTTTACAAAGCCATTGTACTACCGACCCTATTGTACACCTGTGAAACATGGACCCTCTACAAACGCCACCTCCAACTTCTTGAAAGATTCCATCAACGCTGCCTCCGAAAAATTCTGCAAATTACTTGGGAAGATAGGCGGACTAATGTTAGCGTATTGGAAGAAGCGAAGACCACCAGCGTTGAAACAATGATCATCCAACATCAACTTCGCTGGACCGGCCATATTGTTCGAATGCCTGACCATTGTCTTCCAAAGCAGCTACTTTACTCCCAACTTAAGAATGGAAAATGGAATACTGGTGGACAGCAAAAGAGATTCAAAGATACTCTCAAAGCTAATTTTAAAAAATGTAATATCAGTATTGAGAACTGGGAAGCCCTAACTCATGAGCATTTCAATTCGAGGTCAGCCTTTATTAAAGGCGCTATGGACTTTGAAGAAGCACGAGTACAGGGCAAAAGGGAGAAACGAGCTAAGAGGAAGGCACATCAAGCAAACCTCATTGTTGTTTTTTTCACTTCTGGGTGCTGGACTGAGTGGAGCGAAGAGCTGATAGCTCCGCGGTTTTCTGTCTGCGGCGAGAAAATCGCTGAAAAATCACCCTCGAAGAGAGGGTGAGCAGAAGATTTATCACAAGGGTCGTCGAACTTGCTGCTCTATCCAGACCCCTGTATTCCCACTACAGGGGAAGGGAGATTTGAGTGGTAACAGACGACTGGAACTAACATGAAAGCTCTGCAGAAACCGTGAAACTAAATAAGTTAAGTAGCTCCTCATCCAGCCTTTTAGTTGCACCTTTTTTTTTTTTTTAATATTACCAGATTTATTAAGCACTAGGATTTATCTCTGGACTGTGATTTATAGATGCTGGTGTTTTATTTTTCTTTCTTGTCAGAGGAGTGTTTGAACGGTGGGTTTGGAAAGATAGTTGACTCTGGAGTGGGCTGAGTGACTTTCTCTTTTGATTCTAAATATTTCTACTCTTGGTTTGCTTTCATCCTTATTGCAATTATAAGTATTTTTTTTTTCCTTCGGGGACTAATTTGCCTGGATTTAAAGTTTTTATGGATAAATGAATTACTGATTTGATATTCTTTCTTTTACCTGTTTGGGATTTTTATTATGAAAGAACTCTTTTTGCTTTTCTCCATAAGTGTTTGAATATTTTTTGGATTATATAAGTTACTTTATAGAATTTTTATGAATGCCTTGGACTCCTTCTGTATATAAATTAGACGACTTATTCATGGTTGGACTGTGTGGATATAAGCTGCCGTGAGAAACCTTGGGATTGTTTATCTTTTTTGTTATTATTTTGACTACAATAGAACCTCTCTGTTCTTTTTTTATCTTTTATTCACTTGCTCTTACGCTTGGACATATAATTTTAATGGACTAGATTTTTTGCTATTCTGATAATTACATTTAAAGGACTATTTTGATTTTTAAAAGTTTTTTTATTCTCCTATTATTAACAAAGGGAGAAGAGAAAAGAGAAAGAGAAGAAAAAATAGTAGTCCCTTTTTTCTGTTTGTTCTTTGTCTTTGTCTTCCCCCCCCTCTCCTTTTTTTTTTCCTTTTTTTTTCCTTTTTGCCTTCTCTCTTACAGGGAAACTATCTACATTATGACAATCATGGCATTAACACCTGGAGCGTCGGTGGAGCCTCCTCAGTCAGAGATGAGAAAACTTCTGGAAGTGATGGCACCATTTAATAAAGAAATGAGAGAGAAGGAGTGCATTTTGAGACGGAGAGCAGTTCCAGAACAGCTGAATGAAGATGTAGGAGAAAGGACTGTTTCTATATTAGATAAACCCTTGGAGATAAAAGAACAAGATCTAGATTTGGAAATAGATAATTTTTTTAGAGAACAGAAAGTGTTTAAAGAACAAAAGTTAAGGATAATTTCTACTTTAAAAGTTAAAACATTTCTAGAGAAATATAAGACAGACATGAGGGAGGCACCAGGAGAACGTAAGAAGCATTTTATAGAATGGAATAGAAGTAAAGAATAGAGATAAATGGCTGACCTATAAGGACTTTTTATTGTTAAAATTGATGGATTGGCAGAAAAGGATAAATTGACACGTTTATTAAAAGAAAATTCAATTATTACTCTTTTAAAGATTAGAAACTATTAATGGACTATTTGGAAAATGTTGGAGGGGCAAAGCCTATAAGAGGATTTGAAGATTAAATTATATATAAATTGATATATTAGATAAGAAATGTTTATTAATGTGATTTACAGACTTAGTATGTAAGATGCATTTTATAGAATAGAATAGAAGTAAGGAATAGAGATAAATGGTTGATTTATAAGGACTTTTTATTATTAAAATTGATGGATTGATAGAAAATGAGAGATTGATATGTTTATTAAAAGAAAATTTAAACTATTACTTTTTTAAGAGTCGAAACTAATAATGGACTATTTGGAAAATACTGGAGGGGCAAAGTTTATATGAGGATTTGAAGATTAAATCATATATAAATTGATATATTAGACAAGAAATGTTTTTTTTAATGTCATGTATAGACCTAGCATGTATGACAAATTCTGTAAAGTATTGTGACCAGAGATTAATCGGAAGCTGACTACTTTCTATGTTTCATCTTGTTTCTTTTTTTTCTTTGCTTTACTACACCATTTTTTCTTCTTTCTTTGATTTGTATTTCTATTTCTTTTTCTGTTTCCAACTTTTAACTATGTATATTCAAAACCCAATAAAATATTTAAAAAAAAAAAAAGCAAACCTCATTGTGACCATCTTCCACCTGGAAACCTATGCCCTCATTGTGGGAGGTTGTACGAATCCAGAATTGGCGTTTACAGCCACTTACGGATCCACTGTTTTTACCCCTGGAAGACAATCTTACTCGGCTATGAGTGATTGCCAAGAGAAGAAGAAGAATCTGTGTGTACAACTGTGTGTGTCTGTCTGTGCACACCTTGGGTTGTATACCTGTATTTTAATGGATATATGTGACATCCAGCCAAGGGAACTAGAAGCTGCAACTGCTGACAGAACCCGCTGGCGAGCCCTGTGCTATGAAGCCTCCACTGGCTTTGAAGACAGGTGCTGCCAAAAACTGATAGAAAAACGTGAGCGGCATCACAGAATAACACCCAGAGTTATTACAACAATGGACTTCCAGTGCCCCCATTGCGCTAGACTCTGCGCTTCCAGACTGGGACTGCACAGCCACCTCCGTGTCCACAGATGAACTGTACAACCGTGTATCTTCTTCGAACCCGAAGGGCTACCTATATACATATACAGTATGTATACAGTGGAGTCCTTGGTGTTCTCTGAGCCTTGTTATTTTCTTGCAGATGTATCATTGCCAGACTAGGCAACATCTTCAGTGTGAAAAGGGAGTGGGACTTGCTCTCTGTTTATGTATACAGTATGTATACATATACATATATGAAATATGGTGTTCCTGAGACCCCCTCAAACAAGCCAAAGAGGCAGAAAAGTTTGTTCTTGAAGATTTCAGCTTATGCAGCATGTAGAAAGCGATCCCAATGAAGTTTTTAAAGAAGACACTACAAAGATGACCCTCAAAATAAGAGATAATTCTCATGCAAACTGGATGAAGCAATGGCTCTCCAGGAGAAAGGAGGTGTGAGAAGAGTACTGAGCTGTCACAGCCAAGCCTTATTGTTAGTTATCAGTGATGAACCATACCTGCTTTGAGTCCTCCTGGCACTGAAATGCACCTGGCCTAGACTCTGAGTATATATGCATGAATGTGTTCATATGTGACTGAGTGAATCTTTTAGTTCAGAAAATGAATAAAAGTTGTCAACCTGCATTTGCTTCAATGTGTCCTTAGTCTCAGGATAAATAAGAACAACAAGCAGCACTGGAAATATTATAAAGACCTTATTTAAGACCCTCCATGGGACCCTGGTAAATAGAGATATGCATATACAGTTAATGAAAATAGCAGAAGTTCATAAGAGGGACTCAAATGGAAAGAGTTTGAGGAAGCAGGACTTGTGATGATACAACTACAATTATACAGACCTGAGCAACATTAGAAAAAATAGAAGGTCACCCATGTTCAATTACATTTTTCTTCTTTTTAAAGAAAAGTATAATACTGCTAAAGCTTAGAAAGAATTCGTGGATTGATGTAAATATAACAGGTAATGCAACAATTATTGTTCACTGATTTCTACTAGCATTTAGGTACCACTTTCTATATTTAAAAATCAAAGAAGACTAAGCAATCCTGCTGCTTTTTCCAATGTTATATATATAAAAAAAGGATTTAAAAAATAAATATGGCTAAATATTCAGTATTAAATATATCAATTAGTGCCAAATGGTTCTGATTTTTGAAAGCTCCTGTTTAAAAGCTTATTTTGAAGTTGCTGAAAGAGCAGCAACATATAGTTAGCAAATTGTCCATCTTATTAAATGGATCTATGTACGCTGTAGTAAACTATAATCTAGTAAAGAGGCATTAAAAGGGCGGTGCAACACTTTTGATTCAAAGGCAAAAAGCTACTTTGGAACATGTATGAGTGCTTATGTAGCACTGGTTTGCAACTCCTTAATGCAGCACGATATCAAGAAAAGATGCATGAATTTAGGGACTTGCAGCACTTTTTGCCTTTGAATCCTAAGCATTAAACAGCTCTGGTTGTTAATATGGTTCTTTTGTTAAATCATTAAGTCTATATTTATCAGGCTAGCAAAGGTGGGTAATTTGTCCACAGTAGAATACAACTTTACTGAATTCACACTTTCTGAACAGCTGTGAACTGGAACTCATCAATATATGTTGAATTCTGCATTTGCGAGGCAGTTAACAAATGTAAGGGTGCCAATGAATGCATATCTTGGGGCACAGTGTGCACAACACTAATGCTTCATATTAGGGAAGCTTTCTTGGAAAAATGTATAAGTACTTATAAAAATATTTATTCTGCAAGAAATAAACATATGACTGCATATACATCTTCACATATTTACTCTGAACATTGGCAAAAAATTGAAGTTCAGATTGGAAAACAGAAAGTGTAGAAATTAATATATTCACTACTATATAGGGCTAAATTGACTTGTATGTGCATGAACAACATTGAGGACAAATCTAGAAAAATCAATGAAGTCCCAAGTTTCTACTGGATAATGGCAAAGAGATCTGAAAGCAGTAGAGATTTCCACGTAGGCAGCATTTTTATTTACACTCCATTTGGGAGATTCACACAGAGTTTAACTGGTTGTAATAGCAGTTTTGGAAGAATAGATATTTCACTTGGTTCCCTTTTATATTTTGCACTGCTGATTCTTCAAAATTCTCTTAAGACCTAACTATAAATCAAGGCATTATTTTGTACTTTGAAAACCTATATTCTAAATCATCCAACCCAATAATTTTCCATTGCATGCTAGAGAGTGAATATCAAAGGTATCCCTGTTCACTGAACAGAACCATAACTTTTTAAACGCCACTTAGTGTTGTCCCATCTTCAATCAGTGATTTTGCCTAAAGATAATTGCCCAATGACTTTTTGCAATTATGTGAGCTTTGTTTAATACTTTTGTAGGTCCTGAAAGTGCTACCTTCCAATGACAGATAATCGAGTTTAGCTTGGACAGTATCTCAGGACATATTCCTCTGGGTGGTTTTATTTATGCTGCATGTAATTCAATTAGTTAAATTAACTAAGAAATGCTATCCTTTAAGGATAATGAAAGCAAGTCAGGCTTCCCTTATTCCTAATTCTACTGTTATTTATTGGATACATAACTGTTATTTCTCAGAAAAACAAAATAATACTTGATATCAGTCTTAATAAAAAGCCTATTCTGTGTTCATCATATTATTATCCCCTACACTTAATAACTTTTAGATTGTGTTTCTCTTCGTATAATAATGATTGCTGGTATTGCAATTAAATCTTAAATGACAAACCATTAGCTGAGTATTTGCTGTTATGTTTTAATCTAAAATTGAAATTAATCCCTTATCTTATTTGGCTATAGAATCCTATTTGGCTGTTTGTCTCACAAGGGTAGGAACAGATAGGCAAGAAGTAGTACACTGGGAAGTTGGTAAGGGTATCTCATGGATAAGAAAGACATATGCAAACACCCTATGCAAGAATTTTTATTAAAAATGCATATTGCAATTTGGTCAGCTGTAGAAACAGGGAATCATGGCAGATCACCAAGATGATTGCAGCTTGGACCCAAGGCTCAGAAAGCAAGGGGCTCCCACTTTTCTCTCACTTGAGAGATATTGGATCAAAACATTTAAAATGGAACAGTGACTACCCTGTCCAAGTGCCTGGGGGCTGTAGGGGTCTGGATGGGGAACAACAGGCTTCAGCTGAACCCTGGTAAGACGGAGTGGCTGTGGATTAATGGCCCCTCGATATCTAGGAATTTATCATCTCTAGTTCTGGATGGGGTTGCACTACCTCAGACAGACCCGGTGCGTAATTTGGGGGTCCTCCTGGACTCACGACTCCTGCTCGAAGAGCAGGTGGCAGTCGTGGCCAGAAGGGCCTTTGCACAACTTCGTGTGGTGCGCCAATTACGCCCTTTCCTGGAGCGAGAGGTCCTTCGAACAGTCACTCATGCCCTGGTCATCTCCCAGATAGACTATTGTAATGCGCTCTACATGGGGCTACCCTTGAGGAGCGTCCGGAAGCTTCAGCTGGTTCAAAATGCGGCCGCACGAGCCATCTTAGGTGCTTCAAGATCGGCACATATAACACCTTTGCTCCGTGAGCCGCATTGGGTCCCAGTTTGCTTCCGGATTCAATTCAAGGTGTTGGTTATTACCTTTAAAGCCCTACATGGCATGGGTCCAGGTTACCTGAAGGACTGGCTCATCCCCGTTCAATCGACCCGTCCCACCCGGTCCTGCAGAGAGGGCACGCTACGAACCCCGTCTGCAAGAGAGTTCCACCTGACGGGGTCTAGGAGGCGTGCCTTCTCTGCAGTAGCCCCAGCCCTTTGGAATATTCTCCCCCGGGAAGTAAGATCGGCCCCCTCTCTCCTGGACTTTAGAAAAAACCTGAAGACCTGGCTATGTCATCAGGCATGGGGAGGGGAGGGGAATAGCCAGTCTTGGGGTTGGCTGGCCCCTTAGATCTGTTTCGACCAGCCTTGTTGATCAGTGGAATAAGATCTACTACCTTTGGATCAAATTATATGATGTTGTATGTATGTATGTATGTATGTGTGTGTGTGTGTGTGTGTGTATGTGTATATATATATATATATATATATATATATATATATGCAATTTTATATTGTTATTATTGATATTTATTGTTTTAATTCTTTTAAATTCTTGTGAACCGCCCAGGGTCCCTCCTTGTGGGGGAGATGGGCGGGATATAAATGTAATAAATAAATAAATAAATAAATAAATAAATAAATAAATAAATAAATAAATAAAATAAACTTGTGCTTGTATTGACATCACAAGGGGGCCATGTCACTGAAAGAGCTGAAGAGTGCTGCCTTAGATTTTTATCAAAAAACCCCTCGCCCAAATCATCATACTGTGGATATAGGCTAGGAATAATAGGGTTTTGCATGCTTCAAAAATGAATTAGAAGTGATTTAGACATTCCAGTGCAGTATATTTCGACTATTAATTAATGCCAAGTCTTTTTCTCAGGCATTCATGTGAATTTTACAATAGGTGCCACTTTGAAGAAGTGACATCATAGGCACCTGTTACATTGATGATGCGTATGTCATATCATTGCAGAATGATATGATTATATACTTTGCTGAGTTGCTTCATGATCTCAGACAGAAGCATGTGCTACTTGAGTCATGATTGCATGATGCATGTGTTACCATTTGCCTCATTTTGTTCCTTCCCACCAAGCAGACACTGTGAAAAATAACTACAAATATTCATAGAAATTAAATAGCTGCTAGTCATACTCCCACAGAAGGTTTTGCCAGAATTCTTGGGAATCCTACATTATTGTGAACAAGTCTCATGCTCCTGCTTTGCTTACGCCTTATATGACCACTGAACAAGCTGGGAAAGATTTGTTAGTGTGTTGCCCGACTGGGATTGTGATTTATCGATAAGGCTATCACATTGGCTGCAAAAATCTAGATAATTACAAGGCAGCAAAAAGAGACAGCATACTCTTAACTTTTTTTGCAAGATAGAACTTTTTGCTCAGTTATTATCCAGGGCACAAAAAAAGATATATTGTGTTCTTGAATCCTGACTTGTCTGAAAGTGACCAATTCAGACAATCAGGTCAGAGACCAATTTCTCCTTACATGTTTGTTTATTTGTATACTGCTTAAGTCCCAATGACTCTGGATATTTAGGCATCCTATCAGTGGGAAGAAACAAAATGGAAACAAATGGCTGCATTCAAGATCACTCACCATCATAATCTTCATGGAGTAGGGCATTATAAAATGAAAGTAAGGAAATAAATTTTAAAAATGCTAAGCAAAGTTTCTTCCTGACTTCTGACTTATTCTAAGGATACACACAATGCTTGCAAAGAGAAAAATGTGGATATATCTATAAAAACAAAATACTTATAGATTACTCTTAGTTAAAAGAAGGAAAATTACTTCTAATCAGGTATACAGTAATAAGATGACCTATTAAATGTATGGGTTCAGTAAAATCCAGAGTAAAGATGCATTTTAGTGTGACATAAGCTGCTTTCATCCCTTCCTAATATCATTAAGAAGCCTCTGCAATTGGAATACCTATAACAGGATATTTTCTTCTGTAATGTCTAAAGCAAAAAAAAAAAGTGCCAGTTAGAAACCTATATATGTAGGCTGACCATACGTCCCGTTTTGAACGGGACAGTCCCGTTTTTTTTAACATTTCCGGACCGTCCCGTCATTTTAATATAAAATTCAATTTTGTCCCTTTTTTAAAAAACCTGTCAGGAACTAGCCTGTCCCTGCCGCCAGCTGGAACCGAGAGACGGAAGTATCTGGAGCGGCACGAAAGAGCCAGAGCAGCTGATTGGAGGGAACCGAAAGCTGGAAGTAGCTGGAGTGGCGTGAAAGAGACAGAGCAGCTGATTGGAGGGAACCTGGAAGAGGAATCGCCTCCACCTATCAGCACGTGGCAAAGGAGGTGGGAGAGGTGGGCCGAGCAGCGCGATAGGCGGAGGCGATTCCTCTTCCAGGTTCCCTCCAACTCCCACCTCCTTTGCCGCACACTGATCAGCGGAGGTGATTCCTCTTCCAGTTTCCCTCCAATCAGCTGCTCTGTCTCTTTCACGCCACTCCAGCTACTTCTGGCTTTTGGTTCCTCTTGTCCTGTTTTTGTCTCAAGGAAATATGGTCATCCTATACATATGGGATTGCAAGGCTATCTAAACTATCTAAATCATGCCCTTGTTACCTCACATATAGACTGCTGTAATGCACTCTACATAGGACTGCCCTTGAATATCATTTGCAAACTGCAGCTACTGCAAAATGTGGTTGCCTGTAACCCTCATACCTCCCAGAGTGGCTGGAGTTAAAAATGTGAATGTTTAAAGTATGTTGGAAGTTTTAAAAGGTTTTGAGGGCAAAACACATGCTTCAAATTTGCAGATACACAACCACTAATTTAATTAAAACCGCCAAGTCTGCCTCCTCCACAACTCCCCTGCTGCTTCCTAAAGTTGGAATCCAGTCATTAAGAAATGGACAAAGTCTATAGCAGCCCTCTAGCCTATGGAAGCTGCTTCCCTCCTTTAAAAAATCTTACTTTCTCACCAACGATGAGACTTCAGTCAGTCAAAGGGTCAATAGCCTTGCCCTACCCTCAGAGGTATCCACAGAATCTGACCATTTTGTCCAAAATGATGAAATGAGCATTACAACAGCATGCATGACAAATTCCACTTCTTTTTTATGTGTGTGCAATGTCACGCAGACATCTAAAGGAGTGCTTGGAATGGTTATCAGTCAATGATTTCAGTAGGTTGTGACAAAAAATAAGAAGAATATTTAGTTTCAGAGTCCAAAACATCACAAATTTTAGCAAATTCGTTCGGGGAAATCATAAGAAGCTTAAGAAGAAGTGAAAGTATGTAGGAGAGGATTAAAGTGAAGTAAAGGCAGGAATATAACTTTTTCTAATCACACTGTAGAGGCAGTGATAAGCAAGTTTGGAGACAGAAATTTTCTAAATAATAAAGGCATCATTAAAGTTCTCTTTAGTTTGAAATGTAGGTCATATTATACATTTAACAATTCTTAAATACCAGTGTTCCATATATTTAAATCTTCTCCAAACTCTTTGAAGTCAAGTCATATTTCATTCCTGAGGTACAGAAGGAATTATTTTATTACGCAACTGTTTAAAAGTAAATTTCACAACCCATATTTAGGAAGCTTAAAAAATGATGACCCACTTGTTTTTCAGAGCTATAATTTTGTCTCTCTGGCAGGATGCTACTTCTCTAGAAAGCTAGAAATTGGGCCATCTAATAACAAAAAATCACCAACTTACAAGACACAGCACAGACAAAAAGATCATGGCAGGAATTAGAAATAAACATTGCAGTAAAATAATTTATTTATGTAGCTATGCAAGACAAAAAAATTAAAAAGCCATATTAAGAAAAATAGTTATTAACATTTATTCATGGTCTTTAAATATGTAAGAATGCAGCAGTAAGTCTAAACACTGCAAAGTACAGACTAAGTGTATGGGTTAATCCATAACAAAACCCAGTCTTTTTGTATAGCATCTGGGATGAACTGAATACTGATAATCCAAACATATGTGGAGCATTGCAAAAATTAAGAATTGGTTGTTGACTTACAGAATGAAAATGAGATGGTGAAGAAAAGTAAGTTCCCTGGCACAATTTAGGTTTAGATGTGAAAGTGCATGAGTGCTTGACAATGAATGAGAATTATTATACAATTGCCACTAAATACTTCTGCCTATATTGAGAATACTCTAGAAAACCATCAAGCATTATTAATAAAAACAATATGAAAATTCAATCTTAAATTCCATGAGATGACTCTAAGCATAAGGAAATGAGATAAGATAATACATAAATCCAGAGGTATGTCTGTGTTTTGAGAAATGTTAAAAAGTTAATAGAGTACTGATAAGGCAGATTAGTGTTACTTGTGAAAAGCAGGAGATCTCAAATTATGCAGGGCCACGACTCACTAAAATGAGAGGTTAGACTTGGGCAAAAAATAAATATATCACTATCATTAAAATTTAATCTATATATCAAATAAAACAATGATGGAATCTTGCAATTTTATGCATTAAAATAATACTTTTTCACTGGAAACCAGCAACAAAATAATCAAATCATGGGAAGGATAAGCCTGCTTACTTTTGCAAGATACCTGAAATATGGTTTTCTTGTGAGACTGGCTCTCTCATTTCTCATTCCACATATATTCTAGATTAATATTTGCACTTTATAGCACTAACTGTTGAAAATCCTGACTTTCCTATTGGTTTATCCAGGGTGACCGGAACATAAATGAAGCAGTACATGGTCATGGAGAAAGCAAGGATGGTTTTCATGGAGTGAAGGTTTTAGAGCAGTATAGTCAATAGTGTTCATATACATTTGGTTTAGCTATAATTCTTTTTTTTTAAATCACATTTCTTAGTTTTGATCACTCCGAACAGGAACAGTATGATACATTGTTATCTATAATGGAGAATAATGTATTAGGTTACAGAGCCTTGGTATTTAGAACAAAGTCATTTGTACTTTTGCAATCTAGTTCTAGTAGCTAATTTATTCCACTAAGAATTAGAAAGTTTAGGGAGTAAGGAAGATGACCTTGATGGAGATATGCAAGACCTGTTGCCAGGGTGATTGGGAGGTGGGAGACTGTTGAAACATATTTTAAGTCCACTACAGAGAGATAATATTCAGAAGTGGCCTAGACCAGGGGTCGGCAAACTTTTTATGCCGGGAGCCATTTTGACATGCTCGTGCACATTTTGAAATGCTCGAGAGCCAGGGGGCGGGGTTTGCGGGCGGGGGCCAATCGCGTGGAAGGGGGCGGGGTTTGAGGGCGGGGGCCAATTACGTGGAAGGGGCGGGGTTTGCGGGCGGGAGCCAATCACGTGGCTTATTGGGGCGGGTGGGAAGGCCCATGTAGCAGTTTCCCCCCCCCACCGGCTTCCCGCCCCTCCCTCCTTGCCTGCAGAAGGCAGCCGGCCTTCTCCCCCCGCTGTTTCCAGAAGTGATCCAGCGCCGATCTGCGGGCTGCGGGGGCTCCAGCTTTGGAGGGCGCCGGCTGCCAAGCTGTTCCGAACCAAGGAGCCAGGGCAGAGCCGGGGCAGGGGAGGAACGGGGAGCGCCAGGGGACTCACCCGCTGCTGCTCGGCTGCCACCTTCCTCCTCCGCTTCAGCCGCCCGCCCGCCGAGTCCCGGCCCTTCAGCCCCCGCTGGGGCGAGGGGGACAGGGACTCAGCGCCCTCACGCCCGGAGCCCGGCAGAGCTGCGTCTCGCCCTGCCCCGCCCTGCCCTCCCAGAGTGGCCAGCGGAGCGCCACCGGCGCCCACCTGCTCGGGCAGGTATCAGCCTCTCTGTATGCTCCTTCCGCTGCTGCTGCTGCAGGGAGACGGCGTCCACCCGGCCCAGCTGCCCGGGGTCCAGGGAGATCAGCTCCGGCGGGATCTGTGCTGAAGAGCCCCGCCCGCTTGCCCACCCCGCCCACTTGCCTGCCTGCTTGCCTCCCTCCGCGAGGCCCAGACGTGCTGGAAGGCAGCGGGGGGCCTCGCGGAGGGAGGCTGAGCTCCACAGCCGAGCCTGGGCTTGTGTGCGGGAGGGAAGCCGCCATTGCAGGCTTCCTCGCCGAGTTTGTCCACCGCCTGCAGGGAGGGAGGCGGGGGGACAGGGCTGGGCTCTGGGGCGGGGGCAGGGGCCGCGGACGGCAGGCCAAAGGGAGATGCCAGGGCGACTGTAGCGACCGGAGGCGGCCAAGGGGAGAGCAGGCGGCTCTTCGCCCTCGGCACGCTGCGGGGCCAGACGAGCCTCCGGCTGCTGCTTCCTGCGCCCGTGGCCTCTTTGCTGCTGCCGCCGCCCACCTCTTCCGCTCTCCGCTTCCACCTCGCTTGCTGGAACGTATTGAAGGGGAGGAAAAATAACATTAAGATGAACCAGGAGCTTTGCGGAGAGCGGCAGAGGCAAGGCGGGCGGTGGCTGCTGCTTCCTGCGCCCGTGGCCTCTTCGCTGCCACCGCCGCCCGCCTCTTCCGCTCTCCGCTTCCACCTCGCTTGCTGGAACGTATTGAAGGGGAGGAAAAGGAAACATTAAGATGAACCAGGAGCTTTGCGGAGAGCGGCAGAGGCAAGGCGGGCGGCGGCGGCTGCTTCCTGCGCCCGTGGCCTCTTCGCTGCCGCCGCCGCCCGCCTCTGCCGCTCTCCGCTTCTCCGCAAAGCTCCTGGTTCATCTTAATGCAGGGCTTTCCAAACTTTTGCCGTTGGCGACACACCAACGGCTGGCCCACGAAGACCTGGAAGCGGCGGTGCTTCCGGGTTGCTGCCGCTGCAGCGGCAGGGGCTGCCCCTTCGAAAGGGCAGGCTCCGGGGACCCTGAAAATGCCCTCTGTTCCGGCAGGGAGGCAAAAATCACATGCGCATGCTGCTGGCTTCCCAGCGCACAGCTGATCAGCGCGGAGAATTTCCACCCCAGGCAGCCCTGCAGCATGCGTGATTTTCGCCTCCCTGCCAGAACCGAGGTCATTTTCGGGGTCCCCGGAGCCTGCCCTTTTGAAGGGGCAGCGGCAGCAGCGGTGTCCTGGAAGCGCTGATGGTCCGCTGCCACCACTGCCCCTTTGAAAGGACAGGCTCCGGGGACCCCGAAAATGCCCTCGGTTCCAGCAGGGAGGCGAAAATCGCATGCACACGCTTCTGGCTTCCCAGCGCACAGCTGATCGGCGCGGAGAATTTCCACCCCAGGCAGCTCTGCAGCATGCGTGATTTTCGCCTCCCTGCCAGAACTGAGGTCATTTTCGGGGTCCCTGGAGCCTGCCCTTTTGAAGGGGCAGCGGCAGCAGCGGTGTCCTGGAAGTGCTGATGGTCCGCTGCCACCACTGCCCCTTTGAAAGGACAGGCTCCGGGGACCCCGAAAATGCCCTCGGTTCCGGCAGGGAGGCGAAAATCGCATGCGCACGCTGCTGGCTTCCCAGCGCACAGCTGATCGGTGCGGATAATTTCCACCCCAGGCAGCCCTGCAGCATGCGTGATTTTCGCCTCCCTGCCAGAACCAAGGTCATTTTCGGGGTCCCCGGAGCCTGCCCTTTTGAAGGGGCAGCGGCAGCAGCGGTGTCCTGGAAGTGCTGATGGTCCGCTGCCACCACTGCCCCTTTGAAAGGACAGGCTCCAGGGACCCTGAAAATGCCCTCGGTTCCGGCAGGGAGGCGAAAATCGCATGCGCACGCTGCTGGCTTCCCAGCGCACAGCTGATCGGCGCAGAGAATTTCCACCCCAGGCAGCCCTGCAGCATGCGTGTTTTTCGCCTCCCTGCCAGAACCAAGGGCATTTTCATCAGAGCTTCCGGGTTGTCACGCGACACACTTGGGGCCCCCAGGCGACACAGTATTGCGTCGCGACACACAGTTTGGAAAGCCCTGTCTTAATGTTTGCTTTTCCTCCCCTTCAATACGTTCCAGCAAGCGAGGTAGAAGCGGAGAGCGGAAGAGGCGAGGCGGCCTCCGGCTGCTGCTTCCTGCGCCCGTGGCCTCTCCGCTTCCACCTCGCTTGCTGGAACATATTGAAGGGGAGGAAAAGGAAACATTAAGATGAACCAGGAGCTTTGCGGAGAAGCGGAGAGCGGCAGAGGCGAGGCGGGCGGCGGCTGCTGCTTCCTGCGCCTGTGGCCTCTTCGCTGCTGCCGCCGCCTGCCTCTGCCGCTCTCCGCTTCTCCGCAAAGCTCCTGGTTCATCTTAATGTTTCCTTTTCCTCCCCTTCAATATGTTCCAGCAAGCGAGGTGGAAGCGGAGAGCGGCAGAGGCGGGCCGCCTGCCTGCTTGCCTCCCTCCGTGAGGTCCCCCGCTGCCTTCCCGGGATCCAAGCCGGAGAGAAAGGGCGGCGACGGGGCCGCGCTACCGGAGCGCCCGAGTGCCAGACAGGCAGCTCCGCCCACGCGCCTTCCACGCGATCGGCCCACGAGGACCGGCCAGGGAAGGCGCGCGGGCGGAGCTCCCGTCCCGCTGCACCCCAGCCGGAGCGCCCGAGTGCCAGGAAGGCAGCTCCGCCCGCAGCGCGCCCAGCATGGCGACGCTCTCCTGCCTGCCTGGCGAGCTTCGGGGGGGGGGGCGGCGGCGGCGGCCGTTACAACGCGGGCGGAGGAAGAGGCGGCGGCGGCAACCAACCAACTTCCCCACCCGCCGACCTCGAAGAAGCGCTGCCCGACTCTGGAAGGCTCCCGAGGGCGGGAGGAGGAAGAATCAATCGCCCTCCTCCAGCGCCGGCCATTTGGGGGCGGGATCCAATCGCGTGGAAGGGGCGGGGGTGAGTTCAGCTGCGGAAGAGCCACACTCAAGGGGCCAAAAAGCCGCATCTGGCTCGCGAGCCGCCATTTCCGACCCTTGGCCTAGACAGACACCTCTCTAATTCATTGAACTATAAGAAAAAAGGGAAGGCAGTACAATACAATCAGCCTTGCAAGATTCTGTTATTATAGCCAATCACAATAAAAGTAGTTTTTAGAGTTGATTTCTTGGTCTGGTCTACTAAGTAGGGCTGACAAGAGTAGGCACTTTATATTAAGTAGGAGACAGAGTTTCGGATTAAATTTGAAATATCTGGTTATCAGCAACTGGGTTGATTGGAGACAACATTCCAGAATAATAAAACAAATTCAGTATTACACATCAACTTGAAATATTTGTAGTATAACACAAGAGCTGAAAACACTGAGCTACAAATCAGAAAATTCTTGCGTTGAATGTGCTACCATTAGATGGGTTTACACAAGCAATGGTTATTCTCTTCTGTATATCTACAATATGAAGATATACTAACCTGGTCTCATAGCATAGTTGCATAAAACTATTTTTGGAAAGGCCCAAATATTATGTAATGTATTATATTTTAATCATCATCATCACCATTATTATATAATAAAATATTATCCAGCATAATAATAAACTTTCCAATTGAATCTTTTCTTTATGGAATAATTGATACTCATCTAAGACAAGATTTTATTTGGAAAGAAATAATTGCTGCTTCCTAAACATTCTCATGCATTATGTTTCTATAGCATATATTACTATCATAATACAGCAAGTATTATTATTATTCTTTAAACACAAAAAGTACCTACAGGATTAAGAAGGATGGTAAGAAACAGTTCACCTCCTTGGATACTTTTGTCTAGTTCTTGAGGCCCACCAGGATATTCTTTGTAAAAAATTGTATGGGTGAAAAGCCCACATGTCTGTCGAGGGAGTACCTGAGAAAGATAAAACAACAACTAGCAAACTTTTGGTATGGATATGTCCTTATATATGCATGCACTGGTGTATGATGGATAGGTATGTGATTCCATCAGCTGTAACATTCTGATAGCTGAACCTCTGCTGTTTTCACTCTGTGACTGAAAGATGTCTTTCTTTTTCATGCCATAGGACACAGCAGGTTCAAGCTCAGTTGAGGGCCATGTCACAACATATGGTAATAATTGTGCAACCAGCCACTCCTCCCCATTAAACAGGTGTCAGCTTTAATCTCTTTTAAGACCATTAAGTGCTGATTTGAATAATTCTTGCTTTAATCATGAATACAGTAATATATGATTTATAGGAACTGATTAATAAAACTAGATTAACTGGCTAATTTAAAAAATCTTTATTTAAATAAAAAGTTGACAAAAAGTTTAACCATATTCAATAATATTTTAATGTTAATTATTTTTAATATAAGTACTTATAAAACTATAGAAGAGAAATGTATCTTAAAATATATCTCTTTCTTGTCTTTCATGGAGGAAAAACATGTTTTAAGTATGGTTAAAGTTGGTTATCACCTTTAAAGCCCTACATGGCATAGGTCCAGGTTACCTGAGGACCGTCTCATCCCCATGACAACGACCTGTCCCACATATCTCTTCAATTAATTTACAGTATTCAAATTTATCTTTAAATCTCTTTAGACAAATGCCTGTTTATCATATTTTTTGTCCATATTCATGTAGCAGCAGAATACTACTTCAGTATGTCTGAGCCCAAAACAGTCTATGCTAGTTTATAATATTAGAGATTGGGTTCTCTAAGCAATCATCTTCTCAAAATATATGAAGTTATTTTAAAAAATAAATACACAATTGGCCTCATCACTTCTGCAAACAAACATAAATCATGTAAATATGAGTAACTATTTATGTGAAAAACAATCTTCACATTTGCAGGAAGACTTGAAACCATGTCTTCATTCAAAAAATTTATTCTCATGAAATATTCCTGGAAGCATTAGTGTAGGTTGTTGTGCCCATTCAAACTGTTTTTGAAATTATCTTTATAATCATGAGATTCAATATAAACATCTTAAGCAACTTTTCTACTGATAGAGTAATGATGGACTCTAATAATTGTTTCTGATTCTCATCTGCCTAAAACTCCCTTGACATTTCCTTTGGAGATAATGTTCATCTGTTCTTTTGTTCCAATCTGTTCCTTCTCACTCCACGGTTGTTATAGCTGCCAGCTAGCTAGCCTTTTTTCTCTAAGTGATGAACCAACTTAATCCTATAAGTATATGACCTCAAACCAACTGCTCTGACCTTGTGCCATGACATTCAGGAGATCATATAAACAGCTGCCCTCTCTTTATGTTGGCTGGAAATTTTACCTCTTCTGTTATGTTGAGTACTGATTATCTTACAACTGGTAGGAGAAATATGCAAACTTGTCTGAGTTGATTGAAAAATAAATAAAGCATGTTGTAATCCTATACAGAGATGTAGCTAAAGGAATGGTTGTAGGCTCATACATAATCTGCTTATTCATTTTTCTAAAGCTGTAATTGTATTTTAGATATGATGCAAAATGAATTACTAAATTTGCCCATACCTGATATCTATAAAACGATTAATGTGAAGAAAAATGTGCACCTGTTAATTAAACAAACTTGCTGGTTGGATATATCCTCTAACTATCCCTCCAGCTTTCACTAAATTTGTATAAGAAAATTTAACCCCAATTGTAATAGCCAATAGTGACCATTTAATTCAAAACATTTTCAGAATTGTAATTGCACAAGAGGAATTATGAAATAATGGAAATGTAATGTACCATGATGCCATTGTGGATGAAGCCCCGTCTGTACCGTGCAGGTTTCAGATGAGGGTACTCTTCAGTGCTGGTCACTTTAATACCCCAGACCTTCTTCCAAGCTTCATAAAGCTGAATATGAACAGGGTAGACACCAGAATGATGTGGAGCCACTGCATAGCCAATGTCAGTCGGAATACCATGTTCCTGAGAGTGGGCAAATGAGGGGAAGGCACATGTACATAAAAAAAACCCAGAATTACAGTATATTTGCAGATGTTTTTGAATATCATCAGATATAAAAAGAACAATTACAGTAACTGAAACCCTTAAACAAGCATACAGTATGTGGGAAAATAAGAGGCTGATTTCTGGGCATATCTTTGGAGAAAGGTCATAAAAACTTTATAAAAGTCATGTTGGATCACAAGAAAGATGATATCTAGTGTAACATTTTATTTCTGCAGTGGAAGGCCTGTAAGTGGGTCTGGGAACTAATAATCCCCAGCAAATGGTACTGAGTGGCATTCTGCTTCTAACACTGGATATAATCTATAGCCATCATGACTAGCAGCTTCCCCATCTGTAGTAATAAAAACTAGATAACAAACATCTTAGCTTTCCTAAGACAGGCAGGTAGTAACTAGAACCAGGTTTTAGGTTACATTAAATGCATCTGGGTATAGTTTGTAGGCTCCTGATTGTTCAGCTTTCCCAAATTTCAGTTAGCCTTTGATGTTAAAAAAATATTACCTTATTAGCAACCACCACGACCACCAATGGCCATATTTTGTGATCAAAGAATTACTCCTTGTCATTTGATAGTAAGAATGATTTGCTAGAATGCTCCCTCTCCATTTGAAATGTGATGAAACATGCACATAACAAAAGGCAGAAGAAAGTTATCAAGCAATAAAGGTGCTAATTATAAGAACCCTTGGAAAGGCAATTAGATGCCAGGATTTTTTGATGATATATGGGAAATTCACAAGAAGAAACATTAAGATTCCGTAGGAGAACACCGCCTGTCACTGAATAAACAAAACAGCCCCATTTATATATTAGATTGACAAATCAGCAGGATAAAGTCAAAGAAGGTAGACAAACGGTAATATATAATTGAATTTTTTAAATATCCTCTTTATAGTTGTTTGAAATGACATTCAATATATAACAAACCAGCCTATTTTTTTTAAGAGGGAAGGTTTGATAATCCATATTGAAAATGTAAAACAAACAGAATAGTTGATATTTGATCACTAATTTCCTACCACCAAGCAATATCAAAGTTAAGCATCAATAAATATTAATCTCTTATGTTGTACTGCTCTGTTATAAGCCAAACTTACTAAAAACTGAAATAGTGTCCTTGCAAAGTAAAGACTTAATACTGCTGGCTCTAGGCAATGATATAAAGGAATTCTCTATTATATTTGGATTTTGCTTAACTAATAATGTTATTTATTTTATTAATTATTAATTTATTCAGACGAGCACTAATGCACTGTAGCAACCCAGAACACCAGAAAAAGGAAACAGATCATCTATACAGCATCTTCCAGCAAAATGGATACCCACTCAATTTTATCAAAAAGTGCCTGACCACCCAACCCATGACAACACAACCAACAGAAGCTATGAAAAGGATAACACTGCCATACATCAGAAACATCTCAGAAACTACCAATAGACTGTTACAACCACATGGAATCACTGTAGCACATAAACCAACAAAAACCCTTCAGAACATCTTAAGTAACCCAAAAGACCCAGTAGCCCAAGAAGAAAAAACAGGAGTTATCTACAACATACAATGTAAGGACTGTAGCAGCCACTATGTAGGACAGACGGGCAGAAGACTAGCAGAGAGCATCCACGAACACCAACTAGCAGTCAGAAGACATGATGAAAACTCCCTAATCTCACAACACATGGACAGACTCAACTATACTTTCAACTGGGAAACTGTGAGCATCTTAAACCAAGCCAAATCCAAAAATGCTAGAAAATTCCTGGAAGCTTGGCACTCAGACAAAGCAGCCATCAGCAGACACATAGAGGTAAACAACATTTACATACCATTTATAAGAGACAATAGAAAAGCCAAAAGACCAGAACACCTCCTTGCCAGCAGTCAACACCCAGATATGCAAAGATTAACACCAGGATTAGCACCAGAGGAACAATCAAACAGCACAATATACCCTAATCAAGGAACTAGTAACTCAGTCAATCAACCAAGCAGCAAACAACAGCCCAATCAAGGAACTCCTAAGGAGAGAACACCACCACCACCACCACAAGCAGGACAAGCCATGGTATATAAACAGAGAGCAAGTCCCACTTCCTTTTCACACTGAAGATGTTGCCTAGTCTGGCAATGAAACGTCTGCAAGAAAACAAGGCTCAGAGAACACCAAGGACTCCACATTAATAATTTTTTTTCAGACAGCATTTTCAGTTTCCTTTGGACTTCAGTACTTCAGTATGAATGTATAAATTAGTAACTTTAAATGTGAAACACTTCCAGAATGATTTAAACAGCCTGTTTTGAATGTGAAACTACTTTGAGCTTGAAACAGTTTGAATATCACACCAGAAAATGAAGAGCACAGTTAAATGTGTACAAAGTCTATTTGGCTTTTTTGCACAATCAGCCAATTCACAAAAGAAGAGTAGCTTTTGGTAGCGTTTAGTTTTAAGAATGAAAACCAAAGTATGTGTACAAAAGTATGGACTATGGAAGACAAACAGAAAGAATTATAAATCTTAATGCAGAATGGCAAACATGATTTAGTGCACATTACTGAAGTCTGATGGGATGAAACACATTGATGGAATGCAAGAATTGATAGGAATAACTTATTCAAAACAAATATGCCAGACAAAAGGGGAGAATGAGTGTCTTTGTCAAAGAAATGTGCACATCTGTAGAAATCCAGGAATATGAGCATGACCATTCAATCAAAAGCATTTGGGTAAAAATGATAGGAAGGGGAAACAACAATGATATTATTGTGGGGGATGTACTGTAGACAATGAGCCATCATATGATCTGGATAATGCCTTTGTGGAGCAGATTACAGAACTTTGAGGGAGGAAACACATAGTAATAATGGGACATTTCTAATATCCAAACAACTATTGGAAAACCAATTCAGTTAAGATTGCAATGTCCCTCAGAGTCTTAGTGGTCTTGTTGGCTGTTTCATTTTTATAGAAGATTGAAGAAAAGACAAGGGGAATAGCATTCCTAAATCTTATCCTAACCAATAAAAAAAGCTAATTGAAGAGGTAAAAGCAGTGGGAACCTTGGGAAGTAGTGACCTGCAGAAATGGAATTGGAGCATCTTTGTACATGCAGAACAAAAATTAGAAAAGCTAACTTCAACAAGCTTAGAATAGTATTAAGTATTGGACAGAAATTCTTAGGTCAAAAGTAACTTGTTGTAACTCGCCCAGAGTCCCCTGTTCGGGGAGATGGGCGGGGATAAATTGAATAAATAAATAAACAAACAAACAAACAAACAAATAAATAAATAAAAGTAGTATAGGAGGTATACTAAGGATACTAAATGTACAATTGCACATTAATCCAGTGAATGTGTAGCACATTTCAACTGAGGTAAGAATTGAAAGGAATATATCTGTGAAATAGAAGATAGTGAAATTGCCAAGGAAGCAGATCAGCTAATAACAGAATAAGTGATAAAGGTTAAAGTGTAAAAGAATGTAACCTTGCAAAAGAAGCTAAAAGAAATAAAAATAATTTTTCACTATGTCAGTAATAAGAATAAAAAGGAAAGAGTGGGCCCACTGTTTGGAAAATATAGGATAGAAAGAAGTAATGGGGGAAGGATAAAATTCTTCAACTCCTAATATACTTTGGTCTTCTCCTCAGAGGGTAACTGTGTTCAAATGGATCTTAACCAAACAAGTGATGTAAGGAGAGAGTGACAACCCAAGGTAAGTAAACTGATAGGAAATACCTGGCTACTATAATCAAGTCTCTAGGTCCAGATCACTTACATCCAAGAGTCTTCAAGGATCTTGACTCTGATCCATGTGGGAAAAGTCCACAATAGATTATTAAACAATTGGTTTGTGACCTTTCTTTTATATGCATTGATTGGTGGGAGAGCCAGTATGGTAGAATCAAGAGCATGTTATGCCAGACCAACTTGATCTTCTTTTTGATATAGTAACCAGTTTAGTTAACCATGGGATGTGGTAGACAAAGTCTATCTTGACTTCAGCAAAATGTCTGAGAAAGTCTCCCATGAAATTCTAGTAGGAAAGCTGGCAAAAAGTTGGCTAGACTATGCTACCATTAGCTGAATACAGAGCTGATTGAACAAGTGTACTCAGTGGTATCTTGATGGATCACAAGCTGAAGAAGAGCTAATTGTGTGATGCAGTTACAAAAAAAGCAACTGCAATCCTGTACCACTGTAAAGGAATATGGAGATGAAATTGATGTAGGAATGGATGAACCATTAAGGAAAAAATGGAAGATTTACTGTACGTATGTCAGCTCTTCAGAAAACAGAATGCTACTTTATTACTATAGAGTACAATAACAGAATCTTGAAAGCCTGCCAGAGTTTGTCTTGGCTCCCTCTTATACCAAACTGAAGGGTAATTTTTAGTTTCTTTCTTATGCCTTCCACTTTCCAAGGGCTGAGTTGTCATTTTTCCCTTCATTCATTCTTTCACCAAGATTATCTCCACATTCCTTTACAACCACATAAAGAGAAATAAAGCATCGAGATCAGGATAAGTAACCATTCCTTTCTATCCTATGTTGGTCCAACTATGTCCAATTCTGGGCAGTTTAGGAAGGACATTAGCAAACTGGACCATGCTCAAAGGAGAGCAACCAAGATGATAAGGGGCTTGGGAGAAAAAAAACTTATGGGGAATTCTTGGAAGGGTTGTATTTGTTTCGCTAGGAGAAGAGAGGATTTCAGAGAAACACAACAGCTGTCTTCAGGTATTTGAAAACTGCTATGCAGAAGACAGCATAGACTTATTCAGTGTTGTTCCATAATTCCCAGACAAGAAAAAATGGACTTAAATTACAAGGAAGCAGATTTCAATTACAATTTTTTGTAATTACAGTTACAATTACAAATACAATTTTACTAATTGCAAGAGCTATAACGATGGAATAGACAGGTTGGAGGGTGTCAGTAGTCTCCTTCATCGGGAGTACTTAAATAGAAGCTGGATTGGTGTCTATTGGGGATCCTGTACTGGGCAGAGGGTTCTATGAACCCTTTCAACCCTTCCATTCTAGGGTTCTATGAACCTGAAACCTAACAGTTTGGTCTAGTGGTTAAGGAGAGTGTGAGTTCTAGTCCCACCTTAGGCATGAAAGCCGGCTGGGTGACTTTGGGCCAGTCACTCTCTCTCAGCCCAACTCACCTCACAGGGTTGTTGTTGTGGGTAAAATAGGAGGAGGAAGGAGTATTAGGTAAGTTCCCTGCCTTGAGTTATTTATAAAAGTAATAAAGGTGGGATAAAAGAAAATCTAAAAAAAAATAGTGTAACAGAATAAAAACTGACATGATCAGGTGATCAATAACCCCACAGGTTCTTGAGTTAGCTCTTCTGGTTAAGATTGCTGGATAGGCATAAAATAAGTAGCCTATTCTCCCCCTGCATCTTTAACATGGGCTTGATATTTATTTATTTAGAAATTTAGAAAACTTTATTTCTAAATCTGTAGCTATATATGTTAATTAGTATAGTATATAATATACTATAGTATAATTAGTATATGAGAGCCTGTTGTGTCTAATGGTTAAGACATCAGGCTAGAAACCAGGAGACTGAGAGTTCTAGTCCCACCTTAGGCACAAAGCCAGCTGGATGACCTTGGGCCAGTCACACTCTCTCAGCTCTAGAAGTTGGCAATGGCAAACCACTTCTGAATCTTGCCAAGAAAACTGCAGGGTCTTGTCCAGGCAGTTGCCAGGAGTCAATACTGACTTGAAGACACCCAATAAATAAAAAAATAAAAAATAAAAAATAAAACAGTGCATTCTGGTCCAGAAGAGGAACTACTGAAACCCACCAGATCACTTCATAAACATCTGAATCAGCAGTACCTGGAGAGAAATATGATGTCCTTTGCTGGAACAATAGTTTTGCACAAGTCTAGAATAAAACAATTTTATAAAAATCCTTAGTAGCTGTCCTACTAATGTGTATATGTTAAATTTTGTCATTTGCAGGACAGAGGAGCAAGTGTTCTCTGTTGTGGCGCTTGCCCTCTGGAACAGCATCCTCCAGAAATATGTACGGCTCCCACCCTTTTAATGTTCCAGAAGTCTCTTAAGACTGGCTGAGTTGCCAAGTTTGGGATAAAGGTGTTTGTGGAGCCCCTGGCAATTATTATTTTTTGGGGGTGGGGTGAGGTGGGGGTAAGTTATTTATGTGGTTTTGTCTGGGCAGCCATTTGATTGATATATATACACATATACACATACATACATACACACAAAGACATATTTACATACAGTTATTACATATTTAATATACATATATATTCTTTAGAATATGTAAGATGCCCAGAGTCTTTTTGGAGCCAGATAGCCTAATCAAAATCAAGCAAGCAAGCAATATTTTTGAAAGCCATAATAAACTGTGGCTAAATTACTTCTCTATAGATCTGGACCCAGTTCTGAATAACAAATCCAATATGTACCGTAAAGTCTTCCTTCTACAATTTTCAAGTCTAAGCTCATAAAACTGGTGCCTATATCTGGGGAGATTTGTAATAAGAAGTGAACAAAAAATCTTACATGCTAAATGTTTACATACTTTCAAGCACCCCTGCATTTCATATAATTTAAAAATATGTGGCTAAGGCGTATTTTGTTTTTATTCTGTTTGGATAAAAGACTCAAGTGTACAAACAAGTTTAATTTTGGGTCAGCAGTTGGATAGAACGCTGGCCGCACTCTTTTATCTCACGCGTAAAAGGTTCCCTTTTTAAAATGAGAGATGCTAAATGAAGAAGGGCCAAGGTTGGAATTTCCCTGAATGAGGCTCACCCACAAAACAGTGCTCTCCACACGGCTACAGTTTTAGTACAACAAGTGCAGTAACAATTCTAGAACAGCAAATTTATGCTTCCAACCATCTAAGGGAAATAAAATACTTTTGCCCTCTGTTGGCACAACAAGGCGATCCCTGCTGAATTGCTTTGAGTCTTGTCAAAAAGGAGAGAGGTGAAATGTTGGCTGTCAGCTGTCACCTTGCTGAATTAAAAGATTTACATAAGCTCTTTCTACTTTTAACACAAGGACACTTTTTTTTTTCAAGTACTGTTTCTCAGGCAGGCAAAGAAGTTCCCTAGGAGATTATTTTACTTTATTTCATTCTTACTATGTCAGCTTTATGCATTATTTTATGTTATTTGTGGAAAGGTATTGGGGAGAGGGAAACGCTTTGCTGTTTTCTAGCAATTCATCCCACTGTAAATTTTCAGTCTTTTAAAGTATTAAATGTATTTTGTATCCTGATGTATACAACTGGAGAGTGCAGGTTTGTATTAATTGTTAATGATTGCATGACAAATTTTGGAAATGATTACCATATTAAGGGCCTCCATAAAGCTATTAATTGTAGAGTATAACATTACCTAATCTGTCAAAACATCTGCCAGCAGGATCCCCATATCCTTCAAATGTGTTTATTTATTTATTTAATTTATATAGCTGCCCATCTCAGACCAGTGACTCTGGGTGGCTAACAATAATAAAAAACAGTCAAACAGTTAAAACAATACAGAAAACTAAATATAAATACAGCCAAGAGATATTAAAATCTGTCGATATCAGCACAGCCATGAAACAGGGCCCTTCGCACATTCAGGGCCCCAGGCCCGGGCACAAAGCCAGGTCTTCAAGGCCTTCCGAAAAGCCAAAAGGGTCGGGGCCATCCTAATATCAGGAGGAAGGATGTTCCAGAGGGCAGGTACCATCGCAGAAAAGGCACATCTTCTGGCCCCCGCCAGCCGACATTCCTTGGCTGACTGGACCCGGAGTATGCCTATCCTGCTGGACCGGATTGGATGGGTAGAAACAACTGGGAAATGTTGCACTACTATGTCACCCAGAATCCACATTTGGGTTTGCCATATGGAAATACTGGGTGATTTTGTCTGAGCACATCTGGAAGGTCGCAAGTTAGGGTAGGCTGTTTTATAGGGTTAAACTCCAATGACTGAAAGTAAATTAAGATGTGGTTGGAAATGCCAATAGGTACTACTCGATTTGTCTGAAGATTCTGCAATGCAAAACTAAAATAGGTCCCCTTGGATTACCTTAGTCTCCAGTTAATCCAAATGGTGTTAAACACTTCATCTGTGTAGCAGTCTATGGTACATAGGTTTCATGCTACAAGTAAACCTGAGCCAATTTATATGGCACATAGTATTCAGGATTTTTGGTAATCTTTGCAATAAATGTTTGCATTTTATTGTAAACAAAAGAATTAGAGACACCGTGCAGAGTAATTCTAAAAGGGATATTAAAGACATTTTTTTGTAGCTGGGGCAGATTATACCTGGTATATAGTTTTTTAATTAAGTGTGAGCACAGACAGTGTTTAAATGGATTTTTTTTATATACTGTGAAAAGTTTCTGATTTGCCTTTCAGTGAAGCAACAGTTATTTTTAAAATCTAGTGAAGCTGCCTTCAAGTAACTTAGAAGATCAGAATACAATGCTAGACTCATCAGGGACAAAATCTATGGCTTCACAGCCAAGATATAAAATGTGGGTATATTGTCAGTACAGTGGATTGATTGGGCTCTTATTTGGTTCAGTTTCATTTATTTGTTTTGGCCAGAAGCCATAACAAAAAGTTATGAACAATACAGGAACATAAATATGGGGGGGGGGGAATCTTCAATCAATAAACCTATTAATAAGTATAAGAAGGATGTTGATAGTTGTCCAGTTTCTTTAAGCTTTTAAAATAATATATTCATAATGTTAAAAGTCATACACTTAAAAATGTTGCTTAAATTTTCATACATTTTTCCTTATGTTTTTTTTAATATAGGAGAAAAGGTAGGGTAGTTGATGTAGCTGCTTGCTACTACATTTTCTCCATTATAAAAGGGTAGGATTTTATCTTCAGTAATGTAGTATAGATAACTAAGACTTGGAGCAAAATGTGGAAGAACAGAGTGATTTTCAGGAACCCATGCATCCATTTATAATCTCTTCTTTATTATTCATTCTCTTCCCTCTTCCATTTTTTCTTGCTACATGAAAAATGCTGGACCATTGAAGGGACTCAAGCACACTACATTTACAAAGACAATAACAGGTCTACAGAGACGGTGGCTCAGGTTAGTCATCAGAAGGAACTCCTGGCTGTATGAGCTGTCACATGATATGGTGCTACATGATATGGTAGGCTCCCCTTTGCTAGAAGTCTCCAAAAAGGATGGATGGCCACCTGTTAGAGACCCTCTAGTGGAGCCTGCACTGAGCAGGGCACTGGACTAGATAACCTCTACAATAATGTTCTGTTCTATGATTCTGTGAAGATTCCCCCTATAACTGGCATATCCTCAAAATCTGCTTTGGAACTGATTTGGGGAAAATATGAGGTTTTCAGGAGAGGAGAGCAGAAGGACTTCTTTTTTGAATGCCAAGTTCAGAATGTCGTCTCAGACATCTGCAAATCCAGGTAGAATTGCATTAATACATTTTGACTGATAGCAGCAGTTCATTTCCTGGCATTATTGCATTTGAATTCTCATATCCCTACTGGTTATTGAGAAGAAAACCATTTGACAGGATTGAGAGGCTACGGCAGAAGCCAAGAAGCTTCTGACAGTGATGTAAGTGTAAATATTATTTTGTGCCTAGGCTGAATTTGATAATCCTCCCACAAAAGAGTGGGGTGCTTACAGTTATACTGCTGTATGTCAGAAAGATCTTGCCTTCATCCAATATACTGTACATATAGTAGCTTTCATATAAACAGCAGCTTTACATTCTGACAATTTTTCTTCAAAATGATATATTTATAAAAGACTGTTAGAACCATGCATTCACCTTTTGGGGCAATAATTCGAAGTGCATGTTAGCAGTTTGGGATGAGAAATAACTATTATCATTACCTGTTGGCTTACTGATGAGCATAATAATTTCATAATGATTTAGAGAAAAAGCACACACCCTAGACATGACTGAAGCAATTTCAGATTCCCCTCTGGGGACATGTTTATTCAAAAATAAGTTCATTCAACTCAGTGAAGCTTAATTTCAAATAAATGTGCTAACACGATAGTCTGAAAGTGCAATCATATACATGTCTATTCATAAGTAGGATGAATGTATCTGTCAATTCTGATTTATCATTTTTCCCAGCCTTTATTTTATTCTGTTTCCACAAACGTTTCTGTGCCAAAACATTCCTACCATGTTAATCCATATTATTCCAATTCCATTAGGAAGACAATGTGGAAAAGGGATGTATTTTTCTCACTAAAGAAATGCTATTGCATGTGAAAACGAACTGCAGACTGAATGGGGAAGTTTAACTTCTATTAACCAGGATATTATCTGGTTGTCTGAATTTGCACCAAGTGGAAATGTGAAGCTATGGTTCTTCAGAACAGTATTGAAGACCATATATATTTTAAAAATATAATAACTCAGGAAGTATGCAAAAATAACAAAACTATTTGAGGAGTGATTGTGAGAACAGAAACGGATAGAAACTGATTTAACATTAATGTATTTCTCTAGGAAAGCTTTTCAGGAAAACTAGGGAACCTTAAGAGAGAATATAGTATTTAAAATTGCTCAATTGTAAAAGGTCTTTATATTCTGGAATAAAAAGGTTGCTTGAAAATAGGACTGGAGAAAGTTCATGGGATCTTCCTGAGCAGATAGTGATGACAATACCATGTCAAAAAGCTCATTTTTAGATGGCTAAAATAATGGTGCCATGCTAAAAAAATGAATAGCAACTAAAAATAGAGATATCAGGTTCCTAACAGCTGTGTTCCTATTGTGTCTCTAACAGTAGAGGAAGGCTTGGTAAAAGTAAAGCCCATAGTATAGTTGTCCATACTAATTTTTTAAAGCTAAGACCCTTTTTCCCAACAGGCATATGACCATTCCCTCACTGTAGAATGAATATTAATCCACCTGGTAGCAAATCCTGCTGGCTAAATTATCATCACTTGGGCTATCACCACATCCATTAATCCCCCCCATTGGTTACAAGCAGGCCAGTTCACTCAAACAGGTTATAATGAATGCAGATGACCAGTTCCACCTAGTCAAGGCTCTACATGTCCCAATCTCTGGAAGCCTAAGGTACATAGTAATACCAGCTACATATCTTATCTAGATAGAAGGCCCTAACCTCTGGCTGACTACAGTGCTCTTCCCTTAGCTGTGTTAGAAGGAATGTGTAAGAATAACCCCTTCCTGAAACATCTCTGTCCCTGCAATGTTGGGCAAACTGAAACCACAAAGCACGTTCTTCTCTCCTATTCATGTTACATACACATTGGCAGCACCGTTATTTTACTACCGTGCATCATCTTACCAAGCCACACAGATCAATTTTATATCTCCCTACTACTGTATAACTCCACCCTCTTTATAACATATAATATTGCCAAGTTTTGCTTGACAGCAGGCAAAATCTACTGGGAACTGATTGCGAGCTAAAGCCAATCAGACTCAACATTGTTCATGTCTATTACATTGTTACTATTAATTTTAAGTTGCACACTTTTACAGTTTTGGTTGCCACATCTTATTCTGCTAGCTTTCGAGAAAATAGAATACAGAGTTACATATTTTAACTTTCCATCTTTTAATTCTATAGTCCTCGTCCTTACAGTTTTTAGATATTAATGTTCTTATGTGATAATTGTTAATTTCTTAGTCTCTATGTTTTTACCTCAGGTTAGTAAAAAAGCTGAAATAAAGGTATTACAATGATATCAGTTCCCTTGATATTGATGGGTAGACTGTCATGAACAATATTAAAATCATTAAATTACTTTAAGTTCATAGTATAGAGATGTTTTCAGATTTGCAACTACTCAGAGACATCTAAGAAAATTTCCCTCCAGATATGTCAGAAATACAATTCCCAGAATTCTCAGCCATCATGGTCTTTGGCTGTATTGGATGTGAATTCTGGGAACCATAGTCTCAACATAACTGAATGGTATCAGGTTGGTAAAAGCATATTTAATTCTAAGACTATCATCTGTACTTGAATCAAAAGAGAGGAAGTTATAAACCAGCCTAGAAGGCTTTTCAGATACCCCTTCTTTTCTGTTGTTTCTAAAATGTAGTGGTAATCTTGATTCACAATAGACAATATATTTAAAAAAACAGTATGCATCATCATTGCCATCATGAGTAGGAAATGAAGCAAATAAATAGGAATTCTGAATTAATGAATTAGAACCTTATTTACTCTAGTAATAGTATATTTGCTAAATGATAATAAGAACAATAATGTATTTCTAATATATTGTGGAGCTGGCAGTGACTGAGATGAATCCAGAGGTCTGTTTCTGGTGATGGAACTGCTGGTCACTGGAATACCCTAAGATGCCTCAAACTATGTTCAAAAGCAAAGGGAAATGAGACGATTTTCAGGATATGAAGAATCAAAATCCAAAAGTGTGACCAACCTCTTGTCTGTTTTTATAATATTCACCTGTACCTGAATTTTACAATATCATCATCATCATCATCATCATCATCATCATCATCATATTTACCTGCATGCATTCTGTGTAAATTATCCTAATATATAAAAGAATAATCCAAGATTCAATGCAGATGTTTTAAATTAAAATAAAGTGGTATTTGTTGTGAAAGAGATTTGAAATATAGTGCTATAGGAGTGCCATATCCTACTTTATCTGTATTATTGTTGACAGAGTCCTCTACTTGAAGGACTGTCCAATTCAAATTTGGTTTCAAAGTAAAGAACCACAAGAAGAAAGTCATCTGGTACAGAGACATATGTCACTGGAAATATCTGATTCATAATAAGCCCTCTCTTATGACATGCTCCTAGAATCACCACTACATTCCTAGAATCTGGAAACTAAAGTGACCAGAATGACTAGAAGTGTTTCCTTCAATTTACCAAACTGAAGACTTATATTTTTATAGTAATTCAGACCTATTATGCTCATTTATTCTCATTTTACTTCAAGAATAATTACTGTAAAATGTTGACAGTCTATTTTGCAATCTAGATATGTTTAGAGATACTCACTAGTGCAAATTCCTTGTTCAGAATCATCTGCTCCACTAGTGATGACTCATTATGGAACAGATGAGGTTGCATGTGGCTCCACATGTGAGGAAACCACCAGAATTCATCTACAGACCCCAACAATAAGTCATCTCCTTCATCTTCTTCAATGGTTCCTAAGAAATGAAAGGCAAATACTACATTGTAAAATATATGACGATGCCACTAGTTTGGTGTAGAGATTAAGGTGGTGGCCTAGAAATCAGGAGACTGTGATTTCTAGACGTGGAAGCCGGCTGGGTGACTCAGCCCAACCCCCCTCACAGGATTTGTTGTGGGGAAAATAGGAGGCAGGAGATAGATGATAGTTGATAGACAGATGATAGATAGATAGATAGATAGATAGATAGATAGATAGATAGATAGACAGACAGACAGACAGACAGACAGACAGACAGACAGACAGACAGACTCATTCAGTTTGTGACCAAGTACCATTCCAAGAACTTTTTTTTAACAAGTACAGTTACCAAGTCATATATTTCCCATCCCGTCCCCATACATCTGGCTTCTGATCTGTACTTGAAGAACTCTGCATTTTTATCCTGTTATTTTAAGCCGTTTCTTTATCAATATTGTTTTAGATTTTCTTTGTGTGTTGTACAGAAATTTGGTAAGCATTCCCTCCTCCACTTTATCCAAAATGTGTGCAGCTCTTTAGATTTGATTTGCCAAAGGTGCTATGATGGCACTCTCAAGAATGTTGGCACCCTCATATCAGCCTTACTATGTAGACCAGACAGAAAACACAACCAGATGAGCTAATTCTACTTTATTGAAAAGCTAGTACATTAACAGAATCTTGCAGTCTGAAAGTACAATTCTCCCACCATATGTCTATGAAGGTTCTCAGTCATCCAGGTGGAATTGTCTGTAGCTTGAATCATGTCAACTGGATTTCTATTTTCTCAGTGGAAACGTTTCGCTCCTTATCCAAGGAGCTTCTTCAGTCTGAGCAAAGTTAGTAAGGGAATCCTAAATATTAAATATTAATATTAAAGGGAATATTTAGGATTCCCTTACTAACTTTGCTCAGACTGAAGAAGATCCTTGGATAAGGAGCGAAACGTTTCCACTGAGAAAATAGAAATCCAGTTGACATGATTCAAGCTACAGACAATTCTCCCACCATCTTCTTTACAGTCCGAGAAACTAGGGAGGGTCTCTTCTGAGCCTCTTGCCCCACCCACTATCCAGCTGCGGGCTATGCTGGCTCTTATCTGATTGTTCCCTAGGCAGTGTTTCTTGGCCCATTCTCCTAAGGTCTTTCCCACATACCATTACACCTCATGTGCTATGAAGCAACTTTTGGGGAATTGAATCCAAACAACTGTGGAAAAATATTGGGAGAAATATGCCTCCATTATTATAATAAAACTTTTATTTAATTGATATGGTGTATCTCCTTGCTCCCAAAGCAACAATGATAATCATTCCATTATGATTTATTTCTGAGAATTCAATTACAAGTAAAAACATGGTAGATAATATATGAATCAGGATTGTTTTTAGAAGTTCTTGAGCCCAAAGCCAAATTATGGAATGGTAACAGAACTTAGATGACAAGGGAAATGCACAGGAGAAATCATTTTCCTTGTGTTAAAGTTTCTTTTATTTTCATTCTTTCTTTAATGCCTCTATGATGTATTTAGGTTTAAATGAATACAGCAGCTTTGGGACAAAGGCGCTCTGTGGCAGAGTTCTGTCTCAAGGTTTTACCCTCAGAGTACAATCTTAAATGGTTTTAAACTAATATGCTCTCTCTTTTTGGCATCAGAAATTCTATACTGTGCACACTCTTTGGGTTAGGAACCAACGTATTTATTTTGCTTCAGAAGTACAGTATCAACTTTTTTGACCATGAAATATAGAATATTTGGAATAGTATCTTAAAACCTTACTAGTATTTCCTTAATTTTAGTGGCATTTCCATACGACCATAATTCTTAAATTAAGGACTTAATAGTTTTGCAGAATTAAAGCAAAGGTCCATCTAATTCACTCTCTCCCTCCTCGTAGTGATAGATCAGACGCATTGGAAGGCTCCCTCATGAGAGCAATTATCCTTTCTTATTATTGTCTTATTATTGTCTATCAGTAGCAGTGAAATTGTTACTCTAAACAAGACGTCATGGGAATTAGACAGATAGGTATTCCCAAAAGCATTCCAATTCAAATGCCCACAAGTAGAATACAAATAACCATATCTGTGAATAGAACCTTCCAGATTCAGTCCTGCAGAATCACGTCAATGGTTTATCTAGCAGCAAAATAAGGAACAGGTGATAGATCTATAATACATGCCAAAAGAGTATATTTTCCTGCTGGGATATAATTGAGATTGGTTGTTTGTGCATTCCTGCTCTGAACATGATATCATAATGGAATCAAAGTAAAGTAGAATGCAATCATGTTATAATACACTTAGATCCCATTTCTTTAACCTATAAACCTTCTGGCAGATCCATAATCTTATTTTCCTTTTTGAAATCCTATATTCAATGTGTGTTTAGGAACCAGAATTGTGCATTAGGGAACAAGTCAATAAAGCACAAAAGTTTCCATATGCTAATAAAACATGTTCACCGTCTTACCTTAAAAGCTTGCTTGGGTAAACAAGCTACATTTATATTAATTAAAGAGCCCTCCCCATGTTTTATTCATAATTGGACAATAAAGTATATGTTTGTATGGAGAATGACTGCTGCCTCTAAGCTGAAGTGACAAAACAACAATACCAACCTTAAAAGTAGGGCTTAACTGAATACATAGTGCAGCAGGTGCTTTAATGAAAATCACAGACCTACCTCATTGTTTCGTGCTATTTTAGTGAGTCTTAAAAGCCTCTGTAGAATACATAATCATAGGCATGTTCACCCTGTTTAAATCTTGGCACCATTATACGTTTCAGATTGATAGTATTCAAACCAATTGGGAAATAGAAAACGTGGCATATATGTAATATAAATTTTATCAGTACATTCCTATAGGAGATTAGGACAGACTGGACTGACTCAAAATAATAATATAATCACACTGAAAAGCTGAAAGTTGGTGTCTGCATGAGCAAAATCTTTATTAGGAACTTGGAACACCATTTAAAAAAAAAGTTTTCTCAATATTTTTATAGTTGTGCAATTGTCTAAATGTGGATGTCTTTGAAGAGGTTGGAAAAGTAATGCTCTATTACTTATGGTAGGGGTATTACTTTATCCTCAAAGTGATATGTTCATTAATGAGAACTTATTTGCACTGCTCAGTTGACCTGTTGCAACAAGATGGCAACCATTTCTGGAAGATAGAAATAGATGCTGCTGCCCTGTATTAATCTCTCACTCACTATGAATACGCCCTCAAGGTTCATTTTTCTGCTCCACCTCTGCAGTACATTTTTCCTTGTTATGTTGCTTTGAGACCCTTGTATATTTTGAATAATATGCATCAGTTTGTTGCAGGCTAACCCAAGCAGTTCATTAGCTACTTCAAACAGGCAGAAACACCCCTTCAACGGAGTCAGTGTTTACCATACTGACCATTACAACCATTTGTAATATAAAATAAATAAATAATAAAATAAAATAAAATAAAATAAAATAAAATAAAATAAAATAAAATAATAAAATAAAATAAAACAAAAAATTTGTTCAGCAACTGTTCAAAGTTACGGCAGCGCTGAACGAATAGTACCTATGCCCGGTCCCTGACGTTATGGCAGTTGCAGTGCCCCCGCAGTCATGTGATCAAAATTTGGGCACTTGGCAGCTTGCCTGCACCTCTGACCACAGGGGTGCTTCAACTCCCCCTACCTGCCTATCTCCCCCATCTCTGCCCTCTTAGCCCCCTGCACTCCACGGCCCCTGCTGCCCTGCACTCTGCTGCCCCAGCGGACATTCGCCGTCTTCCTACTCCCGCTGCTGATGAGGTGTGCCTGGGCTGGCCCTTCGCAAGGCAACTGCTGGCCATATGAGGCCTTCTTCCCAAGATCACGCATGGCACTTTCCTCACAAGACCTCGGGAAGAAGGCCTCATATGGCCAGCAGCTGCCTTGCGAAGGGCCAGCCCAGGCACACCTCATCAGCAGTGGGAGCAAGAAGATGTGGCAGCAGAGTGCAGGGTGGCAGGGGCCTCATAGTGCAGGGTGGCAAGGGTGGCTGCACTGCTGGGATGGGATGGGGCTTTGTGCTACAGTACTGGGCTGGGCAGGGTGGCTGGGGCTTCATGGGGCAGCTGTGGCTTCGTGCCATGGTGCTGGGCTGGGCTAGGGCAGCTGCGGCTTTGTGGGGCTGGGCTGGGCTGGGCTGGAGGGGCTGGAGGGGCTGCTGCTTCATGCTGAACTTCTTGCAGCCCCAGAGCCATGGTGCACCAAGGAGCCCCTGAGCCATAGCATGGCAAGCAGCCCCAGAGCTGCACAGTTCTGCGGCTGCTTGCTGCCCCACAAGGCAGGGTACAGGGCAGCCAAAAGGGCAGAGATAGGGAATAGGCAGTTGGGGGGAGTTGAAGGGGAAGCAGTCCCTTACCCTGGAAGAACCAAGACTCGGGGCAGAGTGGCTTGGATCAGGGTGGATCCTTGGCTAATGACAAGTGGGATTCGGTTAACAATGGCAACGGGGAGTGCTGGGATTGCCAACACTAAGCAATGTGGTCACGTGACATCACACTTTATCACTGCATCACTTAGCGATGGAAATTCTGACCCCAATTGCCAACATAACTTGAGGACTACATGTAGTCTGTAATACCTTTTAGAGCTTTTTTTTTTTTTTACCATGAATGCTATAATAGCATGATGGTCATAACACTTGCTATGCAAATAGAAGGCTGCTGATTTGAAACCTGACAGAATTTTGTATAATTGTTATTTTTCTTTCCCTAACCTTCTTACTTTTCCTTATACTTTAAGAAGAATAAGTCCAGGGTGCATCATTTCACTGTTTTTCCAGTCACTTGAAACATGTTTTTCCAATCATTCAAAGTAGAAGGGTTCAGCCCTACCTCCTAAATAATCAATAGCCCAGCAACCTTACACTTACAAAGTAAGTGTTACAACCATTGTGCTTTTACAAAATATTGTAATAAAATGGCTCTAAAGGATTTTAGAAACAATAGGCCACTAAGAAAGTTTTTTTTTAAAAAAAGTTGCTAACTGTGTCTGCTTGTATATGCATTTTGATGCTTTAATTTTATATATATATACACACACAATACGCACATACACACACATACACACACAAAACTATATATGGGTGTTAGGGAAGACTGTCCACAAGAAAGAAAGTATCTGGCAATTGCCTTCCTGGAACAGAAAGGTGGGAAAACACATTTTCTGAGGTATTGTCAAATCAGAGGATATGGTAACCTTCAGGCTGGACTGAATCCTGCAAGCTATTGCTAAGGTATTTCAGTCCAGAGAAGAATTTTCAAATTTGCTTATAGTGAATTTAGCATTAGTACAGGACAGGTGCAGCTTAAACAGTAATGTAGATATGCCCTGAGAGAAGTGGCATCTCTCACAGGAGATTAATTGACCTTAAGAGAGGACTCATTGGAAAAGACCCTGATGCTGGGAAAGACTGAAGGCAAAAGGAGAAGGGGACGGCAGAGGATGAGATGGTTAGTTAGCATCACCGATGTAATGAACATGAATTTGAGTAAACTCCGAGAGACAGTGGAGGACAGGAAGGCCTGGCGTGCTATGGTCCATGAGGTCACGAAGAGTCGGACACGACTAAATGACTGAACAACAACAACAAAAATCTTCAGAAAATAACTTCAAACATAAAACATAGTCTGTTGTTTGGGTTTGTCACTATATTTCCTTTTCACTTCGTAGAAAATACTTTCCCTGAATTTGTATGTACTTAAATACATGTTTAGAACATATATGGGAAATTCTTACATTTTACTTTAATTTTAAAATTACCATTTCTTTTAAAGTATATGATGATATATATATATATTTCATATATATATATATATATATATATATATATATATATATATATATATACACACACACATACATACATACATACACACACACACACACACATACACACACACACACACACTGCTAAAAAAAATAAAGGGAACACTGAAACAACACAATGTAAGTCCAAGTCAATCACACTTCTGTGAAATCAAACTGTCCACTTAGGTAGCAACACTGACTGACAATCAATTTCACATGCTGTTGTGCACATGGAATAGACAACAGGCGGAAAGCATAGGCAGTTAGCAAGACATCCCCAATAAAGGAGTGGATCTGCAGGTGGTGACCACAGACCACTTCTCAGTTCCTATGCTTTCTGGCTGATGGTTTGGTCACTTTTGAATGCTGGCGGTGCTTCCACTCTAGTGGTAGCATGAGACGGAGTCTACAACCCACACAAGTGACTCAGGTAGTGCAGCTCATCCAGGATGGCACATCAATGCGAGCTGTGGCAAGAAGGTTTGCTGTGTGTCAGCGTAGTGTCCAGAGCATGGAGGCGCTACCAGGAGACAGGTCAGTACATCAGGAGACGTGGAGGAGGCCGTAGGAGGGCAACAACCCAGCAGCAGGACTGCTACCTCCGCCTTTGTGCAAGAAGGGACAGGAGGAGCACTGCCAGAGCCCTGCAAAATGACCTCCAGTGGGCCACAAATGTCCGTGTGGCTGCTCAAACGGTCAGAAACAGACTCCATGAGGGTGGTATGAGGGCCTGACGTCCACAGGTGGGGGTTGTACTTACAGCCCAACACCATGCAGGACGTTTGGCATTTGCCAGAGAACACAAGATTGGCAACTTCGCCACTGGCGCCCTGTGCTCTTCACAGATGAAAGCAGGTTCACACTGAGCACATGTGACAGACATGACAGGGTCTGGAGACGCCGTGGAGAACGTTCTACTGCCTGCAACATCCTCCAGCATGACCGGTTTGGCAGTGGGTCAGTAATGGTGTGGGGTGGCATTTCTTTAGGGGGCCGCACAGCCCTCCATGTGCTCGCCAGAGGTAGCCTGACTGCCATTAGGTACCGAGATGAGATCCTCAGACCCCTTGTGAGACCATATGCTGGTGCGGTTGGCCCTGGGTTCCTCCTAATGCAAGACAATGCTAGACCTCATGTGGCTGGAGTGTGCCAGCAGTTCCTGCAAGACGAAGGCATTGATGCTATGGACTGGCCCGCCTGTTCCCCAGACCTGAATCCAATTGAGCACATCTGGGACATCATGTCTCGCTCCATCCACCAATGCCACGTTGCACCACAGACTGTCCAGGAGTTGGGGGATGCTTTAGTCCAGGTGTGGGAAGAGATCCCTCAGGAGACCATCCGCCACCTCATCAGGAGCATGCCCAGGCATTGTAGGGAGGTCATACAGGCACGTGGAGGCCAGATACACTACTGAGCCTCATTTTGACTTGTTTTAAGGACATTACATCAACGTTGGATCAGCCTGTAGTGTTCTTTTCCACTTTAATTTTTGAGTGTAACTCCACATCCAGACCTCCAGGGGTTGCTTACATTTGATTTCCATTGCTTTTTGTGTGATTTTGTTGTCAGCACATTCAACTATCTAATGAACAAAGTAATTAATACGAATATTTCATTCATTCAGATCTAGGATGTCTTATTTCAGTGTTCCCTTTATTTTTTTGAGCAGCTTATATATGTGATAAAGTATAAGATAAGACCGTCTTATCCCCATATCATCGACCTGCCCCACCCGATCATTCAGAGAGGGCCTGCTACGGACCCCATCAATAAGGGAATGTCATCTGGTGGGGTGCAGGAGGCGGGCCTTCTCTGTAGTGGCACCCGCCCTTTGGAATATCTTGCCCCCAGAGTTGAGGCAGGTCCCCTCCCTCCTGACCTTTAGGAAAGAGCTGAAAACCTGGTTCTGCTGCCTAGCATGGGAAGAGGAAAGTAATAGTTCCTCATGGGGGTGGTTAATTCCATAATGTCCTTCCTTTTTGTTAAGCTAATTCACCAAATTGGATTTTATAATTATTTAATTGTATTAATTAAACTGTAATGTTATATTTTATATCCTTATTTTAAATGTGATTTTATTGTAAACCGCCCAGAGTTCCCCGTTGGGGGAGATGGGCGGTCATATAAATTGAATAAATTAATTAATAATAATAATATGCTATATGATAAAAAAAAAGCTTCTAATATTTTTCATATGCTTTTAACTGCTACTATATAGTTCCTGCTTACCTGTATGGTAAAACTTTCCTGAAAATCCAAGGTTGAAGGTAAAATTTGCAACCTGAGTGCGTAGTAATACTTGAGTCTCTAGTAAGGCCTGAAAAAACAAAGAAAAAATAGCATTCATTTAAGGCAGGGGTGGGCAATGTCAGGCCCACAGGCCATATAAGGCCTGCAGGGCTCCTGCCTAAGGCCCGCGGGGTCCCACCCACAAACCCTGCCCCTTCCACGTGATTGGCTCCCGCCTGCAAACCCCGTCCCCCAGTGCTTGTGATTGGCTCCCGCCCGCAAACTCCGGGCCCCGGTCCACGGAAATCCCAGAAACCCTGCCTCCCACCCCCTGGTCCCTGGTTATAAATATCCAAATGGCCCTTGGAAGAAAAAAGGTTCCCCACCCCTGATTTAAGGAAACAAAAGGAAGCTTATTTATATTGTTTTTAAAAAATCAACTATAAAAATTAACGAAACAAACCCAAAGACAATTGTTCTTTTGGCAGTAGAACTGAAAATTGTCCTAGATGTAAGATTAATATTAAAGAATGCTATCATGATAGCGTATATGGTACTATCATTACACTTCATAACCTGGCAATGCATTTCTATGCATTTTTATAGAGAAGACTGACTATGTTCAGTACTAGTTAAAGTGTTTAGGATTATACATATATTGTAAGGTTCAATGAGTATACCTTTGTAGAATTGTATCTTGTACTGGTCAGTGACCGTAATAAACTAGAATGAATGAATGATTATACATCTAAATACAGTTCCTGTATTTTTAATTTGCAAAACTATGCTCTGTGCAGGTATTATGAAAACTGACAAAACTCACCACCTAAACATTGATAAACAGCCCTGTCCCCATATGTTAGGGATACAATATTAATTCATAGAAAGGCATCCTTGTGTCCTGTTCAGAGTATGAGGCGACCAGAGGTTAAATAGAATTAATCTTTATTTACAGTTCAACTATTTACCTAATAAGCCCTTAAAAGAATGAATATTTGCGGAGCTAAAGCCAACCTGGCAAGGTCAGAGCACTGGACGACACAGGTAAACAAGATTCCGTCTGGGATTGCAATTCAGCAGCAAGGCAGGAAGCGCCTTGGGATCGAGGCAATGAAACTGGAACAGGCTTGGCTGGAATTCGTGGCATAGCAAGACTGGACTTGGCAGAAATGCTTGGCTTAGCAAGGCAAGACTCCACTGGAAAACACGTGGCAAGGCAGGATTCGATTGGAAGATGTGGTGCGGCAAGGCAGGATTCAACTGGAAGACGTGGCGTGGCAGGGCAAGACTCAGCCGATGAACATGGCATGGCAAGGCAAGACTCGACTGAAGAACTCTAAGTGATTAGACCGGATCCGACTGGAGAACGCAGCACGGCAAGGCAGGACTTGAACGAACAATGCGGCGGGACAAGACAGGGCTCAGCTGGAAGACACGGCATAGCAAGGCAGGACTCGACTGGAGAATGCGACGTGGCAAGGCAGAACTTGGCTGGAGAATGCGGTGTGGCAATGCTGGACTTGGCTGCAGAATACGGCGTGACAAGGCAGGACTTGGCTGAAGAACACAGCATGGCAAGGCAGGATTCCACTGGAAGGCGCGGCGCAACTAAACTGGACTCCGTAGAAGGAAGCGGCTCGACAAGGCAGGACTCGGCTGAAGGCCAAGGCACCCGGAGGAATTCCAAAATGGTGAAAAGCACTGACTCTGATTCCATAAAGGCTACAGAGCAGTCTTTTGAAAACGATTCCAGCTCTACTCCTGAAGAAGCTGTTAGCTCAGTGGAACGGCTGTCTCCAGTGGTTTGCTCCTTGCACTGGCATCTTTTTATCCTATTTTCTTCACGCCGTTTCTCCTCAGGGACCAATCGGACTTCTCTCTGTTTGGTGCGCTTTTCGGCTCGCCTCTCCCTTGCACTGATTGGTAGCTTAGAGCATGCTCCCTGGTTCTGACTAATCAGCTGCTCAGGATTTCCCACTCTGCTGAGTCACTCTGAGTTTCGGTTTCCCAAGTTTTTACAGGATAAGTTTCAATTTCCCCTTTTTTCTTAGCATAGGTTTTGGTTTTGTCTAGCTCAGCATCAGATTCAGACTCAACTCTTACACCTTGCATATAGTGCAAATGTCTGCATTACACAGGTCCTTATTTATACAGCTGCTAATGGATTGGTCTGCATATAAGCTGACACCAGACTATGTAAAAGGAGGCATGACTACATCACTTGAAATGTCAATAAGTGCCTCTCTGACCTACCTTCTGCTGGTCACTTGACTTTACCACTGACATTATAAGTGATGATAACTGAAATCAGTTATTTCAAGTGATGTAGTCATGCCTCCTTTTACACAGTCTGGTGTCAGTCTTGTCTAACCCCATTTTGCTGCTGTCCCCCCAAAAAAGCAGAAGGGTGTATGAAAGGTACAGGAAGCTAGTTGATGTACCTTGAAATCAAATTATAGAGAACAGGTTTAATAGTGAAATAGCTGTTAGGCTGAAGCAATGTCCCAAAATGATGGGACCAGACCCCTCCTCTTCTTCCCTTATCGTGCACACAGAAATATGGAAGTCAATGTTCACTGATTATATACAGAAAGGAAAGAGAAAAAATGCTCTGTGTGATTCAGCTCCCATGAACCCTGGTAAGACGGAGTGGCTGTGGATTGATGGCCCCCCCTGGATCCGGGAAGTTGTCATCTTTGGTTCTGGGTGGGGTTGCACTACCCCAGTCGGATCCAGTGCGGAATCTGGGGGTCCTCCTGGACTCGCTCAGATTCATTCCAAGTTGGACTCCATGCGTGAGACAAGATCTGGGGAGATGCCAGAGGCTCGTACTTACCATGTTACCTGGGAACAGTTTGATCCTGTTGCGCCTGATGAAGTAGACAGGATCCTCTGGATTGTAAATGCCACCACATGCCAGCTTGACCCATGTCCCTCCTGGCTGGTGAAATCAGCTAGTGAGGTGACATGTGGCTGGGTCCAGGCGATGATTAATTCATCCTTGAGTGAGGGAGTGTTCCCGGCTGCCTTTAAGGAGGCGCTGGTGCACCCCCTCCTCAAGAAACCTTCCCTGGACCCTACAATCCTGGGCAATTTTCGCCCAGTCTCCCACCTTCCCTTTTTGGGAAAGGTGGTTGAGAAGGTGGTGGCGTTGCAACTCCAGAGGATTCTGAAGGAAACGGATTATCTGGACCCCTTCCAGTCAGGTTTCAGGCCAGGATATGGGACAGAGACCGCATTGGTCGCGCTTATGGATGATCTCTGGCAAGAGCGGGATGGAGGGAGTGCGTCCATCCTTGCTCTCTTAGATCTCTCAGCGGCTTTCAATACCGTCAACCACGGTATACTTTTGGGGCGGCTCGAGGAGTTGGGGGCGGGCAGCGTGGTTTTGCGCTGGTTCGCCTCCTTTCTCCAGGGCCATTCCCAGTCGGTGTTGATAGGGGAGGAGAGAGCTGACCCGTGACCCCTGACTTGTGGGGTGCCGCAGGGGTCGGTTCTCTCTCCTCTCCTATTCAACATCTACATGAAGCCACTGGGCGAGATCATCCGTCACCACGGGATGAGGTATCACCAATATGCTGATGATACCCAGTTATACATCTCCATCCCGGGTGAAGTAAGTGATGCGGTCAATGCCTTATCTCAGTGCCTGGAGGCTGTGGGGGTCTGGATGGGGAACAACAGGCTTCAACTGAACCCTGCTAAGACGGAGTGGCTGTGGATTGATGGCCCCCCTGGATCCGGGAAGTTGTCATCTTTGGTTCTGGGTGGGGTTGCACTACCCCACTCGGATCCAGTGTGGAATCTGGGGGTCCTCCTGGACTCGCAACTCCTGCTCAAAGAGCAGGTGGCAGTCGTGGCCAGGAGGGCCTTTGCACAGCTTCGAGTTGTGCGCCAGTTACGCCCTTTCCTGGATCAGGAGGCCCTCCGAACAGTCACTCATGCCCTTGTCATCTCCTGTATAGACTATTGTAATGCGCTCTACATGGGGCTACCCTTGAAGAGTATCCGGAAGCTTCAGCTGGTGCAGAATGCGGCGGCGCGAGCAGTTATGGGTGCCAGGAGATCGGCACATGTGACACCTCTGCTACGCGAGCTGCATTGGGTGCCAGTTTGCTTCCAGGTCCAATTCAAGGTGTTGGTGATTACCTTTAAAGCCCTACATGGCATAGGACCAGGGTACCTGAGGGATTGTCTCGTCCCGATAACTTCGGCCCACCCCACCTGTGCATGCAGAGAGGGCATGCTTCAGACCCCCTCAACAAGATAATTCCATCTAGCGGGGTCCAGGAGGCGTGCCTTCTCTGCGATAGCGCCCGCCCTATGGAATATCTTGCCCCGGAGGTGAGACTGGCCCCCTCCCTCCTGGCCTTTCGGAAGGCCCTTAAGACCTGGCTCTGCCACCTGGCCTGGGACGATGGAGGTGGTAGTGCCTCCTGGGGTTGGCTGGCCCCGCAGCCCCATGATCCATTCTGCGGGTCCTAATCCATCTTGGATTTTATTTTATTATTTTATGCTTGTGAGATATTTTGTATAGTTTTTAAATTTTATTTATTGTAACCCGCCCAGAGTCCCTTGCATGGGAGATGGGCGGGGAATAAATTTGAAAAATAAATAAATAAATAAATAAATAAATAAATAAATATTCCAATCTTTTTTCTTTTTCTTTTTTCAGGGCTTTATAATGGGAGTTAGGCATAATGAGGTTTAGGAGGAGGGGCAGAACCTGAAGGGCACCAAGTAATGGGTGAGTCCTACAGCCAGATTCACAGTTTCTGATCCAGCACCATGATTGGCTAGTGAAGGCAGCAAAGGCAGGAGGGCAGAACCAGGAGGGAAGCAAACTTGGAAGACTCATCCAGTAACTCATCATGTGTTGCACATACAGAATCAGGACAGCAGCATTTGGCAGTGAATCAAAATAGAGGCAATTGAGGCAGGAAAGGTCTGCAGTGGGGCAGTGTATGCCAGTCCAGTATTGTTTTGTGTTAACTCAAGGATCGATGGATAGCATTTTAACTCAGCAGTGGGGGGAAAAACCCCAAGGCTGTCTTTTTAAAATGAATTTGGATTTAATTGTTGTCATATTGCTTTATTGTATATGGCATTGTGGTTATTTTATCCAAGTGTTCTTTTAAAGTTGAAGATTGATTTTATAGTTCTTTTTTGTATATTGCTCTCGCATCCTTTGGGAGGTAGGGCATTATGAAAATAAAATAATAACAGCAATAGTAATAATGGTAATGGTAATAGTAATCACCTTCTCAGAGGAACTGGGGCAACTACAATAAAATACATATTATAGTTTACCTTAAAATTTGAAATAATGTTTATTTTATTTTTAAAGCATTATACATGGCTTTATGAACTTGACTGAAAGTTCAAGGTGAAGGCAATTATTGCAAAATAATATGATTCTGACCAAGATGTATTTCAACTCTGGTAAATTAAATACTGGTTCACATGCAAATCTTTGCATTCTAAAAGTTTCAAATCAGAAATGCCCAGTTTAGCTATTTGTATTCTACACTGCAATCAAATGAGCACTTAAGTTGTTCAGGATCTTTCTAAATTGTTGGTTCTATTATATTAATTATAATAGAACCAATATTATATTTATTGCTTCTTATAAGCATATGCTTCAGCATCCATAGGATAAGTATTTATATTGTGCCTGTACTTAGCAGGGTTTGAATTTCATTATTATTATTATTATTATTATTATTATTATTATTAGTTTGAGTTGCCTTGTCTTTATTCTTCATAACTGCTGCATCTATTAAGCAGGCATGATCTTTTCTCACAATGTTCTTGTTAATTACAACTATTTGCATGATAAACTTTTTTTGCAGGCTAGTTCTCCAGGAACATTTCATGGCTAATAGGAAGCAATTTGCTTTCCTTTATTAAGTACATTAAAACTTCATGCCCCAGACATCATTGACTGTAAACATTTGATTCTGCTCAAATTTAATGCACCAAGGCATTTTGCTCTGCCATATTAGCTTTATTTATATGCTATGTTCTGGATTGTTAGCTACTAATGAGACTTCAGCTCTTATTGCTCTAAGGCCTGAACACTAACCTCATTTTAATGAGATCATTATTTGCTGTCTCCAAATGGAAGACAACAAATTTGCCTTTTAATTAAAGGTCAAAACACCTCTAGCTAAGGAGAGTGAAGAGGTTATCAAATCCTTTGAGAAACTGAAGAAAAAGCTTTTTTCCCCTCTTCTTTATTTCTGTGCCAAATAGGCATGGTTGGCCATTATTACTTGAACAGAGTTGGGGGGATAAAGCTCTAAGTATAAGCTAAATGAGAATAACCCTAAATTCTGGAACTAGAAATCTTAAGACAGGGTAAAAAACAAACGTCAAGCAAAGTAATTAAAGAAGCTTTACTCCTAACCCAAAAGTCCACATGGATCAATATGCCAGTTAAAGCAGGATCCCTTGTTTACATGAAAAATGGCAGCTTAATTTAGCGAACACTCATATTTCTTAGCTGAAAAAAGTGACGCAAGCATAATCAATAACTGGAACAGTGCTTTGACTGCATAGCTTTGATTAAGTGAACACTTTTTCTCTTTATGCTTGTATACTAATATGCATACATTAATATATGGATAGAGCTGTATCACACTTATGATAGCCATGTTATGAGAAATTTTGGAAGTTGTGGTCATCCCACGATATTTAGAGATAAATATATTGGAAAAGTTATTCTGTACTTATTTTCAAAAAAGTCAGTGATAGCCCAGCAAAACCTTGATTCTCTGGACCTCCATTCAGTGGAATTTGCATACAAGGAGCAGAAATTTAGTTCAGATTTGGCTGAAATCAAAAGGCAAAATCTGTTGCTTCTGAAGCAGTCCATATAATTCATGCAATATATATGATTTGCATCAATTTTTGACATTATATTATTGATGTTTTATGTCATTTGCATGAATCTGAGCCTACATCATATCTGAGCCTACACCATACAAATGTTTGACAGCTGGGGAAATGTTCTTTTCCTGGTGGTACATTTCCAGGACATGTCAAATGCTTCCAATGTGCATTACAAAAACAAGCCCCAGACCTTGGCCTTGTGTTCCAATGCCACACACAAGCCAGTCAGACACTAACCAAATAAGTTTTCCTTTAAGGTGATTCTGACAGCAAAATCAGAATATTAGGTAGAAAGTTCTGTAATGGAGAGGTCTGCTTTTTCTGACTCTCTTTCTCTATAACTGCTGTTCTGTAAATAAAACAAAAACCCAGAATGTGACTGTATAATTTATAAAAGTGGCTCAAATGACATAAATTTATGCAAATTATACATTAATATAATTACACAACTTATATCAGTTCTGTACATTTGATTTACCAGGCATTTTGATTTAACAGACAGCCCTTTCATGCAAATAGTCCATTAAATCAAGATATAATGTTTCTTTCATAGGAACTACATCTTATTAAGTAAAGGTAAAGGTTCCCCCCGCACATTTGTGCAGTCGTGTCCGACTCTAGGGGCCGGTGCTCATCTCTGTTAGCCAAAGAGCCAGCGTTGTCCGAAGACGCTTCCATGGACATGTGGCCGGCATGACGTGTGCGGAACGCTGTTACCTTCCCACCGAAGTGGTACCTATTAATCTACTTGCATTTGCATGCTTTCGAATTGCTAGGTTGGCAAGAGCTGGGGCGAGTGCGGGAGCTCACTCCGCATGCAGGGCTAGGGATTCGAACCTCCAAACTTGCGATCTTCCGATCGACAAGCCTGGCATCTTACCCGCTGAGCCACCACACCCTGAGTCACCACACCACACCACACACATCTTATTAGAAACTGGTAATTTGTGATATAATCCCATGTATCTGTGACTGACATTTTTTCCTGGTAATAAGTTCACATAGACCGTTTGTTAATGAAATAAAATATGTGCCTATAAGTGCAGGGTGCCAAAGAAAGCAAAATAAAGATAAAAGAGGGAATGGGTGATAAAAAACACATTCCAATTCCTCTCACATTGATTTCATAGTGCCTGGCTACTTGAATGCTCTTTTATATTCTACAGAGTGGGCAAGATGGAAGGAGTGTCAAGATCTTGTTACTGGATTGCTAGTTTTATGAATACATTCTGGACAAGTTGCTGAGCCTGTGCCATTTTGTTATGTTAAAGAAATTGACCCAACAAGATGGGACCAGTTTCTTTGTAGTGAAAGCAATGGGTAATAAAAATTATTTACTATCTAAATAACAGATACTAAAAATTATTTGATGGAAGTCATCAAATAATTCATCAGTCAAAAGAAACAATTTAGTGATTATGGTTCTGATCTATGGTGCTTCTGAGAACATTGGAACATGTATATTATTGCCAAGTAGGAAAATAAATTATGGTACAAACGGATGGTTGGATATATATATTCCCATATTCATTTTGGTCTCACCACTTTATGGTCAGCTGCAGTAGCTTAAACAAAGTAGGAAGCTTTAAATTTAGATATTATGAAAAGTGTTCTAACAATAAGAACATCTCAACCTTGGAATAATAATTCTAATGGACACAAACAAGGTAATGTTCTACAAATTACTAAGGCTAAACCAGGAATTTTCAATTTTCATGTATATACATGTATCTAATTTATATATTTACAAGCCCTATGAGAGAGAGAGAGAGAGAGAGAGAGAGAGAGAGAGAGAGAGAGAGAGAGAGAGAGGGGCAGGCAGGCAGGCAGAGAGACAGACAGACAGACAGACAGACAGACATAAATTTTATTAAGTTTCAAGCAAAGATAAAAGCTACGGGAAAAAAACTACAAAGAGAAAAATACTAAAAAGGTGTGAAAACACAAGAGAATTTTTTTTCAAAGTTACAAAGAAGTGTTACTTCCGACTTTTAACAGCAAGGATATACAAAAATTTTCCATAGTCAATCCCTTACTCTATATTAAACCAAAGCCACATTATTTCTATAAATAATTCCACATTGGCACATTATAAAAATCATTAAGTACAGTTTCTTCCTCCCCTTATATTAAAAGGAAAAAAAAATAAAAATTCATGTAAACCTCCTAAACAACTTCCCCCTCCCCAAAGATAACATCTATTTAATTATTCCCTTTCTACTACTATTCTATACATTTCTGTCTACTATAAAAAAATCAAACTAAAAAGCACATAAATTGTCTGCCATTATACTTAGTAATACAACAGTTTTAATTATCTTAATCTTAATAAACCCAAAACCCTCCAAAGACATTTTTATACCTTATTAACCTTAATCCAAATCATTAAAGATAAATGAAATCAGCCAAACCTTAAAAGCAATCCAGATAAATATTCTTTAACCCTTATCCCACTTCAAAATAAACCAAAGCATTTACATAGCCCCACAATGTACACAGAGCCTTTTCCTTAAAAAGATCAAACAGCCCAACTGCCCCCTTCAAAAACTCCAACTTCTCTTCAGGAAACCTCCCATACATAATAACCCCTTCTTCTTCATGGCTTTCCACCAGAAAATCAGTTTCGCTTGTGGCTTGCAACTCGCTCTCTCCCTTAAATTTCTCCAGCTCAACTATCTGATCTTCAGCATTTCAATAGAAATCCCGATCTCACTCTTAGAGGAAACATTTCTGTCACTGTAAAAATCCTCAATTTCATCCACAACATCCCCAACCAATGACACATTTTAGACCTCATATTTTCCACAATGTCCTGAATGTCTTGCATAAAAACTTGGAAGGAGTCAGAAAGAATCTGTTTAAAATCTTGGTGGAAATCAGAGAAAATCTGTTTAAAATCCTCCATGTCTCACACAGTAGATTATGGCGCCCCCTAGGAGCTTAACCAGCGAAAGTTGAAGATATGGAAGAGTTCCAGAATGTGTTTACACAAGCAAAAGTGAGATATGCAGACAGTTCCCAAGGGAAAGTAGAAGCAGAAAGCTGAAGGTTCAGATCAGCCAATTCAACATGTAGGAAAATGCTAACGAAAAACCAATAATGTTATTATTTCTAGATGCGGAGAAAGCTTTCGATAACGTTAATTGGGAATTTATGTTTAAAGTACTAGAAAATAGAAACTTTGGGGAAAAATTTATAAAAGCAATAAGAGCAATATATAAGACTCAAAAAGCAAGAATAATGGTAAACGAAGAAGAAACCCAAGAATGTACAATAACAAAAGGCACAAGACAAGGCTGTCCCATTTCACCATTATTATTCATATTGGTTCTAGAAGTATTACTGGAAGAAATCAGGAAAGATCAAAATATAGAAGAGATCAAGGTAAAACAGGATAATCATAAACTAAAGGCCTTCGCAGATGATCTAGTAATAACAATACAAAACCCAAGAAATACAATAGAAAAATTAATTTTAAAATTACAAGAATATGGCAATTTATCAGGATTTAAAATTAATATACAGAAAACCAAAATGATAAATTTAAATATGACAAAAGAAGAAAAAAGTCAATTAGAACAAATAACAGGATTTCAAAATGTCAGAAAATTAAAATATTTAGGAATACAATTAACAGATAACAACTTAGATTTGTATAAAAATAACTATGAAAATTTATGGAAAGAAATTAAAAAAGATCTTGAAAAATGGGCAAATTTACAGTTATCATTACTGGGGAGAATTGCTACAATAAAAATGAATATACTACCAAGATTTTTGTATTTGTTCCAAACAATCCCGATTATGATTAAAAACCAAATTTTTATAAAATGGCAAAAAGAAATATCCAAATTTATATGGCAAAAGAAAAAACCTAGAATAAAATTAAAATATTTACAAGACACAAAAGATAGAGGGGGATTAGCAATGCCAGACCTTAAATTATATTATGAAACATGCGGCCTAATATGGATTAAAGATTGGATAAAACTAGAAAATGAAAAATTACTGAATTTAGAAGGACACGACAATAGATATGGTTGGCACGGTTACATGTGGTATAATAAAAGCAAAATACATAAGGCATTTAATAACCACATAATAAGAAAATCCTTGCTAAATATTTGGAACAAATACAAAAAAACACTATTACCAAATCTTCCACTATGGGTGTCAACCCAAGAGGCATGTACCAGATTAGGGAGTCAAAATAAAAAAGAATATATAAGATATAAAAATTTGTTAAAATTTGAAGGAAATACTCAGAAACTTAAAACAAGGGAAGAACTAGAAAATGAAAATATAATATGTCATTGGTTTACGTATTTCCAATTAAAAGAGCAATATAAAATAGACGAAAAAAATTATCAATTTACAAAAATAGAAAATAATTGGGATAATATATTAGAAAAAGAGGAAGAACATGTAATTTCTAAAATATATAAAACATTACTGGAAATGAAAACCAAGGACATAAAAATTAAAAAATACATGAAAAAATGGGAGGAAAATTTAGGAATTGAAATTACATATGAAGATTGGCAAGAAATCTGGGTCAAAAATATAAAATTTACTTTAAGTAATGATTTAAGAGAAAACGTATAAAATGATTTTTAGATGGTACATGTCTCCTGAGGTGTTATTTAAATCAAAAATGAGTAACTCTATTTTATGTTGGAAATGCAAAAACAAAAGGGGTTCTTTCTACCATGTATGGTGGCTATGTGAAAAAGCAAAAAAATATTGGGTCAAAATACATAAATATGTATGTAAAATATTCGACAAAGAAATAAGAATGAGACCAGAATTATATTTATTGGGTAAAATTGAAGACAATATAAATAAAAAACAAAAGGTTTTATTTCAGTATCTAAGTACAGCTGCAAGGATAAAATACGCCCAATACTGGAAACAAGAAAATATTCCAACAAAAGAAGAATGGATTATAAAAGTAATGGATTTAATGCAAACAGACAAATTAACAAATTTAATAAAAGGAAAAGAAATGGGGAAGTATAATGAAACATGGGACCCCTTCATAAAATATATTCAAAAAGAATATAACATTAAATAGAGAACAAATAATAATAATAATAATAATAATAATAATAATAATAGTACAAATAAAGAAGGGGCGAAGGGAAAAAAAGAGGTATAAGAAGAGAAAAATGTAAATCAAGTATTTACAAGAATTTTTTTTTTGTTAAGAAAACTGGAAGAATTTTAATGGAGTGTATGTATGTATTATGTATTATAAAACAAAGATTTAAACTTAAGATTGAATTTGATACAAATATATAAATAAATAAATAATATAATGTAAGGAAAGGGAGAAAAAGAATGATAAATATATATAAAGTAAGAAGAAAAAGAAAGGATTAGGTTAGAAAGAAAAAGAGGATAGAAAGGGTGAAAAGGGAAAGAAAGATAGGAAAAGAAGATAGAGCAGAAGAGAAGAGAGAGAAGAGGTTAGAGAGAGAAAGAGAGAGTATGAGAGAAGATATTAGAGAGAATGAGAAGGTCAAATAAAAATAAAAAAAGAAGAAGAAGAAGAAGAAGAAGAAGAAGAAGAAGAAGAAGAAGAAGAAGAAAGGAATGGATGAAAGGATAAAAGGAAGAATAAAAAGGAAAGATAAAGGAAAGGAAAAGAGAGAGATGGGAGGGTTAGAAAGAGTGAGTAAGGTAAGTGAGAGAAGAGATTAGAGAGAGAGAGAGAGAGAGGGTTAAAAAAGAAGAAGGGAATGGATGAAAGAGAAAAGGAGTTAAAGGAAGAATCAAAAGGAAAGGAAAGGGAAAGGAATAGATAGAGAGAGAATAGGTTAGAAGAGATTGAAAGATAAAGGAGAGAAAAGATTAGAGACAAAAAAAGAAGGATACATTGTATTAAATATAATAAAAATAATTATATAAAATCAAATGTAAATATATATACATAAATGTAACCATTGTTATGTGTTATATATGATCATTGTTATGTGTTATATGTTTTGTTTATGTTTTATGTTGAATGTAATAATAAAAAATTATATCTGCAAAAAAAAAAAAAAACATCTGGAAATAAGTTGTCAGCTTTCCCTGTGCAGGGATCCTTATTAACATATGGATATCAGGGCTGTAGCAGATATAGTAAGAATGAACTGGTCAATTTTACTTTTCTATGGCTCCTTTTCAAACATAAGCTGGTTTACTCCAACTTGATGCACCCATATATTAGCCTTCAGCACCCATAATGCTGATATTGTGGCCAACTGGCCAGGAAATATAAAACATGAAGTTCACCCCATCTGGAGGGGCACTGGGTTGAGGAAAATCTGATTCAGTGTGAGTAGCTCAAGAGTCCACTGTTGAACTATGTGGAACTGCTTGCATTGGTTGTGGAAATACATTATAAATAAATAAATAAATCTAGATATATAATGAGAACGATAGTGCCCTCACTCCTGTAATAATACCAAAAGCGTTGACACTTAACTGTGGTGAACTTCTTTATACCTTTGTATGACATTTCTGTGTGCTGGTCTATTCAACTGTAATAAACTAAACCAAATTAAAAAAAAAAAAAAAGGAAAATGCTAATATCTTCAAATTTAGTACAAAAATAACAGGGACAAAATTATTTACTCTCAATCCTCCTTAATATTTGGAGAGAAAACAAGGTCCAAAACTTAAAAATAATTTTTAAAAAAAGTAATCCCAAAAATTCAAGGCGCAAAGATTACTGCAGACGCTGACTGCAGCCAGGAAATCAGAAGACGTCTACTTCTTGGGAGGAGAGCAATGACAAATCTCGATAAAATAGTTAAGAGCAGAGACATCACACTGACACCAAAGATCCACATAGTCAAAGCAATGGTATTCCCCGTAGTAACCTATGTCTGCGAGAGCTGGTCCATAAGGAAGGCTGAGCGAAGGAAGATACATGCTTTTTAACTGTGGTGTTGGAGGAAAATTCTGAGAGTGCCTTGGACTGCAAGAAGATCAAACCAGTCCATACTCCAGGAAATAAAGCCAGACTGCTCACTTGAGGGAATGATATTAAAGGCAAAACTGAGGTACTTTGGCCACATAATGAGAAGACAGGATACCCTGGAGAAGATGCTGATGCTAGGGAAAGTGGAAGGCAAAAGGAAGAGGGGCCGAGCAAGGGCAAGATGGATGGATGATATTCTGGAGGTGACGGACTCAACCGTGGGGGAGCTGGGGATGGCGACGGCTGACAGGAAGCTCTGGCGTGGGCTGGTCCATGAAGTCATGAAGAGTCAGAAGTGACTGAACGAATAAACAACAAAAAATCCCAAAGATAATTATAAGCACCAAGAGAGCCAGCTTCTCCTTGCTGTAGAAAGCCTCTCTTAGGGTAAAAAAGGTAAAGGTTCCCCCCGCACATTTGTGCAGTCGTGTTTGACTCTAGGGGCCAGTGCTCATCTCTGTTTGTTAGCCAAAGAGCCAGCATTGTCCGAAGACACTTCCACGGTCATGTGGCCACATGACACGCGCGGAACGCTGTTACCTACCCACCGAAGTGGTGCCTATTCATCTATTTGCATTTGCATGCTTTCGAATTGCTAGGTTGGCAAGAGCTGGGGCGAGTGCGGGAGCTCACTCCGCACGCAGGGCTAGGGATTCGAACCTCCGAACTTGCGATCTTCCGATCGACAAGCCTGGCGTCTTACCCGCTGAGCCACCACGCCCCTTCTCTTAGGGTAGGCATACTTAAAAGAAATATAAATTGGGTGATTTAGAAATGGGATGGTGGTCTTAGTGTCCCTTTAAGGCTACAGCATGGCTTGGAAAATGGTGACTTCCCTGCCTCCGAGCTAGCTCTTACCAGTCGAACACGAACACTGTTTGTGATCTTCTGTTTGTTAGCCAAAGAGCCAGCATTGTCCGAAGACACTTCCACGGTCATGTGGCCACATGACACGCGCGGAACGCTGTTACCTACCCACCGAAGTGGTGCCTATTCATCTATTTGCATTTGCATGCTTTCGAATTGCTAGGTTGGCAAGAGCTGGGGCGAGTGCGGGAGCTCACTTCGCACCCAGGGCTAGGGATTCGAACCTCCGAACTTGCGATCTTCCGATCGACAAGCCTGGCGTCTTACCCGCTGAGCCACCACGCCCCTTCTCTTAGGGTAGGCATACTTAAAAGAAATATAAATTGGGTGATTTAGAAATGGGATGGTGGTCTTAGTGTCCCTTTAAGGCTACAGCATGGCTTGGAAAATGGTGACTTCCCTGCCTCCGAGCTAGCTCTTACCAGTCGAACACGAACACTGTTTGTGATCTTCTGGCTGCAAGCAGCCGTCCAGAGGACAAATGGCGTGATTTTCCAGAGAACACTCCTGGGTTTCAGGAAAACCTGCTTGAACCCGAGAAAACTGCTGCGTTGTCAGCTCCGCCCGCTGAGCCCGCGGGCACAGCTGTTTAGTCCACCATGTCCCCACTGGAAGTCCAAGCCCTATTCTTTTTTAATGTACATTGAGCGCCACAGCTGGAATGAAAACATCTGTATCGAGGTCTGTATGCCTGATTTGAATCTTTCTTCCTCAAATAAAGCAGTAGGAAAGAATCCTAGTCCAACAATCATTCAGTGAAATCCTATTCTGCGCAGGAACTTGTAACCTGATGAACAATTCATGGATCCCAGATTTCAAAGTGGTTTGAATGTTTGGCTATTGTGGGATCACCTTACCTAGCTCCTATTGATATATAGAGATGATTAAAATCTTTCTTTTCACTGGAAGTTATTACTATAAACCTGGAAGCTTAAGAATGATATATTTTCAATGAAAACTAGAGTAACTTTTATCAATCTGATATTCTCCATTAGAACTGTAAGGTAAAGGTAAAGGTTCCCCCGGCACATTTGTGCAGTCGTGTCCAACTCTAGGGGCTGGTGCACATCTCCGTTTGTTAGCCAAAGAGCCAGCGTTGTCCGAAGACACTTCCGTGGTCATGTGGCCAGCATGACGTACGTGGAACCCTGTTACCTACCCACCGAAGTGGTACCTATTCATCTACTTGCATTTGCATGCTTTCGAATTGCTAGGTTGGCAAGAGTTGGGGCTAGTATGGGAACTCACTCCATCACGCGGGACTAGGGATTCGAACCTCTGAACTTGCGATCTTCCGATCAACAAGCCTGGCATCTTACCCGCTGAGCCACCATGCCCCTTAGAACTGTAACACTTGCTAAATTGGAATTTGCCTAATGTAGTCCAACATAAGTGGAAGGCACCTAGTTGCAAAGAGCTGCTTTTAGTCAGCATTTAATATTTTCAATTTTTTTTAGGCTTGTTTTAATTATTCATTTTATTTTCTGTTAGTATTGTTTTCCTTGATTGGATGGATGCTCTAGCATAGAAGCCATAGGGAGCTTTAAAGTTCAGAGGGGTTTGAATATAGCACATTTCTGTAACACCCCTAATGTAGCTGTGCCCTTTCTTAGGATTGCATGGCTGCTCCTGTGCATTCACTCTGAAGCATCTTTTGGAGAGCCCTAAGTAGTTTCCTATCATAACTTAGCAACACTACATTTTTAATATTTAATATCCGCTTTAGAATCCAGATTTTAACCCTTCACTGCATTTTCAGCTTGTCTGGAAAATTGAAAAGTACTGAAATCTTTATAACACATTTTTCTTGATATATTTTCCCATTAGACTGAGTTTTAAAACTGACAGTATCCCATAGAAAATGCAGTTTAATGTCTTACTTGAGTAAGCATTATGATGGCCAGAAATACAATTAAGAAACCAAAACCAAATGAAGAACAACAAATTAGTTTTTTCCAGAAGTAGTAACGATAAAAATCCTTATTCTGCTGTTTTATCATTTTAATAATCAGTCAGTTGTCTAGAATCTGATTGCCAATGATTCAACATTTAGTCTTGAGTGGGACCAATGTGATAAATTCTCCATAGCTGGATGTCCAATTATTAGAAAGTTATCTTTTGCAGTTGCTTTGATTTGGATTCCTTCACTGAGCAAGGGGTTGGGCTCAGTGACCTAAATGCCCCTTTTAACTCTCTGATTCTATGTAACCTATTTTAGTTGAGTAAGATGAATAGTCTAAAGTGGTAATAGATATATAAATTGGTTATGAATGACTCCTTTGTATCCACTGCAACTACCTGTGTGATTAAGCTGTTTGTGCTATGCTACTGAGAAAATCCACTTTAAAAGTTCAGAGAGAAGGTTCATATCCTCTTAGGTGATCTATATGAGCCTTTCTGACTACGCTAGTGCAAATTTCTAATGCTTTTACATAACAAAGTTCCTGTTAGTTCAACCATATTGTCCACCATACTTTTTATGACCATGTTGTCACTTTTGCTCCAAGCAAGGAGCCAAAGCAAAGCTCTTTCATGCTGCTGTTCTTCAGAAGAATGCATTTTTCAGGTGCCACCATCCTCCCCCCCCAATTAATATATCAATTAAGATAATATCATGGCAATATTTTTAAGGGTATAACACTATATGGCAACCAACTTTTAGATATGACCTATTAATTCCACCATTTTTTGTAACTGAATACCTCCACTTCTACCTCTAGAACAAGTTGGAATTTGTCTTCAAAATCATTAAGTTACCATATTGTATGTATTTATCAATCTATTTTTATTATTATTACATTTATATCCCGCCCATCTCCCCCACAAGGAGGGACCCTGGGCGGTTCTATCTATGCCTCTCAGATTGTATTTGTCCTGTGCATCAACGTTGCTCACTCTGTTTATCTCAAAGCAGGCAATGTGATTCCCTGATGGAGCTGTTTTACAAGTTATAGGAATATTGAAGCATTATTTCCCAGAAAACAGAACCCCACCATTAGCAAATATTTATCTTGATATATTCTAACAAGACTATTCCAGAGTTGTAGGCAACAAATCTTCTTATGGTTTAGAAACTGAAAATAAGTGTATCTGTATTTGAGTGAAAGAATTAATTGTCATATAATTCATTCCAGAAAACAAGATAATGCCCCAGGAATCAAGTTGTAATATTAACAAAGTAAATATTGACTAAATTTTATAAAGTTAATTTAAAAGATAATGAGAATGCCTACTATTTGTTAGTTATATTTAATGACTAAATTAATAAGAAATCCGTTCTGACTTTATATGTATCACACTCTGCTGTTTTTAGCTTGTTGTCTGCTTAATTTTCAGCTCTGTATACAAATATGAATACAAATGTGTTACTGATTTATGTAATAACATTTTCAATCTTTTCAAAAATTACCTTGTAGGTCCCTTCTTAGACCTAACAGATTTTTTAAAAAAAACTTTTAAACATAATTATTTATATTCAGAGCTCTTCCCTTGATTTTATTTTAGCCCTGTAAGTGATTTATAGGGTTAACCTAGTTCATTAAAAGCCCTTTAAAACCTCTTTATCTTCTGTAGCATTTATTTCAGACTTTTGAACTCAGAAATTTTAAATCCAGGCTTAAAAATTACTGCCCACAAATCAGACACAATGGGAGATATGTGGCCTATAGCAACATTAAGTGTTTTAGCACTTCACTACTGTCACACTACCATCTATTATTTAGGGGTGGAGATTAGAGCAACGATGACATCTCCAAATTTTAAAAGCTATCCTTCAGTTTTTATGAGGGCTGCTCTGCACTAGATTTGCCTAAAATGAAGATGCTTTTATCCATTTATAACAGCATATTATCAAATCTTTAAGGTGGGTAAATCAGCATGGTGTTTGGCAAGGTGTACATATATATCTGCCTGTTCCTGCTGCACATGTTAATTAAGTACAAAAATGATCTAAGATTGTTTTCTCTCTGATTTTTCCTCTGTATTTCTGCCTCTCTTACTCCCTCATATACCAAAGAAAATGAAACTGAGCAAATATATGCTACCCATAGCATTCTCACATAGTGCTTAACTATGTCCAAATCAAAATGCCATTTTTAAAAAAGTAAGAGAAGCAGTTTTATACTCATGGTTTTAAATATTTTAACACAGGTGGGTTCAAGTTTTGGCACTGAAAAAAAACACCTAATATAACATTTAATATTCATGGTAAAATACCATGTAACATGTAATGATAATGTTCAATTAACCTAAGGGAAAATATTAAAATATTTATGTATAAAACATAAAGGGTAATATAAAATCATCAATCATATGAAATAGCAGTAATATAAAACTTAGTAGTTAAAAACAGAGCACACTAAAGCAAGGAATAAATAATATTTAAAATATCTCAACATCCGGAAGATATTCTGAAGATATAGGGGACACAGTAAAATGCTTATTCACCAATCTTTCAGCACTTACTGATGGATTTCAAATATAAATCTTAAATCTTAGCCTCATTTTCACTGGTTCAAGCAGTTATCTGGTTTCAGATACCTAGGTCTAAAAATATTTATGCCTTAAAGAGTAATATTAGTACCTTGAGCATGGAAATGAATAAGAGATGGTCTGAACTCCTGTAAGAATGTGTCTATTGCAATCCATAATAATTATACTTTCCAAAACTTCTTTAATGGCAACTGCACATAAAGTGCATTATACTAATTAAACCTTGAATGTAATCAAGATATATGATACTGTGGCAAGGTCAGCTCTCAAGATAGGATTGCAGGTGGCAGACTAAATGAATCTGGTAAAAAAAAAAATCAGCCATAGGTGTTACATGGAAGTCCAGAAGAACTCAAAACTGTATATCTGATTTCTATCCAGATGAACAGTTTCCCCAATTAATAGCTCTTCCATTTTCTTTGTTCTTATCAATCTGATCAAATAGTAACCTTGTAAATAGATCAGTCAGTGACAACATATTTTTATCTGTTACTCAAACATAGAGAGAACCCACTGCATGAGAACTACTTAAGCCTGTCTTCCGCCAGGTGTTTGCAGGAAGAAAGCCTTCACTTGTGTGACTGTACATGAATTGGCTTCCACTTCAACAGGAAATCAAATGAATAAAATTGCATACACAATGTTTTTCTCTCTGCAAACATCTCCATTCTATCTTTGGATGACCGAAGGGACTCCTGTCATTTGAACAAGATCACTAAGAGCATAGATCATCAGATATTCTCAAGCAGTGAGTTCAATTTTTTCAATCCCTAAATAAGATTTCCCTATTCTGCTACCTATTGTGCCAGATCAACTTTGAGACAGATCCATGATGGAGAGTTGTCATGAAATTCTGAATGTATCGATCAGGTGACTTCAGCATTAACATTAAAGTTCCCAAAGGCCAAAATCTTCCCAAGTCCATCTTTTCCAGTTAAACATGAGGGGCTAAAAAGCAATGGGACAGACGGTAGACACTATACAAAATCTGCTTCCTGTTTTATTACTCATAGCATTGTACAGGCATTCAAAACTGATCTGCTAATAAGAAAGATGGAGTCATTTCCTGCTACCCTAAGCCTTCAACAAAACTCTCCAACATGTGAAGATATGCAGACTAAGCATCTAATTATATGTAGTGCTAATTGTATGGCTGGCAATCATACCTGTTTTATTTATTTATGTGGGGAGAATAGCTAATATCCTTTCTTTCCCATTGTGATTTCTATGAAAATTGGCGCCACACACTACACTTAGTAATACGGGAGAGAAAACATATCCTTGACCAAGATAGATTACTTGCCAGGGACAGAGTTAGATTTATCTCTAATTGAGTGCAGGAGACACCATTTGAAAAGAATAATGGAAGCCAAAAGTAAACAGCAGTTGTGGAAACTGCTAAAGAAGAAGGGTTGGGGAAATGTAACATAAAAAGGAAACTTGGAGTATCTCTTTGATCCAATATAAATGATTTTAAATGGGCATTTAAAAAAAAAACACTTTTTGTGAACTTTTTTTCATTTTTACAAAACAGTTTTCTGTAACCAATATGTCCATAGTTTATTTAAAAAATAAAATAATGGTTCAGCTTGAGTCAAAAATAACACTTTTTAAAAAGCAATGCTTAACTTTTTTTAGTACTAGAGCCTATTTTTACTATCCATTTACAATCCATTAAAATATTCTATGTCTTGTGTGGGACACAAAATACTGCAAATGGATCCAGGTTTTTGTTTTTGTTTTAAATATTGTATAAAGATTAATGTTGGAAACTGCAATTAGTCTTCAGGGAGTTGTTAAACTGCAGAATATTCCTTTTCCTATAACTAGGCTAAGTGCTTTTTATCCCCTACATATTTTTTTCAGTGAAGCATGCATTTTCAGAATTATTTCCTTACACTGGCATAATATGTGATGCTCTCTAATGTAACTGACAGGAACTGTAAGTACTTTCTAAAAAATCCCCTCATCAGCCAAAGTCTTCTCATAACTTTCAAAATGTTGGGTCAAGTAGTTTTAAGTGATATACACAGCAATTTTTAAATACAGAGACAGTGACAACTTTCCAAAAGGGCAATATGAAGGTATCCCCACTAAAATTAGAACTGTATTTACATCTTTAAATTAATAAAATGAAACCACCAATCTTGATAAGATATTTACAATAAGTATAGTTTAATTGTGATCTTCATATTTCAATCCTATGCAAACATACCTAGTAATTAGCCCATTATACTCCATGTCCATGTTCACGTGGAGTTATTCAGGGTGCATTTACCGGCACATAAGCTCCAATTTAGCATGACAGGACTTCCTTTCAAGTAAACATGCCTTGGACTGCAATATGAATCACATCAATGTGCAAAGCGGAAATCTACAAAGTTATTTGGGAGCACGAGATAAACTATAGGTGTGCTTAACTTTTTCTTATTTATTTTAGACGTAAAACTATCATACAGACTCAGTACTGAAGTGGTTCATTGTATGGAATGTGACTTTGCATCTATTTTCTGTTGAAAATTATTTCATGAGCTTGATATCACCTGAAATGACCGATTATAAGAGAAGCTCTTAGCTAAGTAAAGTGGAACTATATTTCATTGATACATCCATGTTACTTAAGAGTAAGGTGGAAGTGACTGGCCATTGTCATCTTTTGCAGTGCTTTTTCAACTTTTCAGTCTACTCTACAGTCCTGGTATACACGAGAGATATAATGAAGACGCCCAATATTACTGAGCTTTTGAGACCAAAAGGTTAACCAGATACATGAGCATCCCTGGGATTCAACAGGGGACAAATGATGAAATGTGCATGATGATGTTAGTATGCAAATGCCACAATTTATGTGCTTGCTTCGGACACTGGGATACTAGTATGTAAGGCTGGTATTTGTATGATGACACTGTAACTGCTATCATAGTGCTAATGTGGTTTGCAACAGATGCTGCTAAAATGTTACTTAACTAGATAATTAAAAATGTATTTAAAAGTTGCCTCTACTTTTTTTTTAATCTCAGCAGGTAACTGCAATAGAAAACCACTTCCATACCACTGCCAAGAAAACTACATGGCTGTGTCCATGTATTCACTGGGATCCAAGCTTAATTGAAGGTATCTTAACCTTTTGTCCTTACTTTATTTTACAACTCTAAATTTAGATTATAAAATGATTGGCAGGTTTAGACTAGCTATTGTACCGTAAAACAAGGGATTGACCTCATGATTCATATTAATAAAAGTCAGAATACTACTGACATATATGTTGGTATATGACTCCAGAAAAACTATCTAGAATGTATAAAGGTACTTCAAATCTATGTTGGAGAGGTGGAAAACATGAAGGGTCATTTTATCATGCTTGGTGGGCTTGCAAAAAAAAGCCAGAAAAAAATTGGGTTCAAATACACACAGTGACACAAAGAACTGTAAAGATTATTATTCAATAGAATACTACTGTACTTCAAAGTTGCAATGTATGGTCTGGCTGTAGGAAAAGTTAGTTTTCCAGATTATAGATTTATTTATTTTTATTATTTATTTATTATTAAATTTATACACCGCCCATCTCACTATAAAAGTGACTCTGGGCGGCTTACAAATAAAAATTATAAAACCATTATAAAAATAGAAAGTACAAAAAAGAGAAAAGAGAAAAAAGGAGGTGCAATGGCTCAGTGGTTAAGACACCAGGTTTGTTGATTGGAAGGTCGGCGGTTCGAGACCCGAGCACTGCGTGATGGAGTGAGCTCCCGCACTTGCTCCAGCTCTTGCCAACCTAGCAATTTGAAAGCATGCAAATGCAAGTAGATAAACAGGTACCACTTTGGTGGGATGGTAACAGCATTCTGCGCGCATCATGCCGGCTACATGACCGTGGAAGTGTCTTCGGACAGCGCTGGTTCTTCAGCTAAGAAACGGAGATGAGCATCACCCCCTAGAGTTGGACACGACTATGCAGGGGAAAACCTTTACCTTTACCTTTACTGAAAGAGAGATCCTGTAACAAAGCAATTGTGCATTTATTTTAAGTAGCCTAAATAGATGGGCACTGCATTAATTTATTTACAACTTAAATTGTATCCATTGAGATACCCACTAAGGACTGAGACTGTAGAAAAATTGATAGTGGTAGCAGTCCCCATTAAAATTGTCTCTCTTAGTTGTCATTTGCCACTGGTAAACAAACTCCCATTAGTAGCAACAGACCATTCTTCTTGTGCTAAACTCCAGTTTCATATCTGGAGGGTTATTCAATAGCAGTACATTTTGGTATAGGGGTGTCTGCACAGTATGGTAAAAAAAAAAGTTAAAATAGTGACCGCAACACATAAAAATGTGGTGGCACTGTTGCCACCACCATTTTGAATTTTTTTACCACACTCTGAGGACACCCTAGTCAGATAGGTCAGGGTAAATTGGTTTTCCCTTTTGTTATATCATATAGAGAGAACCAGCTTGGAGTAGTGGTTAAGGTGCTGGCCTAGAAACCAGGAGACTGTGAGTTCTAGTCCCACCTTAGGCATGAAAGCCAGCTGGGTGACTTTGGCCCAGCCACTCTCTCCCAGCCCAATTCACCTCACAGGGTTGTTGTTGTGGGAAAAATAGGTGGCAGAAGTATTAGGTGTTTGCCACCTTGAGTTGCTTCAGAGTTAAAAATAAAGAAGGCGGGATTTAAAAAATCTAATATTACTATTGTTGGAGCTACTTGCTGCATTCGGTAAGATGGTTTGTAGTTAGAGATCTAAATAAATTTATCATAGATTTCTATGTAGGATGATTTGAATGATTCCCATAATGGACCTTATTGTAATATTGAATTGAAATTCCTTGTATCTGTCTTTCTCTGGCCAAAATCTGCATAATAAAACCATTTGTTGTAAGAGATGTGATCAAAAATGAATTCAGGTTTCTGAAAGTATAATAAAAAAGGAGCAATTGTAGAGAAGAAGAGTTTATATCAAGCAAATTTGTATTTTAGAAGTAAATATATGCAACAATTAATGATATTAATGAAATGTGCATTATAGTGTTTCCCAAGAAATTGATCATAAAACTATATACAAACTAAAGCTTAGTATGTTAAGGAAAATCACAAACAAAAATGGATGTACACTTCTAAATTGATAATTTACAAAAGCCTGAAAAGAAGGTAAACCTAAATACTGCTTTTCTAACACTGAAAATAAAACAGCCTGGAATTTTAATCTGTGCATACCTTTCTGTACCTATCAGTTTGCACACCAGTCTTTCTGACTGAAACCCTTACTATAATATAAAAACTGGCCTTTAAAAAGAAAACTTTACTTCTTTGCTGTGCTTTATTTCTGAAGTGATGGCCATTAGTGAACTACTAGGACCACTGAATGGAGCAGAGCTTAGTGCAGTGGAGCAATAAGCACACACAGAAAGGAGTTTTATCAAAATAGCATTAATCAGCATGCTAGACAGAGGTAGGTTATTGATCTTGACACAGTTAGCCCACCCAAGCATAAAGAATTACATGCTTAGACAACATAGGTTCAAAAGTAAGTAAAAGAGTCTTACTGATTTATTTGGTTCAGTTACATCCATTTCTGTAAAAAAATGGTTTCAGTTCTTCTTCTCTTGTTCCTTAAACTTAATTTACTCTTAGCCCTCATTGCTGCTAAGAGCTGCATGTAGAAAGGGGAACCTCCTGAATTCTAGGCCCACCGCATGGCCCAAGATGGAGAGAGAGGTAGCATGCATGCTGCCTTCCCCGATGGTGGAAGGAGGCAGAGAGAAAAAGAAAGAGAGAGGAAGTGGGTGGGGCAACAAGCAGCTTCCTCTAGAAACACATAGAGAGTTTGCCTCCTAGAGCAATCACCCATATGCTAATGAGGCATGCTGATTTGCTGGAACCTCCAACATGAAGTAGTTCTAATATTAAAACCCTGGATGCATGGAACATTTTCTTCAAGAATCAAAAAACAAACAAAACAATAACAGTCCAGCATCTCCCTTTTTGTCCCTTTTTCCCATCTAGCTTTCTGTCAATGACTACTATGCTTTGTAACATCTACATTTTCAATGAGCAGTATTAATTGCCTTTGAAACCAGTTCATTGACTATGAATTGGAAATGTTCTTCTGCACCACCTAAAGAAATTGCGAATTTCATTAGTCATAGAATTTACATGCTTTCTCCTGCTCTGGATATGAAAGCTTCTCTGCTTTTAGAAGAAACTTCTGCCAGCCGTTAATGGATATCCAATCTACAGTGGCCTCCTAGAATTATTTACAGTACCTCTGGGTTGCTTTTATTTCTAGATAATGTACTAGCAGCATGTTTCCAGTTACAGCAAAAATAATGATGAAAACATATGGGAAACCTTATTCCCTTTCCTAATAACAAATACAGTGAAATTACACTTCATAATACTATGGACTTGTGTTTATAGCACTCTTGAATCTTGACATGTATAGTGAAGCAAACATACCCAGGATTGCTGTAATGTTGAAGAACACACACTCTGCAGTTATTTTAAATTATTTTAAAAGGAGGGAACCTATTAGCAGCGATATTAGGAGAAACTTATTGGAAAAAAACAACATCACTGGGAGTCCAAGAAGGAGGATGGGAGAAGAAGTTATTCATGCCAGAAAAAAAAGAAAAGAAAAAGATTATGTTATGGGAATTTTATGTCCATTTTGCCATTTCTATTATCATGGTATGTAGCTTGAATCATGTCAACTGGATTTCTATTTTCTTAGTGGAAACGTTTCGCTCCTTATCCAAGGAGCTTCTTCAGTCTGAGCAAAGTTGGTAAGGGAATCCTAAATATGTTCCTAGGTAGCTGTGTGACCTTACACCTGGGGCTAGGTCATGGTTATATTGAGATGTAATTTTTTAAGTCCTTTTATCATCTAATGGAGGGTCGTTAAAATCACCATGCTGCTGTTGAGCTTCTGAAATGGTCTTAATCTTCCTAGGCACAGAAGACAACACAGGGAGGAAGATGGGGGAGAGTTTGTGCCTGAGGCCCCCACCTCTATTCAAGGAAGGATTTTCCAAGTTGGCATAAATGGATTCCTTGACCCCTCTCTCAAACCACCTATCTTCTCTGTCTAAAATGTGAACATTAATGTCCTCAAATGAGTGTCCTTTTTCTTTTAGATGAAGATAAACTGCTGACTCTGGTCCTGTGGTGTTATTTCTCCTGTGTTGGGCCATCCTCCTGTACATAGGTTGTTTGGTTTCTCCAATGTAGAGTTCAGAGCACTCCTCACTGCACTGGATTGCATAAACTACATTGCTTTTCTTATGTTTTGGAGTTTGATCTTTGGGGTGTACAAGCCTCTGTCTCAGTGTGTTGGTGGGTTTGAAATATACAGGTATGTGGTGTTTGCCAAATATCCGTTTTATCTTTTCAGACACACCAGCCATGTAGGGAATGACCAGGTTCTTTCGTTTACTCTGAGTCTCAGCCCTATCTGTCGCTGTTTTAGGTCTGGTAGATTTAGATTTGGTGAAGGCCCAATTTGGATATCCACAGGCCTTCAGGGCTGTTCTCAGGTGCTGATTTTCATTCTTTTTGGAATCCATGGAGGTGGGGATGGTTTCTGCTCTGTGTGACAATGTCCTGATGACTCCTAGTTTGTGCTGCAGTGGATGGTGGGAGTCAAACATCAGATATTGATCTGTGTGTGTGGGTTTCCTGTAGATCCCTATTTCTAGCTTGCCACCGGTCCCAATGAGGACTTCACAGTCTAGGAATGCCAGTCTGTTGTCCTTGGTGTCTTCTCTGAAACCACTCATGCTCTATCCGCTGTCAGGAAGAGACTAGAAGAGGACAGCACCCTGGAAAGGAGAAGCCATCTCAACCCAAACCAGATCTGCCATCTTCTGGACCTGTGTCTTAACACCACTTATTTCACATACAGAGGTGACTTTTACAGACAAAAACACGGCTGTGCCATGGGTTCTCCTGTGTCACCCATTGTGGCCAATTTATACATGGAAGAAGTGGAGAAGAAAGCACTCAACACATTCCAGGGAACGGTGCCCACCCACTGGTTTAGGTATGTGGATGACACCTGGGTCAAAATCAAGGCCCAGGAAGTACAGGCCTTCACGGACCATATAAACACTATAGATGCCAACATTAGCTTCACCAGAGAAGACACCAAGGACAACAGACTGGCATTCCTAGACTGTGAAGTCCTCATTGGGACCGGTGGCAAGCTAGAAATAGGGATCTACAGGAAACCCACACACACAGATCAATATCTGATGTTTGACTCCCACCATCCACTGCAGCACAAACTAGGAGTCATCAGGACATTGTCACACAGAGCAGAAACCATCCCCACCTCCATGGATTCCAAAAAGAATGAAAATCAGCACCTGAGAACAGCCCTGAAGGCCTGTGGATATCCAAATTGGGCCTTCACCAAATCTAAATCTACCAGACCTAAAACAGCGACAGATAGGGCTGAGACTCAGAGTAAACGAAAGAACCTGGTCATTCCCTACATGGCTGGCGTGTCTGAAAAGATAAAACGGATATTTGGCAAACACCACATACCTGTATATTTCAAACCCACCAACACACTGAGACAGAGGCTTGTACACCCCAAAGATCAAACTCCAAAACATAAGAAAAGCAATGTAGTTTATGCAATCCAGTGCAGTGAGGAGTGCTCTGAACTCTACATTGGAGAAACCAAACAACCTATGTACAGGAGGATGGCCCAACACAGGAGAAATAACACCACAGGACCAGAGTCAGCAGTTTATCTTCATCTAAAAGAAAAAGGACACTCATTTGAGGACATTAATGTTCACATTTTAGACAGAGAAGATAGGTGGTTTGAGAGAGGGGTCAAGGAATCCATTTATGCCAACTTGGAAAATCCTTCCTTGAATAGAGGTGGGGGCCTCAGGCACAAACTCTCCCCCATCTTCCTCCCTGTGTTGTCTTCTGTGCCTAGGAAGATTAAGACCATTTCAGAAGCTCAACAGCAGCATGGTGATTTTAACGACCCTCCATTAGATGATAAAAGGACTTAAAAAAATTACATCTCAATATAACCATGACCTAGCCCCAGGTGTAAGGTCACACAGCTACCTAGGAACATATTTAGGATTCCCTTACCAACTTTGCTCAGACTGAAGAAGCTCCTTGGATAAGGAGCGAAACGTTTCCACTAAGAAAATAGAAATCCAGTTGACATGATTCAAGCTACAGACAATTCCACCTGGATGACTGAGAACCTTCATAGACATATTATCATGGTAAACATTTTCTAAAATGCTATTAATTTTCACTGTATTTATCAACCTGGATCTCAATATTTTTTAAAATAGTGTTATTACTGATTACAAGCTTCACTTCTGGACATGTTGGAAATGTTCTCACTCTCCTGGATACATTTAGTAAATTTATCCTCCTCCATTATTCTGCCCATGAACAGACGTTTGCGAGGCCATTTGCACAACAATTTTAAATGGCTAAGAATTGTGTTGCAGAGTTTGGTGAAACTAAATTCAGCTTTATACATTAGTAAATGATAAATTATTTCTAAATTAAACAGGCCAACGTAACTTGTATCTGAAAATTTTGAACAGAAGTTGACTGGTGAGCTGGGTGGAACTATTCCAAAATAGAATGTACAATTTGGATGTATGAATAATTTTTTATAGAGAATCTGAGTGCAAAACTTATTTTGCATGGATAATACAGTATTTTATTACAGCAAATGCACTGAAAAGTCTGCCACTTTGAGGAGGAAAGAATTAAAATAGAAACAACTCAAAGAAAAGACAGCTAAGTACAAGTCCTGAAGAGCTGTTATCATGTCACTGTAAGTGGCAGCACCTCACCAAAAGTCTGAGCAGGGATGTTTGAACACATCCAATGAAGAGGAGCCCACCACTTCTCTAGTTAATTGATCCAATCAGCTGTCAAACTACTCTTACCATTAGGAAACTTTTCTAACATTCAATTAGTATCTGCCTGCTTTTATCTTAAATCAGTTATTCCATGTCTTGCAGTCTGGAAAGATACAGAACAGATCTTGAGTTCTTCTCTGGGACAGCCTTTAAAGAATGCTATCATTTCCCTTAAATGTATTCTCTTCTCAAAGCTAAAATACCCAGTCCCTACAGTCCTCTACCACCTCTTTTTACAGAATGTTTGTTTCTAGTGCCCCAATCACCATCACTGAATGTCTTTGAATCTGTTTTAATTTCTTGAATATTTCTTAAAGTATGATGTCCAACCTGCACATACTGCATATAATTAAAGCAGAATGTTCATTTTAAAATCAAATATTGTTCCAATATCCTTTTCACAAGTGCTACTATCAGCCCAGGAATCCTGCATCCTATATACAGTACGTATCTGTGCATTTAGTTTTTGTTTCCTAAGTGCATAACTTTGCATTTTTCTCTGTGAAATTTTATTCAAATTTTATTCGGTTACCTTTAACCGATTTCTCTAACCTATCAAGCTTATTTTATTTTTTATTTTTTTGTCTCTGAAGTATTAGCTGACCTATGCACTTTTGTGCCACCCACAAATTTGATCAGCATTTCTTTCAATCAGCTTCATAAATGACAATGTTGAAGAACAGAAAACCCAGGACTGAACTTTGTGGCACTATATATGATTGTCACTCTCCAATTTGAGGAGAAACACAGTACAGAGAGTGAGGGAGTTTCACACGTTGTCTCCCATGTGATGAAAACATGTGTAAATTGAATCATCCTAACATTCCCAGCCCCAATCATTAATAGGAATGGCAGCAGGAAAGATGATAGCAGGGAAGATGGAGAGGCATCAGCAAGAGATAAAATGCAAAACAAACAATCCTAAATAGTAAGAAGATAATAACAAGTCATAGCACAAATATCCTGGCATAGGTATACTAATTAATACATGGAGAAAACATTGATAAAATGTAGAATGAAAGAAATTAATCCTAATAATTGTAAGATACTATTAGACTCTGATTTTTTCCATGACAAATAGAGAATAATGTTTGTGTTTGCTTTCCATATAACATAATTCTCTATTGTACAATTCCAGACACAATAATTCTCTAAGACATAATAATTCAGAAGTACACTATAGTGATCAGTGATACTGGAAGTGTATCCACACAAAGGACATGTAGATAACAGAGCTATTAAATCCATTAATAAGATGTAAAGCATACAAACAGAAAGTGAAGTCCATGCTAAAACTGATATTGGTGTCAAACTATTGAATAAAAAAAGACTTGCAATAAAAAAGCAGGAATTTAATCTGCCAGCAGATGTGTTGCTAGCAGTATGCACAGAGCCATAAATAAATGGATTGAGCAAATGAATAATGCATTGCTGAATATGTGTTTATGTGTGTGTATTCTTCTGTGACATGAAATTGAAAACAAAGTGAAGACTTTGTAAAACTCAGCAACTAAGGATTCTAAACCCTATAAGTTTAGATCCCTCCATACTACTGGAAACAGGTAGCCCTTTAAGCAGAAATATGTAAGCTGTATTGGTTACCAATATGCTTCTGGGTTCAATTCAAAGTGCTGGTGATGACTTACTGTATAAAGCCCTTCATGAGGTGCCACCTCTCCCCAATTACATCTACCCATCCCATTAGGTCTGGCCGTAGAGGCATGCTCCAGGTCCTGTCTGCTAGGGAGTGCTCTCTGGCAGGGCCCGGGAAGAGAGCATTTTCTGTTGTGGTGCCTGCCCTTTGGAATATCATCCCCCCACAGGTCAGATTGGCCCCAAACCTACTGGTTTTCCATAAGGCCTTAAAGACTTGGCTTTGCCATCGGGTTGGGGACCTAGGTGTGTGGCAGAGCCTGTATGGTAGCTGTGTTGATTGTTATTGGTTTTTAGTATACCTTGGCTATAGACTGTATTGTGTGGTTTTTAATATTGTTTTTATATACTGTACATGTTTTTCTATTTTTAAATATAATTTTAATTGCTATGAGCTGCCCAGAATCATGTATTTGAGAACTTGATTGATGTAGGAGACAATTAATAAGATGAATGGGTAGATAGATAGGTAGATAGATAATAAAAATCCTATACAAGTTCTATTATGTTAAGATTCTCTGTTAGATTTCTTGTTCAGTAGCTTCCCACTTGAGAACTTATTTTCTCTACTAAATTCAATTCATCAAAATTCCTCTTTATTCCTTCTCTAACAAGGGTACTTTCCCCCCCTGTTCTGAGGGCCAACTTGGCTTTTGAGTGGCATTCCAACTATTGACAAAGGTCAACAGTTGATAGGTCCAGAACAAGCATGAACTTTTATTTAATCCCACTTACACGAAACAAAGCTTTATAATTCAACAAAGTTCACAGAATTTTCTCCTTCTACCCCATTAAAAATGCCCTCTTGAGGCCTCAGGTAGTGCCTTCTTCCTCACAGAAGGAGGAGCTTTTTGCAGATCACTAGTCAGTTGCTTTCCTTTTCTCTTCTGGAATTGATTATTAGATTCAGATTTTTTCTGCCTGCTCACTTTCGACTGCTCTTTTAATTAGGCTAAACTAAATTTCCAGCTTGCAATGAAAACATTTACAGGACCCTGTATTGCTTTTGTTCCTATGCTCTTTCTAAGCCTCAGCTCCTTCTTTCACTACAATAATAGGTTAAGCAAAACAGTTTATTTTTGTGGCCAAACACCACTGAATTATATTAAAAATGCTTCTTACTAAAAGATGATGATGATGATGATGATGATGATGATGATGATGATGATGATGATGAAATTTATATGCCACCCAACTCCCAGCGACTCAGGGATATATATTGGATATATTGGAAATATGACAAAGGGTATTTTGCATTTAAGGAAAAGTTAAGTAGAAGACTCTTAAGAGTCCCTTGGACTGCAAGGATGTCAAATCAGTCAATCCTAAAGGAAACCAACCCTGTCTACTCATTGGAAGGACAGATACTGAAGCTGAAGCTCAAATACTTTGGCCACCTAGTGAGAAGAGAGGACTCACTGGAAAAGACCCTGATGCTGGGAAAGACTGAAGGCAAAAGGAGAAGGGGACGGCAGAGGATGAGATGGTTAGATAGCATCACCGATGTAATGAAAATGAATTTGAGTAAACTCCGGGTGACAGTGGAGGACAGGAAGGCCTGGCATGCTATGGTCCGTGGGGTCATGAAGAGTCGGACATGACTTAACGACTGAACAACAACAACAATAAGTAACTCCTAAATTTTAAACAAAAACAAAGAAAATGCATTTGTTAAATAAGCAGTTGAATTAGGCTCCCCACCTAGCACTACGTACTGCAGATCCTGTACAAGCAATTCAGACAGTAAACTGTTAAGGCAGTTTGTTCTATAGCCATATTTCACCTCTGTCTATCCAAATACCACTGCATGCACTTAGTGGATGAATAATGCTTGACCTGAACTAGATTACTTAGAAATTCTTTGTATAATCTTAACGATGCTAAGTGATGTTTTTTGCCTGAGAACTTTTTATTTTCCCTGCATTTGGTTGACAAAGTTAAGGAAAATTAAGGAAAATTAACTTAAGTAATGCTGTTACTAGCAGAAGTGCATTCAGAAATTTGTTCCGAAGCATTTATTATCCCATCAAGTGTTTTTAAAACCATATTTATTATTTTCACCTTGGATTAGACAGTCTTCCTGCCATGAGTCTTAATGCACTTACTGCCTTGTGCAAGAAGTAGTTGGTTTCCATTTTATTTCCTTTTTCTTCTTGTTGAATAACACACACTATGTTTTAAACAGAGGCGAATACAGACCTCTATAGAGTATGACAACAGGAAAGGCAAATTCTAGCATATCAATCAATCCATTTTATTTTGATCAACGATCAGCTTATTACATAAAAACATAATTAATGTCATATGCTTTCTGCTTATGATATAGGAATTGAAAATGTGCCGAATATCATCAGTGGAGAGAGGGGCAGAAAATTTTATTTTTTTATTCCATTTGTATCCCTTATTTCTACCCAGTGGGCACTTAAGCCATCTGCCCAAATAAAATATGGTTAACAGGACAATTGACCAAATATCTAACTGCATTTAATTTTTGTGTCCATATGTGCTTTTTCTTAAGTCACCTCATTCCTAGCAGGTCCTAATATAACAAATTAGTAAATCAATAATAGCAAAATCAAAGCAAGTAAAGAAACAAAGAGTACAGTATACTGTTCAATGTTGTTGTAAAGTTATCTATCCTGGCTCTAGGATGGTCTGCTTACTTATTACCCTCTCATTGGTGAGGCCTGGCAAAAGGACCACTGTGTGGGCAGTAGTTTTCTATTTTCTTCCCATCAGGGGTGTGGGGTGGAACCCATGGTCTGTTAAAGATTCCCCCCTCCCTCTCTCTCATAAAAGGGATAAGAAACTGGAGAACTCGATCTTGGTATTCGGTATAAAATAGCTTAGTTCCACTTCTTGGAAGTTTACATGCAGTTATAGTTTGTGCATTTTCAAGATCAGAAAGGAAAACGAAGTAAGATTGGCATTCCTGATTAGATCCTCCCAATAGACTTCATGTTTCCTAGCCCACCCAAGCAATTCACAGAGAAAGCTAAGCATTTAAAGTCATCCCTAATACAACATCTTTGGTAGCATTCATTATGAAACATTCATCAAACCACATAAAATAGACAATAGCATATATGTTGGCCCATGGGAAAAAATCTAGTATGATGTGCAAGTTTCCAACTTCTTCAGAACTCTTAATCAAGCAAAATGTCATCTTCCTTCTTTCTCTCTGCAAAAAAAGGCCTTGTTTCCAATGATTTTTTTTCATTCTGGGAATGATCACTTTTATTTTGAATCTTTTACACTTAGAGGCTTCTAGGCATTCAAACAGGGTACATAATACTGTTTGTTTCCATTGTAGTCCCTACCCATATTATTATAAAAGGGTAAAGTTTCCCCCACACATTTATGCAGTTGTGTCCGACTCTAGGGGCCGGTGCTCATCTCCATTTGTTGGCCGGCATGACGTGCGCAGAACACTGTTACCTACCCACCCAAGTGGTACCTATTAATCTACTTGCATTTGCATGCTTTTGAATTGCTAGGTTGGCAAGAGCTGGGGCTAGTGCAGGAGCTCACTCCATCATGCGGGACTAGGGATTCGAGCCTCCGAACTTGCAATCTTCCTATCGACAAGCCTGGCATCTTACCCGCTGAGCCACCATGCCCCTACCATATTATTATACTCAATTTGAAAATCTAATGGCCTTTTGTTAGATTTAAATGCCCACTCAGTCAGTATTTCTGATGTATTTTGTTCTGATACAGTGTTCTGATACAAATGTATTTTTTGACAAGATTTTATACCATTTTGGCAAATCAGTTTTTAATTGTATTCCAAAAAATTTGGCCACAGATAGAGGACTGGAATATGATTTCTTTCCTGTCATCCTTTATGTAGCAAATCAATAATTTGTTGAGTTATGTTGAAAAGATCACAGAACTTAGCAAATGGAGGTGGCATAATTAAGTTGATCACACCTATCACATTCTCTCAAGCACATGTAGGATACAATCCCCTGATGTTAAGGTTTTATTTCATTCCATATAATCAAAAGAGCTCTGTGACTCTTACAGTATATGTATTTATGTCTTTTTGGCGCTGAAATGAGAGTATGCTTTCAAAGTTCAAAGTGGTTTTTAACACCAAAGATCAGGTGAGAAAGTAAAAAAAAAACTGGCCTTCAAAAATCCAAAAGGCATCAAAGACTAATGGCATTTTATATCATTTGAAAAGCAAGAAAAGGAGATCAATGCTTGGAACCCATGAACCAGACTGAATGTTTCAAGGTCATGATATCTATAGGGAAAAGGAATAAATAGAAATAGGGTATGCCCAAACTGTGTTATATCACCTTTTAGCACCAAATGTTATGCAGGGCAGCATCCTTCCCAAAGCTGCCTCTTCAATTGTATAGATATAGATTTATTCATTTCTGTAATTTTAGAATGCATTAACATAAGTTATAAATGGGACTTCTGGTGGGAATATGGCCGAGTGAGCAGCTGTGTCCACGGACTCCACGGACAGAACTGGCATCATGGCAGTTTTTTCGGGTTCAGGCTGGTTGCTGAGAAGTTTGAGTTTCTGAGGGAGGGCAGTTGGGCTGATTTCTGTATGAAAAATGCCTTGTGTGTAAAATGGAGATCTGTAAATGCTTTAGTATATTTTGAAGTCGGGTAAAGATTTAAGAATGCTTATCTGGATTGATATTAAGGCTTGTATGATGCTATTTTTCTTTGATGATTTGGATTAAGATTTACTGGATTGCTTTCAAGATCTGTTTGATTTTTAAGATTTATAAGGTATAATAATAATTGCTTGGTTTTAGGTTTAATAGGGTTAAGATTGTTATAGTATTATTAATTATAAAAGTAGACAATTTATATTTTTTTATAATTTGATTTTATTGTAGTGGACAGAAATGTATAGAATAATGTCAGGAAATAAATAATTGAATGAATGTTTTTTGGGAGGGAAGTTGATTTGGAGGTTTATATATTTTTCTTTTTTTAATATAAGGGGAAGGAGCAATTGTATTTACTGATTTTTATAATGTGTTAATGGGATGATTTATAGAAATAATGTGATCTTGGTTTGATATAGAGTAAGGGATTGATTATGGAAATTGCTGTATATTCTTGTTGAAAGTCGGAAGTCACTTCTTTATGTAATCTTTAAAATTATTTTTCTTGTGTTTCACACTTTTTAGGGTTTTTTTTCTTTTTGTAGTTTTTTTCTTTCTTGCAGTTTTTATCTTTGTTTCAAACTTAATAAAATTCTTATAAAAACGTAAGTTATAAATGTAGTACTAAGTGAAATTTTAAAAAATAAGAAAAATCCCTTGTACATGGACAGTTCTTTTTTTAGAACAGCTTCTTAGATACTGTTTTGAAAAATACTTAAATCCATTTCTTACATGTTGAGATCTGTCTGTCTGTCTGTCTGTCTGTCTGTCTGTCTGTCTATCTATCTATCTATCTATTTATCTATCTATCTATCTATCTATTTATCATCTATCTATCATCTATCTATCTGTCATCTAGCTATCTCATTTCCAGATGAAATATTCTAGATATAGTCTGGCCAATGCAGAATAGTGAGGAACAATTTCTTTTTATCTTACTTTTGTTGATAGCCTAGGATTTCATTTGCTTTCTTCCAGCTGCAACACAGGATTGGGTCATGTTTAGTTTGTGATCCACAAAGATATCACAAACAGTATTGCATTTATTGCTGTCCAGAAGGATCCCCCTATCCTACACTGATGCTTGATTTTTGGTATCTACATACAGGAGATTGCATGGTTTCTGCCCTTTGTTTCAGCTTGTCAAAATCCTTCTGAATATTGATACTGTCCTTTAAGATGTTTGCTATCCTACCATCTCCTAGGAGAGTGTCCAACCCTTCAGACAGACAGACAGACAGACAGACAGACAGACAGACAGACAGACAGACATAGCCCTTTTCATTGCTGTTAGTCCATATCAGTGTCTGTCTCTGCTACAAGCTGGCTGATAAATAAAACCCATTATTGCATCATGCATCAATATATTCACTGGAATAATTAGGTAAGTGTAATGTAAAAACAGTGGACCCTGAAAACATGTGGGACAAATGCTAAGAAGTAGAAGAGTATAAAATTAATGAATAAAATGATCCATCCTACATTTCTACATACAAGGTCAAACAGTGAATGTAAGATACTTTACCCCAGAGAGTTAATGTTACTTAGCTGCCATTCAATCAATATGACAAATATATCATTCAGTGATTTCAGTAGGAACTCCTGTAAAATCGAATAAGTTAATCTGGATCCAAACCACGAAGGGTGTTATACTGTTTGTGTCTCTGCCAGAGATTAGGTTTCTTCTCTGCAGTTACATTGTTTGCAGTCACTTTTTAAATATTCATATAATTGTCTGCAAGTATATGACTAACTACTAGCTTGGAAGTAATCCTCTTGAAGGATTACACAACAAGGTCAAGATAAAGACCACTCTTTTCACTCTTTTTCTCCTTTGTTAGTGAGATTTTGTGAAAGCACATTCAAATAAAAAATCTTCCCAAATGTTTTCTAAGGTAATGGAACCTCTGAAAATTGTATCAGGGCTGTTCCTAAACATTTCAGTCAGGTATTAGTGATACTGTACAACAGAACCATTATCCCAAAATCATTAGACATCTTGAAATATATAAACCATAACCATCCAATATTCCTTAGAAAAATCCATTCCCCTTATCTCCTTTTGAACTTCTCTTTCTCTTGCTGAAGAGGGTACTTTAACTCATTGGGGAAGGTCATATATATTGATTTTCCAATGTGCCCAAATGTTCACAGATCTTTCTCTAAGTCGCAGTAGTGTTCTCTTACTGTCAACCAGTCACTTTTTTCCCCCCAAGGATTGTGTTCTCTGGGAACAACTGATTAACAGATACTTGGAGGAACCAATCTTATACTGTATGAAAGCAAATAAAATGAAACCCTAAAGTCCTGAAAGTTCTGCTAAAAGCTAAATGAAAAATATCTATGATTAATCTTAAAGTGCTTTATATGCAGGTATCATCTCTGCTTAGAGCAAACATCTTTTTTTTCCCAATAAGAAGATATTGATCACAAAGAGCAAAGAATATTAAAGATGTGCCTCCGGGCAGCTCCATGCTTGAATCCCCACTCAGTGGAAAAGAAGTGGCAATGACTGTAATGTTTTTTACTCCTGCTCCATACTTTGCAAGTGATGCAAGAAACTGAAAAGTATAACAAAGAGATTTGATTGGTGCACCTGTTACAAGAATATATAAAATAATCAATGCCTTGGTTTATATTCTTTTACTGTGTGACCCTTGGTTGCAGTAGAATCAGGAAATAAGTAAATCTGGTACACTCTGGCAGGAGGTTGCCAAGAGGAGGCAGTTAACTTGCAGCTAGGGATCTGGCCTGTAATGGAAAGGTCAGACACAGAGGAAATCGGACCCTCAGAAATGCTAAGGCAAGCAGAGGCAGAGAATAAGGGAAGTGATAAAGTGTCTTCTGATACACAGCTTGGAGTCAGTAAGGAAATCAGAATTGGACATTGGTAGAAGGAAAGGGGTCTGTGACAAAGATTAGAAAGGGAAGAATGAAAACTCAGAGTTAGGAAAGGAATGAAAAGCTCTGGAGCTGTGGGTGCACACGTGCAGAGAGAACAAGAGAGAGGAACAGAACTTTAGCCTGGAAGGAGGAGGATGGGCAGCCTAAGGAGATGAAGAGAATAAAAGACAATACCTTATACTAAGGCAAAGAGGAGGACTACCCATGAGTAAATAAGAAGTCAAAGGGGAAAAAGCATAAGGCTTTTCTTCCTGCAGCATTTTGCCCAGCTGGGATTCCATTCCCTGGGCCTAATAAGAGAATAAGGGCAGTTTGAGAGATGCAAAGGAATCCGGAAATTGGCTGGCATCCTTAGCTATAGTGGAGAGATACTGTCAAGGACATCAATAAATCATCTGGAGGAGAAGAAGAGGACTGGAGTCCTGACCCAGTGGAAGGGATCAAACAACCAGATAAATTGCTACTGGAGGCTTTTGCAGTGAGCATTTTGCCAATGCAGTGGGGAGAGTTTGTATGTTTAAGTATGTTCAGTATGTGCTTTTTATGAATACTACACTTTTAAGGAGACAGTTGAGCCTGTTGTGTATGAACTGCAAGCTCTCAGCAAGCCTCTCCACATGTTCAAATTATTATGGGTGATTTGCAGTTTAGTCTGCATCCAGCATGCTCCCAGTCAATCCTTATGTCCAGATCAGAGCAGGCACATACGCCACCCTGTTCAGTAGCAAAAAATATAGTTTGGTGTTTATTTATTAGCAAACATAAATAACACTTAACTAGCAAAATGGGACAAAAGGCAAGCAAAAGCAGGAAGAGAGAAAGAAACACGAACATCTGGTAATCCCCCCAGGCATTAGGGGTCAGTTGGGTGATCAATTTTGGTTGTTTTTGTTACTTTGCCTGGTAGCCTAGGAGATGATAGAGGGTTGTTGTTTATTATTTGTTTTTAATGCTGTACGTCACCCAGAGTCATGCTGTTGAGATGGGTAACCTTATAAATCTTGTTAATAAACAAGCAGGCAAGAGATAAAAGGGCAGAAGACTTAATAACAATATCCACATCATCTGTATCTATATAGCAAAAGGCACAGAACTTTTCAGAGCCCCTGGAAATAATACTGTGGGTAATTAGTATGGAGAGTCCCGAAGGGAATGACCTTTGATTATTCCAGCTTTAACCCTTATTTGTACATAATGGTAGAATAGAGATGGAAAGTGGGATACCAGGTGAGCCCTCTTCTCTTCTGCACTATTAGACAATTTGGTGGATGGGATGATGTACCCAACAACAATGTGCCATGTGATACTGCCTATATATCTATAATTTATTTATTTATTATTCAAATTTATCACCGCCCATCTCCACGACAGTAGACTCTGGGCAGTTTACAACATTAATATTAATATTAAAAACCTACGCGCTTAAAATACAATATAACAATAAATAGATAAGAATCCAGAGGAAGGGAAGATCTTAAAAAAGGAGGGTATTACAGGGCTAACCACCCAGAGGAGGAACTATTACCTCCTTTGTCGCAAGCAAGGCGGCAGAACCAGGTCTTTAAAGACTTTCTGAAGGCCAGGAGTGAAGGCGCCTGTCTCACCTCCGGGGCAAGGTATTCCACAAGGCGGGTGCTATCGCAGAGAAGGCACATCTCCTGGACCCCGCCAAATGAAATTCCTTCATTGATGGGGTCGGAAGCATGCCCTCTCTGCATGACCGGGTGGATCATAATGCTATTGTTTTTCTAATGGAAAGAGTAAAATTGTTCTTGGCTGTTCATAATTAGAGGTTGAACATTTTTGCTATTGAAAACCTTATTTGGGAGAGGGCAAACCACTCCTTAGAGGCTCACCACCACCACCACCACTGTTGGAATATTTTGACAGCAGGCTTTTGTTTGCTTTTGTAAAGTGATTTGCAAAAAAGGGGGATCTTTTTGGGAGGTCGATGGGGAAATCGGCTCTTCAAACTCATGATCAGTTTGTGTTGTGTTATATTGGGATATTGCTGAAACTTGATTTCTACTAATGGGTTCTGCTGTTTCTGCTAGTCACATACAGCTATTTAATTAATTTATTTATTTTAATCCCGCCTTTATTGTTTTTATAAATAAGGTGGTAAACATACCTCATACTCCTTCCTTCTCCTATTTCCCCCACCACAACAACCCTGTGAGGTGAGTTGGGCTGAGAGAGAGTGACTGGCCGAGGTCACCCAGCCGGCTTTCATGCCTAAGGTGGGACTAGAACTCTCAGTCTCCTGGTTTCTAGCCCATTGCCTTAACCACTAGGTTAAGGTAATAAAACAATAAAGGCAGGATTAAAATTAATTAATTAATTAAATAGCTGTGTGTGACTAGCAGAAACAGCAGAACCCATTAGTAGCAATCAAGTTTCAGTAATATCCCACTCACTTTTTAAATATAAAAAATAAATCCAATCCCAGCAGAAATCTGTGAGGGCAAATTCTTAGGAGGCCCCACAAGAGATCAGCCAAGCTCTAACTGAGTAAGGGCATTTGAGGTTGAGGGAGGAGCATGTAGTATATATTTTAGAAATTTAGACTGAACAGCTTCCAGAGTAAAAGGATCCTTATAGACAGAGCTGATTACAATATAACAGCAAGCCCAGAACCTTGGCTTTTTATAATTTAATTGCTGCAGCAATGTAGTTATTGCCCTGACAGCATACATATTTAAGGATTGTGTTGGAGGCTTTTGGGTTTCTTATAGAGAATTGCTCAATTGATTATTCTAGCAGGTGGAAATTTGGATATATATGCCTAGATACTTAAAGTCCTTAACTGGTCAATTGGCCTTTTATTAATTTTCCATCTAACAGGGGCCTTAAAATGCTTTCTAGAGAAGACTAAAACCTTAGTTTCTGAATAATTAATTTCAAGAGCAGTAAGTTGATAATGCAACTAGGTGTCTACAAAGGCCCACTTGAGCTACAGATAGGATGGCCACATCATCTGCATAAAGAAGAATGGAAATAGGTTTATTGGCAAGATTTAGATGGTGAAGCTCTAGCTTAGCAAGGACTGCAACAATGCCATTAATATAGAAATTAAACAACAAGGGAGCAAAAATCAGTGTCCCTGGTTCACCTATTCTATTGGATAAGTTTACCTCATTCCTGAGGAGGCAAATTCACTCTGATTTGACTTATTGGGCTTTTCACTTCTGATTGTATCCTCCCACAGCCCAGTTAAGGTCTTTGTTTAACTTACAGGATAGGGATTACACACTTCCATTATGGTGCAACTGCTGGTTCCACTAGGACAATCCCTAGATACTTTTATAACATCTTACTAAGACTTGCTAATAAACCTATTTACAGTCAAACTGAAAGTCTAGTGTTGTGGCAAAATAAATAAGATGTGTGATATAATACTGCATACAACTAAAACCTTCTCAATGATGTATAGTGTGTGTGTATATATTCCCCCCCATTTTTACCTTTACCTTTACCTATATTTAAGACTACAATACAAAAGTATATTAAAATATAGTATCACTCAAAATTCAAAATAGCAACCAGTAGCTAAAAACTATAGTTAAAATTATTTGAAGTTCTCTAATTTGATTTAAAGTAGGAAAGAACAGGATAGATTTTTGCCTGTCATTTCTAAGACAGCAAAGATGATAGGAAAATAGGCCTAGAGAGATTATTATAATGGAAATGACTATCACAAATTCCCCAATCTAATCACTTGCCTAATGTCACTTTATAAAAAGTTTGCAAATTCCTGAAGGAGGATTTGGTCCTTTAGATTCTCTGGTTTTGTATGATTCTATTTAATTTACTTCCTGTTTAGAAAGAGATTTAGCAGAATCTCAAAAGGAAAGTACTACTACATAGAAACCAAACAGAATGAAACACATAGTGGCTGTTTCCTGGTGGTCAGTGTAATACCGGTAAGGATACATACTGTGTAAAAATAGAGAAATTTCCCCACCCTCCAAGAGGAGGAGATTAGGGGAAGTCACATGAAACCCTGCACATGAGAGCATGACATAATGTTATCATCTGTATCTCTCTGCTCTGAGAGCTTAAGGGAAGGTCGGCTGTGTATACATTCTGATATTAATTAAACTAATATCTCTCTGAAAACAATGTTATCTGAATTGGTATGAGTATCATATTTAAGTCAGACATTCCTTGGATCACATTTGTCCAAATGGATAACCAAAACCAAAGGACAGAAGACTGTTCTGAAAACATCATGCAGTCATCTTCTGAACTGGAACATAATCCTTATATGAAAGTAACCAAAGAGTCAAGTTTTATATATTCTTAATAAAGCAGACATTGTTTACTCAACAATGGACTGTTTAACATGCAATCCTATGATTTTTATTAATGTTCATGTTTGGCTTCATGAAGAAACAACTGGATTTTGAAATGTATGTTTCCCACCTGTTGTCCTGGACAAGATACAAAACAAATCAAATTATAAACAGGAAGAAGCCAGGTTGCATACATAAATTATATACATAGATAGGAAAACAATTATTTTATGATATTTTAGAGCAGGGTTTCTCAACCAGGGTTCCATGGAACCCTAGGGTTCCATGAGAGGTCACTAGGGATTCCCTGGGAGATCACAATTTATTTAAAAAAATTATTTCAAATTCAGGCAACTTCACATTATAGAGGTAAGTTTCATTCTTTATTTTTAGTTTAACAACACTGTTAATGCATATATATAGGCCTACCCAGGAAACAAATAAAATCATTTTGTAACTTCTGGCCTATATTTGAGCCTGAATGTGCAGGGGTTCCCCGAGGCCTGAAAAATATTTCAAGGGTTCCTCCAGGGTCAAAAGGTTGAGAAAGGCTGTTTTAGAGTATAATCTAAACATTTTCAAAGCATTTGCAAAGGAACCCATAAAAAGTGTTCATCCTGAACTGGATAAATTGTTGATGTAGTTAAATTAATAATAATAATTTGCTAGATATTTGCTCATATTTAGACAATTCCAAAGGAGGATTTAATTACACATACTGCTTGTGCTACTTGTTAATTTTTAATCTTCAAATGATATCTAAGTCTTTCCCAGTTTCTTTTCTGGGATCCTTGAGGATACTCTCCAAAATATGTTTCTTTCATTTTAATAATTAAAACTTAGCACAAGGCAAACTCTAGTGACTCTAGTGCTACAAGGCCAGTTAGTTAACTGTTTCTTCTAGTGACCAATAGATCTACTGAGGTCTATGAAATCCAGGGTTCACTCACAAGTCCACCAATCTGATGGTGGCTTAGTGCTAAAATGTTGAAGATCACAGACATAATAGATTGTTTTATCAAATCCATCTGTCTCAATTATCTTAGGGAACCAGGAATGTTAAAGATAAATCTGGTACATGGGTACAAATAAATCCAGTTAGTTTAACTCTGAATGCAAGAAGTACAGTAACAGTAGACAGCCAATGTGTTGGAGTGGACCACACTGCACTGATGAGATCTGGGTTTCAATACATCATGACACATGGTGGATAATTTCAGGCTAATCAAAATTATTCCGTCCAGGATCCATTGAAAGAAAGTTCTGAGGATACATGGGAGAAATGAAACCCTAAAAACCTGGGATTTTTTTTAAAAAGGCAATCAAATAATAATTTAAAAACCTAGCTTCCATTCTTTAAATACTTGTAAGGAGGAAGTTTGCAAAATTGAGGACACAGAATTGAGAAGTATTTTAGGACTCTGATGCTTTGTCTGTTAGAAATTTGTCAGAGAAGAGACCTCATCAATTCTCATCTTACCTTCACATCTTTTACATTCATTCTTGTTCCTTCTTTTCCAACAAAGATGTCATCGATGTCAACAAGAATGTATCTGTCCAAGGACAATGTAAGCCTTTTCCCTGTCAGGAAGGAGATGGCATCTATAAAAATGAGTTTGTGCAGCCAAAAGTTCAAGTTGTTTCCAAAAAGGACTCTTTGAATTCCATCATGAAGTCCCAGGTCCTGAATCACTGTAGCATAGAGATTCAGCTTTGGAAGTGATGCTGGGAATGGTTTGGAAGCCTGAAATTCTGTTAAAAGCACTGGTTGATAAGTAGAGTGGTTATATTGGAAAACAGTCCAGTCATCACCAGGTAATGGGCCTTTCTTAACCCTTGGGGCTTTGGTTATATGCAATAGAGGGGACTGGGGGTTTACTAAGCAATCCTGCAGAGCTATATTATTGTAAAGATGTAATGGGAATCCTTTGAGCTTAGTACTTGACAAGCTATTCTCGTTGGCTTTATGAAAACCAATTATGCTAACACTGTATTCCACACAGTATTTTTCCAGGAGTTCTCTGTTCCATGAATCCATGGATGTGTATTTCAAAATATTTTCATATACTACAAGGATGTATTTCCCTTTGCCATTATCAGCCAGGGGTGGAATATCCCCTTTCCCAGATGCAATCACCATATGATACTGAAACCGACTAGACTCCAGGATGGCAATGATGTCTTGACCAAGTTGAGAGTACTGGCTTTCAACAAAGAGCAACACCGTAGCATCAGTCCTAGTTGGATCGATTGGCTTCACTGTTTTAAGTTCTATTGTTCTGTAGGGCAAAAGTTTAAGATCCTCACACTCTATTTCTCCTGTGGTATCAGTGAGGGCAATTTCTTGCTTGTGACCTGTATACAAGTAATAAGCAGAAATGACTATGCTCACTAAACAGAAGGTGGCTAATAGAATTACAAGTGTTCGGAAACTCCTACGAAGTTTCATGATCACATTCATCTTTGTTTTGTTTTTTTGCAGCAATATATTTCTTTTGTTTAATCCTCCCCAAAACTTCTGACAATTGGCTTCTTCCTGTTAAAGTGCCATCATAAATAGACCACAAGATGGTATTAATACCACTCTCCAAACATTCATGTGACCATTGCAATGCATTTATTGGGGGAAAAGCGAAGACTATGAAATTCCAAGTACTGGAAGTCCAAAGAGATAGAAATCTATATTGAGAGCAGTGTTCTCTGAATGCACCAGTTGCCAATAATCAATGGAGAAGACACTTAGCATTATCTGCAACAAAGTGAGAAATTAGAGTAGGTTAAGAAAATCCATACAGCAATTAAAATGTGTTAATTAAATAAGCTAGTAACTTCTATTAAAAGAAAAATAAATCCCACATATGAACATTTTTATTGATTCCAAGAGAGAAAATGACAATGGGATGTCTTCTTGGTAAAATTTATGTGTGAAGAACATGCTTGTCATTTACAGTTGTTATCCAAAACACTCATTATTTTCTTCAAGCCTATATTCTTCATGCTACATAAAAGCACAATTAATGATAATTCTCATATTCTATGAGACACAACAGAAAGTACCATCAGCTAGCCAGGATTTTTATATTTATATAAATTTATATTTCCAGGTATCAAATTAATTTTATTAAGACCCAGGCAACAAGAGAATGGGGACAATTTTCATTTTGGTTTACAACTGTTCCTTCAACTTCTCTTATGCTGGCATTCCTGAATCTACTGGCCAGACTAATCAAATTTAATCAGCCATTGGCTCTGCAGAGTTACAGGAGATTATTTCCAATTTACCTGGAATGCATCAGGCTGGAGAATTGTGAAATTACTTATACCATGTGACCTATTTTCTTGTACATCAGAAAATGCTATAAACAACAAATGGCCTGCTGAAATACCCCATTCAATTTGTTGGCAGATAAATTGAGTAGCAGATTTTTTTAAAAAAAAATTATGCAGGGGAAGGAGAAATTCTCCAACCATTTATCTGGGGTGAGATCCCCTCTTGGCAGGGTCAATAGCACAACGACTAGAAAAACCCAATGGAGGAGTTGCCCATGAGACTTTTTCTTAGATGTAATTTAAGTGTGGGAAGCTAAAGAGGCTGCAGACCATCAAAAAATAATTTCTACAATGAAATAGGAACATTCACAATCATATCCTTGGCCAGTTCATAAGTAAATCAATGCAAAACTACCACACTCTACATATGAGAATTTCTCTGAAATAGTTTTAAAGCAGAATAGCATCATATTTAACGAGAACTGGAATAAAAAGAAATGCAGAACTTAAGTGGTAAGCATTTACTGTATGTATTTGTGTGATTTGTAGTCAGATAGCGCTATATGAATGGCTGGCTGGGGAACTCTGGGAGTTGAAGTCCACACATCTTAAAGTTGCTGAGGTTGAGAAACACTGCCTTAACCTCTGTTCTCATGCCTTCATTAACTAATGCTGATTTTAGAACGTTTTTGTGAAAAAGCACTATACCCTCGTCTCCAGTTCTATAGGGTATGGATTGAGGTAATTCTAACTATTGTATGACATAAAAATATAAATAGGATATTTTAATTGCTTTGAATATATTGTTATTTAAATGGACAAACATGATTGTTTAGTAAATACCAAAAAGAGTCAAAATGTTATATTATTTGTATAATACTATTTTCAAAATGTTTTACATACTCAATTCTAGAATTGTTGATTTGATCCTCTACTCTGTACAGGAGTCCTTAATAAAAAGGGTATTTTAAAGGTAGAGGGCCTAGGACTACTTATTACCTGCCACTTGACACATCATTTTGATGAGCACTTTTTGAGTACTATTTTTGAGGCAGCTTTCCCTGTGCATCCAATCCTGTTCATATTTAAGATATTTCCAAGTTTCCATTTTTGTGAGGAAATAAAGAAAATATGATCATAAATAGATATAGATACTTCTACTGCTGTAATAACTTTTTAATTAGTCCACAGTTGATAGCATCAGCCTGATTATTCCAAACTCCTTATAAATTGTTTACTGAGCACCACTGTTTTAAATGCTTTCTTTATACCAAGTTATAGGTAAATCAAAAAAGCAAAACACAAGGATGCATTTCAGAGCTGACAATGATAAATAACTGCAACTTAACTCCTGAAGTTTATCAAATCACATGCAAGACTTGGGGTTTACAATCACATTAGGGATACGTGCTGCCCTGAATAAACCAATCAATTGTCCTTGCAGTAGCAGTAGCAGCAGCAGTAGCAGCAACAAATCTTTTGCATATTTGTTAAGGAAAACATTCTGAATTTTTAAATTAAACCCCATTTGGTTTTCACAGCAGAGTTTTTTTTTCAGCACTAGAGGGCAATATATTCCTGCTTCTTTCCAAACAAGAATAGGTATCAGAATATCACCTGTTTATCTAGAAGGACTAGTTATAAAACAAATACATATGTAATAATCCCAGAGATTACAACAGTCTAAAGCAAAAGGCAAAATATCCATACTAGAGTACACTGCTAAATCAACATATTTTTACTGCTCATAAATGATGTTGCAAGCATTTTCATACTTGAAGTATTTCTTACTCTTGGCCTATAAAAGAGGTTAAGACCAGGACATTAAAAGGCTATCATTTCCTCTCTTTCGTGCAGTTTCATACTAAATTATGGAAGAAAGAAAAAGAAATCTGTTTTAGGATTAAATTGTGGATAATGTAGATAACCTCTACCTGTATTTTGACAGATGGAAGTTTCATTATGTAATTTAGAAATAATGAACACAAAGACGACTGATTTCTAGGTTTATAAAGTATTTCAAAACAACCTGGAATCTGGATTAACTACAAAATGAATGTGCTTCTCATTAAAGTCAATGAAATTTTAAAGGTCTAATTTTGGTTAGCCTTAAGTTATGATCCAGAACTGATATATAAAGTTGAAAGTAATGACAACAGGTCTGAAAACATCATAACTCTTGAATTATGAACACATACAGTATGAGTAGTCCTACTTTTTCTGAATAAATTCAAATTATTCAAGTAGAATTTGTTCCCATGTATGCACAGCCACTTTCTTAAAAATATATTTCCTTTCCCTCTTGTTTGCATGACACAGGCCACACAGCTCCTAATCATTTGTAGTATCTCCAAAGATTTCAGCAGAAACTGTAAAGAAAGACAGTGAAAGTGACATGGTTGTTTCCAGTAAAACATCAAAACTCCCTAAATCCCTTCATCTGAAAGTGAACTTGACAAGACATTAAAGAAGTCCTTTAGTGGTTCACCTCTACAACCAATGGACTTTTCCACATCCAATCTTGTCAGTTTCACTCTTGCATAATAACTTTGTTAAAAGGGGAAAACATGGTGAAACAGAGGGGTTCAAGGTTTGCAAAGAAGTGCAACAAGGCTGCATACTCTCCCCTTATTTAGTCAAACTTTATGCTGAATATATATTAAGGGAAGTTGGATTGGAGGAAGATGAGCATGGTTTTAAAATTGGAGAAAGAAACATCAATAACCTGCGCCATGGTGATGGCACTACCCTGATAGCCAAAAATGCAAAGGATCTGCAAGCTCTAGTAATAAAAGTCAAGGAGAATAGTGACCCAAAATAATGACCAAACTAATGACAACAGGTAGAATAACCAGATTTAGAGTTGACAGTGAAGACAGCGAAGATATCGAAGTGGTGGATAGCTTCTGCCTAGCTACTGTTGATCAGCCATCAAGAGTATCAGAACAAGCAGTCAAGAAATACACAACTACCACTTGGTAGAGCAGCCATGAAAGCCTTGGAAAAGATTTTGAAAGGTCACGATGTGTCTATACCTTCAAACTTCAGAATTGTGCAAGCCATGGTATGTGACACTCTATGGAAGTGAAAGTTGAACTTTGAAGAAGCAGGATAGGAAGAGTATTGACACTTTTGAACTTTGGTGTTGAAGAAGACTCCTGAAAATGCTGTGGACAGCCAAGAAAAGAAACTGATAGATCACCGAGCAAATCAACCCAGAGTTCTCACTTGAGGCACAAATGAAAGACTCAAATTATCCTACTTTGGACACATTATGCAAAGACCTAGCTCTCTGGAGAAATTTATAATGCTGTGAAAGGTGGAAGAAAAGAGAAGAAAAAGTTGACCAGCAGCAAGGTGGATGGATATAGTTACAGTGGTGATAGGTGCATGACTAGAAGACCTGAAGGCCCAGGTTAGGGACAGATTGTCATGGAGAAAATCTATCTGTGAGGTCACTAGGAGATCACTTTTAACTGGCAGGTTAAAACTGTTAAGAGACACAATGAAACTATCCCTTTATCATCACAGCAAGGTCAGGAATTTTTTTTTTACTTGGGAAGAGAATCTTAAACAGGCCTTTCTGTTTTATCAATTTCACATCTATTGAGGAAAGAGTCATTCTTTCATAGCAAGATGGGAAATTGCTTTAGCTATTTTCAGTAAGTTGTGTGATCCACACTCTATTAATAAACTTCTTGAGCATGTTAAAAGTTTGATAATTTTTAAAAAGGCCAAATACAAAGTGACCACTGTTCACTTCTCGTTTTAATGGATATTTGCAAATAGTTGTAGTTCAGATGCTAACTCTACAAGAACTAAAACAACATTATTCCCTTCAGGGTATTGGTCCCATCCTTGACTAGCATAATTCTATACACAACAGTAGCTTCTGAGGACACAATGAGCAAACTACACATTTCTTTAATGCAGGGCCAAGCCTGAAAAGGAAGAATATAAGGGGTTAAATTATTTCCTCTTGCAACAAAAGGTAAGAGGCTCAAAGTGGAATAGCTGCCTTCAGTGATGTGGTTTTATTTTTATCAGAGGCAGTTCAACTCAAATGAAGAGAGACCATTTTAGCAATGAAAGCTTAAAGAGTTAAGAGTGGCTTCTCTAAGGCTGCACAACATAGATAATTAATTTGGATAAGCTTTCTTCATTCATCTTAGCTATCATGTACCAAGTCAAAGCAGTTGTCAGGATAAAGAAAGGGAACAGAATGAGAAACTACTGGGTCAGGAAATGTAGGACACATTGGTTCTGAATCTAGTATGGACCCTGATATCTACATAGTTCACACAACTTGTTCATGATAATATGATTTATTTAACTGTGCTTAGGATACTCTGCAAATGAAGCCATTATGGCTTGTAGACTGTGCTTTATGAATCTGTCCATTGTACAGATCCAGGAAATGTAGTTTATTCAATTCACTATAATTAAACTACCATAGCTTGTTGCAATGTGTTAACATTTTCGCAACCTGAGTAAATCCAAAAATTATGTTGGGGGGGGACTATTGTGTAGTCCTACCATGGGGCTGCTTTGTTGTTTTGTATATTCGCATGAACTGGCAGTAACCAGCAACAGAAGCAGGACAAGCCATGGTATATAAACAGAGAACAAGTCCCACTCCCTTTTCGCACTGAAGATGTTGCCTAGCTTGGCAATGAAACGTCTGCAAGAAAACAACAAGGCTCAGAGAGCACCAAGGACTCCACAGTTCAACCATGAGCTACAAATATTCTCTTCGATTAGTTCAGAAGATATCCCCTCCAAATGAAAGCACACAATGGTGTTACAGTCCTACAGTAAAATAATATTTTGAATCACTATTGTCTATATTGCCTTCTCCACTGTTGATGTGCAACAGGATAAGGAACCAGATTGCTTTCACTAGACTGCTATCACAGCCATTTTTCAAGAATATTGAAGATGTGAGCCTCAACAACTTTCAAAGTCTCTTCCTAACCTGTGGTCTCATGAATATATTTCATCCTTGAAGAAAGCCCCACTTTTTTTCAGGAATTGATTATGTAAGTTCCTCCTTAGCAGCTGTAATAATGCACTTAAACTGGATCTCTCTCTAAAGGCTTTCTAATTTATTATCAAAAACTAAAATCCACAGTCACACGTGGGCCTTTTGTCACATACTGATAATGGCTTATTTGTGGAGACAAATAGTGTTGCTGTCTTGAACTTATTAAAAAAAAGAAAAACTTAAATCTAGTTCATGGAGATATGAAAAACCTTGTAATGTATATGACTAGACTTTTTTTTTTTACACAAACCACTTTTGGTTCCCTGACAATTGGTTAAATAGTAATTTCTAAATCAGACATCTGGCACTGAATCTTTTTTTTAATAAAAATCCATTCAATTTATGATCATGTGGAAGGGAATATAGGACTAAATCCATCACCAATAATCACTAGCCCTGTCATAAGATACACACATTTGATTAATACTGTTTTGATTAATACTTACGTAGCTATAGTACTCATGGTTTTTAATGGAAAAGTAGGCCATGAAGAAACAAATATGTAAGTACAATAGAACCTTAAGAGCTATGCATATATGCAGATTCTCCAACTAATTAGTCCATGTGACCCTGACCCTGCTGAGATTCAGAACAGCTTTAAACACCTGACTTTTCCAGCAGCCTCTGGGGAGAATTATTTGTAAACTTGCTTCTTAGTTACTGTTTTTATCTGCTGCTTTCTATTATTTCTATTACAGGACCACAGAGGACAAAAAGAACATGTGGGTGAAAAATCTCTCAGACAGAGAACTTACCCAACCAGAGAGAGATGTCCTAGCCAAAGGTCTTAATTTTGCCATCACTCCCAAGCAAGTTCCGGTTGTGGAGCTCATTACAGCCACAGAATCTGCCATCCACAACAACCACCTACCTTTTGAAGAAGCAGAACAACTCCGGCTTAAAATATCTGCAGCTCTGTCCAGTGCTCAACCTCCTCCCCCCAACCTTACCGTCCAAGAGAGGAGAGCCCTGACAGCCCTCAGCAAAGATGAAACCATCACCATTTTACCTGCTGACAAAGGAAGATGTACTGTGGTTCTAAACACTGCAGACTACCACAATAAAATTACCTCACTTTTGGAGGATCACCATACATATGAAAAACTGAAAAGAGACCCCACCAACAATTACAAGAAAAAGGCAATAGACAGTTTGAAACAATTGGAACATGATGGCTCCATCGATAGGATTACCTACCACCGTCTGTATCCTGGAGAAGCCATCCCCTGCATCTACGGACTTCCTAAGATCCACAAGGAAGGAACACCCCTCCGACCCATAGTCAGCAGCATCAATTCGGTAACATACAACATTGCCAAACACCTCTCTACCATACTAGCACCTCTAGTTGGACACTCTGAACACCACATCCATAATTCGGAAGAATTTGTTTCCAAAGCAAAGATCCTGAAACTGGATACAGATGAAACTATGGTCTCCTTTGATGTGTCCTCCCTTTTCACCAGCATCCCCACCACTCATGCTCTATCCGCTGTCAGGAAGAGACTAGAAGAGGACAGCACCCTGGAAAGGAGAAGCCATCTCAACCCAAACCAGATCTGCCATCTTCTGGACCTGTGTCTTAACACCACTTATTTCACATACAGAGGTGACTTTTACAGACAAAAACACGGCTGTGCCATGGGTTCTCCTGTGTCACCCATTGTGGCCAATTTATACATGGAAGAAGTGGAGAAGAAAGCACTCAACACATTCCAGGGAACGGTGTCCACCAACTGGTTTAGGTATGTGGATGACACCTGGGTCAAAATCAAGGCCCAGGAAGTACAGGCCTTCACGGACCATATAAACACTATAGATGCCAACATTAGCTTCACCAGAGAAGACACCAAGGACAACAGACTGGCATTCCTAGACTGTGAAGTCCTCATTGGGACCGGTGGCAAGCTAGAAATAGGGATCTACAGGAAACCCACACACACAGATCAATACCTGATGTTTGACTCCCACCATCCACTGCAGCACAAACTAGGAGTCATCAGGACATTGTCACACAGAGCAGAAACCATCCCCACCTCCATGGATTCCAAAAAGAATGAACAGCAGCATCTGAGAACAGCTCTGCAGGCCTGTGGATATCCAAATTGGGCCTTCACTAAATCTAAGTCTACCAGACCTAAAACAGCGACAGATAGGGCTGAGACTCAGAGTAAACGGAAGAACCTGGTCATTCCTTACATGGCTGGCGTGTCTGAAAAGATAAAACGGATATTTGGCAAACACCACATACCTGTATATTTCAAACCCACCAACACACTGAGACAGAGGCTTGTACACCCCAAAGATCAAACTCCAAAACACAAGGAAAGCAATGTAGTGTATGCAATCCAGTGCAGTGAGGAGTGCTCTGAACTCTACATTGGAGAAACCAAACAACCGTTGTACAGGAGGATGGCCCAACACAGGAGAAGTAACACCACAGGACCAGAGTCAGCAGTTTATCTTCATCTAAAGGAAAAAGGACACTCATTTGAGGACATTAATGTTCACATTTTAGACAGAGAAGATAGGTGGTTTGAGAGAGGGGTCAAGGAATCCATTCATGCCAACTTGGAAAATCCTTCCTTGAATAGAGGTGGGGGCCTCAGGCATAACCTTTCCCCTATCTTCCTTCCTGCTTTGTCTTCTGTGCCTAGGAAGATTAAGACCATTTCGCAAGCTCAACAGCAGCAGGGTAATCTTAACGATCCTCCTTTAGATGATAAAGGGACTTAGAAACAAACATCTCAAAAATAACCATGACCTAGCCCCAGGTGCAAGGTCACACAGCCAGCCTAGAAACATATTTAAGGATTCCCTTACTAACTTTACTCAGACTGAAGAAGCTCCTTGGATAAGGAGTGAAACGTTTCCACTAAGAAAATAGAAATCCAGTTGACATGATTCAAGCTACAGACAATTCCACCTGGATGACTGAGAACCTTCATAGACATAAGCTTTCTATTATTGCATTTCTGTTTCTAATCTTTGTTCTTTGCATGCTGCCTAGAGTTGCATTAGTGCAGGGTTTCCCAACCAGGGTTCCATGGAACCCTAGGGTTCCGTGAAAGGTCACTAGGGGTGCCCTGGGAGATCACAATTTATTTTAAAAAATATTTAAAATTCGGGCAACTTCTCATTAAAGAGGTAAGTTTCATTCTTTATTTTTAGTTTCAGAACACTGTTAATGCATATATACAGGCCTACACATGAAACAAATATAATAATTTTGTAACTTCTGGCATATATTTGAGCCTGAATGCGCAGGGTTCCCTGAGGCCTGAAAAACATTTCAAGGGTTCCTCCAGGGTCAAAAGTTTGAGAAAGGCTGCATTAGCGAGTGAAGTGGCTAATAAAATGATCAAACAAACAAACAAACAAACAAGGAATTAATCACAACTCAAACTTTTTTGGTTTGATGTATACATCTTCTGGATTCTGAGGTTGAATTAAAAAACTAACTAGATTACAATTCTGCTCTCCTTTCTGTATTTGTAAGGCTAGCCACTTCACAGATAATAGGCTATTTGGCCTAGCCCAATATGATAATAATATAGTTGTGTGCTACAGAAGTTCCTCTCATTATATACTCTCTCTCTCTGTGTCTGTGTGTACACACACACACACACACACACACACACACACACCACTTTGGTGGGTAGGTAACAGCATTCCGCGTGCGTCATGCCAGCCACATGACTGTGGAAGCGTCTTTGGACAACGCTGGCTCTTCGGCTAACAAACGAAGATGAGCACCAGCCCCTAGAGTCAGACACGACTGCACAAATGTGCGGGGGGGAACCTTTACCTATTTATTTATTTATTTATTTATTTATTTATTTATACACACACACACACACACACACACTATATATATATATATATATATAAATTCCCTTCTCACCCCTATGGGTGGTATGTGTCTTCCTCAACCTCGGGTCCTCGACCAGAGACCTGGGAGTTTGAGGGTTCTGCGCAGTATCTTAGCTGTTCCTAGCACTGCACTCTTCTGGACAAAGAGCTCTGATGTTGTTCCTGGGATCTGTTGGAGTCACTCTCCCAGCTTGGGAGTAGCCCCAAGTGCCCCTACTACCACTGGGACCACTTTGGCCTTCACTTTCCACATTCTCTCTAGTTCCTCCTTGATATTCTGTATAAAATTATACTCCCAAATGCCACAATGCTGTTAAGAGTTTAATTGCATTGAACTCTTTTTGGAGTTTTGGATAGGATATTTGTCCTGGTCAATAGGATAATAATCTAATTATGTTCTACAGAACTTTCTCTCATTACATGTACAAAATTATATATAAAATTATACGCCCAAATACCAGAATGCTGTTAAGAGTTTAATTGCATTGAACTCTTTTTGGACTGCACCTTTTGAAGTAGTTGAATAATTGTGCCAGTGAATTGGTTGAGGTTTATTGCAAGAGATCAATAACTGATGAGCAAAATTTGGCACAATATACAATTATGTTATTGCTTTTATTATCAAAAAGACTCAGTCCCATGATTCCTTTTAATGTCTATGCTCATATTTCTAAAATCTGCAAATCTAATAATTCTGTTCTGAACCACTTCTCCCCTCATAAGTAATAAAGACATAGGCTGAATCACTAAACAAAACTGTGGCCAAGCACCTAGACAATCCCCAAGATATTACAAGTCAATACATTAAAATGTATCATCGGGATTTGAAAATGGGTTTTGGCTCCATTCTGGACCATGTGTCAAGTCATTGCTCTGAGCCAATTTGATTTAATTGAATTTTGCAAGTAAGTTTTTGTGAGACACTATCAAATGCTTTGGTGAAGTCCATATATATTACATTTACTGCTGTTTCTGTATGGCTGCCAACAACACAATCAAGTTTCTGAGGTATTATTTGCTTTCCGCTTGCAGCCAAGAGACCTGCATTAATGCAACATTAAAGTTGCTCTGTTAAAAATAAAAGGGGGCAGGCAATGCAAATACAGAGTCTCAAACAGCAGCATTCATTTGAACACATGCTCAGTGGGTTTTATGGAGCACAGCTGGTAACTGAACAACTTTGGTATATCAAAGTAAAACAGGAGGAAAAATACCTCTGATAAATAATACTTTGGTTCTAATTGAAAAATAGAAATTTAAGGGAAAAGAGACAAAATAAAGACAACATCCTTTTATTATCCATTGTTCATAAAATGGACAGCAACATATTGAGAAGAATTAACATAATTATACTACAATCTCCCAGAACAAGAAATATGATACCATTTCATTGCATTTCATTTTTACTGATTAGTTGAATTGACCTTATCAATACAGCAAGATAGAATTAAAATATAAACAAAGCATAATCAGATGATAGGAAGGGATGCAATAATAAAATAGGATACATATATATCTTATTATATATGAGGAGACAGTAATCAGATTAGAGAGTCGCCTTTACAGGATACCCCAATTTGCTCAATATATTGGGATCTTAAAGCCCCAGCCTTCAATATGAATATAGCAATTCTATGTACATTATATAAAGTATATTGGTACCCTGGAGAAAATAAGACAATCTAAAATTCAGGTCCCAGTACGCTGTTCTTTCCAATAGTGGAGATAAATATTTGAGCCTGATGGATGCATATAGTTGACAGTTAAACAGGATATGAGAAATATTTTCAATATCAGGCGAACCGCATATACATGTTCTCTTGTAATATAGAATGTTATGAAAGCATCCATATTTGGCTATTGAATCCAACAACTCAAATCTTGTTCTGGAAAAAGCCCTTCTTAAAGATTGGGGCAGACTCATAGAGAGGTATTTTTCAGGTTGAAAATTTGTTTTGTTAATAGCCAACCACTTTGAAGATCTATTTTTGGCTAAAAGCTCCAAGTCAGTTTGGGCACTTACTGTATGTCCATAACTCTCTGCATAAAATTTTCCTTGCTTGGGGGGCCCTGGATAATAAGTGCTGAATAGAGAGCCCATAATGTGAAATAACATTGTAAAGTTGACAAGCCCATGTATTATGCTGCATCATACTTAGCTGTTCAATTAGGCAAATTCTAGGAAGTCTGTTGAGGTCCATTGTTTGAATCTTCAGCCAATATGTAAAAACTTTAATAATTAGATAACTGTTTAGAGCATAAAAGTCTAATTCCACTCTGACTGCTGGGGCAGACATGTTCCTATCACTTCCTAAAATGTCCCTCAGGAAGCACGTTTCAATTTGTTCAAGTGGGGTAGCTTTATTTAAACCCCATAATTCAGCTCCATAAGTCATCATCGGAATTATTTTGCCCCTAAAGACTTTCAAGATAGGTGTCAAAGTAGTTGTTTCATTGTGATAAAATAATTTGTATAGCCTTTTGGTGCTTGCTTCGGCTCTTGCCTTGCCTCTTCTAAAATGATTCATCCACAAACCAGAGTTAGTGAAAGTCACCCCTAAATAAGTATAAGAATTCACTTGTTCAATGGATTCTCCATTTATATGCCAATTGTATTTTAATTTATTTTAACTGAATACCAGCAGTTTGGATTTACTTTTATTAATAATTAGAGAGTTAAGAGTGCAATAGGAACTTAGCTTTTGCAGCAATCTTCTCAGGCCAATTTGAGAATGCGCTAATAAGACCATATCATCCGCATATAATAGAATATTAATAAATCTATTAAAGATTTTGGGCATATGTGTATTTGCCGCATGCAAAAAAACTGGTAAGTCATTAACATAAAGATTGAAGAGCATAGGTGCTAAGACGCAACCCTGTCTAATACCAACATTGGTAGGCATACTCTTAGTCAGGGATCCATCTACACCAGTGCAAATTTTCACCTGCGTATTAGAATAGAGAGCTTTAACCAAAAAAAGGAGTCTGGGATCCATATTTAGATCCACCAGTTTCTTCCACAAGATATTCCTATTAATTGAGTCAAAGGCCACACTTAGGTCTATAAATGCGGTAAACAGTTTCTTACCTATTTTTAAATGCTTTGATACAAGATGGTATAAGGTAAAGCAATTATCTATGGTGAAACACTCTGGCCTAAATCCTACTTGTTCCTCCACTAAGCGGTTATTCTCCATGTCCCAAACTTCAATTTTATTCAACAAATGCTTTGCATACATTTTGGCAATAATTCCAATAAGACTTATTGGTCTGTAATTGATTGGATTACCTCTATCCCCTTTTTAATGTAAGGGGACAATAATGGCAACTTCCCAACGTGCAGGTATGCAGCCGGTATTATTTATAAAAGTAAATAACCCTGCTAACAAGGGCGCCCACCAATCCATATAGGTCTTGAATAGTTCTGGAGGCAGAAAGTCTTCACCAGGTGCCTTGTTAGATTTTAATGAACGGATAATAAATTTAATTACTGAAACAGAAACAGGAGGCCAGGTCAGAAGATTTTCCAAAGTTTGTTTATACATAAAATCTTGATTAGATTTTAAAAAGAAATTAGAGTAAAAATCCTCCCACACTGTGGCAGGAATGGGAATATCAAAATGAAATTTACATTCTTTCAATATGCCTGAAACGGCATTCCAGAAGAAGACTGAATTTGACTCTTTTGCCCAAACTTCCAAATTCGACCATAATTTGACTCTATAGGAAGATTTCTTAGAAGCTATCAATTTCTTATAATCACGCTTAGCTTTCAACATACAGTATTAGTATGGTTTTCCAAGGTGGGACAACCTCGGGCCCAGTGCATTGCAGCTCTCAAATGTGTTTTGCTAGGGGAACATACAGAATCAAACCAGTTAGCTCTGTTGTCTGTTCCTCAACGGGAGTTTAATGGTAAGAAATTTTCTCAGTGAACATCTTAAATCATCACAGCAAGTCAAGATATTATCTGCACCTAAGGACGAATGAGAAATTAAGTTTCTCCAGGTCTGGGGCTGTACAGAATCCAGAAAACTGGATAATACTTCAGTATCAACTTTGGCCCTTTTAAGTTTTCTATCCTGTCTCACTTCCAGATTTGCAAGGAACCTCTTACCACAAGGTAAATTTTTCTGAATATCGGATCTTCCTCGGAAAGAGATTGAGATTGGTTGGTGATCACTATCTTCTCTCACCAAGACTTGTATATCTGAAAACATCTCAAGCTTGTCTCTTGAAACACATATATAATCCAAAACACTACTAAAATTTCCTGAATGATAAGTAAAAGGATATATAAAACCAGAATCCCTACCACCTAAAATGTGTAAGTTACAGTTATAAATCATAGAAACCAGTTGTGAACCTGCAGTATTTTTTTTTTGGTCTCTAGAATGCCAAGGGGGAACAGATAATAAATAATCCTCAGGTATAGCACCCGAGTAGATGAAATTTTGTAAGGAAGCCCCCACCCTGGCATTAAAATCACCTACCAAAACTATAATAGCATTTGGACATTTTACCTTTAGCTTTAAAATTGTCACTTCCAAATTTGCCCAAATGTTTGGTGAATGGTAAGGAGAGGAGTGAGGTGGAAGATAAGCATTCAGCAGTACCAATTCAAAAAATCATAGGAAAATATAACAATTAAGTAAGAAGATGAAACGTCACTGAGGATCAGTTCCTGGGCTTGCCAGCCCACCTCTGCCTTGGCTAGAATTGCCAGACCTCCAGAAGCCCTCCCTTTGGTCTTAAATTTAGTCGCAGGAATAAACCATGAGCATTCCGCGTGCGTCATGCCGGCCACATGACCGCGGAAGCGTCTTTGGACAGTGCTGGCTCTTCGGCTAACAAACGGAGATGAGCACCGGCCCCTAGAGTCAGACACGACTGCACAAATGTGCGGGGGGAACCTTTACCTTTTTACAGTTGGGCTGGTAGCTGAATGTTGAGTAGTAGTGGATCAGATTTGGCATTTGTATGCATGCACATCTCAATAAGTGTCTTGCAGTACTGATAGAGAGATGTGTACTTGCAGCCTACATTTTACCTTTACTTTTTTATCTTGTCCACCTGGCCTCCAGAAGACCAGGCTTCCAGTGACACCAGTTATTAATTTCTTCTCTAATGAAAAAAAAAATCAGATAAAATCAGCACAATATCATATAATCTCTACTTATTTCTGAAATTCTGCTCTCTTAACAAATATGTTTTTAACTCTGTTTTCACACTTGTGCAGGGGTAGGCACAAGACAATTTATGAGTGTGTGTGTGTGTGTGTGTGTGTGTGTGTGTGTGAGAGAGAGAGAGAGAGAGAGAGAGAGAGAGAATGAATGAGAGAGTGAGGTTGGAAAAAAGGCCAAATGGATAAAGGCTGGATTTTCTGTTTTTAGTTTACATTACAGTTTTTGAGTGATTCCCATGTCAGAATGGCATGGACACTGTGCTCCAGGTCAGAAATGGTTCTGGAGGCTGCTAAAAGTGGGATCTGTAAAATACGTATCCCTGAGGACCTTAGTTGCTCATTACTGTGTTTTGGTGTGACCCAGAGCTCATTGTGCACCCAAGCTTGTCACTCTGTGAAAAAAGTCACTCTACAAAAACTCTGTGATCCAAAGCTGTTTCTTTCCATGTTTAAAACTGCCTCTCCCCTAACATGGATAGGAAAATAAGATGTATGACCCATGTGCTCAAATGTACAGTACATTTGTACATTTGATACAAAGTACTACATATCAAATCAAGGTATTTGGTTTTCATCAAAACATTTCTCATCTCCTAAGGCGGAATATGATATATTCTAGCATACCATTCCATCATCCCAACCTTGATTTATGATTAAAGGCTGACTTAGTTTCATTTGAATATATCATAAGGTGAGCTGTTCTGCAACAATGTAAAGTTTGGTAAAATTATAATCTGAATACTTCAGCATGAGATGTATAAACTCGCACTTTCCTGATATGGAACATATTGATTACCTCCAGGAAGAAACAACTTTTTATTTCCAAACAGGAAACTGGTCTGAAAGTGAAATGAAATGAAAATCAATAGCGTCTAATGCAAAGTTCTACATTTAGGAAAATAATAACAACCAAATGAACAGATACATTGTACCAGAGCTGGCAGCAGTGTATATAAAAAAGGACTTGAGATTGTAACTAATAATTTTCAGGTACTGTTTATATTACATGAAGTTGAATATGAATCAGTAATGTAATGCAGTTATTTCAAAGACAAATACAGTTTTAGATTTCTTCAACATTAGCACAATTTACAAGCCACAAAAATAATAGTTCTACTTTATTATGCACTAGGACAGACCCTATCTAAAATATTTTATTCAATTGTGGAACTACGGTTTAAAAAGTAAACAAACTGTAATAGGTTCAAGGGAAAGTAAGAGGGAAAATCAATAAATCCTAAGAGCAATATTTCAACGAATATTTAACCCAGGGGTTAAATATGACCCTTCAAATACCTGAAGAACTATGACATGTAAGAGAGAAAAGAGAGCAGCCTTATTCTAATGGGCCTTAATTACAGAGAATAGATTTTGTTTGAGCAATAATAAAATTGAGCAATTTGACTGTGGAACCATTTTCAATAAGTATGGTTGGCTCTCCTTTGCTAGCTTACAAATAACAAAGGCTGGATGGCAGCTGTTGAGGAACATTCCATCTCCTGATATGTCTATGAAGGTTCTCAGTCATCCAGGTGGAATTGTCTGTAACTTGAATCATGTCAACTGGATTTCTATTTTCTTAATGGAAACGTTTCGCTCCTTATCCAAGGGGCTTCTTCAGTCTGAGCAAAGTTGGTAAGGGAATCCTAAATATGTTCCTAGGTAGCTGTGTGACCTTACACCTGGGGCTAGGTCATGGTTATATTGAGATGTAATTTTTAAGTCCTTTTATCATCTAATGGAGGGTCGTTAAAAACACCATGCTGCTGTTGAGCTTCTGAAATGGTCTTAATCTTCCTAGGCACAGAAGACAACACGGGGAGGAAGATGGGGGACAGTTTGTGCCTGAGGCCCCCACCTCTATTCAAGGAAGGATTTTCCAAGTTGGCATAAATGGATTCCTTGACCCCTCTCTCAAACCACCTATCTTCTCTGTCTAAAATGTGAACATTAATGTCCTCAAATGAGTGTCCTTTTTCTTTTAGATGAAGATAAACTGCTGACTCTGGTCCTGTGGTGTTATTTCTCCTGTGTTGTGCCATCCTCCTGTACATAGGTTGTTTGGTTTCTCCAATGTAGAGTTCAGAGCACTCCTCACTGCACTGGATTGCATAAACTACATTGCTTTTCTTATGTTTTGGAGTTTGATCTTTGGGGTGTACAAGCCTCTGTCTCAGTGTGTTGGTGGGTTTGAAATATACAGGTATGTGGTGTTTGCCAAATATCCGTTTTATCTTTTCAGATAAAAGGCAATAGACAGTTTGAAACAATTGGAACATGATGGCTCCATCGATAGGATTACCTACCACCGTCTGTATCCTGGAGAAGCCATCCCCTGCATCTACGGACTTCCTAAGATCCACAAGGAAGGAACACCCCTCCGACCCATAGTCAGCAGCATCAATTCGGTAACATACAACATTGCCAAACACCTCTCTACCATACTAGCACCTCTAGTTGGACACTCTGAACACCACATCCATAATTCGGAAGAATTTGTCTCCAAAGCAAAGATCCTGAAACTGGATACAGATGAAACTATGGTCTCCTTTGATGTGTCCTCCCTTTTCACCAGCATCCCCACCACTCATGCTCTATCCGCTGTCAGGAAGAGACTAGAAGAGGACAGCACCCTGGAAAGGAGAAGCCATCTCAACCCAAACCAGATCTGCCATCTTCTGGACCTGTGTCTTAACACCACTTATTTCACATACAGAGGTGACTTTTACAGACAAAAACACGGCTGTGCCATGGGTTCTCCTGTGTCACCCATTGTGGCCAATTTATACATGGAAGAAGTGGAGAAGAAAGCACTCAACACATTCCAGGGAACGGTGCCCACCCACTGGTTTAGGTATGTGGATGACACCTGGGTCAAAATCAAGGCCCAAGAAGTACAGGCCTTCACGGACCATATAAACACTATAGATGCCAACATTAGCTTCACCAGAGAAGACACCAAGGACAACAGACTGGCATTCCTAGACTGTGAAGTCCTCATTGGGACCGGTGGCAAGCTAGAAATAGGGATCTACAGGAAACCCACACACACAGATCAATATCTGATGTTTGACTCCCACCATCCACTGCAGCACAAACTAGGAGTCATCAGGACATTGTCACACAGAGCAGAAACCATCCCCACCTCCATGGATTCCAAAAAGAATGAAAATCAGCACCTGAGAACAGCCCTGAAGGCCTGTGGATATCCAAATTGGGCCTTCACCAAATCTAAATCTACCAGACCTAAAACAGCGACAGATAGGGCTGAGACTCAGAGTAAACGAAAGAACCTGGTCATTCCCTACATGGCTGGCGTGTCTGAAAAGATAAAACGGATATTTGGCAAACACCACATACCTGTATATTTCAAACCCACCAACACACTGAGACAGAGGCTTGTACACCCCAAAGATCAAACTCCAAAACATAAGAAAAGCAATGTAGTTTATGCAATCCAGTGCAGTGAGGAGTGCTCTGAACTCTACATTGGAGAAACCAAACAACCTATGTACAGGAGGATGGCACAACACAGGAGAAATAACACCACAGGACCAGAGTCAGCAGTTTATCTTCATCTAAAAGAAAAAGGACACTCATTTGAGGACATTAATGTTCACATTTTAGACAGAGAAGATAGGTGGTTTGAGAGAGGGGTCAAGGAATCCATTTATGCCAACTTGGAAAATCCTTCCTTGAATAGAGGTGGGGGCCTCAGGCACAAACTGTCCCCCATCTTCCTCCCCGTGTTGTCTTCTGTGCCTAGGAAGATTAAGACCATTTCAGAAGCTCAACAGCAGCATGGTGTTTTTAACGACCCTCCATTAGATGATAAAAGGACTTAAAAATTACATCTCAATATAACCATGACCTAGCCCCAGGTGTAAGGTCACACAGCTACCTAGGAACATATTTAGGATTCCCTTACCAACTTTGCTCAGACTGAAGAAGCCCCTTGGATAAGGAGCGAAACGTTTCCATTAAGAAAATAGAAATCCAGTTGACATGATTCAAGCTACAGACATTCCATCTCCCGACTTCCTAAACTGTACTGGAACCAGGCTACAAGCTCTACTCCAGTTTTATGGCTTTATATGTTGTATTAAATCTTGTGATTAACAAAACAGAATACAGTACATATTTGCCCCTTCAGTGCTAAAAACCAATTCTTGCAATAGAGAACTGGCTGAGCTGAAGGATAAACAGACACTTAAATTATCCCTCTAGTACAGGAAACATTGTGCCAAGTAAATCAGAATGCCTCACACCCATTTTGCCATCCTGAGAGTTATGTTACTCAGTTTCTGGCAATTGCACACTGCTTCTGCCACTGATTGTGTTCACCACACCCTATTACATTTTCAACTTCTTGAATGATAAAGTCATTCTCAGTGCATCAACACTGTGTTGGATTGCTGCATTTTCCAGCACACTCTTGGGTGCTATTAAAGGATGCCAAATGTTCTCCTTCACACATTTCATGGCATTCAAGAGCTGATGCTTTGTTCTCCAACTCTTTTCTATTAGCATTTGCTCAAAGTGGAAAAACAACACATTGGATGTTGCTTTGCACTTTAGACTAAACATCTTTAGCTAAGCTGGAGAAGCCAATCCATATTATGACCACAAAACTGTATAAAAACAATTGAAGGAGATAGTGTATCTTTCCTTCTCCCATTAGTGAAGCTTACACAAACATTTTGCTACTAACTGCTTTTAAATACAGAAGTGATATTTCAGTATATTGCTAAAGATACTAGCTGCATAATACAGATTTGAATGGCCATTCCCACCACTAGGGAGAGAAAGAAGTCAATTTCAGACATCAGATTTTGGATTTCAAATTTACACTTTCAGATATATATCTACTGATGTGCAATAGCAGTTAGGCATTTTGAATTGGGTGGATGAGAAGAATTTGGGCTTATGTACCAAAGTTGTGAACATCATTGTTTATCATTATCACTGCTCTATTCAAAGATAAAAGACAGGCCTAACCTAAGGCTGAATACTTTTAGGATATGTCCCGGTCTATTTCAGGTGAATTAGGCACCATAAAAATAGTCAGGAAGTTTTGAGAATTACTTTGACAGGAGAAAGTTGCAGGCATAACCATATCTTAAAAACAATGAGAATCACATCAGAGAGAAACATGGCATCATCTGGAGAAGAAACTGTCACTCTGATTTTTCAAGGATTCGAGGATTCCTTCTATGGGCAGTTAGATATTAAAAGCTATAATTTCTTACAGATGTAACCTACAGTAGGTGAAGAATCCTCATCAGATGGATCTATGGTCATGGCCTTTCACTGGAATCAATTGATGGATGCATTTTACCTAATAAACTATTAAAATCCAGTACTGGTTCCCAATCTCAGCTTCCTAGAGGAGATTGAACTACAGGTCCCATAAATCCCATAAATCCCAACTACTGTGATGGATAGGAGTTGAGGGCCAATAACATCTGGGAAACCAATATTAAGAACCACTGTTCTAAGCTGATTTTATCAACTGGACTTCAAGTTTATTTATTTATTTATTTTATTTTATTTTATCTTATTTATACCCCGCCTATCCCCTCCCTAAGCGGAGGGCTCTAGGCGGCTTACAATCAATCATCATACATATATATATTATTATACAATCAGATTCTAATTACCCGCGCGGTTAGGGAAGGGGTGAGGGAACCGGCTCTTCAATCGCAGGTCGGACTACATGTCCCAGGAACCTTTGCTTCAGAGCCGGCTGCTGACGTCCAGGAAGTTGATGTTTTTCGGGCTCCGCCGTCCTCTGCCGTCCTCCATCGCCATCCACGGGAACCAGCTTCTTCTCGGTCCGAGGGCGACCCTCCGAAAAGGACGCCAGCAAATTGGCCCACGTGAGTGGTCCCCATTCATCTACTTGCCGGGCTTTCGATCAGCTGGGTGGGCTGGAGCTGGGGCTAGTGACGGGCGCTCACCCCGCCACGCGGATTCGAACTGCCGACGTTATGGTCGGCAGACTACCGGCTCAGCGGTTTAACCCGCTGAGCCACCGCGCCCCTATAGTTCATCAGTAATTGTATAGAATATCTACCCTCAGTTGTTTATTAGTAGATCTGTCTGTATGCATAAGGCTCTATGACCAAGAAACAATAGGGGCATTACAAAAAAGGCTCTATGACCAAGAAACAATAGGGGCATTACAAAAACATCTCTCCCTTCTTTCCATGGCCAGCAGATATTTATTTATTTATTTATTTATTTATTTAATTTATATAACCGCCCATCTCCCCCAACGGGGAACTCTGGGCGGTTATGCCTGCAATGCTAAAATTCTAAAGTTCTATATGTCTGAAACTACCAAGGGCAGATTTGTTACTCTCCTTAGAACACTGTGCTCAGTATTAGGTGCCTCCTATCCTTCTAGGCAAGGATGCCTTATAACCTTAAGAGTGATTGTTCTGAAGAATATATGACCTGTCATAGAATATATGGTCTACAAATTAAATTATAGTAACAATACACCAATGAATATTGATCAGTAGGTTGGAATCAAAGATTTGGTAAGCAAATTCAGTACAACTGATCCTATACAAAGCCTTGTTTCCTCACATTCAAAGTGGCATAGAATCTACTTGTGCATGATGCAATACATAAAAATACAGGGACTTTCCATAAATATGATAATTGAGTAGGTCTTTCTCACACTTTAGGAACTTTATTTGCAGGCAAGTTATTAATGCATCACCACTTCAAAAAATGGCTCCCAGACTATTGGAAATGCATATGTGGAAACAGTCCAAGCTCTACAGCAATAATATAAATAGCTTATTTGAGGGTAGTTGAGTTGGTGCAGGTTATATGGCTCATTATTGCATAAAAGACAAATGTGATATGATCCCTTCCTTTCTAAGGTACTTCTACTTAACATAATAGTCAATTCCACTTTACTGTGTCCAAGAAACAGAACTCAGGATGAACTACATGCTGACAGAATAAGGGTGGATTTAATAATTTATCTTTATGGATAGAAATTAAATTTAATCCCTACCATAGTGGTATTCCCAATCAAACCCCTTATGATTTTCCATAAAAGGGAATTAATTTCATGCAGTCCTATGAAGAAGAAAAAAAAGACAGCATTTTTGATGAGGACTTTCTCCCTATTTCTCTTCCATACCTGTAGACCTTATTCTTAAGAACATCTGAAGTGGGCTTAACTGGATGGGCTAAAAAAGAAAGACACAAGTGCATCTCCAAGCCAACACAACTGTGTTTTACAGAAACCGATATCTGAATTCAAGATTCCCTGCACATTGCCCATATTCATAACTACAGACCACACAGCCAATGAAGCAGGAGGAGCCTATGTGGACCTGCCCTCATCTAAACATACTCTCTTGGGAAACATATGGAATAAAATAACCTAACTGAAGGTTTAATATTTTTGAATGTAAGGCAACTTTAAAGCATGGTGCCTGCAGCTGCATCCTAATAGTTACTGAAAACTCTCCTGTTTTGTTTTAATATGCATAATTCATTTTCTTCATTGTCTCTTTTTATAGGTTAAAGTCTACTTTTGCGTACAATGATACTAAGGGCATTTACTCTTCCTTTCCTTTTCATGGGCATATACTGTTCTGAATGTCTTTTGTGTGTGAAAAGAGAATCTTCTTCTCCTTCCCTATTGAATAAAACCATGCTAGCTTCTCATTAGCAGAAATGGTGGATTTGCCAATATGAAATGAAAACTCTTCTGAGACAAAGCTCAGGTACAATAGCATGCTTTTACATAATGTTTTAATGAAATTCAGCCCAGAAATCATTCTTTCCAGCAGCAATATCTGCCTGGTCTGGCTCCCGGCCAGCCATTAAGAATTTGATTTTGTTAGTTGAGGCTCTACCGAATTTGGAAATAGGAAGTGAGAGCCCATGATTTCCTGAGCTATATAAGAGTTCAACTCTCCATTGTATTTCAGAAATTCAACAGGAGCATTGGTTTATATTATCCATAAATACACAATTACAATTCACTAGCAACTTCACATACCATGTAACTAAATTACCAACTGGAAGAAAAGATAATGATATCTACAAATTGACAAGCTAAATGAAATCCAGCTGTATAACCTGTCTAATCTCTGTATTTGCAATGGCGGAAAAAAGAACCTCAGGCCAAACTTTACATATTACAATTCATTTGTATTTTCCTATATATAGAGATTCATTCTGTTGAGAAAATTACTGCATTTGCACATTGTGCTAAGACATGGTTTGTTTTAACTATAGTTTTTGAACAAGCCATAGTAGCTTGTCCATAACCCTCTTTATTGACAATGATTTATTTTTAGAATATGATTCAAAATATATTTATACTAATGAAGGTTCCCCTCTCCCCATAGGGACTAAATTTTCATTATAGCATGTAATTCAGCGTTTAAAATTCCAGTTAAATTTTGAAAACATCAACTTACTTAGTCCCACCAAGGTTGAACTCAATAATTGTGTCCAATGAGATAACTGTTGGTCAAATACATCTTATGCACAGTATGACTACACTTGCTCAAATAAAAACAATACTCAGATGTCTTCATTATTTCTCTATCTTAATTGCAAACAAGAGGGACAAAAAAATCTGAAAGAAATAATTTGCTGTTAATTTTCTATAGAGATGGAAATATTTGCCTTGTACAAATTCTTGTTTCATTTGGAAAACTTTTCAGAAGTTAGGATAAATTACCCAAGAGTAAAAATCATTTTAAGAATATTGGATGTTTGCTAAAGAAAGCCTGCACTGTCCAACAACACAGTCCTAATGGTTCCATGTTGAAAGAGCATTATATAACTTATGGTGTAACTTGGGCTATGATATTTGAAGGAAGTCACATCAAGTTCATTGGGATTTACTCCTAGGCAAACATGTTTAAGACTACAGCCATAACAATAATTTAACCTGTATATACCAAAATCAATATAGTCCTTATCATCATCATTGGCGATCACTCGTAGCCAAGTAAGATTGTCTTCCAAAGGTAAAATTTTAATGGTGGATCATAGTCCTTATGAAACAATACAAACACTAACCCTATGAAACAAATCTATTTACTGAGTAGAACATTAACCTGGACACCTTTCTACCATTATCTTTGTTGTATAAAACTACCCAAGAGACTCAAAGTAAAAAGTTTTGGGACTTGTAATTGGTAAACACTTATTTGTCATAGTAGACATCTTGCCACTGCAACTGTGACTGAGAAGGTCTCCTGCAGGTAAATCATTCAACAAGGATAACATTTTAGTTTTGCCTATGTCAAGAGATTGTTAGATTATTGCATACATTTTTAAAACCCACCATCTAAGGTTTTCCAAACATTGCACCATAATATAAACCAAGGAAGCTGAGGACCACTTTATCAAACCATCCAGCTGGTATGAGAGCATCTAGGCAGCCCGGAAGTGCTTACTGGAGCTACTGATGTTATGAGCTGTTTGTTTGTTTTAAGGAGCACTTGTTAATATATAATTTTGATAAAGAGAGATGGCAGTTAATGGCAAACAATAGTGCATGACTCAGCCAATACTATTTATATTTAAAACTAATCCACAAGGCTTTGTTTATCATAGTAATGAGATAGGGAGAACAATTCAGCGGCATTACGGGGTGCACTCAGTCTGTGTCAGGTGGGTACTAAAATGTGAATGTTTGGCTTTCTGATGGCCATTGTATAAACTTGTGTTGGGGATCTAAGAGTGGCTCTAAGCATGGCTCTAAATCGAAGAAGTGGTGGCACAGTGTGCTGCAACATTAGCTCTGGGTAGAAATGTTGAAGACAACCTAGAAAGAACATGGAGACAGGATCCCTGCAAAATCATTCATAGCAATTTGAAACTCATCCATAGTAACTGGAAAGCTAAAGATTGCTTTCCACTTTGATGGGATTTGGGCTATAGCCCTCCTCTAACACAGTGGAACTGCTTTAGGGTAAGAGATTAATTTGCCACAGACTGTATTCTGAATAGATTACTTTAACAAAGAGAAACAGTAACTCTCAGAGTGCTGGATATTCTGCTCAGAATTCATTTCTTCTTAAGAAAATGGTATTTTGAGGGGTGGGGGAGGGGGAAAGCCATTCTAAACCATCCTTGTATCCAGTCAGCTAGAAATAAGTTCCATTATTTGGGGAACGTTGAAACTTAACATCTGACCAACATGCAACATGTAACTCAGGTTGCAGGGCTGATAGGAACTGGGGGATTAAAAGCTATTATTGTTTGGATTTTGTATTTGCACAGCCGTTTCTCTGGAAGAATGAGAGGATGAGTTACAAGGAAATATAACAGCAATTGCTCTAGTGGTCTTCATACAGCAAGATTTACTTCTGGCTAGCAAGAAGAACATGATTCCCTTCTAGGAACATCTGATTTTTTTAAAAAAAAAATTCTGGCAGCAGCAGCAATTTGAAACTAGAAGATCAGGCTGCTACAATACTTGCTTTCTTGCATAATAAGAGGAATGTTCTTTCTCTTAAAATCTTTTTGCATTCTTCTATTACAGTCTAAACATTTTGGGGCTACGTTGCACACATGGAACAATCAGTTTCTCTTAACATCTCATACAGTCATTGTTCAACTACATAACCTGCGGAACCAAACACATATGCTTGTTTTGCCTTCCTACTATCTCAGTTGTCAAGGCAAACAGACTTAAATAGTTATTGTTCCAGGTAAACATAACTTTCTTTTTTAAACCTGCTTGTTCAGATTGGGTGGGGATGTGGGTCATTTAGCTGAAAGTGTGATAGGGTAAACAGCACAAAATACAACTTTATTCCATTTTCTCAAGGCTTCCCCCAGTCTCTGTCTCGCTCTCTAGTTTACTGATAACATAAATAAGTCTACATTTTTGAGCTCAGAGACAGAGTAACCAACGGGGAAAATAAATATATTTAATTTATGATCCCCGTTATTATGTCGATTGGATGGGGAAACTCCAGTTCTGAAACTTAAATGCAGAGCATTAGGGCACCCAATCCCCTCCCCCATGCCAGGTCCCCAAGATTTTTTTTATTGACTTATTTTCGTTCCAAAAACTTCCTGCTTTACTTGCGTTATTCTTGAGTTGAACGCTGGTTGGGTCCAAATAAATCCATCCCAAGTAGCGTGTCGCAACTTGTCTTAAGCCGCGTCCTGTGCAAACTACGGAATAAACTTACCCACAGAGATTGTCTGCTAAAGTAACGGCCCAAAGAGGATGCGATGCCTTCCCTTGACTTCAAGTCATGTACTGGAGGAGGCTTTCCTTCTTTTTTCTCTTCGCTTGCTCGCGTGCTTTCTTCCAAGCAACCTTTGCCCACCGCGGCTTAAATACTATCCCTGGAAGGTCCTCTCTGCTCCATCCCTTCTCCGTTGAACTCTTCCAGAACAGTCACATTTTATGGATATGCCCTGCTCTTTTCAAAACAAGCCATCCTGGAATGATTCAAGCCGCCCTCCCTCTCGCTCATTCACTCACTCCAGCACGCCGTGAAAAATGCCGTTTTCTTTTCGGACCTCGGAATTACACCAGGGAGCAGTCTCGGCACAGCCAGAAGAAGCGAGAGCGGAAAGAAAAGGCTCGGAGAATTACTTAATCACCCGTCTAACAGCTGCTGCTGCTGCGGCGGCTGTTTTCTTTCGCCCTGCCTAGCTGTGCTTTTTTCTCAGCCTCTCCCCCCTCCCCACGTCTACATAGAATTACAGAGGCGGCTCTGGAGGAGGAGGATGGGCAGAAGCAGCCCGTTTCCTCGGCTAATCACCCTCAAGGTTTTCAAGGACTAGGAGCCGCTGTGATGTCATGCCGACTCTCCGGGCGAGCGTGGAGTTACCCGCGCAACACACATTCCGACAGAAGCTAATTCAGAGATCAACTATATTCCGCTCACACCCCGCCCGACGATTGATTAGCCGTTCCTGCAGGATTTGCATAATCTGTCATTGTACGTTGGATCCACCTCCGTTCTAACCTGGCTGCGTTCAATCCTGGAGTGAAAATGCCACTTGCAGGGCTTGGGGAACTGAAGCGTTTTCTTCTCCTTCTTTTTTCTTCTTTTTTTTTTTTTTTAAAAAAGAGGGAAATGAAAAGTTTGAAGAGTGATTTTCCTGTCATCAAAAAGACAAATGCAAAGCATGGGGGTGGGGCTGGAACAGAGCGGAAGAATTCTGCTTGGCTGAGATTAACAAGGGTTTACCGATCTTGCACAGAATTCAAAGGATTACCACTCCTTTGATCTACAAATTATGAATCCTTCAAGTTTAAATACCAGGCATGTACGGGTTCATATCGGGGTCTTCCTCGCTTTCCCCTAATGAACATGGTAACTGCTTTTTTATGCAGTGTCCCCCTGGCATTATCTTTCTCTCATCCCAGCTAATGCCTGATGCAGCCTAAAGTTATCCTCCGATATTCCACTATTTCTCACTTCTCCTGATAAGATCTGGCTCATTCACGTTATTGATCATTAGCTGCTGTTGACTAGTCAGTAGTGGGTATCTGCCCGGCTCCTGTTAGCTTCTCAAGCTAATGACTCTCCCAGTTGAAGTCTGAGCATTCCTTCCAAGGTCCTTTTGGCAGGCAGGACCGGACTTTGGCTTTCACAGAGGTGTCTGTCTGCCTAAGGCTCGCTGGTGCTTTCTATACTTCTTGTCAAGCTCCTTTTAAATGTGGGTCTTGTGGCCTTCAGAAAGAGCATTAAACACATTGTTTCAATGCCAGTTTAATATTCTTTTGGAAGAGGGTGTGAATCCTGTGCTGCACAAAAGGTCAATTTAAATTGGGAAGGAAAGCTGGGTTCTGCCAGCCACGTGTTTCTAATTCTGCCATCACTAAGTGCATTACAGGTTTTCTGATGCTTCGGATGACAATGAGTTTCTTACCGCCATATATACCTGTTACTGTTTTTACTATGCTACCTTTATAAGTTTCTCAACACTACAACTGTTGGCCTGACTGGTTGACACTCTCAGGTCCAGTTCCCATGGTTCTTTGTGCAATGCACCATAGTTACTTAGGTTGCCCTGGGAGGATCAGCACGATTTTGCTTACCCCGTTCCTGCTTTGGTAGCACCGGCATCTGCTTCTGGGTGCTCCTGGGCATGAGGTCAGAACTGAAGTTTATCGGTCACTTTCACAACCATGCCCTTGAAGCACTAGCCATTGACAAAGCTTACTCATTGCTCCCTCCCGCTTCACCTGATGACCTCGTCCCACCATCAGTTGGACTATTTTTGAGATGGGTTTAGTGTTTTTTCAGAAAAGGCACAGAGGAGCAGTTGCACCAGCAAGAGCATTAGGAGAAGTGCCTCCTACTTTGCCTGTTCCCCCTGTGTCTTCTTCGTGCTTGCCATCTGTTAGGCAACTTGACTGATCACTAAACCTTCCATTCTAAGCCTCACCTAAATCTGTCCCACCCTTTTTCATCCTCACTTTAGAGAGAGTGATTGGTGATTGTTTTCATGCCAACCTGTGATGCTTGGTGGGACGGGAAAGACCCTAACTGCCCTCCTTAACTTCAGAAGGAATCTGGTGGCACCTTTTCTGACTAACAAATTTTATTAACAGGCAGAAACTTTTCTGACGAAGTGAGTTGCAGCTCATGAAAGCTTCTGCCTTTAATAAAAATTGCTAATCTGAAAAGGTGCTACCAAACTCTGCCTGATTTTTTGACACTGGAGACTAACACGGATGTCTTCCTACAGTGTCTCCTTAACTTGGCTCTAAAATAGTTTGTAAAAATAGTGTCATTCATCAACCTCATGACTATAGTAGAATAGACTGGCATTGGGGCAGCAAATTTTAAGCTGGTATACTTTACTGCTGGTTCAAGGAGTAGTGAATAGCACTTTAGCTCAGCCATAAGGAAAAGCCCGTTGTCTCTGCACCGTCCGAAATAATTAAATGATAAAGCCTGATTTTTGTGACCTAAATTATAGAAAGTATATATCATCATCATTCTGCTACTGTTAGTCTGCCATTCTCTACAATCTTACCACAGAGAATAAGAATATACACATAAGATTTGTACTGTCCATGGCATGAATCAAACATTATGCAGAAACTTAACACCTGGACCATTAGCAATGCAGGTCAAATGCTTGTCTCCGTCTTCCTTAGTTATTTTTAGTTATTTTTAACTAAAACTGCTTAGATACTTTGTTTTTAAAAGAAAAGATTGAACGATGGCTGTTGTGGGTCTTCCGGGCTGTGTGGCCGTGTTACTTTCAATGGGAGAATGAGTTCTACGAACAGATGGATGGCGTTGCCATGGGAAGCCCCCTGAGCCCAGTCATAGCAAACTTTTCATGGAACATTTTGAAAAACAGGCTTTGGAATCGGCTCCCATTACACCAACAGTCTGGTTCCGGTTCGTGGATGACACCTTCGCAATTTGGAGTCATACTGAAGAAGAACTGGAGAAATTTCTGGACCACCTAAATGGCATCCACCCCAATATACAATTCACTATGGAAAAAGAAACTGATGGCAAACTTCCATTTTTAGATACGCTGGTCATACGCAAACCAGACCTCAAACTAGGACACAAAGTATACAGAAAACAAAGTATAGAGACTGGTATCTGCACAAAAATTCCAATCACCACCCACGACAAAAGAGAGGCATGATCAAAACCTTGGTGGATCATGCTAATCGAAATTGTGAAACCCAATTTCTCAACAATGAACTGAACCATCTGAATTGGGTCCTACAGGTGAATGGCTATTCCAAGAATGAAATAAAAAGAGCCATCAAACCAAGAAAACAACGTCCAACTGAAGAAAAACAGCCCCCCACAAACAAAGTATTCCTGCCCTACATCAAAGGAGTCACTGACCGCATGGGAAAACTGATGGAAAAACACAACTTTCAAACAGTCTTCAGACCCACCAGGAAAATACAACAAATGCTAAAATCAGCAAAAGACAAAAGGGACCCCCGCACCGCTGCAGGAGCATACCGCATACCATGCAGCTGCGGACAAGTATACATCGGAACCACAAAATGAAGCATTCACACCAGGATAAAAGAACACGAAAGACTGCAGACTACAGCAACCGGAAAAATCTTCAGTAGTTGAACATGCTGTCAAGCAAACGGGACACAAAATCCTATTTGAAAACACAGAAATACTGGACAACACCAAAAGCCACTATACCAGATTATACAGAGAAGCCATTGAAATTCACAAACACCAGCACAGTTACAATAAAAAAGAAGAAAGTCTAAAAATTAGCAAAACCTGGCTACCAGTCCTGAAAAACACAGCCTGCAAAAGGTCAACAAGCTCAGTCCAACCACCAGGACATGGGAATACTTCTCAAAATGAACATGCTAATCACGCTCATCAGCCACTCATTAACATTTCAACACAACAAAAATACCCCACCTAATCTCCTATAATTTAGCTCTATAAATAGAAAACAAACAAAACATTGCCACTCTACCTGGGCACAGAGATTTCGCTTCTGTCTGTGCTCCTGCCCTCTGAAGATGCTGGCCACAGATGCTGGCAAAACGTTAGGAACCACAACTTCCAGAACACAGCCACACAGCCCGGAAAACCCACAACAGCCATTGAACTCCGGCCTTGAAAGCCTTCGACAATACATCAAAAGATTGAACATTTCAAATGGCTGAACGAACAGGCTCAATATACATCAGGAAATATTTGTATTTGCCATCAACTGACTGTTGATGTGCCATGCATGAACACATGTTTATATGCTCATATTTTTATGTTATATAAAACTGTAACACTGCTCAGTTGGAGGAACAACAGCCTTTTGAGATGTGTATTTATTTATTTATTATTATTTGAATTTATCACCGCCCATCTCCACAACAGTAGACTCTGGGCGGTTTACAACATTATATGTATATCTACATTGGTGCCAAATATATTCATATTTATTTATTTAAATTGTTTTTAAATAAATGTCTGTAGTGCAATACATTAGTGCAAGAGTGTCTATAATTGGGACTCCATTATTTTCAAGGTTACTATAGGTGATGAGGTTTGTAAGCACAGTCACATAAATACATGTTCAGGCCCCCACATGTATTTATGACTGTGCTTATAAACCTTACCATATATATTCAGAAATTCTCAATGACACTAAAAACAAACAAACAAACAACGAGAAGAGAGAGAGAGAGAGAGAGAGAGAGAGAGAGAGAGAGAGAGAGAGAGAGAGAGAGACAGAGACAGAGACAGAGACAGAGACAGAGACAGAGAGAGAACTCCTATGGATTAATTTTAACTGCTGATGTCTATTTTGAAGATTTGATATCTTGAAATATGAGAGATTGATTTCATTTGTTTCTTTATTGGTAAGTTTACAGTTTTTCCTAAAAATTCTCATGAATACAGAACTTTCTAAAAAATATGCCAACTAAGTTACATTCATACTTCACTGTTTGCATTTTTCCAAATTTTGTGATGTTTATTGAATAAATAATACATACAGATTTATTAGGAAAATATAATACACAAAAATACAGATATATAAAATTGTATTTCATATATAAATATTAAATTGAGAAAAATTGTTTGGCAAAATTCAGATAAGATAAATTCTCACGAAAGCTTTGGTACAGATTTTTGATTTTAATGCAAATTGTTGCAGAAATTCAAGTTAGGTTTGAAAAAATGAGACACTGAACAAAACAAAGATAAATAGCATTGTTCACTCCTACCTGTGAAAATATAGGGTAGGAATTGATTATCTTTATACCTTTCCTAAAGATTAACCCATGAAGTTTACAAATCTATTTCCATACACTCTGTGGCTTGAATCATGTCAACTGGATTTCTATTTTCTTAGTGGAAACGTTTCACTCCTTATCCAAGGAGCTTCTTCAGTCTGAGTAAAGTTAGTAAGGGAATCCTTAAATATGTTTCTAGGCTGGCTGTGTGACCTTGCACCTGGGGCTAGGTCATGGTTATTTTTGAGATGTTTGTTTCTAAGTCCCTTTATCATCTAAAGGAGGATCGTTAAGATTACCCTGCTGCTGTTGAGCTTGTGAAATGGTCTTAATCTTCCTAGGCACAGAAGACAAAGCAGGAAGGAAGATAGGGGAAAGGTTATGCCTGAGGCCCCCACCTCTATTCAAGGAAGGATTTTCCAAGTTGGCATGAATGGATTCCTTGACCCCTCTCTCAAACCACCTATCTTCTCTGTCTAAAATGTGAACATTAATGTCCTCAAATGAGTGTCCTTTTTCCTTTAGATGAAGATAAACTGCTGACTCTGGTCCTGTGGTGTTACTTCTCCTGTGTTGGGCCATCCTCCTGTACAAAGGTTGTTTGGTTTCTCCAATGTAGAGTTCAGAGCACTCCTCACTGCACTGGATTGCATACACTACGTTGCTTTCCTTGTGTTTTGGAGTTTGATCTTTGGGGTGTACAAGCCTCTGTCTCAGTGTGTTGGTGGGTTTGAAATATACAGGTATGTGGTGTTTGCCAAATATCCGTTTGATCTTTTCAGACACGCCAGCCATGTAAGGAATGACCAGGTTCTTCCGTTTACTCTGAGTCTCAGCCCTATCTGTCGCTGTTTTAGGTCTGGTAGACTTAGATTTGGTGAAGGCCCAATTTGGATATCCACAGGCCTGCAGAGCTGTTCTCAGATGCTGCTTTTCATTCTTTTTGGAATCCATGGAGGTGGGGATGGTTTCTGCTCTGTGTGACAATGTCCTGATGACTCCTAGTTTGTGCTGCAGTGGATGGTGGGAGTCAAACATCAGGTATTGATCTGTGTGTGTGGGTTTCCTGTAGATCCCTATTTCTAGCTTGCCACCGGTCCCAATGAGGACTTCACAGTCTAGGAATGCCAGTCTGTTGTCCTTGGTGTCTTCTCTGGTGAAGCTAATGTTGGCATCTATAGTGTTTATATGGTCCGTGAAGGCCTGTACTTCCTGGGCCTTGATTTTGACCCAGGTGTCATCCACATACCTAAACCAGTGGGTGGGCACCGTTCCCTGGAATGTGTTGAGTGCTTTCTTCTCCACTTCTTCCATGTATAAATTGGCCACAATGGGTGACACAGGAGAACCCATGGCACAGCCGTGTTTTTGTCTGTAAAAGTCACCTCTGTATGTGAAATAAGTGGTGTTAAGACACAGGTCCAGAAGATGGCAGATCTGGTTTGGGTTGAGATGGCTTCTCCTTTCCAGGGTGCTGTCCTCTTCTAGTCTCTTCCTGACAGCGGATAGAGCATGAGTGGTGGGGATGCTGGTGAAAAGGGAGGACACATCAAAGGAGACCATAGTTTCATCTGTATCCAGTTTCAGGATCTTTGCTTTGGAAACAAATTCTTCCGAATTATGGATGTGGTGTTCAGAGTGTCCAACTAGAGGTGCTAGTATGGTAGAGAGGTGTTTGGCAATGTTGTATGTTACCGAATTGATGCTGCTGACTATGGGTCGGAGGGGTGTTCCTTCCTTGTGGATCTTAGGAAGTCCGTAGATGCAGGGGATGGCTTCTCCAGGATACAGACGGTGGTAGGTAATCCTATCGATGGAGCCATCATGTTCCAATTGTTTCAAACTGTCTATTGCCTTTTTCTTGTAATTGTTGGTGGGGTCTCTTTTCAGTTTTTCATATGTATGGTGATCCTCCAAAAGTGAGGTAATTTTATTGTGGTAGTCTGCAGTGTTTAGAACCACTGTACATCTTCCTTTGTCAGCAGGTAAAATGGTGATGGTTTCATCTTTGCTGAGGGCTGTCAGGGCTCTCCTCTCTTGGACGGTAAGGTTGGGGGGAGGAGGTTGAGCACTGGACAGAGCTGCAGATATTTTAAGCCGGAGTTGTTCTGCTTCTTCAAAAGGTAGGTGGTTGTTGTGGATGGCAGATTCTGTGGCTGTAATGAGCTCCACAACCGGAACTTGCTTGGGAGTGATGGCAAAATTAAGACCTTTGGCTAGGACATCTCTCTCTGGTTGGGTAAGTTCTCTGTCTGAGAGATTTTTCACCCACATGTTCTTTTTGTCCTCTGTGGTCCTGTTGTTGTTGTTCCTCCCAGCGGTTTCTCCAGTTCCTTGTTTCTGCTTGCTGCGAGAAAGAAGAATGTCAAATTTCTTAGTTTGCCTCTCCTTTGTCTTGTGATGCTGGGCCAGCTGTACTTTATTGCCAAGCTGAATAACTCTATCCAGGATTGGGTCAGGAAGGGTGGCTGTGAGTTCCTGGTGAAGGTTTTCACCAGGAGTGAAAAGACTGTTCCACCTGGATGACTGAGAACCTTCATAGACCTATTTCCATACACAGAATTTGCCTTGAATCCTTTGTTCTTGTTAGGAAAAAAATCATTTCATAAACAGGAACTTGGGGCAGGGGAACTACACTACACTACACAGGCAAAGTAACAATTTGATTCAAAGAGGCTTTATAATAAAGACAGTGCCTTGTAGTCACGAATCTCCCATGCTTATCCTTCTTTTCATTTTTAGTCACACAAATGAATTTTGACGATGAACCAGAAGGGTCAAGACTGGAGAAGAGGTCTATGTTATCTCCTTATGTAGTTTTACTTTCTTAATTTCCTTGACAAATGCTTCAATGTGAACTGGAAACCTATAGTTGCAAAAAATTCAAATAGGCCTACAAACACAAACTGGTTGGCTGTTTTTTTTTTTTTTTAAAGGACTGGTGTCTGAGTGAGAGGAGAGTAAAATGACATATATTTCCCACATTTGTAACTTTAAATTTATTATTTATTAGGTTTAACTATAATAACAATAATTAATCAAAATATTCTAAATATATTCCTTTTTTCCTTTCCTTTTTGGCAAGTCAAAATGTATTGCAGACCAATTAAATTTTTGACTGTCCTGAGTCTTATCTGTGTCCCAGCTGCAATCCCTTGTCACTTCCCATTGAAATCTGAATTTTGCACACTTTTGTGTAGAGCAACATTGTTCATTTTGTGTGGAAAGTAAGATTCCAAGATCTGGCAGGGTCTTCCTGCTTTTCGGCCAAGTTTTGTTAGACGCAAACCATGCTATTCCTTTGAATTTAATAGGACATCAATAGAATGCAATAGCACAGATGCTTCCTGCTGAGGGATTTCAGCCAAATGGCTAAGCTTGTCCTCTGAAATTTATTCTAATTTAGATACTAAAATCAATAGTTTTAGTCTGTCCCAAAGCTTTGTTCCTTAGCAAAATAGCCTACAATATTGGGAGAAAAAAAATCTTACATAAAGCAGCTTGTCTGGTAAATTGTACTAATAGTGTCCAGGACCTTATAAGCAACGTATAATGGGATAAAAAGCATTGTAACAGTATTTTCAGAAAAGCTATACAAAATCTAGGGATACTCTTTGAACCAGCACTGCTATTGGAGGTCCAATTATGGCTTTTCCTGGACAGGAATGGCTTGGGTAGACTAATCTACATCTTTAAATCTTCTGGCTGGATTACTAAAATGCATTATATGAGGGGCTGCCATTGAGGAAGAGCAAAATTCTAACTTATTGAACTTCAGTTTTTAAAGAATTACATTAGATGCTAAGAATTACATTAGGAGCAATTAGGTGCTATACTTATCTTTTAAGTCCTAAGTAATTTAAGGCTAAAATAACCTGAAGGAGCACCTTCTCTTATATTATCTTGCCCTTGCAACTTTCAGAAAAAGCTGTTTTCTGAAGAACATCAAAATAAGAACTTTAAAGGGTGTCTTTACTACTGGGTCTGCCTAATTCACCCAGGACAGCCCACGTGATGCAGCAGTTATTTCCTTCAGCTGGTATTTGCTCCTACTGCAGTTAGAAGGGTACAACCAAAAGAAGAAATAAGCTGCAAGGGCAGCTTATGCCACTCCCTGTTAAACAACCTGAAGAGGTCAAGCCTTATAAGGCATGCAACGAAATGTAAATTGCCACCAAAAATATCTGTTTTAAATAGACGTCATTAAGAACTAACAATACCAAAATTATTTTGAAAGTAGATGTTCACCTTGAACACATACTGTACAAAATGAAACCAAACTCTAATGTCACTCTATCTAGTTACTCACTATACTTAGAAGTCTGTGTGGGTAGATTCTTTGCTTTGTGCTGAAAGATTTCAGTACACAGTTCAGAGATGGAGGCCTAGATTCTTGGTTTTTCCTTCTCCATAGCCAGCAACAACAACCTCCAGCAACTTCCTTCCTCACTGTTTAACCTCAAAAAAACAGGTATTGTTCTTACTGTGGGATTTGGCCAACCAGTCCTGAAGACTTACCTCACTAGAAATTGAAGAAATTCATCTATGGGTCAATAATGTGGGCTGTCATCTAATGAGAATCTCTAGATGTTTGCACTGTTATATGAGTTCATTACAGAGCCGTGTTGTGCGTGGTTGAAGAAAAGACCTATCATGAGTTAGCATTCCAACATTAGTACAATTTCCTTTAAAACAATCTGACTGACACTGGCATTAGAATATTTTCTTAACATTGGTTTTACTGCCCTTTCCTGCAGTTTTATGGTTTTGCTGCCATTTAGATTTATGTCTAATATTATGTCATTTTTATTGTATTTTATTTTTGTTGCTGTATGCCACACTGCAATCCATTGGCATGAGTAGATTTTTTTTAAAAAAAGATAAGTAATGTGCCTTCTTTTCATAACTCTCTGAAAGGGGAAGAAACAGAAGTAGAGATTCTCACTTGACTTCTCTGTAGTAATTTAAGTATTTATTAGTTTTCTTTTAAAGGCTGCATCATACCAACATAACATATGTATAGTTTAGGCCAACTTGATACCATAGTTTGAGAATCTGGCTTTTGAATGGTGAATGAATGAAATCAAAAGCAGCTTTCCTCAATCGGGAATTATTCAGCTGGATAAGGAGTTACACCATTGATATGTCTGGTTCCAGATTAGGGAAGGTTGGCCTAAACTATACATATGTTAAACACAAACTTACATATACACATTCACATTCACATAGAAGAATTCCAGATGGAGGATTAAGGAATATCACAATAATACAAGGGATACAATGACTAAAAGCAGTATTAAAAGTCATGTGTTAAAATTATATATCATTAGTTGTGGAGAATGATAAAACATTAAAAGAACACATTTCTGAACATATGCAAACATTAGACCATAAACACAATAACCCTGAATCTTTTTTTAAAAAAATGAAAAAGTCATGATATTATATAGTTCAGTGATGAATTCAACAGTGAAGCCTGAATTATCAGATGGAAAACAAGTATAAAATATTCTTTGGTCTTTGGGGCAACTGACTGTGCCATACAAAATAGCAGGCCAGTCAGCAGTAATTTGAGGCAGTTCAGAATAAGCAACAGTATATATATCAACATATTTAAGAATGTGAAAAAAGGCATGTCTGATTGTAGACTGGCATGCTGATCTCTGCTAACCCAGTTGCAGAACAACAGACTTCTGTAACCAGGTATAGCAACATAACCCAAAAGCAAAAACCTCATTGCATACAACACCATGATGCATTCTAGCTTTTCCCAGTAAACCGTTCCCTGCTCAAATGGTTTAGAACTAAATTCAGTAAAGAGAACTCTATTTATATAGCCTGTTTAGGATGTAAACAGTGTGAATGTGAAATAGCATTGCGATTGCATGGCCAGAAACAGGATAGAAATATAACCATGGCTGGCAGATCCATTTGAACAGACTTGCAAATTCTGCAAGTGTCACGCACGTTCTTTCTTTCTTCCTCTCTCTCTTTCTTTTTAATTTGCCACTGAGATAGGAGTTCTCCAGAATCAATAGGAAGTAAGATTTGGAATTCCCTATTTCTTATTTAGGGATTCACATCTAGATTGGGATTTCACATGCTTAGTTGAAAGTAAAAATAAATAGGAGGGGAGGGTTATCTACACTATACATAATTTACGTAAGACATAGCTTGAACCTCCAGCTGAGCATATGTAATGGACTTTTGACTATAGATTCCACCCTGATCTATACACATTTGTTTCTATGTCTGTAAAGGATCAGTGTGCAGTGGCATAAATCTAGTTCCATTCAGATGTGGAAATGAAATTATGTAGATTGAAGATACTGTACAGGCATGAAAGGGTGGAGGTTACATTACTGTGTGCATGATGTAATTTTTCTCCATCACTTACTCGTTAATGCCTACGATTGAAAGAATAGATTTAACAGCCACAATGAATATGCATTGATCATTCTAATCAGAATGTTTGAAACTGATTTAGTCACTTGGGGGCATTAACACTTCCAGATAAATCTAGTCTATTTTTAAACCAATATCAATATATTACTTACAATATTAATGTAAGTGTATAGTAAAAGTATACAAGGTCTGAATGTTTGCATATGTAACAGTTAAAATCAACTAAGTAAAGGTTTCCCCTGCACAGTCATGTCCGACTCTAGGGAGTGGTGCTCATCTCCATTTCTTAGCTGAAGAGCCAGCACTGTCCGAAGATGCTTCCTCGGTCATGTGGCCGGCATGACGTGCACGGAACACTGTTACCATCCCACGGAAGTGGTACCTATTTATCTACTTGCATTTGCATGCTTTCGAATTGCTAGGTTGGCAAGAGCTGGGGTGAGTGTGGGAGCTCACTCCATCACGCGGCACTTGGGTCTCGAACCGCCAACATTCCAATCGACAAGCCTGGCATCTTAATCACTGAGCCATCACGCCCCCTCAAAAAATCAACTATGTAACACTTTTAGTTAAAATCAACTATCTAACACTTTTTGTCAGGTTGCTTTACAGTTTGGAATCAGGGCACAAAAATCACACTAGGTTGTATATTGTACAATTTCTTTTCTTTTTAAAGTATAGCACAGCCTATAACATTCTGTAATCATGCAAGGCAATTTCAATGATAAAAAATCATTAATAAATTCATTATTTGTAATTTATTATAGTGACTTCACAAAAACATACAGAAGTCAAAAGTATTTAAAATGAATAAAAACATAAAAGAATCAGAATATACCAACGAACTACAAAGAAAGAAAAGTGGGTAGGGGATTCTAGCTCTAAAACCAAATAAGCTTATGATTACACTATTATAGTTGTCAGATAGATTATGCATTTTGTTTGATACCAGTTCATGATTAGCTAGGGTGTAATCTATAGTCATTCGATATTGTCAATTTACTCATTGTTTAATTATTTTGGTTCCATTAATAGGAAAGGTATGAGGAGATCTCTGATAATCACAATGCTTATGTATCTGCATCTGCATACATTTTAACAGATATTTATCCCTTCATATGTGTTATACTCTCACTGGAAAACATGAGGTAGGGGAAAGCAACTTTAGATCATTTCATTATTGTTTGTTATTTAAATCCAAAGAAAAATAGTACACATATTCTAGCTTTGAAAAAGAGGGAGAAAAGCTCCTAACATTGATTTCATGTTGGTGGAAAAGAAGCTTTGGAAAAGAAGTAGTTGGAAACACTAATATAATTATTAGTGTTATAATTAGTATTATAAATATCCCTGAGGAAGGGAATGACAAACCACCTCCAGAATATTCCCGAGAAACTTGCATGGTCACTAGGAGTAGAGTTCAGCTTGAGGGAATCTATCTCTTCTGCAATCAGGGGATTGGACTTCTTCCAACTCTATTATTTTAGGATTCGTGTTTGTGTGTGACTAAATTGAAGGCCATTAGTCCACTTATTGAATTCTGAATTGATGGAAATCAAGACATAACCTCCTTCTGTATGATGTTTTCTGATATTTGAAGAATACTGCTCTCTTTCAGTTTTATTTTCTCAAAGTTAAAACACAATCAGTTCCTTCAATCTGTTTTCAGTGGGATTACTTTCTAGTCCTCTGATCAGCCCAACAGCATATGGGGAAGGAGGGGGGGGGTAGGCTCTGTATTGCAGTCAAAGACCACCACTTCTGTACATTCCCATACTGGATGCCCATGGATCAGCCTTGTCATCCTTCTCTGATGCAGTTTATTAGAATCCTTCTTGATATGATGTTCATAATTAAGCATAAAACTTGAGCTGGAATCTCACCAAAGCAAAACAGAATGGAACTATAATTTTCTACCATATACAGTATTCTTCTTTATATATCTGCATATCTGATTTCCTAATGGCATAACTTTACATTTCTTTCTATTAAATTTCATTATGTTCTTTTAGCTAATTTATCTAACCTAGCAATATCATTTTGAATTTTCTTTCTTCCAATTTTTTCTCCTATGCAAATATGATTAGAATTCCCTTATTCATGTAAGAATTCCCTTATATAATTGACATCATCCATGTCATCCATAAATATGTTGAATGGCATAGGGTTTCAGACTGAACTTTGTAATATGCTACTTGGTACCTTCTTCCAGCTTTATGAGGGCCTGTTGATGAGCATTCTTTGAACATGATTTTCAAGCAAGCTGTATATCTACTTAATTATCATGCCATCCAGGACATGCTTAACTAGCTTGCTAATCAGCATGTCATGGGGTAGTTTGTCAAATGCTTTGCTAAAATCACGAAACATTATGCCTACAGCATTAGCACAATTTCTTAGGAAAGCTACTCAATTTTAAAAAGAGGTAAGTTTACTCTGGCAACACTTGTTCTTGACAAATTCATGCTGACTTCTAGTAATCATCACATTGTTTTCAAGGTGCCTACATGTCAATCTTAATAGGATATATTCTAGAATATTTCTGGGTATTGTTGCCAGTCTGATTGTTATGTAGTTCCCTAGTTTCTTCTTTTGTTTGAAGATAGGGGCATTTGTCATTTGGTATTTTTCCAGTTCTTCAGAAGTTCTCAAAGATAATATGTAAAGTTTTGGCCAGACCATTTGGCCGTGAGATTTAAACTCATTCAGAGTAAAGAGGTATTCCCTGGCCATGTATCTGTCAATCTCAGGATTCAATCTTGCCCTGATACATCTCTTCACAATTTCATGATGGAATATGTACTCTCTTGTGGGTAAGACTGGGCCAAAATTGATTTTGAGTGGATCTGTTATCTATTTGTTAACCTTCTAGAATTTTGCTATATTTATTGAGCAGTTGAATTCCTTTTTCTTTTCCTTTTCTATTGAATATATATGGAGAAGCTGTTTTTGCTGTTTTCAACAACCTTTGCCAAACAGAGCTCATTCAGAGCATTAACTTTTCTAACACCTTCTGATGTTTTTCAAATCCAAATGTATCCTTCATAATACTATTGATTCAGAAGTAAAACTGATGTATGAGGAACATCATAATCCTATTAATATATATAGTAAGTATATTCAGAACATTAGAGAGTGTGTATAAACATAATGACACAGCTTTCAGTTTTTCATAGGCACCTTTCCCTCACTTTTTCTTTATCAATAAAGAGTCCATTAATAAAAGGGTGCAAGGTGGGAGGGGGGGACATATTGATTTTGTTAAAATAAAAATTAAAGTTGTATATATTTTATAATGTGCTCTACCTCATGATTTCATCCATTATTAATATTTCAGAAAAATGTAATGCAATTATATATTATTATTAGCCGATACTACAGGATGAAAGCCTTTTTATTGAAAGTTATAGACCATAATCTACCATGCTGGTCTAATAGAAGTTTGTAAATAGATATTTTTCAATTTCCCAATCTAGGGCCAAAGGACTAGCCCAAAGTCATCCAGTTGGCTTCTATGCCCAAGGGAGGATTAGTGCCTGGTTTCCCCAATCCTAGTCCAGCACCTTAACCATTATAACACACTGGCCCTTATCTATCTCTATCTTTATTTCTATTGCTCGGTATTGATGCATAACAATGGCCTTTATTGCATTTCACCCCCTCCCCCCAACATGTACATGGTTAATGTAAATGAAGAAAGCTGTAACAAAGGCTCATGGAATCAATTATTCTCTTTCAAACCAGAATTCAGAAAAAGTAGAATGCAGGATAAACTAAGTGGGGGTGGAGGTGGGCAATAAATAAATGAAATGAGGAAAATATGCTCATCTTTAAACCACGCAAAAGGAAACCAAAGCTCTACTTTTGCTTTAAAAGATACTGCTCATTAAGCATAAAATTTGTCTTTGTACCATTTATTAACATTAAAAATATGTAATCTATATTCCTTACTACCAAAGTGTATATATGTGATAAAATGTTCAAGTGCCATTCTGCTAAAGGAATCTGATTTTTTTTAATGGTTACTTATGGAAACTTACATTCTGTACAAGGAAAACGAATATATACATTTTATTTTGGGTGATGAAACTTCTATTTTTCCCTTACCTACGCAGTGTCTCAAGGACAAAATTATAGGTTTGATTAGAATTTCTCCACCAAATTTGGGAGGGTTCCAACTTTAGATGAGCAATTATAGCATCAGATTCCCCTTGTTGCTTTCTTTCCTTTTGAGTGTTGGGAAACTCTGGAAAGTCCCAAAGTGTATGCTGGTGGGAATTACAAGAGGCAGAAGAAATCTGGAAATCTAAAGTCTTCCAGCTCCTCCCCACCCCATTTACTTTGACCCATAGAGAAATTATGCCAATTATAAAGCTGATCTAAATTTTGTAGTGAAAAGGAATATTCTTTTAAAAACTTAGTAAGGAGAAAGGTCTGGTTCTAGCTCCTTCTTAATTTACATCCTGCCAACTCCCCAAATATATTACATAGCTATTGAACACAATAAGTATTTTAAGAGTAAGATATAAAATATCAAGCAATAACAGGACCTCCCAGTACAGGAAGACTATGCCTTTTTTCATTAATTTTTTGAAATTGTACTCACTCTTTAGTTTTTTACAGAGAGAATAAAATAATGTTCTGCAAGAAAACCATCTTCATGGATTGAAGATGAAATAACGGACAATACTTAGTGATGCTATAAATCATGTGATTCTGCTCCCTGTGCCTGTTCTTTGGCAAAACTTTATATTGCTGTTTAATCCACTTAGCTCAGGTCATCTTTGGATAGAGGCTATTTTTACAAAAGAGTTTGGTAACTTTTTTTTTAATAAATGCCATTGGCTCTTTTACATTAATAGTCAGGATTCCCTCCCTCCCTGGATATATTCTCCTTTGTAAGAAGTCAATACAAATCCTCCTTCCTTTAAAATGTAACGAGACCTATAAACCACAAAAGGCTTTCATGTTATGTAATATTAAAGTGTCTGAAAACTTTTCTTCCAATTCTAACACTTAATATAATACTCATTGATGGTAAGATTCCTTCTGTCCTAGATGCTGAGAATGTCTTTCTTTTTTTAATGCCTGTTTCAATAGTGGCAAAACTATTGAGAGACATATTGGTGTTTAGTTAAATCACTATACTAACATTGTCATTGCATTAACTTTTCATAATTACCAAGATACTGAAATGATGTCAACGTTCTGTTTTTACAGCAAGTGCACATAGAAAGAATGTGTGGATGGAAAAACAGGAATGATAGTATTGGTAGTTGTCTGAGAAATGGTTGTACATACTTGTACTGATAGGAGAGTCAGTCATCCAGAAATCCTCCTCTTGTATAAGCCTGAAAACTGGCTCCAAAATATGCATCCTTTCTTGTATCCCAAAGACTTATGTTTCCATTTTGTTACACATGTTTTAACACTGCAAAATAGGTTTCTTTTTGGGAAATAGCTGTTACTGATTCTTCTAACATTCCTTAACTATCCCTTGTCTATCCATATATGTGTGGGATGGTGAGATGGTATGAGCAATTCTTAATAGTTTTACTTTGGAAAGTGAAATCCTTTCACTTTCATTCTTGACCTGTGAAAATGCAATTTCATGAACCTATATTGGGCTTTGATAGTGTATATATGGCTAACATACTTTATTACATTTTATTTTTATTGTATTTTAATATGCTGTTCATTGTTTCAGAGCCTATTGCATGAAAAGTGATATACAGAGTCATGTACTGTATATGAGATGGGCGGCCTATAAATTTACTAAATAAATACAAATAAACCTTTATTCTAATCTTACTTGGAAGTAAGTTCCATTGATTTCAATGAGATCATATAAATGTGCATGGAATCACAGAACAAAATAGAAGGGAATAATTCTACCCCTCCCCCCTTTTTTAAAAAGAAAAACACAACTGAGAACTAAGATTAAACAGAGAGTGGTTGTCATTGCTATCCTACTGATATCATAGTGTTAAGGAGTGTGGAAAATAAATAGAAGACTAAACATCATTCATTGATATATTCAGCAGTTGCACTGACATTGCTACATCAGTCAGAAGAGCTATGTAAGAACAGGAAGAGAGAAACAGATAAGCCAATTGCTTATATCACTATAGAGCATTGTTCCACAAGTGGGTAAAGCACATGGCAATACTTTAGAAGTGTTCTTTGAAGAGCAAACAGTCAAAAGCTCAGGCAAGAGAACAAATGGTCTAAAGAACTGAAGCCTAGTGTGGTCACAACTTGCCTAAAGGCACATAGTTTGTAATAAACAAAAATCAAAAAAAGCTTTTGGCAAACCAGTTCTCACATCAAACAGAAGTTTTCTGTAACCCAAATAGTGGAATGCAATTACAATCTGGGAAGTTTTATTGCTCCTTGATGGTTCAAAAATCAAATGGCTTTATACTCTAACAGCTCTTGGTTTAAGTGATTAAGTGATTCATTCTATTTCTCCCTCCTTCTGCCTAAATTATTCAAATATGTTGAAGAACTTAGAAATAGCCTTAATTAGATTTATAGAAGTCCCAAAGGGGGACTCTTTTCACATATTCATGGAGGAACATCTTTCAATAACCCAGGCCATTTCTGAATAAAAGTATATCTACAAACAGCATTTTTTCAAAGGTGAAACTACAAAAGCATTTATCTTTTTCTTTTCCTTTCACTGTGATTCAGATCTCAAGCTTCCACTGCATTTTATTGATCATTTCATTCTGCATTGGCTCTTACAAGGATGGCTTTACCAGGGAATCTATTTTAAAACTTAGGAAAAAATGTCCTCAGTATAACTGCCCCTTCAGCCACCCAAAAGATTTTATACTACTTATTTCATCCTATCAGTTAAGCTAGGCTCCCTCTCCCCTCTCCTCGTACAACACAGACTTTAATAACTTGTTTTTGATGTTCTGTGTGTAGAGGTAGTGACAAAGAATACTGCACAGTGTGAACAATCTGTGATTCATCAAAGTTTGGTGATTTCTTGGATGGGAACAGAGAAATACAATTTGTAAATTTATTGAAGAGCAAGTTTTTCTGACTGGTTCTATGTGCTTACAAATTAGGCTGACCATACGTCCCGTTTTGAATGGGACAGTCCCGTTTTTTTAGCATTTTTCAACCATCCCGTTGTTTTGATAAAAATCTCAATTTTGTCCCATTTTTTAAACCTGGTGGGAATGGCGCAGAAGGAGGATCCGAGCCAGAGCTGCCGATTGGAGGCAGCCCGGAAGAGGGAGCCCTCCCACCTATCAGTGCGGCAAAGAAGGGCGGTGTTTGCAGGCGGGAGCCAATTGCGCAGACCGGGGGTGGGTTTGCAGGCAGGAGCCAATTGCATGGACCAGGGGGCGGGGTTTGCAGGCAGGAGCCAATCGCACGGACCAGGGGTGGGATTTGCAGACGGGAGCCAATCGTGTGGACCGGGGAGCGGGGTTTGCAGGCAGGAGCCAATCGTGTGGACTGGGAGGTGGGGACCCCTGTCTTTTTCATGAATACGGAATATTACATAAGACCCCATCCTGTTTTGCCATCCTAATGTCCCGTTTTTGTCTCAAGGAAATATGGTCAGCCTATTACAAATACACTTTCAAACATAGTACACACATATACATACATATTCAGACAACTTTTTAAAAATACTTCACTGTAAGGAACAGAAGGTCTTCGCCCTGATTAAGGACTATCAGTCAGCATCTGCAAATTCTTCCTCACTCAAAAACAAAGCCAGAGAATTTTTATGTGATGCAATTGTGACACCATCCCATTCAACATTTAAAACTTTTCAGTGGAGATATTCTTTTAGGAACTCTAATATAATCCACTTATTTCATTTTTCCCCAGGCTATAATGGTCATAATGACCATCTATATTGACATTCTGAAAAAAAATCCACTCAAAGCATATACTACATAAAATAAAATTATAGAAGTGTCATTAAAAAAAAGGAAAGACTGGCTCAAAGTATAAATGTGTGTGAATCCTAGATATACAGTAGATTCAAAGATGCTGCTACTGAAGTAATTATTTTCATATAATCTATTCACCTGAAGAAAAACTGTGATCTTGAAAAAAGAGACGGTGGTCTTATAATGATTAAATCTATTCATAAATAAAATCATACTTTTTCCTTGAAAAAGTAGCCTATGTCTAATGGCTATCACACAGAGATATGTATACAATTTTCACCACAATATGTGTTCTAGAATATGTCTCCACATCACTAAGTATGCTACATTCAGACAATGACTTCCATTTTTAAAATAATTCTATTGTGTTCTTCCACTTTTCCTCATTATGTAATTTGTAAAGTATGAAGTAAACTGAAATACAAATTTGTGAGCTTTCCAGAAATGAACCAATGGTGGGACATACCTTGTGATTTGCCTGTTTTGGTTCACTCTGATTAAGGATCTTTTTTTAAAAAAACAAAGGCACGCACACACACACAAACACACACACACACACACACACACACACACACTGCCAATCGGCAACTCATTCATTCAACTTCACATTCACAAAGTTTCTCGTTTCCACCAGTGGAGTTAACACATGCAGCCCTTGCAGCAATACTAATTTTGTCACTGGACATATAATTTATGGTTTGTCCTATCATTGGAAATCAGGGGTATGAACAGTTATTATGAAAAACAAATTAGAGGCACCAATAGGTTCTGAAGCTTTCATTGTGCCATCATGATGCAAGATACACCCATTTTGTATGTGTCTGCAATACATACAAAATACCCCTGCAATATGCGCCTTTTCTCATTAGCCTCTCCTTGTCTCCTTTCTGCCGATGCCTCTGAATACCACTTGTGAAAAATTAGGTGTTACCATGCACTTTTATCCTTTTCCCAAGTGCTGTTCCAAGCCTTTGGCTTCTCTACTTAACCTTAAAGCATGCCTATCAGTGAGTTGGAAATACACAGAATGGAATTTGCTTGCATTCTTTCTTCCCAATACCTGCCTGTTCTTCCCTTGTTTCTAAACGGCAATATGAATTTCTGCTGCAGTATGATTGTTTTGGAAGAAACATCTTTTGAAAGAAATTGGCTAAAAATAAAAGAACAATTGGCTTCTTTCCCCAAGCAGGTGTTAAAAATAAGAGCAATTTGGCAAATGCAACTACACAAATGGAGACACGAAGTTTATGACTGATCTAGAAAATATCTGGTGCTCCCATAGAGGGCAATATTGCATAAAATATTGGCTTCTGCAAATGAACTAGCTATGTGTCAATTTGTCTTTTAATGTACTTTAAAGAAAATTCCTGTGACAATAAATTTGATGCTGCATTTCCACTTAGTGAAGCTATGACTAATACATATAATAATATACAGAAAACCACAGAACAGTGCCTCATTAAAGGTGAAGGAAATTAATTTTTAGAATACTCACAAGCAGACTATGGGGAATAAACAATCACTTGTTAACTTTAGTTTTTCATCAGATAAATGAAATGGCCATAAATACAAAGATAGCATCATTATTAAAGTTAACTGCTCAAACTAAAAAGGAATTACATAAAATGGCATTTTATGAATCATTTGTAATGTGAAGATCTATCCATGTCCAAGAATTATTATATAGCATTTTGGACAGATTTTTTACATGACACTGTAAAGGCAATAAAGGCTTATTATGGAATTCTGTATATATGGCACTTTCATATCTTGCTCTTTATCAAAGTAATTCAGAGAATGGATAGATAAATCTGGCAGTTGAGTAGGGGCCACTGTCTGTATAATGTTCTGTAAATGAGTTCAGACCATGGATATCATTGGGATGATGATGATGATGATGATGATGATGATGATGGTGATGATGATTTCTATAGATGAATGGATGACATGGCTTACAGAACTCTCAAGACTGGAGCTTTACATTTTCAGGGATCCCTGTTACATAAAAGTGTTAAGCTCAACATGCTTACAGAGTTATTTTCAGATCTTCTGACCTAAAGAATGTAATGAAACTTCTGTAAGATTCATGAGAATATAGTATACCTATAGTAAATATGTGTATTATCAATTCATCCTTGAACTTCCATGAATGGGGGAGGAAGTTTATAACTTTTAAAGCAGCTGTTACATGAATTGTGGAGTCCTTGGTGCTCTCTGAGCCTTGTTGTTTTCTTGCAGATGTTTCATTGCCAGACTAGGCAACATCTTCAGTGCGAAAAGGGAGTGGGATTTGCTCTCTGTTTATATTCCCTGGCTTGTCCTGCTTGTGTTGGTGGGGGTGTTGTTCTCTCCTTAGTAGTTCCTTGATTGGGCTGTTTTTTGCTGCTTGGTTGATTGACTGAGTTAATAGTTCCTTGATTAGGGTATACTGTGCTTTTTTATTGTTCCTCTGGTGCTAATCCTGGTGTTAATCTTTGCATATCTGGGTGTTGATCGCTGGCAAGGAGGTGTTCTGGTCTTCTGCCTTTTCTATTGTCTCTTATGAATGGTATGTAAATGTTGTTTACCTCTATGTGTCTGTTGATGACTGCTTTGTCTGAATGCCAAGCTTCCAGTAATTCTCTAGCATTTTTGGATTTGGCTTGGTTTAAGATGCTCACAGTTCTCTTCGATTGGTGTTACAGGAATGACAAATTTCAAATCTATGAGCTTTGCCTCTCTTCTTCCCACTAATGATGATTCTGGGATCATATGTGGCCATTTTCAAGTAAGAAAAAAAATCAATTTCACAAAACATATTCCATGTACCATGTTGTTTGGCCCTTTCTGAAGTGGATTTTTGATACCCACACTCATATGAATTAAGTATCCCATCATTCTTGCAATGAAAAAACAATTGCAGCCATCATGCCAAAGCTCTATTGGTAATGGCATGTAATGTATATCTGGTAACAAAAGAGACAGCATATTGTTATTACAGGACTTGGTGGCAAAGTAACAAGCAGTTTGCTCATGTTTTTAAAAATCACTTTTGGGACTATTAGTTTCCTTTGGTTTCACTAGAACTTAAGTGCCACTAGTTTTGGACAGATCCAATACATCATTCCCCAAACTAGTCAACCTCCAGAATTCTTAATAATTACCATGCTGGTTGGGCAATTTTTGTAGTTGAAGCTTACATATAAATATTCCCAGGTGTGAAAATTTTCTATACACTGAGTGCTGTTCCAGAAGTACAAATAAAAGTATTCAAATCCAGCAACTAGCATCATTTGAAAGCTATTGTGAAGTTTCATGCATGGTTTTAGCTGTCTATTACAACAACCAGCGACTGGCTAAAGAGAGCCAAATATGAAAGGAAAAAAAAAGCAGGGGGAAGAGGCATGGAAAGCAATTCCATTAGTGTCTTATAATAACAAGGAGTCGATTAACTTGCTAGTTTTAAACCAGAATAGGCCTGTTTCATTTTTAACACTTCAATGATATTTTATATGTCAGTTTGCATTACAAATACAGTATCCTGACACTAGCCAATGAGTAACTGAAATTAGCATCCAGTGAAATGGTTTGGAATTTGCAACTGGTTATTTTCCAGTTTTGTAGTGGGATGTATGCAGACTGAAAACAAAGCACTGCCCCTGCTGTTAACCAAAGGGGAAATGTAAAGATGAGGAAGCCTTCAACCCAAAGAAATCAAATTCTACTGTCAGGTTAGAGGACAGATTGCAAGAAATATTCCCAGGAAAGAGTCTTGTTGTTTACAGCTGTGCCACTTAAAGAGATTCCAAAATTCATGCTTCAAAACTCCAGTCATTTGATAATAACAGCAAAGTGGCAAGATTGACTTGAGGCCTGTCAAAAGCACTCTAGGGCTCCTAACAAATGCAATGGAGTGGGGTAATCTGGAAACATGACATCTAATTCATATTTGAGTGTGTGTTTGTGTGTGTGTGTATACACACATAAAATAAACTTTGCTTTCATCTATCAGTTGGTAAGCCTGAAGCATTTGCTAAGTTGTTACTGCACTGTTGCTAACAATTATATACTGTAGTTAGGCACTGTTTAACTAGGGCCTCCACTTAATTCTGCCTGAATTCTGCAGTTGTGTTCTGCAGAAGTAGTTTGGGTGCACACTTCTTTAGCATAAACTAAGGGTATGAAAGAAATACATTTCCTGGAGAAGTCTCTATACAGAAGGATACTTTGGCAATGCATATCAAGTTGTTTATCCAGGCCCTTGCTGTTTTCTCCTTTTTAGACCATTTGAGTATTTTCAGTGTCTCACTTTATGCCATGTTTTTATTGTTCTTTTGACTCCCAGTTTCACCCTTGAGAAATTTACAGTTTGAAAGTTCATGTGGGCAGAGGTGCTCTGCTACAAACACAAGACTTATCAAGGGATATTCATGTATTGATTGATTATTGCATGACTGCCTCCGAACAACTTACGTTAAAAATATAGATTCAAGCTGTGCTGGATGAGATTGCATCACCTTGACTACTTAGGGCTGTAGTTTTTCCTAAATTCATCCATTAACATGGATGCCTAGATTTCACTGATGGCCAAGAATGTGATTGCAAAGTCTAAGTTATGGTATCAGTGGTGCTTATTTCTGAAGATATCAGCTCTCACCATGGTGATACATTTCATAGCTGCATCCCAACTGCCATCAATGGATCATCCAATTAAAAAATGTTGAGGAGGAGGCCTTCCCTAAACCAATGTCTATGCAGGCTTTTCTTGAGATATTCCTAAAAAGAAAGTCTTTCACTGCTACAGTTATCTAAAGGATCTGTCTAACATTGGCTATGATTTTGGGGCTCTATCTTTGAAAATGAAATTTCAGCTAGTCCTGATTATTACAGCCAGATTATTGAATGTAAGTGTGTTAAGGTTTGTGAATAAAACCAGGAATTTACAGATAGAACAGACTGGAAATGTATTCAGTGTATCTAGGTGAAAGGGTATAGAAACTGCTATATCATTCTATCAGGTGAAAGATGATGACACCTACTGGCAAGAGTATGCAAATGTATTATGTGGCTGATGCAATGCTACTGTAATGTGAGTCCTGATTGGACAGATATGTGTATAAAAGTACTGTGTAAAGGTGCTGTACTCTCTCTTTCATTTGATGTGCCATTGGACAACGTATCTGCATTACTTGGACTGCTGTATATGAAGACTCTGTATGTATAATTGTAAATAGACTTTTTACCTAAACCTCATTTCGTGTGAGTCTGTTTTACTCCTATTAGGACTGGAAGAACGTATTGCTCTAAGGCTTCTTGGATATTGGGCCACCCCAGTACCACTGACTCTGACAAAGTGGCTATATGGTATACGCAATTCTCTATTGCTATAGCTTTATTAGATACCTATGAGCCTGCTCGGGCTTTAAGATCTCCGGGAGAGCTCCGGGAAATGCCTTCCAACCATATTTAATGGTGAAATAAGAATTGGCCTTTACAGAGGCTCTTCCAGGCCTTAGAATTCTTGGCAGGAAAGATTCAGCTAGCTTTGTGGTGCTACCCTTTCATCAGCTTTTACAAATGAAACAAAGTTGCATTGAAAGTATGTTTGCTCCAAAAGAGCAAAATAGAGGTGTTCATTCAAAGGGAAAAATACAGAGAAGAAGATATGCACTTACTGAAAAATATGTGATAAACTTTATTGAATACATTACTTCAAATTTTGCACAACTTTTTTGTGATTTTTCATCATCACAAAAGAATAGCAAGAAGCAGGTCCCATCAGTGTCTAAGCACAAGAAGCTTAAAGATGGTGAGGAATGATTGGGTACTTAAAGGATGTAATGGCTTTCAGGTAAGAAAGAAAAAAATCACATTGAACATTAGTGAAAAAATTCTTAATCTTAAGGTCAGTCGGGTAATGGAATAATTTAACCAAGGAAGTAAATGAGATCATTACACATTGAGGCAATGAAGTGAAAATTAGAAGTGAGAAAATATTATAAGGCATACAAGTACTAGAAGTCTTTAGGGAGCCATCTTGAATGGTAAAATATCTGCTTAAAAAGTCTAGTATCTTAAACTTCTATGATTGTTAAGAAGCTAGGTAGGCAGATTTAACTATTTGAATCAGAAGATATATATGTCAGTCCTTGCAGTTCATAATTTCTTAAAAGATCCCTAAAGCATAGCAAAGCAAATATTATATCTTTCCTGAAACATTAAAAAGTAACTGGTGGTTAAGGAAAAGTGTTCTCATCATTTTCCCATATTGCCCACTGTAACTCACTGTCCAGAAGCAAATTAAGTATTCTGTAATGATTACGCTCCTAATAAGCAGATGTTGTAATATGCAATACATACCACTCAAAGACTCGTAGCAATGATAAAAATTACTTTCTGTACTGTCAAGTTTCAGTACTGGGGAATTACAAGGATTTAAGGTACAGAGGGGGAAAAGCTGTTTGTTGATAAGATCACATATCAAAAATATGCAAAAAACTTCCCTCACACTTTGGTTAAGATGAAACTACCATTCATCTTCTGTATTTTAATTCAAACAAAAGAATAAAGTAAGGAGTCTTCCTCTGCATTGATCCACTTGAGACATAAAAGGGAGGAAATGCAATTATTCTGTGTACATTTGGAAACCCATTTTATAATGGGAAAAACAATACATTATTCTCTTTCAAAAATATCCTATCTAAGTAGCAATAGCTTTCCAAAAATTCAGTGGCAGTTTTTCCAGAGTTACTTTTAAATCCAGGACCTTTTTTGCATACTGCATTTCATATTGAATTATGGAACTGTTCAATTTTGCCAAATACCCTTAGCTCAAAGACAAGCATTAAGTGGCAAATAACCAACTACTTTTGTTACTGGAAAAACCAAGCACCGTTCTCTCCCTGGTTGTCTTGCAAATATTCAGGATCTCAAATGCAACAAGGAAAGTTTAGCAGACTGTGTCCCATTTCTTTCATTTTATTACATAAAACTATTGAATAGATCCAATTTTAAGTCATATTTTTAGTTGACCCACTGGATTTAAGGTAGTCCAACCCAACAAATATACAAAAATAGAATTGACAAGGAGGGTTCTGTAAAGTTTTCTCCAAATGTTGCTCTGTAGCAGCAGCTCCCAATGCATGATTCCCTTGAATATTCAGACCAAAGATTGATCTAACTTCCCTGCTTTCCATCAGTGCCTTGACATCTGGTGGAACAGTTTCAATTTAGTGCTTTTGGAGTTGTTGGAATCTCTTTCTATCAATAATACAGGGGTTAGATATTATAACACATGTGCTATATCAGGTTTAATATATTATGGGTATATTTTATATTCATTTTAAGATTAACACTGTCACTCATGCCCTCACGACCTCCCATTTGGACTACTGCAATGTGCTCTACATGGGGCTGCTCTTGAAGAGCATTCAGAAGCTTCAGCTGGTACAGAATGCAGCTGCCCGGGTTGTAAATAGTGTCGGCTACTTGGCCCATGTAACACCACTGCTTTGGAGGCTGCATTGGTTGCCAGTGTGTTTCCGGGTACAATTCAAAGTACTGGTTGCCACTTTTAAAGCCCTTCATGGCTTGGAACTGGGTTATCTGAGGGACTGTCTTTTCCCAGTTGTCTGTACCCATCCAATCCAGTCCAGCAGGATGGGCATGCTCCAGATCCCATCAGCCAAGGAATGTCAGCTCGCAGGGACCAGGAGACATGCCTTTTCTGCTGTAGCACCTGCCCTGTCAAATATCCTCCCTCCTGAGATTAGGATGGCCCTGATCCTGCTGGCTTTTTGTACGACCTTAAAGACCTGGCTATGTGCCCAGGCCTGGGGTCCAAATGTGTGAAGGGCCCCATTTTCTGGTTGTGCTGGCACTAACAGATTGCATTATCTCTTGGCGGCTATTTGTATTTCATTTCTTTTTGTATTGTTTTAACTGTTTAACTGTTTTTATGATTGTTAGCCACCGAGAGTTACTGGTTTGGGATGGGAGGCTATAGAAATTGAATAAATACATAAATAACACTAAATAAATAACAATTACAATTACAATTAATATTAAATATTTATATTTTATATTTATTTATTATTTAAATTTATATGATAAATTTTTATTTATTATATAAATTTATATTTATATCTCATGAATATTGTATATTCATAGAATCATAGAATATGAGGCTTCGAATTAACCTCAAGATCATATAGCATAACTCCTATCCAGTGGAGGAATCCACAATTACTGCAATAGTATTATACAAAAATATTATATAACGTATTATTGTTTAAATCACATATGTATATATGTCTATGAAGGTTCTCAGTCATCCAGGTGGAACAGTCTGTGGCTTGAATCATGTCAACTGGATTTCTATTTTCTTAGTGGAAACGTTTCACTCCTTATCCAAGGAGCTTCTTCAGTCTGAGTAAAGTTAGTAAGGGAATCCTTAAATATGTTTCTAGGCTGGCTGTGTGACCTTGCACCTGGGGCTAGGTCATGGTTATTTTTGAGATGTTTGTTTCTAAGTCCCTTTATCATCTAAAGGATCGTTAAGATTACCCTGCTGCTGTTGAGCTTGTGAAATGGTCTTAATCTTCCTAGGCACAGAAGACAAAGCAGGAAGGAAGATAGGGGAAAGGTTATGCCTGAGGCCCCCACCTCTATTCAAGGAAGGATTTTCCAAGTTGGCATGAATGGATTCCTTGACCCCTCTCTCAAACCACCTATCTTCTCTGTCTAAAATGTGAACATTAATGTCCTCAAATGAGTGTCCTTTTTCCTTTAGATGAAGATAAACTGCTGACTCTGGTCCTGTGGTGTTACTTCTCCTGTGTTGGGCCATCCTCCTGTACAAAGGTTGTTTGGTTTCTCCAATGTAGAGTTCAGAGCACTCCTCACTGCACTGGATTGCATACACTACATTGCTTTCCTTGTGTTTTGGAGTTTGATCTTTGGGGTGTACAAGCCTCTGTCTCAGTGTGTTGGTGGGTTTGAAATATACAGGTATGTGGTCTCAGCCCTATCTCAGCCCTATCTGGTGGGGATGGTGGGGATGGTGGGGATCAGGACATTGTCACACAGAGCAGAAACCATCCCCACCTCCATGGATTCCAAAAAGAATGAAAAGCAGCATCTGAGAACAGCTCTGCAGGCCTGTGGATATCCAAATTGGGCCTTCACCAAATCTAAGTCTACCAGACCTAAAACAGCGACAGATAGGGCTGAGACTCAGAGTAAACGGAAGAACCTGGTCATTCCTTACATGGCTGGCGTGTCTGAAAAGATCAAACGGATATTTGGCAAACACCACATACCTGTATATTTCAAACCCACCAACACACTGAGACAGAGGCTTGTACACCCCAAAGATCAAACTCCAAAACACAAGGAAAGCAATGTAGTGTATGCAATCCAGTGCAGTGAGGAGTGCTCTGAACTCTACATTGGAGAAACCAAACAACCTTTGTACAGGAGGATGGCCCAACACAGGAGAAGTAACACCACAGGACCAGAGTCAGCAGTTTATCTTCATCTAAAGGAAAAAGGACACTCATTTGAGGACATTAATGTTCACATTTTAGACAGAGAAGATAGGTGGTTTGAGAGAGGGGTCAAGGAATCCATTCATGCCAACTTGGAAAATCCTTCCTTGAATAGAGGTGGGGGCCTCAGGCATAACCTTTCCCCTATCTTCCTTCCTGCTTTGTCTTCTGTGCCTAGGAAGATTAAGACCATTTCACAAGCTCAACAGCAGCAGGGTAATCTTAACGATCCTTTAGATGATAAAGGGACTTAGAAACAAACATCTGAAAAATAACCATGACCTAGCCCCAGGTGCAAGGTCACACAGCCAGCCTAGAAACATATTTAAGGATTCCCTTACTAACTTTACTCAGACTGAAGAAGCTCCTTGGATAAGGAGTGAAACGTTTCCACTAAGAAAATAGAAATCCAGTTGACATGATTCAAGCCACAGTCACATATGTATATGTACGTATACTTGAATGTAAAAGTGTGAGTGTGAGGTACGCATGTTTATTAGATTTAGTAGCTTTACATTGTTAATATTGTCATTGTTTGAAATCACAGGAACATAGAGTAACATTAAAGGAGGAAAATGACCCCCAAAATTCCACTGTCGTGTTTGTCTTTTGGACACCAGGTGGCAGCCCCAACTCCCATCAAAATGTGCTTGAGAAGGTCAGGAACCATTTGAAACGATGTTAGGAAAAGGCACGAACATTTATTCCTACAGAATATAGAATTATATATGTATATAGTGTGTTTGTGTGCATTATATATGTATATGAGTGTTAATAGACAATAGCTATCAAGGTTGAACCATGGGCAATGGTATGGAGAAAGTTGGAAGCTCTGAATTAGGACTCGAGATGAATGATTCAGAACTAACCTATTAAGCAGGACTATAAAAATCAGAAAGGGGCATGGTGGCTCAGTGGGTAAGACGCCAGGCTTGTAGAATGGAAGATCGCAAGTTCGGACGTTCAAATTCCTAGTCCCGCTTTTGTTTTTCTTTCGAATTGCCAACCTAGCAATTCGAAAGCATGCAAATGCAAGTAGATGAATAGGTACCACTTCGGTGGGTAGGTAACAGTGTTCCGCGTGTGTCATGCTGGCCAGATGACCATGGAAGCATCTTCGGACAACGCTGGCTCTTCGGCTAAGAAACGGAGATGAGCACCGGCCCCTAGCGTCGGACACGACTGCACAAATGTGCGGGGGAGACCTTTACCTTTTTATAAAAATCAGAAGCCAGAAGTTAAAAGCAGTCAAGATCAAAGAGCAATACAGAAAGCTTATTTATTGGAAAATAAGTCAGCAGATGAAACTAATAATGGTTGCAAACTGTTTTTATATTGTTCATAATATGGAAGCCCAATTAATAATAGTCCAGCTGTGGGTTTTATTGTATTCTGTTGATCGTCTAAAGGCCATAATAAAAATCCAGTACAAACTATCAATCAATCAATCAATCAGTAACAAGGAAATACCCCAAATTCAGAAATGGACAACAAGTTAGGGCCAAGCATGAGATCACAAATACAAAACATGAAAGAGATTCACTCAAACACAACTTCACAGAAACAGGATGCTTTGCCCTTCACCTTCCTGCTTGAAACAGGCTAGTAATTAGTCTGCGGAAGTAGAATCAACCTGGAATCAACCTGTGTCTTATTTGTGATGCAGAAAGCTGCCATTTGCTGTTCAAAAGGGGGGGGGGGTAAAGTAAGAAAAAGCCCTTATATTGAAATAATGTAGTATTTAGAAAACTTTAGTATTTAGATTCCAAAGCTTGGAGTACTTTATGATCTTCTCTGAGAATTGGGGAAAAGTTCCACCTTTGTTTTTTTTAAAATAATTTTATTAAAAGTTTTAAAAAAGATAAAAACTAATACAAACTAATATAAAGTTACAACATGTCTCTCTTCTTTCTATAATCTATCCTGTCTAATCAGGATTCTAATAGGAATTTCTTTAAGAACAATTACATTTGTATTATCAATCTTCAGTCTTGTATTAAAATGCTGCTGCAAAACTTGATCTCTTGTTTTCTTCCTGACAAAGTGCACCAAGACATCACTTGGAACATTTTTTATTCTTGCAAATCTTTTATTTTTTCTATATACTTTATCAGTTTCTGCCTCTGTACCTTCCTCACCCCAATCCAAAAAAAAAAAATTGCTAAAGCTTTTATAACCTTTTCTCTAATATCTTCACCAGAATCCGCTGGAATTGTTCTAAATCTCAAACAAAATCCCTTCTCTCTCAGTTCCAGTAGTGCCAAATTATCTAATTCTCTTTCCAGCTCTCTGTCCATAACTTCTGTCTTACTCTCCAGAATTTCCACTTTGTCATTAATTTGTTTTACATCTCCAGACACTTGTTTTACAGAGCTTTCCTTCTTCTTGACTTCTTCTTTCATCTTTACAAGTCCTTGATCCATTCTTTTTTCAAAAGCTGTCAATTTAGTATCTAGTGATTTAGTCAATTTAGTACCAAGTGTTCAGCTAACTTATTGCCCACTTCCTCAAACATTTTCTGAAGTAAATCTGGTGTAATTTCTCTCTGTGCAGGTTGCTCTAGTGATCTTCTCCTCCCCTCTGCTATTTTTGTCGCTTTTCTGGTGGTTTCCATTGTAATATTGTAATCCCAAAGTGAAAGTGTCTCAACTGCAAGGGAAAGAGTAAAAGGAAAACTTTCCCTTTTTCTGTTTGTCTTCCTTTGCCCATAATACATTCATCTCTAATGGCACTCTGTAGTTACAGTCAGCATCATAGTCTGGCTCATATTACCTTTATCTTTTGTTTTGTAAAATCCACCAATTGTCTTCATTCTATAATAGTAAACAAAAAACATTCCCACGAAGGTCCAGTTCATTTGTCTATTTTAATTCCAATTTATTCAAAAGCACTTTCACCAAAAAAATAATCTTTCAAAACAACTGTCCCCTTTATCCATTTTAAACTTTCTTACATCCATTCCTTGTTAAGCCTTTTGCCAAAAGTTTTAAGTCTTTAACCCCCCCATTTCCCCCCTTTTTAGTCCAGAAAGAATGTTGACTCACCAAGTGGAATTCTCTTATCCTGCCACTCAGAAAATCTCCCTTTAGCTGTAAACTAATTACATCCAAAAGTGTTTAAGAAAGTGAGGCTTGTGTGAACCTCGTGTCCATATACATTGCATCATAGCTGTGACCTTGGTTGAAATCCCTTGATTCCTAGCCACTAAACTCACAAGTTGACTGCAAAAACATCACTTCCTGCAGTCTACTCGTGAGGAGCAACTGTCTGAAGTGCAAGTGGGCAATCTCGCAATCTCTCCTTTATTTGGAAGGACAGCGCTGGCCAGAATTCGCTGTCTGGCTGCCAATCTCCACCACAATGCTGTCCCTGTTCTTTCATGGACATCTAGTCAGCTATTAGCCTTGAGAACTCAATGATACCTCTAAACACCATATGCAGGGGAACAATGATGGAAGGGGAATGTCTCTACTTTCTGTTTGTGAACACTCAAAGGCATTGGTTGCTCTCACAGGAAACAAAATGATGGACAAAGATCTAAGGTATTGGCATGATTCAGGAGCACTAGTATTGTATTCTTAGGTTCATCTGATGATATGAGCCCACAACCTCGGCAAAGGCAGAGATGGCTCCTTCACCTTGGATTTCACCATTCCCACTTCATATTATACTTCCCATGCCTCGCATCCTCATCATGGGTTGTTTTCTTTGTTACCCTCTGGGAAGAGGTTCTGCTGTATCCAATGTAGAACAGCCAGATTGGGAAACTGCTTTGTCCCCCAGGCTATTGGATTCTTGAATGCTTAAATAAGTTCTTTTGGGTGAAATGTTGGATGTGTAAAGAATGTATATTTTATATTCACTATGGATTTTTTAAAATTATTATTAGTATTTTAGTGTTTGATTGAAATTGTGAGCCAACTGCAATGAAATTTCATTCTATTGTGCACTTGGTGTATAGTGTATAGTGGAATGACAATAAAGTTATTATTCTATTCTATTCTATTCTATTCTATTCTATTCTATTCTATTCTATTCTATATAATTGCTCTTCTAGAGAATTTTCAGAACCCATTGGATTGTATTCAATCTAACCAAATCAGTAACTACACTGGGAGACTTTTTCTCTCTCTCCATATAATTGATTTAATTAAGAAATTAAATGCTGCAAAGAGACATGAAAATGCAGGCTTTGGAGCAATTGGATGAAACAGAATATTCTGGAAGGAAAATGAGATAAATGATTCCAATGGTGATAGAGTAGAATAGAATGGAATGACTATGGGAAGAAGATTAACTTTACATTTGTATATAATAATAAGTATGTATGCAAATCTATCTTGCTGGGTGAGAAAAGGAGAGAAAATCTAGTGCTTCTTTCCTTTTGTTTTCCCTAAAGAAATTGACTCAAAGCAATTTATTTATTCTTGAGTCAGTTGTCAGTCTGAATTCAGAGCTTCATCCTGCTTGCATGAAACCCCTACCTTCATTTACATGTGATAGAACTGGGAACATATTGATAAAAGATCAAACTTGCCTTTTTCCCTAACACCATCTGTTAGGGTGCATATACAAACCCCTACTTAGATATAATGCAGAGGCAGAACAAATAGAAAATTGCATGATAAAATGTATGCAAAACTTTAAAGAAACAGTTACAACACAACAATGGGAAGAATTATGGACAAAATCCATAACATTTATTCCAAATTACAATCTAAAAAAAACTGGTTTAAAATATTTTACAGATGGTACACAACTGCATCAATAATCTCCAGGATAGATAAATAATACAGCAATAAATGTTGTAAATGCCATGAAACAGATTTCATCACACGTGGCAGACTTGTTAAAAAACTCAAAAATATTGGAAAGATATACATAGTACTATTCAGAAGATACCAGAAATTAAATTTGAAACGAAATCACAGTTTCTAGCTAGGTATAATTCCAGAATATATCAACAATAAATGTAATAATTTACTGAGATACATGCTAACATTAGCGAGAATAAATCTTGCCCAACATTGGAAGAAAGACACAATTCACCTGACATCTGACTGGGAACTTAAAACTTGGAGAATATGCAGCAATGGCAAAAGTAACAGCATATACTGTATTCACAACAGAAATTTAACCAAATTCAAGCAAGAATGGTTCCCATATATACAATATATATACAATATATTATGCAGCAAGGTAAATATAAGCACTTGGTTTCTAAGGAGGTGTAAATGTTTATAAATACTGCAAATTGGTCAAGGTATAAAGAAGGTATAAAGAAGGGGGAAGTTAGAAACCAAGCACCTATTTACTTTTTGAAGCAGCTTCTTTACTTTTTTTCCTTTTCCCCATTTCTAATACGCATAAGGAAAAAGGGTTCCACGCACGTCATGCGGCCACATGACCGCGGAAGCATCTTCGGACAGCGCTGGCTCTTTGGCTAACAAATGGAGATGAGCACCGGCCCCTAGAGTCGGACACGACTGCACAAATGTGCGGGGGGAACCTTTACATTTACTTAATATACAATAAATTGTATTGATGTAATTTTATAGATTTTAAATTCTATTTTATTGTGCACCACCCAGGGTCCCCATTGGGGGAGATGGGCGGTAATATAAATCTAATAAAATAAATAAATAAATAAATAAATAAATAAATAAACAAATAAATAAACAACAAGTAACAATACAGTGGAGACCTTAGTATTAAGTATTAAGCTTAAGATAGGAACCTTTATTATATAACAAAATAATTTAATGCACTTACTTTGCAGCTGTTTATCAATGCTACACCCAGCTCTAGATGTACAATTTAAGCAACCTTATGTTTATTAAGGCAATTTTAGAATTTCTAACATTTTGGAAACCATAGTTAATACTGATATAATCTTTTCTCCTTATCTTTAAAGTTTTAAGTTACCTAAATTATGATAGTGTTAATCATAGTTAATACTGTATAATTACCACTGCACCCAAATAATATAATGTATTAATTGTGTCTTATAAGACAATAAAACATTTTTTTTTAAAAAAACGGTCTTTTGCCAAACATAATTCATGCCTGACACATTTAATGTGACTAAAATTCATGGGAAGAAACTTACCTTCCCAATCATTTTATGAAAGCATTATTTATTTATTTAATTAATTAATTTTTATCCCACCTTTATTATTTTTATAAATAACTCAAGGCGGTGAACATGTTGTAAACCGCCCAGAGTCCACTGTCCTGGATATGGGTGGTCATAAATTCGAATAATAAATAAATAAATAAATAAATAAATAAATAAATAAATAAATACCTAATACTCCTTCCTCCTCCTATTTTCCACACAACAACAACCCTGTGAGGTGAGTTGGGCTGAGAGAGAGAGTGACTGGCCCAAGGTCACCCAGCTGGCTTTCATGCCTAAGGTGGGATTAGAACTCACAGTCTCCTGGTTTCTAGCCCACTGCCTTAACCACTAGACCAAGGGTCGGCAAACTGCAGCTCGTGAGCCACATGCGGCTCTTTGGCCCCTTGAGTGTGGCTCTTCCACAAAATACTGCATCACTGTCTGGAATGGTCTAAAATAGAACACTGCTCTACGAATACCGTCACGCGCCCAGCTAAGCCTTTGGATGGGTGCGCGTGTATCTACGGGCTCAGAAGCCAGGGTGCGTGTGTCAAAAGGTGAGCCGCTCTTCTCATTGGCTGCTCGGATGGAGACGCGTCGCACCCAAACATTGCGGGGCGTGACCAATAGCCAAGCCCGATGCAGAGATCTCGAGAGAGTTGATCTGAAGCTGGCACTGCCATGTTGAAATAGGGAGAGGCCACAGCCAGTTTATGTCATTCTTCGGGTTTTTTAATTTTCGAAAAGGAACGCGAACACCTCAGGGAAGCATTTGGATCGACACGTGTTTTTAAATTGTTTCCCCATCCCCCCGAGAAATCCCGGTGGTGTCAAAGAGGCGGACGGAGGGATGGCAATGAGAGGATGGTGCAGTCCTGCTCTGCCTACCATTGCCGGAATCGATACGACAAAGAGAAGCCCATCTCTTTCCACAAGTGAGTAGGGGCGGGGGCAAGAAAACGGGAGCGGGGGAGAGAGCGAGAGAGACGCTCTCTGGACCAGGCGGGAAAGGGAGACAGCGTTCGCTTCGCCAAGAGCAGCGGGCGCAGTGGGGACTGCATTGGTGGCAACCATGAGGCAGCAGCAGCGAGCTAAAGCCACCTTGTGCCTGATCCCCCTTGCCTTGCAGGCACAGAGGAACTGGCCGAGGGGGTGGGGAAGAAGATCCCTGGTTGCAATCAGGAAAGAGGCAGATTGTGGGAGGCTGTCTCCAAGGCGCTGTAAGGGAGCGAAGGACAGGCAGAGGAGAAGATCAGGGAAGCAGACTTGTCTCCGAGCAATTAACTCAGAGATTATACAATGCTGGTGGCGGGTGGGGTGGGTTAGGGTGGGGAGCTGCAGCTACATTTTGCCACCCAAAATTGTTTTCAAGGCTCCCACCCACAAACCCTGCCCCCAGTACGTGCAATTGGCTCCCGCCCGCAAACCCCGCCCCCTGGCCCTCGAGTGATGTTATAAATGTTATAAATGTCAAAATGGCTCCTGGCATAAAAAAGTTTGCCGACCCCTGCACTAGACCAAACTGGCTCTCTCTTTTCTTTCTTTCTTTCTTTCTTTCTTTCTTTCTTTCTTTCTTTCTTTCTTTCTTTCTTTCTTTCTTTCTTTCTCCAACTTATATCACCTCTCATCTCCCCCCACAGAGGGGACTCTAGGCGGTTTACAACAAGTTAGCAATTAAAAGATATAAAAACATATAAAATACAATAAACAATATATATAACTAACCATAAGTTAAGTTAATTAAAAATATATAGAACCCAAGAGGCTCTGATGTCATATTTAAAAGAACTCTATGGCGCAAGCCATCCCCATGAGGAGCTGTCACTCTTCCCATCCCAAGTGAGGTGGCAGAGCCAGGTCTTCAGTTGCTTTCGGAAGGTCATAAGTGTGGGGGCTTGCCTCACCTCTAGGGGCAGAATATTCCAGAGGGCGGGTGCCACTGCCGAGAAGGCCCGCCTCATGGACCCCGTCAGATGGAATTCTCTTGTAGACGGGGTCCGTACCAAGCCCGCTCTGCATAACCGGGTGGGGCGGGTTGATACTCTGGGGATGAGGCGGTCCCTTTGGTAACCTGGTCCCATGCCATGTAGGGCTTTAAAGGTGACAACCAACACCTTGAATTGGACCCGGAAGCAAACTGGTAACCAATGCAGCTCTCGCAGCAGAGGTGTCACATGTGCCGATCTTGGGGCACCCATAACTGCGCACGCAGCCGCATTCTGGACCAGTTGAAGCTTCCGGATACTCTTCAAGGGTAGCCCCATGTAGAGTGCATTGCAATAGTCTATATGGGAGATGACCAGGGCATGAGTGACTGAACGGAGGGCATCTCGGTCCAGGAAATGGCGTTTCTCCAGCGGCGCTCTAGACGTCTCTTAACCCTCTTCAGCACCCTCAACCCCTCTGTGAACCACGGGGAGTATCGGGTCGGATGGGACAAGAGAGGCCGCATAGGCGCGATCCTGTCCAAGGCTCTGGCCACTTCCTTATTCCAGGCTGCGGCCAGCACCTCTGCTGGACCATGCAGTAGATCCTCGGGTATAACCCCCAGCTCCCTCTGAAACCCTATCGGGTCCATTAGTCGTCGGGGGCGGACCGATCGAATAGGTCCAGCCTCCCTGTGGAGTGGGGCAGCATATGAGAATCTCAGGGCCACCAGGGCATGATCTGATCATGACAGCGGGGAAAGATGTAACTCTCCCCCCAGATCACTCTGCCACTGCTCTGACAGGAAAACCAAGTCCGGAGTGAGACCACTGTCATGAGTTGGGTCCCGAATAATATGGACCAGGCCCATGGCCGCCATGGTAGCCATGAACTCCCGAGAAGCCTCTGAGGCACGTCCCATGGATGGCAGATTGAAATCCCCCAGAACCATAAGTCTGGGGAATTCCACCGCCAACCCCGAGATGGCCTCAAGCAGCTCGGGCAGGGAGGTTGCTACACAGCAGGGAGGCTGGTACAGCAGCAGCACTCCCAACTGCTCTCGGGAACCCAACTTGAAGAACAGAGTCTCACATCTGGCCACCTGTGGAGCCGTGCCCCTGAAGGCCACTATAGACTCTCGGATGACAACTGCCACCCCTCCTCCCCTACCCCGATCTCTCGGCTGGTGCCATACCTGAAACCCGGCCGGGCAGATCTCCAAGAGGGCAACCCCTCCTCCAGGGCCCAGCCAGGTTTCGGTAATACACGCCAGGTCGGCCCCCTCCTCCGTTATCAAATCACATATGAGGGGGCCCTTGTTATTAACTGATCTGGCGTTAAGCATCAACAGCTGGAGACCAGGGCACCCGAGGGTCCACTGACCAGGGCCTAGGTTTGAATCCGGAGGGCCGGAACACACCACCGGTAGCAAACACCGAGGGTGTCTTCCCCAACGATGGCCTGCCCTCCGGTTCCCGCCATAACATCCCCGACCCGTCACCACCTCAATAGGACAACCTGTCCCATAGCCCCTAGCGTCACCAGGCCCAGTTGCCTCCACCACCAGACCTCCGAAAACCCTAGGTTGAAATCGGGGTCCCCTCTCCCATGCACACATCTCCTATACCCACTCAGCCTCAGAGGGCAGTAGGACCACCAGCGCACCAGCTTTTGCTCTCGGCACTGGTAGAACCCAACTGCCCCCTAACCACTCACTCCACACTTACTGCACCCCCCCCTCAGCCTCTCTCACTGGTTGGAGGGGGCACCATCCACTCGTGCCCCCCACCTGTCTCTCACTCAGGGGCGGGCACTCTTATATACAATCACCCAACTCCGGCCTCCCCCCGGGTCTCTCACACCCCGGAGGAATACCACTTTCATACCAAGGGGACCCCAAATCTCTGCCACCTCTAACGGATGGGGGAAATGGAAGATGTTTTCCAATCCTAGGCTCCTTCCTCATTATCTTATTAAAATATGTTATAATCTAGGATTTTAAGATGGTAAAAATCTTGAGGGCCACCTCACCATAGAGTCCTATTCCTAATATCAGGGCTTATTGCTCACAGAGCTGGTCTTACTACGAAGATCTGTAGTCTCCCCAAAGTCTATAGCTCCACTCCAGGCCCGTCGTAAACTTCCCCCTAAGGGGATAAGATCTTTCACGACCACCAGGGAGGAAGCCAGGGTCCACAAGGTTTGCCAACACCCATCCAGGACTACAGGGGGTCCATTGGAGTCTGCCACGATCTTTCAAAGTCACAGCGTAATCAAAGAAATGCGGAGTCCACTGTCGTTCTTCAGGCCCTCCGCACTTCGCCCTCGTCTCCACAGCTTTGGCATCAGATGCTCTGTTGCCGTCAACCACACTCGCCCCACCACCACTCTTCCGGGAGGGTCAGCCGACACCGAGGTAACAGGAATTCACCGGGGAGTCACCACAATTTACAAGGGTTCCACCCGGGTCCACAGCAAGGCCCCCAAAAAACACAAAGTCTACTGCCGTCTGCTGCTGCCGTCTGTTACGCGGATTGTACTGACGTTGGGCTCCACCCCGTCTCCAGAGCTTCACAATGCTCTGCTGCTGGCTACACACTCTCACTCCTCCAGGGAGGCCAGCCGCTTCCAAGGTAATAATAGGTGATAGTAAAGGTTCGGCGAGGGATCACCATAGGTTGCAGGGGGGTCTATCTGGGTCCGCAGGGGAATACACCGGGTTCAACAGCTGCTGCTGCACTCCATTACTCTGCCGTTTGCTCCGCTGTTCCGCTGTTCTTTCTAGAGGGTCCAGCCGTCTCCACCTCAGCCACAAGTTCAAAAAAAAAGCCGAGGAACCCATAAAATTCTCTCCCAAACCCCAAACCAATATATTCGGGCGGGAGAAAGAGTTGAAAACTGGGGTTTTATATATACTTCCCAGCATGCCTTCAGAGGTGCTTTGCAGCAGGTATGAAGGAAACAGAAAGCACTTCATACCTAAGGCTGTTGTCACCAAAAGCATATGCATGTGACAGCTGCCACTTACTATACAATCATGGTATCAAATGTAATTAGCGTTCTCCTTTAAAACAAAACAAATTAAGGCATTCAATGTGGCTGTTTTTTGCCCTAATGGATCCATAGCAACAGAGTAATCAGTAGTCGTAGGCAGTAAGGAATAGTTTTACCATGAAACAAGGTTATAGTGCAGCCTTTCTCAACCTTTTGACCCTGGAGGAACCCTTGAAATATTTTTCAGGCCTTGGGGAACCCCTTCACATTCAGGCTCAAATATAGCTCAGAAGTTACAAAATTATTATATTTGTTTCATGTGTAGGCCTGTATATATGCATTAATCTGTTTTTAAACTGAAAATAATGAAATTTACCTCTTTAATGTGAAGTTGCCTGAATCTGAAATATTTTTTTAAATAAATAGTGATCTCCCAGGGAACCCCTAGTGACCTCTCGCAGAACCCTAGGGTTCCATGGAACCCTGGTTGAGAAACCCTGATGTAGTGGAGTAATGAAAGAATTCAACCTGATAGTCAACAAACACAATGGATTGTAACACATTGTAACTGATAATTGATAGGGTACTTGTAACCTGCCTCACATGTAACCTGCATCTGTATAACCACCCTGTTTTTTGTCTTCCCTTCCTTCCCCCATCCAACTTTAAGATGTGTGGACTTCAACTCCCAGAATTCCTCATGAAGTTCCCAAGGTTGAGAAACATTGCTCTAGTCACTCCACTACATGTTCTGTACTTCAATTCCCCAATGCTTCAGAATAGTTTTTGGTTTGCAAATGGATTAGAATGTATTTTAGATAAAAACAACCAGTCTTTCATGTGACTGGAGTATTATTGCATACCTGAAAGTGGGCTACGCTTCTGGATCTACCCTAAGCATTAGGTACATTATCTGTCCCCACCTCCAGTCACTAATATGTTACTATGGCTTTTCTAAAGAAAAAGAAAAGACTGTGTTCAGCAACTGCTTATAAAGAGTATTCATTCTGTTCATTCATTCATTAAATCTCTACTCCATCTTACTCCAAGTGTTCAAAGTGGCATATTATTATTCCCTATTCCAATTTATTTCCTACAGCAAAAATCTTATGAACTAGTTGGAATGAAAGATAGTGACAAACTTAAAGTGATTCAGTGAGATTCTCTGACTATGTGTAGAGTTGAATGGGTCTTTCAATTTGCATTCTAATTGCTATACCACAATTCCTGCTTTAACCCCAATCAATATGGATAATTCTGTCTTCTTGATAAAAATCAAGATTATGCTTTACTAAGATTAGGGGTACAGATCTGGCCTTCAAAAATCTGGATGACTACTAGATGGCTGCAAAGAGTTACAGAAAACTCCAACTGGATTTTTGCAGTCTAGATCTAGTAGCTCTATATGCTTTTTAAAATGTAAATCATATTAAATAATAAATAAAACATATTTGTTTGGTTTCTATTTTATTTTAGGAAAGTGACTAAGACCCATTCAACATTCTCATTACTGCAGTAACTTTTATGATGATTAGTGCCAATTTTTCCTCCATTCCTTTGACTAAATCAGGAATCTGGAAACACAAAGAAAGAACCATGCTGCACCTGATTCCCATACAAACATTAACCTAGTAGAAGCTGAAGGCTTGCCTTTCGACTTATGAGATTTCTGGATGGTGTACAATAGGAATAATAGATTATTTTATAAAAGCAAATGTGGCCAATGACACAGATATCTAAAAGTCATAATGAAAATTCCAATTCCATTTTCACTTCTAAAGAACAATAGTAATACAAATTTAAATGCCTGGCTCAAAGCATATATCAAAATGTAATGCTGAAAGACTGGCAAAGTAAACAATAGTGTTTTAATTGAAAGGCCAACCTACTTCTTGAGTAGATCTATATGGAGCTATGGAGCTGTATAGTGCTTGTTTTAGTTTTGTAATGTTTTAATAGACAGCCAGTTTCGTGTAGTTGTTAAAGTACCAGGCTAGAAACTGAGAGACCATGAGTTCTCTGGGTGACCTTGGGCCAGTCAGTCTCTCTCAGCCCTAGGGAGGAGGCAGCAAACCACTTCTGAATCCTTGACAAGAAAACTGCAGGGACTTGTCCAGGCAGTTTCCAGGGGTCAAAACCTGACTCGAAAGCACACACACAGACAAAAAAGACCAAACACATTTTCATACTATTTGATATAATTTTGAATGCATAATTCATTTAGAGTTTTAATAGGATTTACCAACGCCTTATCTTAACTCTCTCTCTCTCTCCACACTTACACATACTCACAAATCACACACAAATACATATAGCCAGAGCTATAGAAAGTTTCATAAACCCTGAAGTTTATGTGAATAGCAATTTAACTGGATTGGGAAGGGTGACTATGACAGACCAGAATGTCTAATTTTACCTGATTTCTTCCAACTGAGTTGAGTGAAAATAATTCTCCCTAACAGTTGGGCCTCCATAATCATTTCAAGTCAATAATTAAAACACATTCTCAGGAAGTTTATTTTGGAAATGCTAAGTTGGACATAGAACCAGATTTCCTATGAACAACACACCAGGAATCAACATTTTAATAGAAAATTTGTTACTCTTGCCAGAATTAAGCAACTATTTTAGGCTATTGTATAAATTTCAAAGTGGGAGAACATGTTCTTGATCCTCATAAACAGCTACCATGGGAGGTTGCTTGTTCAAAAATCAGGCTGTTTCAGCAACCTAACTTTCATTTGTTTCACTGGAAAAAAAATTGAATAGAAAGACCAGACACTAAAACACCAAGAATGCTTTTGGTAGTGTTCCAGGATCCTGGCTAGTACCCCAACGACCTGAGGCCAAAATGAAGTTGATGCTATAGGCTGGCATTTTATTTTAAGCATACAGTATAAACTTTCTATTAGTTTTTTTTCCTGAATGAAACAAACCTAAAAATAATGGAAGTCTGGTTGTCTGAAGCCTAATAATGACTATATTAATTTTCATGTAGGCTTACTTTCACTGAATTTTCACACTGATTAAGGGAAGGGGTCAAGATAATCCTTAAACTGGATTTGTATATTTTTTTAACACACATAAAGATACTTCCTTAGAATAAGGGAAAACCTTTCCATTTTTTATTATGTAAGCTTTTGCCCTTAAGTTTACATACCATTAGCAACATGTTTTATTAGTGTCAGGCTGAGAAAATTTCTTGCTTTTTTCCATCCCATTTCTTATTAAATTTGGCGAAAGAGAAATTGTTAGAGAAAATATTTCAAAGTAGAAAATAATTTTGGATAATTTACCATGGGTGTATGTTTTTATATTTATTTACAGATTAGATGGTCAAGGAATGTGAATGAAAATGTTTGTTCTGTCGTTTATTGTATAATACTGTCTCCATAGTCTGCTGTCTCCATGGCTTCCCACATTTCCATTAAATCCCAAGAGAAGGCATCATGAAAAAACTCTTTCCATGGAGCTTTTCTAGTAGTGATGTTACTCTTGCCACTTGACATACTGTATTAGTACCTAATTGTCAAGGGACGTGGTGGCTCAGCGGGTAAGACGCCAGGTTTGTCGATCGGAAGATCGCAAGTTCGGAGGTTCGAATCCCTAGCCGTGTGTGCGGAGTGAGCTCCCGCACTAGCTCCAGCTCTTGCCAACCTAGCAATTTGAAAGCATGCAAATGCAAGTAGATTAATAGGTACCACTTTGGTGGGTAGGTAACAGCGTTCCGCGCGCATCATGCGGCCACATGACCATGGAAGCGTCTTCGGACAACGCTGGCTCTTTGGCTAACAAATGGAGATGAGCACCAGCCCCTAGAGTCGGACACAACTGCACAAATGTGCGGGGGGAACCTTTACCTTTACCTTTACCTAATTGTTATGGGTCAAAAATGGAAGTATATCTCCTTGGTCACTGAATAGCAGGTACTAACTAAAAGCACAAGCCTCATAAGTAAGTTCACTTGAGTTAAATTTGTCTTGAAAAATATATTTTCTTGAAACAGTGGTTGTTTTTTCTTTCATACTTCTTTTTCCCTTCAGTTTGTTGATACCCTTCTGTTGTATATTAAAAGCACCACTTCCTTGCCTAAGGAATAGCATTTTGAAAATTGAGATAGCTGTTAATATGATTTCCAAGGACACTGTTGAGTCTAGTTTGAACAACATAGATGTTTACTAAGTAGAAAAAATCTTCAGTTACTTTTAAGCCCTATTATTTTGTATTAGAAAATTTGAGGGAACTAAGTCAGTCAAGGGAAGCCTTTATTCTCATATCAGAATCAGACTTGCCTTCTCAGCCCAGATCTTGATTTGACTGGCAAGTCTGAACTCAGTTCAACTGATATTTGCTGGGATGGGAATAGAATTGTTTCTAAGAACATGGGCAAATATATTAACCAGAACTAAAACGACATGTTCTAATCACATTCAACTGTTAGTTTGACTGTTTCTCTTCTGGACATACATTATTCTTTTCTTGTTTTCTTGTGCTTACTGTTTTTATGCTGCATGCTGCCCAGTCTTTATGGAGTTGGGCACTTTATAAATTAAACAAACACAAGTTATACTCCCTCTTGACTGTGGAGAGGTTTGGACTGAGGAGATGGTAGAGGCATAGTGGGGCAACATAGGTGGGATTGCACACAGACTCCTAGACTTAGTTTTACAACTCTCTTAGAGTGTTCCTAGATACCGTTGGCAACAAAGTTGGCAATTAAACTGCTGATTTCAGTGGCATCAGTTTTGGAAGATTTTCTTATTCAAAGATAAGGGATAAAGCAGTATGTTAAATCTCCTACTTTTTCTCTTCAAATTGTCTCTTCCTATCATATCACCAGCTACCCTCTTATGACCTTCAGAGGTAAAAAAAAGAAAAAGTACTGTCCTTTCAGCTGTGAAAAGGTTGCCTGTTTCTGCACTATACAATACAGCACTCACACGTTCCAGAGAACAATTGAAGGGAATTAATTTCTTCTCATTTTCCCAATCTGATTTAATTCCATCCACTTCCTTCATCTTTTTGCAACTTCAATTAAGCAACCATCCACATGGAAATTGGCATGTGTTTTGGTGCACTTTTTCTCCAAATGTAAATATGTTGTATGTCTTTTGTCTGCCACATACTTTTTCTTTCAATAGCTTCCCTTAATATACTTTTTGTGGACAGACTTTTTTCAAGGACCTCATTGCTGAATTCTAAAAAAATGCAAATGTTAATTTATATTTATTTATTTAAAAGATTTGTATGGCTGCCCATCTTAAAACACAATTCTGGGTGGCATGTTAATGCATTCCAGTTAGGCTGACCATACGTCCCATTTTGAATGGGACAGTCCCGTTATTTTAACATTTTTGAACTATACCATCTTTTTGAAAAAAATCTCGGTTTTGTCCCATTTTCGGAGGCAGCCCGGAAAAGCCCTCCCGCCTATCAGCACCCGGCAAAAGAGGGTGGAGAGGTGGGCCGAGATGCACAAATGCAGCCCGGCAGGCGGCAAGGGGTGGCGTGCTGCGGCTGAAGCCCCCCAGTGCAGCCAGCTCCTGCCAAGGGCAGTCTGTCCTGTGAGAGTGTGTGTGTGCATCTGGTCGGGCTTGGCCGAGGGAGGAGAGTTGTCGCTGCCACCGCCGCCGAGCAGGAGAAGCAGGAGCTGGCCGCAAGGGGCGGAGTGGTGTGGATGAAGCCCCCCAGCACGGCCAGCTCCTGCTTCTCCTGCTCGGCGGTGGTGGCAGCGACAACTCTCCTCCCTCGGCCAAGCCCGACCAGATGCACACACACACACACACACACTCACACACTCACAGGACAGACTGCCCTTGGCAGGAGCCAGCCATGCTGGGGGGCTTCAGCCACACCACTCTGCCCCTGGCCGCCTGCTGAAGCCCCCCAGCATGGCTGGCTCCTGCCAAGGGCAGTCTGTCCTGCGAGTGTGTGAGTGTGTGTGTGTGTGTGCGCATCTGGTCGGGCTTGGCCGAGGGAGGAGAGTTGTCACTGCCGCCGAGCAGGAGAAGCAGGAGCCGGCCACGCTGGGGGGCCTCAGCCACACCACTCCGCCCCTTGCCACCCGTTGAAGCCCCCCAGAGCGGCTGGCTCCTGCTTCTCCTGCTCAGTGGCCCAACAACTCTCCTCCCTCAGCCAAGCCCGATCAGATGCACAAACACACACTCACACACTCACAGGACAGACTGCCCTGGGTGAGTCAGAGAGAGAGAGAGGGAGGGGGGGAGAGACAGAGGGCTACTTGGGAGAGGGTGGGAGGGGGAGGGAGAGGGAGAGAGAGGGGCGGGCTACTTGTGGCAAGAAAAATACGGGAGTCATTTTCCACAAGGGAAAAGGGAAACCCTTGTTTGAGCTGTTACAGTTAATAGCTCTCGCTCCTCTTGAGACCAGGGCTGCAGCTTCAGCCCAGTGTTTGTTTCACCTTGAAATTGGAACACTCCATTTTCTTCCATTTGACAAACTGATGTCTAATCTATCTGTGTTGTGAGGAAGCCAAAATATGAAGTACATTGGCACAGACTTGAGAAGTCAGGGTTATATTCCTGGCTGAAACATTAGGATGCATTTTTGATCTACCCAATCTAACCTGAAGCCCTGGGATACCCAGGTGGTCCCTCATCCAAGAACAGACCAGGAGAGCTGTGCAGCTCTTTGGATTTAAGCACAAAAAAGTGCTTCCAAGTGAGCAGGAATGCTCATGTAGCACCTGTCATCCTAGATGTGTGTTTCTTATCACAAAGATGCCAAAGTAATAAAATGTAAGTCATGATGTCACAGTGCAAGCTACACTATTTTGTTGTGTTGTAATGTTGCACACATGTATATGAGGGGTGGAGTTTGTGTCCACAATACAGGTTTCATCACTTCTCCCCTTGCCTTCCCTCCTGGTGGTTGCCGGTGCCTGTCCCAAGTCTTTGCACACATATTTCCAGGCTTATGTGGCAGCTACAAGCCAGTAGCTGTATCATCCCAGGGAAAGATGCAACTTCTGCAGACAGATTATACTAGAGTTCTCCTGCAGGCTCCGAAGCACCTTACTGTGCTCAAACCAAAATGATGCCCAGCCCTACAAAGCAGGACCAACCCTGCAGAGCTTCTGAGGTTAGAATGATCTCAGGATGATTTCTTGATCAAAATTTAGGAAGGAAAGAACACTTTCATTGATGCCTTCCACATCAACAGGGCCTTTGGTTTAGAAAGAACAATGATTCCAGCTATGTGGACACAAAAGGGACTTCAATGTAAACTATACCTTAGATCCTGGAGGAAAATCAGGGGATAAATCTAACAATCCAACAAAATAATTTCCAGGTCTTATATCATGTGAAATACGTTATTTTCTTTATTCTGACAGCTAAATTGCAAGTATGATCTCCACACCAGTAGAGGACAATCCTAGCTTTATTTCCTAATCCTAGCCTCTGACAATCCTCCCCAAACAAATTGTTATGGAAGTAGAAAAAACACAGCTGATTGGCGGTGAGCAAGAGGAAGAGTCGCTGCCGCCAATCAGTGCAGTGGAAGATGGTCAGCCCTCCTGCACTTCTCCAGCCTGCTGCCACCTCCGTTCCCCCTTCAGCCCTCCTGCACTTCTCCAGCTGCTTAACACAAGTGAAGAGCCAAAACTGCAAATACAGGTACTGAACCACCAGGCTGCTTGAAATAACTATTGCAAGGTTGCTTAAATTTGCTAAGTTTCTATTTAGTGGCTAAATTTTCTTTTTTCCAAATAGCATTGCTTCCATTATTTGCTTCCAGTTTTCATTTACAACAAAGATGGGTGCAGCCTTTCAATCAGTTATGAGCTTTGCAAGAGCAAAATTTTAGTAGCTCAAAAGGAGGGCACCACCAGGACAACTATTGTTCCAGATGGACATGTCCATCAGTGATTTGTCCAAAAATTTGTCCAAAGATTTGTCCATTTGGACATGTCCAAAATCAACAGTGATTTTCCTGCTCCTGGAAAATCACTGTTCCATTAAAAAAAAAAAAAAAAAACTAGCCTTTTCAGAAATGGGAATGTGCTGAACATTCCACAATGCTCACTGAACATGCAGCTTTTCCTTCAAGAGTAGTTGTTTTTATGCTGCATTTCAGATCTTCATCATCCCTGAAATGGCCAGTGGATAATGGAGTACAATATGAGGGCCTAGAATCATGCACTCTTGCCAGCATGCAAAGGAAGGCAAGACTGGCATTTGTGTCAGTGGCAAAAGTATTGGATTTATCTGTTTTCTAAGAGCATTTTTTCTAAAAAAGGGTTATAATTAAAAGTGGGAAGATAGCATAATATGTAGAGATTGAGGAACTTGGTTATGCACATACTGTACATGTTAAGGGTATTTATAAAACTCACTTTCGTCTGAATTTATTCTTTAGTAGGGGAGGGTGATTCAAATTATTGATCTTGCTTCAACAATCCAACAGCTTCAATTTCTTTGGAAATAAGATATTAACAACATTCATCTTGGGTCCTCTATGAATATCAATATCAAATTTTTGACACGCACTTTAATTCATACATACACACAAAGTACAATGTAATATAATGCCACGCCCCCTATCATTGACAAGAAGTTCTTGCCTTTCCTTGTCTTGCTGCTGTCAAGCCAAATCCAGACCCTTGCTAATCCGCCTTCCTGCAGACCTGACTAGTCAAGTCCAAACTCCAGTGTGCCTTAGTTAGACGTTGCCCTGCTGCCAATTGGTCCTATATTTCCACTAGCAGCTGGGGCTAGGTTATGGTTATTTGAGATGTTTATTTCTAAGTCCCTTTATCATCCAAAGGAGGATCATTAAGATTACCTTGCTGTTGTTGAGATTGCGAAATGGTCTTAATCTTCCTAGGCACAGAAGACAAAGCAGGAAGGAAAATAGGGGAAAGATTGTGCCTGAGGCCCCCACCTCTATTCAAAGAAGAATTTTCCAAGTTGGCATAAATGGATTCCTTGACCCCTCTTTCAAACCACTTATCTTCCCTGTCTAAAATGTGAACATTAATGTCCTCAAATGAGTGTCCTTTTTCCTTTAGATGAAGGTAAACTGCTGACTCTGGTCCTGTGGTGTTACTCCTCCTGTGTTGGGCCATCCTCCTGTACAAAGGTTGTTTGGTTTCTCCAATGTAGAGCTCAGAGCACTCCTCACTGCACTGGATTGCATACACTACATTGCTTTTCTTGTGTTTTGGAGTTTGATCTTTGGGGTGTACAAGCCTCTGTCTCAGTGTGTTGGTGGGTTTGAAATATACAGGTATGTGGTATTTGCCAAATATCCTTTTTAGCTTTTCAGACATGCCAGCCATGTAAGGAATGACCAGGTTCTTCCGTTTACTCTGAGTCTCAGCCCTGTCTGTTGCTGTTTTAGGTCTGGTAGACTTAGATTTAGTGAAGGCCCAATTGACCTGTTCTGGACCTGTTGAGATACAGGTCCAGAAGATGGCAGATCTGGTTTGGGTTGAGATGGGATCTACAGGAAACCCACACACACAGATCAATATCTGATGTTTGACTCCCACCATCCACTACAACACAAACTAGGAGTCATCAGGATATTGTCACACAGAGCAGAAACCATCCCCACCTCCATGGATTCCAAAAAGAATGAAAATCAGCACCTGAGAACAGCTTTGAAGGCCTGTGGATATCCAAATTGGGCCTTCACTAAATCTAAGTCTACCAGACCTAAAACAGCGACAGACAGGGCTGAGACTCAGAGTAAACGGAAGAACCTGGTCATTCCTTACATGGCTGGCATGTCTGAAAAGATAAAAATTTTCAGTGAAATTTGCTGCATAAGATTACTTCATTGGAGAAATATTCATGGTATGATTGTGGTGAAATACAGTCCCCCTCTACGTGTACCTAAATTTTTGTATGAGTTCTGTAACTGAAGAATAATTGTTAGCTCAATATGTTAATGTAATAAAACTTTTTCATTTTAATGAAAACAAAAACCTTTTTATATAAACAGTAATCTTTTTAAGCAGGGGTACCCAACCTTTTTGGCACGTGGGACCGGTTTTGTGGAAGACAATTTTTCCACGGACCGGGAGGGGTGAGGTTTGCAGGCGGGAGCCAATTGCGCAGACCGGGGGCGGGGTTTGCGGGTGGGAGCCAATCGCACGGACCAGGGGGCGTGGTCTGCAGTCAGGAGCCAATCGTGCGGACCAGGGGGTGGGGTTTGCAGACGGGAGCCAATTGCGTGGACCAGTGGGTGGGGTTTGCAGGCGGGAGCCAATTGCGTGGACCGGGGGCGGGGTTCGGAGACCAGCATGGCGGCATAAGACCCCATCCCATTTTGCCATCCCAATGTCCCGTTTTTGTCTCAAGGAAATATGGTCAGCCTAATTCCAGTTCACCTATTAGTTTTTAAAAATGAAGATTTTACTTAGTTGTTCTATGAGAGTGAAGTCACTAAAATTCATTCCCATTCCTTGTGCTCAAGTGCATTTCCCACTCCAATGCTTGACCACAATGCTGGCTCTTTTTAATGATAAATTTGTCTATCTGACTAATGTACAAAATACTGAGTGTGGGAAAAAGAGCTTTGGCTGAAAAATAAACACAACAGTTTTGAAAACCCTTACATTAAGTTTTGCTTTATTTATATTTACTCTCCATTTTAGCTACTTCAGAATGTTTAACAGTAGGCTATATTAATCTATAAAAATACTTTTCTGCATAAGAAGTTTTGTTTTTTAATTAGGTTTTTATTTAGGTTCTATATTTTATTTATTCCTACATTATTATTCTTGTTATTATTGCAACTACATATTTTCACTATTGATGTTCTCTTTGCTTCAGTACAAAGTAATTCAGAAAGGTTGAGATTTGTAGACATTGCATGAATTTAAAATACATTAAAAATCAAGTTTATAGTCAAACCTATTACATTTACTGTTTCATACCTCTTACAGTGTCTTGCCAATTTCTCAAGGTAAAATGATGCTAAATTAAATCCTTTCCCAAAAAGGAGACAGTGGTTAGATCTACCTCATCTAAACTGAAGATGAAGTTGCACGGAAACAATTATATTTAAAATATATTTAATTTGACTAAGACTGTAAAGGGACTTTTGGCTATAGAACTGGAAGAAGAATTTGCTAGCAGAAATGAGCATTTTATGATGCAGGCTCATTTAAATTCCCAAAAGGTACTGATAGAGCCAGACATATTTTACACATTACAATATCCTTTGAAGTACTGGCAGTTCCTGCTTCAACTACATGAGAACTCTCTTGAATTATAGCTTCCCCAAATGCCCACAAATTACTCTCATGTTATACTTCTGTTTTTAAGCAGTATGGAATCACAGTGAATCTATATCCAATTTATCTTCCAATGGTTAAGCATTACAAGTTCATGTCATTTGACTGCAGTTTTGTTTGGGACAATTTTAGCATCATATTAAGAAACCAAAGCAAGTTTAAAAGCTTGACCTTTAATGGAATTTAAAATTTAAGTTCTGTAATGCTTTTTTTTAATTACACAATTAAATATCTATAGGAAAGAGAAGAATTTCTCTCTGTGGATATGGTATTTCTGATCCAGATTGGGCTAATAGAAGCATACACTAAAAATTATATAATAGGAAAGGCAGCTGAACGTTGCATAATTTGTCCATCATGCCATCAATCTATTGACTAAATAGAGTGCATTCAGTGTGCCGTTTGAATTTCTCCCAATTATTATTATTTTTAAAAAAACATAAATTTGCTGTCATTCCTCTACAGCTAGCTACTTTGACTCCCTCTCTTAAGAATGAAGAACTCACTTTGGGCAGAAAAAAAGTCAGTTTGCAGGTGGCAGTGGTGTCTTTCAAATATAGACTCGCCAGCTTTCTTGTCATCTGGTGACTGAGGTCAGGGGTGTGCTAATGATGTAGTAACACCACTCAAAGCATAGGACTGAAAAAAAAATGGTCCAGTTCTTTCTGCCAAACAACCAACATGCATAGGAACTGCAGTATGGAGCACCTAGCATAAGAAGTCCAGATTATGCAAAAATAAAATAGGTCCATGACCTCATCACAATTTTGATTTAATTACAAGCAGCAGACCATCTTAATGGGCAAGGGAACTTGCCCTGTCAAAATTTATTTGCATACTGGAAGCTAGCTAAATTCCTATTGTGAGTCAGATGTTACCAGAACCTGAGGGCACTATTAACGTTGGGTGGTATATATTCTGCTGAGGAAGAGATTTAGGCATCAGTTTAATGTTGGTAAACATTAAGGTCAGCCTGTGCTGAACATCCTCAAGATAACTTTTTCAGCACATTTTGAAAGTGTGAGAGGGTGAAAGAAGGTGGGGGGAACAGTGGAATGAAAAACTTTTAATGCTTTGGGGCACTTCCTGGAGTGGGGAAGTCACTTTTTCCTTATTCAGCAAGATGATGTGATAGCCAGTAGGATCGTTTTATTTTTATTTCTTTTTCCCCCCTCTTTCTTTCTTGCTTCCTTTACATACTTTTGTGGCTGCAATATTCCCGTGGTGTCAGCAATCTTTCTCCAATAAGGGTCCTCTCATTCTCTGAGGCATCCAAAGACGTTTGCCAAGTATAGGGGTTGGCAAAGAAAAGGGCAAAGGCAGGCAAGTATTTTATCCCAGGATCCCCATTTATGGAGCCTTGATATTAATGTAAATTATGTTACTATTCTGTTTCAAAAATCTTAATACACAGGATCAAGTTCACTTACCGAGAAATACTCTTTGCCCTTTTTGTCCTATTTTGTTTTAGTTGGTTGGTTGATGTTTGGAGCCATCGCTGATTATGAATAGCTTCCTTTCTGATACAGATTGTCCCTTATGGCAAGAATTAAATATATTTTAAGAAATTTAAATAAAATATATTTAGGGCAAGAAAGAAAAAAAAGTTGAAGTTTAAAAAGTTGAGAGAGAAAGCAATGTTTTATTACTAAAAGGGATGTAACTCCTCAGTCCAAGAAAGTAATCCAAATTTCTGTAGTCTAATTTAATATATTATTTATTTATTTATTTATTTGTCAAATTGATCACCGCCCATCTCTACAAAAGTAGACCCTGGACAGTTTACAATAAAATATTAAAACTAAGAAACTATAAATCTTAAAATACAATCCAATAATAAATAGTAAAAATCCAAATGATGGTAAGATCTTAAAAGGAGGAAACCACTAAGCCAACCACCCCCAGGAGGAACTATGACTTCCTTTGTCCCAAGCAAGGCAGCAGAACCAGGTCTTTAAAGACCTCCAGAAGGCCAGGAGCGAGGGCACTCACCTCACCTCTGGGGGCAAGATATTCCACAGGGCGGGTGCTATCACAGAGAAGGCATGCCTCCTGGACCCCGCTAGATGGAATTCTTTTATTGACGGGGTCTGTAGCATGCCCTCCCTGCATGACCGGGTGGGGCAGGTAGATGTAATCAGGATGAGATGGTCCCTCAGATACCCTGGCCCCATGCGTGTGATGACCAACACCTTGAATTGGACCCGGAAGAAAACTGGTACCCAATGCAGCTCGCGGAGCAGTGGTGTTACATGTGCTGATCTTATAGCACCTGTAACTGCTCATGCGGCCACATTCTGGACCAGCTGAAGCTTCCGGATACTGTTCAAGGGTACCCCATGTAGAACTTGTTGCAATAATCTATATGAGAGATGACGAGGGCATGAGTGACGGTTCGGAGGGCATCTCGATCCAGGTAGGGGCGCAACTGGTGCACAACCCGAAGCTGTGCAAAGGCTCTCCTGGCCACGACTGCCACCTGCTCTTTGAGCAGGAGTTGTGAGTCCAGGAGGACCCCCAAGTTTCGGACTGAATCTGAACGGGGCAGTGCCACCCCATCCAGAGTTAAAGATGACAACTTCATGGAAACTGAGAGGCCATCAATCCACAACCACTCCGTCTTACCAGGGTTCAGTTGAAGCCTGTTGTTCCCCATCCAGGCTCCTACAGCCCCCAGGCACTGAGACAGGGTGCTAATTTAATATATGCAAAAAGCTTCTTCTTACTTTTTTCAGCAGTGTGGTTGTAGACCTGGAGAGGAACTTTCTGAACTGATCTAACTTAAACCTGGCATAACCTTATTTCTTGAGGCACCTGTTGAGAAATACACATAAACACACAAATTTCTTTTTTTTAATAAGAATTTTATTAAGTTTGAAACAAAGATAAAAACTACAAAAAAGCAAAAAACTACAAAAAGAAAAAAGCTACAAAAAGAAAAAAGCTAAAAAGTGTGAAACACAAGAAAAAAGAATTTTAAAGATTACATAAAGAGGTGACTTCTGACTTTCAACAAGAATATCCAGCAATTTCCATAATCAATCCCTTGCTCTACATCAAACCAAGATCACTATTTCTATAAATAATTCCATTAGTACATTATAAAAATCACTAAATACAATTGCTCCTTCCCCTTATATTAAAATAAAAAATAAGAAATATATAAACCTCCAAATCAACTTCCCCCTCAGAAACAACATTTATTTAATTATTTCTTTCCTACCACTATTCTATATATTTCTGTCCACTATAATAAAAATATTATGAAAACATGTAAATTATCTACTTTTATAATTAATAATACTATAACAATCTTAACCCTATTAAACCTAAAACCAAGCAATTATTATACCTTATAAATCTTAAAAATCAAACAAACTTTAAAAGCAATCCAGTAAACCTTAATCCAAATTATTAAAGAAAAATGGAATCATACAAGCCTTAAAATCCATCTAGATAAACATTCTTAATTCTTTACCCCGGTTTGAAATATACCAAAGCATTTACGTATCTCCATAATACACACAGGGCATTTTCCATAAAGAAATCAAACAGCCCAACTGCCCCCCCTTAGGAGCCCAAACTTCTCAGCAAAAAGCCTTCCACAAAGGAGCACCTCTTCTTTCCCATAACATTTTATCATTAAAACAACTCCATTTGTAATCTGCAATTAAGACTTTCTCTTTAACCCCTTCATCACCAGAATATAATTTTCACCTGGCATTTCATCAAAGGCTTCAATCTCGCTGTCAGTAGTAAAACCTTCAACTTCTTCCACAACATCTTCAGCCAAATGACACATTTTAAAGCTGATATTTTCCACAATGTCCCACATATCTTGCAAAATAGCTTGACAGAGATCAGAGAGAATCTGCTTAAGCTCAGAACGAAACTCTGAGAAAGTCTTCTTGAAATCCTCCATGTTTCAGGCAGTAGATTATGGCACCCCCTAGATACTTGACTAGCAGGAATAGGAGTTAGTGAGTTAACAGAAGATTTCTGAAAGTTGTTGACACAAGAGAAAGCATGCTAACAAGCAGCTCCCAGAGAAAGTGAACAGAAAACTGAAGATTCGAAATAGCAGATTCAATGTGTAGGAAAACATTAAATCCTTCAAATTCAATACAAAAATAATAGCAGGGAGGCAATAATTTATTCTCAGTCCTCCTTAATGTTTAAATGGGAAAACAAGCCAAAGCTTAAAAAGATTTGAAAATTAATCCAGAAACAACAATAAGCACCAAGAGAGATTGGTTCTCCTTGCTGTAGAAAGCTTCTCTTGGGGTACATAAACTTAAAAATATATAAAAAATTGGGTGATTTAGAAATGGGGTGGCTCGACTTAGTGTCTCTTTAAGGCTACAGTGTGGCTTTGGAAATGATGATGTCCCATCCTCCCGGCAGCTCTTACCCGATTGTCGCGAATGCTGTTTGCGATTCCCGGGCTACAAGTTGCCGTGCAGAGGAGAAATGGGTCAATTCTGAGTGTTTTCCTTACTTTGGAAAAATGCTCCTGAGCTTCAGGAGAAACCAGCCTGAACCCGAAAAAAAGAAAAAAAAAACCCCACGATGCCAGTTGCTCAGTCGGCCATATTCCAACCAGAAGTCATAAATGCACAAATTTCTTCAGTTCTATAATTTTGTCAGAAATAAGCACTTAAAATCTAACCCATCTACCAATAATGGAATTCTTTAAAAATGTAGAGAATTTCCCAAATTTTAATCATGGGTTGAGTAGCCACATTTAAATGTAAATTTATTGATTTTAGTGAGAGAAGAGTTAGGCATATACATGAACTTCACCAATTTTATGTTCTATTATCTAAAAAGTTTTGTGGAAGATAGGTAACTATTTTGTACAGCATTATTATTTGTTGGAAATGAATACTTTAAAATGATCACTAGTTTTTATATTTTAAATATTGTCCTCTTCAAGATGGATAGATATTGTCCTGTTCAGAGTAGGAGATGACCCGAGTTTAATAGAATTAATCTTTATTTACAATTTTAACTATGTACATCTAATAAGTCTTTTGGAGGAATGAGTGTTGCAAAACTAATTCCAACCTGGCAATGTTGGAGCACTGGATGAGATAGACAAACCAGATTTGGTTGTGGATTGTAACATAGCAGCAAGATGAAACGCGGCTTGGGATCAAGGCAAAGAGGCTAGAGCTTGCTCATGTGGGATTTGTGACAAAACAAGATTAGACTCTGCTGGAAGGCATGGAGCAACAAGACCAGACTCAACTGGAACGCACAATGTGGCAGGACTGGACTCAACTGGAGAACACAGCATGGGCAAGGCAAGACTCAGCAGGAAAATGTGGTGTGGCAAGGCAAGACTCAGTTGGAGAACGTGGCGTGGCAAGGCAAGACTCGGCTGGAGAACGCAGCATTGCAAGGCAAGACTCAGCGGAAAAACGTGGCATGGTAAGGCAAGACTCAGTGGGAATACGTAGCGTGGCAAGGCAAAACTCGGCTGGGAAGCATGGCGTTCCAGGATGGGACTCGGCTGGAGATGGCGGCATGGACAGACAAAACTCAGCTGGAAGGCGCGACGTCTCAGGACAAGACTTGGCTGGAGATGCAGGAAGCTGGAGGGACTCTGAAATGGTGAAATGCTCCGGCTCTGATTCCACAGTGGCTACAGAGAAGGGCTTGGAGGTTAATTCTGGCTTTACTTCTCCTGAAGAAGTTGTTAGCTCAGTAGAATGGTTGTCTCTGATGGTTTGCTCCTTGCACTGGCATCTTTTTATCCTGTTTCCTTTGCGCAGTTAATCCTCGCGGACCAATCAGGCTTCTTTCTGTTTGGCGCGCTTTTCGGCTCACGTTTCCCTTGCACTGATTGGTGGCTTAGAGCATGTTCCCTGGTTCTGGCTAATCAGCTGCTCAGGATTTTCCCGCTCTGCTGAGTCATTCTGAGTTTCGGTTTCCCAAGTTTTCTCAGGATAGGTTTCAATTTCCCTGTTTTGCTTAACAAAGGTTTTGGTTTCGTCTAGCTCAGCATCAGATTCAGACTCAACTCTTACAGATATATCTATCTATATATTTGATAATATATTTGATAATTCAGTGGATGAAATCGGTTCAGTTAGAGAACTTGGAGAACAGGTTTGCATATGCAAACTAGAAAAAAGCTTATGTGGAGAGGGAAGAAGTAGCATCAGGGAGCTACCTTAAAGTTTCATTATTCACAGGGGCTTTGCTATTATTAGCCAATTCTGGCTGGATGTGACAAGTTATGTCTGATCTAAGGTTTTACCTGAAATATAAAGACATATTTCAATTTTTCAAAGAAATGTATTGTGACAGCTAGACAGCTAATTAATCACAGATGTCCAGAAGAAGTCAAGAGGCTCCATTTCACTGGACAAAACAGGGCTCTTCATTTTCCAAATCATGATGTGACTTTGTTGCTATATTGCAAGATGAATATTGTATATATTTCTAGCTTCAGTCACAAATGAAGTGTGAAACTACATTGACTTTTCTGTTTGACTTTTGGGAAGTTGCATTTGTAATAAAATGGCACAAAGATGAAGCTTTCTGAAGAATTTCCCATTTCATTTCCTAGCATTTTATGTATTCTGAATAAGGCCTTTGCAAAGGTAAGAATATATATTATAATAATTATTGTGTAGTTCATCTGTAATTTTTTTTACAAATAATCAGTTACAGATAATTAGCAAGAACAACTGTATTGAAATCACTAAATTCATAGCCATTCACTTTACTTGAATAAGATCTGGCAGTTAAGAAATAGTTTCTGGATTGTGGTTAATGCTCACTGGAAATAAAATCAAGGACATTTGAAAATCCACTCCCACTCCCTCCAATCTGCTTTAAAAAAAATCATTTTTAAAAAAAATACATTTTCACTAGTTTGAACTGGGCTCCAGTGATAGATGTTACTACGTTTAACAATTTTAGAAAAATCAAGGTTAAAAATGGATTTGTTTATATTATAGCCAGAAAATATCCACAAGATTTGTGGATATAAGATGCTTGTGAGCATCTTATGTTTACACTGGTCCTAGATCCTTTTACATAAGCACTTCATGTCTACATATGAGCACAGAAAATTGGTCTCCTAATACTGAGTTCCCCAATCTCTGGATTCCAGCATTACTTTCCAAAACATGAATATAGAAACAAACATACATGAAGACCTCAAACAGACTCTTAACATCTGTGGAGGTCTATGAATATGAGACTGAAACTGTTAAGAAAATTGGCTGGTTATTCATCCTATCATGGGATACCATGGAATCTTATCTAGTTGCATGCAAAAATTTAGGCATCCCTGATCAAACTGTATGTTTCAATATCTCCCTAAGCTGACACAAAGTTAAACATGACATATTTTGCCATCATCTTCACCAACCATTCCTCCGTTGTAGGTATTGCCAAATCTTTCCATCTTTGTGAATACAATAATCTTGCTGCGGTTATCATGTATAAAAACAAAAGTTTTTTCTTTTCTTTTTTCACCATTTATCCATCAGTCCCAAGAGGAAAAGCTCTGGTTTCAGTTATATATTAATCTTTAAAATCCTCTGAATCAGTGTATGCATTTAAACCCAAAATCGTCTAGCTTTTTTACACATCCACCAAACATGATAAAATGACCCTTCTTGTTCACATTTCCAACATAGATTTGAAGTGCATTTATACATTTTAAATCAGGCAAACCCAACCGTCCACTTTCCTTTGCATTTTGGAACACCTTATATTTAATTCATGGTTTTTTCCCCTTGCCATACAAACTTAGATATACTGTATCATTTTGCCACTGTTTAAATGGTACATCACTTGTCAAAACTGGTATTTTCTGAAACAAAAACATCATTCTAGGCAAAACATTCATTTTTATCAAAGAAATTCTCCCCAACAATGACAATTGTAATTTCTCCCATCTTAACACGTCTTTTTTAACTTCATTCCATGCCTTAACATAATTATTTTGAAATAACATACAATTCATATTTGTCATGGTGATACCCAGATATTTTACTTTTTTCTCAATCTTAAAACATGTTTTATTCATCAATTCTGTTTGATCCTCTATTTTCATGTTTTTGTTAACATCTTCATCTTCTGTTTGTTGATCTTAAAACATGCTAATGTACCAAATTCTTTAAATTTTCCCATTAATATTTCAAATCCCTTTAAAGGATCCTCCAAAACCAACACCAAGTAATCTGCAAATGCCCTTAACTTATAGGTTCCTTTTTAAATCTTTTCTCCCACAATTTTCTCATCTTGTCTTATATCTCTCTTCAATATTTCAAGAACTAAAATAAAGAAGAGAGGGGACAGCGGACATCCCTGTCTTGTTCCTTTTTGTATCTCATAAGGTTATGTTAGATCCCCATTAACTATTATTTGTGCTTTCTGTGACGTATAAATCAATCTTACCTATTTAATAAAATTTTCTCCAAAGTTCATATCTTCCAAATCTTTGACCAGGAGGGTCCAGTTCAAATTGTCAAAGGCCTTCTCTATGTCTAAGAAAATCATTGTGGCTTGTTTTTCATTATGTTGCTCCAAGTATTCCAAAATGTCCAACGGATTTCTAATATTGTCCTTTAACTGTCTTTTAGGTAAAAACCCACATTGATCCTCATGTATAAATCCTTGCAAAATTATTTTCAACCTCTCAGCCAAAATTGTTGTAAACAACGTATAGTCATTATTCAATAATGATATCAGCCGGTAGTTTCTTGTTAAAGTCAAATCTTGTTCCTCCTCATATTAATGCTACATTAGCTCCTTTCCAGCTCTCTGGCATCTTTCCTCCCTGTAGGATAGAATTCATCATGTTCTGTAAAGGTTGTAAAGGTTCATCCTTGTAATCCATCTGGTCCAGGCAACTTTCCTGTTTTAATCATTTTTATAGCTTCTCAAACTTCCCTTATTGTTATTAAGTCCATTCATAAGCTGTTTCTGTTCCTTTGTAATCCTTGGTAGATTTTGTTTCTTTAAGTATTCATCTATTTTCTCCAGAGAAATGTCTTGTCCTTTATATAATTTGGAATAATATTGATAAAATGTTTTTTGCATAGCCACATTATCTATTAATACATATCTTACTCTTGTAATTTCAATATCATTTTCTTCTTTTTCTTTTAATAATTTATATGCCAACCATTTTCCTGGTTTATTTGCAAACTCAAAGGGTTTTTTTTTTGCTTTGCATAGTTCATTTTTATTTCCATTTCTCTTACTGTTAACATAGATAATTGTCACTGTAGAAGCTTAATTTGTTGAGAAATACTTATCTTCTCTGGAAATTTCTTTAATTCTTCTTTTCTTTTTATCTCATCCAAAATAGCTTATGTTTTCTCTTGTCTCTTCTTTTTTAACTCACTGTTATATTGTATGAAATATCCTTTAATGAAAGCTTTACTTGCATCCCAAACCATTCTTACATCAGTACCTTTCTCTAAATTATTTTCAAATAACTCTATTAATTTCTTTTTACAATACTCCAGTATTACTTCTTTCTGTAACAGCATTTGATTTAACCTCCATCTGAAAGAACCAGATTTCCTTTTATAAACCAAACTTACTGGATTATGACCTGAAAATGTCTTTGCTAATATCTCTACTTTATGAACCTTGGTAGCTAAATTCTTTTTTTTTAATTTTTTTAAAAACCAAACATTATTTATTTCCAAATGAAATTACATAAAAAGTAAAGAAAATAAATAAATTACATACTAAACTAGATGTTACATACAATACAATACAATACAATACAATACAATACAATACAATACAATACAATAAATACACCACAATACATCAAAACAAAAACAAAAACCAGAGACCAAGAACATAACTACAAAGACCAAGAAGGAAAAAGAAAAAAAAATAGAAAATAAGATACAATTATATATATACTCTGTGTGTGTGTATTTATGTATTTGTATGTGTGTGTGTGTGTGTGTGTGTGTGTGTGTGTATATATATATATATATATATATATAGTAACTTCCAGCTATCGCAATTATAGATAAACTTAATATAATATATTCTCTTACTGTTGATTTATCCATATTCTCATTATTTCTATCCAGTAAATTCCCTACTGTGTAAAACCCATGATCATAACTTCATCTTTTTCTGTCATTAGCAGATATTCTAAAAGTGTTTGCCATAGCTCTGTAAATCTAAAAGTAGTTTTATCTCTTATCAATTATGTTAATTTTGACATTTGTGCCAGGTCCATTAATTTAATTATCCATTCTTGTACTGTTGGTATTTGTGGTTCCTTCCATCATTGTGTGTAGCTGTAATCATGTGTAGCAGCAAGTTTCCATACTTTTTCTCCAACTCTTCCTCCATTAATCCTAATAGAAACAGTTCTGGGTTTTTGTTTTTTTTGTTATATTTACTTTAAGAATTTTCTGAATAACATTACATATCTGTTCCCAATTTTTTTTTGCTTTTTCACACGTCCACCATAAATGATAGAAGGTTCCTACTCCCTGTGAGCATTTCCAACATACATTTTTGAACATTTTCAATAATTTATCGGGTGTTAAGTACCATCTGTACATCATTTTGTAAAAAATTTCCTCAGCGTGAATTTTAAACCTTTTGTCCATATTTTTTCCCATTGATACATCATAATATTGTATCCAAAATTACTAGCCCACTTTACCACACAGTCCTTAACTTGTTCATCCTCCAAATTCATTTGTAATAATATCTTATACATTTTGGTAATAATATGTTCATTATTCATACAAAGTTGTTTCTCAAGATAGGTTGTTTCCTTTACAAACCTATAGTTCTTTTTATCGAGCTTAAAACACTCAAACAATTGCATGTAATTAAACCAGTGACATGTATGACCTTCCATCTCTAATTTTTCTCTTGTCTTAAACTTTGGTTTACCTTCTTCAAAAATTAATAGATCTTTATATCTTAATCATTTTATATTGCCAACACTTTCTCATCTTGCAAATGCCTCCTGTGGTGATATCCAAAGAGGTATTTTATGTGCCAATCTAGTTTTATATTTCTCCCAGATCCTTAATATAGCCTTCCTGATATAATGATGATTAAATTCCTTATTTATCTTGACTTTATTATACCATAAGTAGGCATGCCATCCAAATCTTAACTCATGCCCTTCAAGATCTAACAATTTTTTATTTTCTAAAGTAATCCAATATTTTATCCACATAAAACAATATGCTTCAAAATGTCTATGAAGGTTCTCAGTCATCCAGGTGGAACAGTCTGTGGCTTGAATCATGTCAACTGGATTTCTATTTTCTTAGTGGAAACGTTTCACTCCTTATCCAAGGAGCTTCTTCAGTCTGAGTAAAGTTAGTAAGGGAATCCTTAAATATGTTTCTAGGCTGGCTGTGTGACCTTGCACCTGGGGCTAGGTCATGGTTATTTTTGAGATGTTTGTTTCTAAGTCCCTTTATCATCTAAAGGAGGATCGTTAAGATTACCCTGCTGCTGTTGAGCTTGTGAAATGGTCTTAATCTTCCTAGGCACAGAAGACAAAGCAGGAAGGAAGATAGGGGAAAGGTTATGCCTGAGGCCCCCACCTCTATTCAAGGAAGGATTTTCCAAGTTGGCATGAATGGATTCCTTGACCCCTCTCTCAAACCACCTATCTTCTCTGTCTAAAATGTGAACATTAATGTCCTCAAATGAGTGTCCTTTTTCCTTTAGATGAAGATAAACTGCTGACTCTGGTCCTGTGGTGTTACTTCTCCTGTGTTGGGCCATCCTCCTGTACAAAGGTTGTTTGGTTTCTCCAATGTAGAGTTCAGAGCACTCCTCACTGCACTGGATTGCATACACTACATTGCTTTCCTTGTGTTTTGGAGTTTGATCTTTGGGGTGTACAAGCCTCTGTCTCAGTGTGTTGGTGGGTTTGAAATATACAGGTATGTGGTGTTTGCCAAATATCCGTTTGATCTTTTCAGACACGCCAGCCATGTAAGGAATGACCAGGTTCTTCCGTTTACTCTGAGTCTCAGCCCTATCTGTCGCTGTTTTAGGTCTGGTAGACTTAGATTTGGTGAAGGCCCAATTTGGATATCCACAGGCCTGCAGAGCTGTTCTCAGATGCTGCTTTTCATTCTTTTTGGAATCCATGGAGGTGGGGATGGTTTCTGCTCTGTGTGACAATGTCCTGATGACTCCTAGTTTGTGCTGCAGTGGATGGTGGGAGTCAAACATCAGGTATTGATCTGTGTGTGTGGGTTTCCTGTAGATCCCTATTTCTAGCTTGCCACCGGTCCCAATGAGGACTTCACAGTCTAGGAATGCCAGTCTGTTGTCCTTGGTGTCTTCTCTGGTGAAGCTAATGTTGGCATCTATAGTGTTTATATGGTCCGTGAAGGCCTGTACTTCCTGGGCCTTGATTTTGACCCAGGTGTCATCCACATACCTAAACCAGTGGGTGGGCACCGTTCCCTGGAATGTGTTGAGTGCTTTCTTCTCCACTTCTTCCATGTATAAATTGGCCACAATGGGTGACACAGGAGAACCCATGGCACAGCCGTGTTTTTGTCTGTAAAAGTCACCTCTGTATGTGAAATAAGTGGTGTTAAGACACAGGTCCAGAAGATGGCAGATCTGGTTTGGGTTGAGATGGCTTCTCCTTTCCAGGGTGCTGTCCTCTTCTAGTCTCTTCCTGACAGCGGATAGAGCATGAGTGGTGGGGATGCTAGTGAAAAGGGAGGACACATCAAAGGAGACCATAGTTTCATCTGTATCCAGTTTCAGGATCTTTGCTTTGGAAACAAATTCTTCCGAATTATGGATGTGGTGTTCAGAGTGTCCAACTAGAGGTGCTAGTATGGTAGAGAGGTGTTTGGCAATGTTGTATGTTACCGAATTGATGCTGCTGACTATGGGTCGGAGGGGTGTTCCTTCCTTGTGGATCTTAGGAAGTCCGTAGATGCAGGGGATGGCTTCTCCAGGATACAGACGGTGGTAGGTAATCCTATCGATGGAGCCATCATGTTCCAATTGTTTCAAACTGTCTATTGCCTTTTTCTTGTAATTGTTGGTGGGGTCTCTTTTCAGTTTTTCATATGTATGGTGATCCTCCAAAAGTGAGGTAATTTTATTGTGGTAGTCTGCAGTGTTTAGAACCACTGTACATCTTCCTTTGTCAGCAGGTAAAATGGTGATGGTTTCATCTTTGCTGAGGGCTGTCAGGGCTCTCCTCTCTTGGACGGTAAGGTTGGGGGGAGGAGGTTGAGCACTGGACAGAGCTGCAGATATTTTAAGCCGGAGTTGTTCTGCTTCTTCAAAAGGTAGGTGGTTGTTGTGGATGGCAGATTCTGTGGCTGTAATGAGCTCCACAACCGGAACTTGCTTGGGAGTGATGGCAAAATTAAGACCTTTGGCTAGGACATCTCTCTCTGGTTGGGTAAGTTCTCTGTCTGAGAGATTTTTCACCCACATGTTCTTTTTGTCCTCTGTGGTCCTGTTGTTGTTGTTCCTCCCAGCGGTTTCTCCAGTTCCTTGTTTCTGCTTGCTGCGAGAAAGAAGAATGTCAAATTTCTTAGTTTGTCTCTCCTTTGTCTTGTGATGCTGGGCCAGCTGTACTTTATTGCCAAGCTGAATAACTCTATCCAGGATTGGGTCAGGAAGGGTGGCTGTGAGTTCCTGGTGAAGGTTTTCAAAATTGTATTGCAGGGCATCAATGGTGAAGTGGACTTGCCTTATTCTTTCATTTAGAAGATGTCTTTGAGCCTGCTGCAGGATCTGATCTGCTCTGTGACCCTTAACTGTAGATTGCAGGCGTAGGCTTGTCGGGATGAGTCTCTGTTGTCTGCATCTGAGGTTAAAACGTAGGTGGTTTCTATAGTCTGCCACCTTTCTTGCTGTCTTCTCGAATTTCCTTACCAACTTCAGGGTTTCATCCCCAAAATGTATGGCAATATGTCTATGAAGGTTCTCAGTCATCCAGGTGGAACAGTCTGTGGCTTGAATCATGTCAACTGGATTTCTATTTTCTTAGTGGAAACGTTTCACTCCTTATCCAAGGAGCTTCTTCAGTCTGAGTAAAGTTAGTAAGGGAATCCTTAAATATGTTTCTAGGCTGGCTGTGTGACCTTGCACCTGGGGCTAGGTCATGGTTATTTTTGAGATGTTTGTTTCTAAGTCCCTTTATCATCTAAAGGAGGATCGTTAAGATTACCCTGCTGCTGTTGAGCTTGTGAAATGGTCTTAATCTTCCTAGGCACAGAAGACACAGAGCTCATTACAGCCACAGAATCTGCCATCCACAACAACCACCTACCTTTTGAAGAAGCAGAACAACTCCGGCTTAAAATATCTGCAGCTCTGTCCAGTGCTCAACCTCCTCCCCCCAACCTTACCGTCCAAGAGAGGAGAGCCCTGACAGCCCTCAGCAAAGATGAAACCATCACCATTTTACCTGCTGACAAAGGAAGATGTACAGTGGTTCTAAACACTGCAGACTACCACAATAAAATTACCTCACTTTTGGAGGATCACCATACATATGAAAAACTGAAAAGAGACCCCACCAACAATTACAAGAAAAAGGCAATAGACAGTTTGAAACAATTGGAACATGATGGCTCCATCGATAGGATTACCTACCACCGTCTGTATCCTGGAGAAGCCATCCCCTGCATCTACGGACTTCCTAAGATCCACAAGGAAGGAACACCCCTCCGACCCATAGTCAGCAGCATCAATTCGGTAACATACAACATTGCCAAACACCTCTCTACCATACTAGCACCTCTAGTTGGACACTCTGAACACCACATCCATAATTCGGAAGAATTTGTTTCCAAAGCAAAGATCCTGAAACTGGATACAGATGAAACTATGGTCTCCTTTGATGTGTCCTCCCTTTTCACTAGCATCCCCACCACTCATGCTCTATCCGCTGTCAGGAAGAGACTAGAAGAGGACAGCACCCTGGAAAGGAGAAGCCATCTCAACCCAAACCAGATCTGCCATCTTCTGGACCTGTGTCTTAACACCACTTATTTCACATACAGAGGTGACTTTTACAGACAAAAACACGGCTGTGCCATGGGTTCTCCTGTGTCACCCATTGTGGCCAATTTATACATGGAAGAAGTGGAGAAGAAAGCACTCAACACATTCCAGGGAACGGTGCCCACCCACTGGTTTAGGTATGTGGATGACACCTGGGTCAAAATCAAGGCCCAGGAAGTACAGGCCTTCACGGACCATATAAACACTATAGATGCCAACATTAGCTTCACCAGAGAAGACACCAAGGACAACAGACTGGCATTCCTAGACTGTGAAGTCCTCATTGGGACCGGTGGCAAGCTAGAAATAGGGATCTACAGGAAACCCACACACACAGATCAATACCTGATGTCCACTGCAGCACAAACTAGGAGTCATCAGGACATTGTCACACAGAGCAGAAACCATCCCCACCTCCATGGATTCCAAAAAGAATGAAAAGCAGCATCTGAGAACAGCTCTGCAGGCCTGTGGATATCCAAATTGGGCCTTCACCAAATCTAAGTCTACCAGACCTAAAACAGCGACAGATAGGGCTGAGACTCAGAGTAAACGGAAGAACCTGGTCATTCCTTACATGGCTGGCGTGTCTGAAAAGATCAAACGGATATTTGGCAAACACCACATACCTGTATATTTCAAACCCACCAACACACTGAGACAGAGGCTTGTACACCCCAAAGATCAAACTCCAAAACACAAGGAAAGCAATGTAGTGTATGCAATCCAGTGCAGTGAGGAGTGCTCTGAACTCTACATTGGAGAAACCAAACAACCTTTGTACAGGAGGATGGCCCAACACAGGAGAAGTAACACCACAGGACCAGAGTCAGCAGTTTATCTTCATCTAAAGGAAAAAGGACACTCATTTGAGGACATTAATGTTCACATTTTAGACAGAGAAGATAGGTGGTTTGAGAGAGGGGTCAAGGAATCCATTCATGCCAACTTGGAAAATCCTTCCTTGAATAGAGGTGGGGGCCTCAGGCATAACCTTTCCCCTATCTTCCTTCCTGCTTTGTCTTCTGTGCCTAGGAAGATTAAGACCATTTCACAAGCTCAACAGCAGCAGGGTAATCTTAACGATCCTCCTTTAGATGATAAAGGGACTTAGAAACAAACATCTGAAAAATAACCATGACCTAGCCCCAGGTGCAAGGTCACACAGCCAGCCTAGAAACATATTTAAGGATTCCCTTACTAACTTTACTCAGACTGAAGAAGCTCCTTGGATAAGGAGTGAAACGTTTCCACTAAGAAAATAGAAATCCAGTTGACATGATTCAAGCCACAGAATATGCTTCAAAATACAGTTTTAAATCTGGCAACCCCAATCCTCCTCGTTCCTCAGCATCCTGTTACAGTTTATATTTAATTCTTGGTTTTTCTCCCTGCCAAATAAACTTTGAAACATATTTTTGCCATTGTTTGAATACTGTGTCATTTAACAACATTGGAACCATTCGGAAAATAAATAACATCCTAGGCAATACATATATCTTAATTACAGAAATCCTCCCCAAAAGAGATAAATGTAATTTTTCCCATCTTATCAGGTCTTTTTAAACCTCATTGCAAATGTTATTATAATTATTTCTAAACAGCGCACTATTTTTAGTTGACAAGATCACTCCCAAATATTTAATCTTTTTTTCATTTTTAAAACCCATCTTTCTTACCAACAGTTCTTGATTATTCACTCTCATATTTTTAACTAACATTTTCATTTTCTGTTTATTTACTTTCAACCCCGCTAAAGATCCATAATCTTTCAATGTTTTCATCAAGTATTCCGCCAAATCCAAGGGGTCTTGTAATATTAAAACTAAGTCATCTGCAAATGCCCATAACTTAAAGACCTCCTGTTTAATTTTTAAAACTTTTATTTTTTCATCACCTCTAATATCTCTGTTAAAAACCTCTAAAACTTATATAAACAATAAGGGTGATAAAGGACATCCTTGCCTTGTTCCGTTTTCTATCTTGCAAGCTTCAGTCAACTCCTCATTTACAATAATATTAGCCCTTTGGGTCATGTAAATTGATTTGATTCCCTCTATAAATCATTCTCCAAATTCCATGTTTTCTAAAACCTTAAACATAAAAATCCAATTTAAATTATCAAAAGTTTTCTCCGCATCCAGAAAAATAAGTGCCATCTGGCGTTCATTATGGTATTGTAAATATTCTATAATATCTAACACAATTCTTACGTTATCTTTTAATTGTCTTTTAGGCAGAAATCCACATTGATCATGGTGAATAATATCCTGTAAAATTATTTTCATCCTTTCTGCTAACACCAATGCAAATATTTTGTAGTCATTATTTAATAATGATATTTGTCTATAATTCCTAATCAGCATGGGGTCCTGTCCTTCTTTTAGTATAAGAAGGACCCTACCCTATCATTAACTATTTTAATTTCTCCTTCTATTTTCCTTTCTATCTTCTCCAATTTTTGATCCAGTTTCTTTTCAAGTTCATCAAATTTTATCTCCAATATTTGATTAACATTTTGAATAATAGTTTGTGAAGTTTTGTAAGTATATTCCTCAAACATTGCTTTCATCCAGTCCCCTTCTCTGGACCCAGCTGGCTCTTCGGGTTGATCTCAAGTCTGCGGTCTCTCAGTGTTTTCCAGCTTTTTGGAAGTCACAGGAGTGATTTGCCAGCTTCTCCTTTCCCGGAGCTTGCTTTGTGTCTCAAAATAAATTCTAGGAGACACAATAATCGCCGCGTTGTAAATCCTAGGAGTGGAGCTTTACCAGGATTGTCCGTCCACCATTATTCCTCACCGGAAGTCGGTAGCTAAATTCTTCAATATCAAAATCATACCAATTCTTGAAACAGATTCTTTCAGAAATATATGCATGAGCCAGTTTGGTCTAGTGGTTAAGGTGCTGGGCTAGAAACTCAGAGTTCTAGTCCCGCCTTAGGCATGAAAGCCAGCTGGGTGACCTTGGGCCAGTCACTCTCTCTCAGCCCAACTCACCTCACAGGGTTGTTGTTGTGGGGAAAATAGGAGGAGGAAGGAGTATTAGGTATGTTTGCCACCTTGAGTTATTTATAAAAAAAATAATAAGGGTGGGATAAAAATAAAATAAAAATAAAATACTCTCTTGAATTGCCATTTTTATTTCTTCACATATCAACAAGCCCTACATTGTCCATCAAGTTAAAAAAAACTTTTGCTAATTTGCCTTATATAATTTTAATATTTTTCTCTGAAGTTCTGTCTATTTGTGGGGAAAGCACTCCATTCCATTACCCCATTAAACACCAATTTTCGTAAGAAAAACCCATTAGCCTATCTGTAAGTCTTTTATAAAACAATTCTCTGTCCTCATTTGGGGCATAAATTCCCAATATCAGCATCTTAGCCCCATGTGGATTGTCTTCCACCCCAACATATGTTCCATGATCATCATTCAATATAAGCTCTGGTTGTAGTTGGGGGGTTATGTATAAAACAGCTCCATTTCTTTTTTTAATTCCTGCTGAAATAAATTCTTCACCCAAATTTTTATAAGTCAAATGTTTTATGTTCTTTTCTAATATATATTTCTTGTAGGCTAATTATGTCTTGTTTTAATTAAAAATTTTTTTTTTCATTTTCATAAGCACCAAGGCGCTTTTGTAGTGAAAGGATTTGCCAGTGACATCACCGTTGCCTGGGGGATGCCCGAGGAGGCTACTTTCATGTCCCTGTGATTTTTCCAACTGAAGTGGTACCTATTTATCTACTTGCATTTGCATGCTTTTGAACTGCTAGGTTGGCAGAAGCTTGGACAAATTGCCGGGAGCTCACTCCGGCATGTGGCTCACACTCTTGGGATTCAAACTGCCAAGCTGTCAGCCTTAATGGCTTCTGACTCAGCATCTTAACCACTGAGCCACCGCTGTCCCTTTTAAATAATGAAATAATTTTTTTTTCTCTGTTGAGGAGCATTTGTTCCATTTATATTCCACATTAAGCACTTGTAATCCATAATCAAGCCAAAAATTGAGAAAAATCATTACCTGTAGCACCTAATTCAGTAACATTCCTTTCACTATCCTGTTGCACCTGTCGAGGTTTTTGTGTAGTATAATCTGTCACCTGCATTTGTAACTCCTCCAACACTTCTTTAATTTTTCCTAGAAATTATCTCTCCTTCTGAACAGAATTCAGTCAAAACCTCTGTGGTTTAAAAGTAAAAATCACTCCTTCCAATTTGTCCCATCAAAATGGAATCTTCTGTTTAAGTCTCTTAGAAAGAAGTACTCTTTTCTCTTACACAATTAGCACAATTTTCTCTTACACAATTAGCACAATTACATCTCTGTTATCAATCTTCAGTCTTATATTAAAATGCTGCCGCTAAACTTGATCTCTTGTCTTCATCCTGACAAAATGCACCAGAACATCACTTGGAACATTTTTTATTCTCACAAATCTTTTATTTATTCTGTAAACTTTGTCCATTTCTGTCTCTGTATCCTCTTCATATCATTCCAAAAAATTTGATAAAGCTTAAATTACCTTTTCTATAATGTCTTCACCAGAATCCTCTGGAATCGCTCTCAATTTCAAGCAAAATTCTTTCTCTACCAACTTCAATAATGCCAGATTATCTATATCTCTTTCCATCTCTCTATTTATAACTTCTGTCTTACTTTCCAAAATTTCCACTTTGCCATTAATTTGTTTTACATCTCCATTCACTTGTTTTACACAGTTTTCCATCTTCTTAACTTCTTCTTTCATCTCCTCTTTCATCTTTACAAGTCTTTCATCCATTCTCTCTTCAAAAGCTGTCAATTTAGTATTAAGTGATTTAAGCGACAACATTTTGCCTAACTCCTCAAACATTTTCTGGAGAAACTCTGGTGTAATTCCTCTTTCTGCAGGTTGCTCTAACAAACCTCTCCTCCCTTCTCCTGTTTCTGCCACTTTTCTGGTAGTTGCCATTCTAATACTGTAATCCAAAAGTGAAAGTGTCTCAATTACAAGAGGAAAAGTAAACGGCAGTCTTCCTTTACTTTTTACCCCTGTTTTGTCTTTATGTGTCCTTAATACTTTTGTCTCAAATGATACTCTGCAGTTATTCATTGTCACTCACCCTGACAATCTGGCTCATATTACCTTTATCTTTGTTTTGTAAAATCCACCAATTGTCTAATGCTAAACAAATAACATTCCCTCAAAAGTCAGGTCTGTTTGTCTGTTTAATTCCAAAATTTTCAAAAGCACTTTCACCAAAATGAATCTTTCAAAATTACTGTTGCCTTTATCCATTTTAAACTTTCTTACATCCAATTCTTGTTAATCTTTTTGCTGAAAATTGAAATCATTTAAAGCAGGCATGTCCAACCTGCAGCCCACGGGCCGCATGCGGCCCTGAACATCTATTAATGTGGCCCCCCAAAAATATAAACTTTTAAAATTATTTTGCAATTTTTTTCATGACTCGATCATGCGGTGCTCAATCGCAGACTGCGTAGGTAGAAAAATGGAATGCTGTGTAGGGAAGGGGGCAGTGCAGTGCTAACGCCACCGCCACCTGCTACACACATCAGCTTGTGGCAACTTGGTGTTATATATAATATTTCAACCTACCTACATGTGTTCTGTGATGACAGGCATTTATTGTTATTATTATTAAGTAGACATGTAAGTTTTCTTATTTGATTTTTAAACTTTGCTTTGTTTATTTGCCTGCCTAACAATTTACAATGGGCTTGTTGTGTTATTTCTTAAAAAAAATATTTATTCCTAAATAAATTTATTCCAGCATGGCTTCAACATCGTTTCAACAGAAAACAGAACCCAAAAGAGAAAAGAAAAAAAGAAAAATCTCAGATGAAGGAAGAGTATTCTATGAAAAATGGACAGATGAGTACTTCTTTGTCAAAAGAAATACTAAGGCACTATGCTTAATTTGTAGGGAAAATGTGTCAGTTTTCAAAGACTACAATTTGAAAAGGCATTATATGGAAAAACATGCTGCCAAATTCGAAGCGTATCAAGGAATTTGTCATAAAGACAAATTAGTGGAACTGAAAAAAAGTCTGTCATCTCAACAATTTTTTTAAAAAAAGGTCACAACTCAAAAGGACTCTATTATAAAAGCTAGTTATTTAGTAGCAAATCTGATTGCAAAAAAAACCAAAACCATTTACCGATGGTGAGTTTATTAAGCAACGTATGGAAAGCGTGGCAGATATAATTTGTCCTGATAAAAAAAGCAATTTTTGTAAAATCAGTTTGTCTCACCAGACTATTTTGTTGTTGTTGTTCAGTCGTTTAGTCGTGTCCGACTCTTCGTGACCTCATGGACCATAGCACGCCAGGCCTTCCTGTCCTCACCTGGAAGCCCAGAAATAACAGCTTCCAAATGTTTCTATAACCAGTGAAGTACTTTTGGAATTTTTTTCTTTACCAAACTCTTCAAGCTCAGAAATATTCTTAGGTCTCTGTGTACTCATACATTGCATGTTTGAGATCTTCCTACAGATTTTCAATAACATTTTTTATTTTTTGTAAGTACTTCATGGTTGATTTGGGGGTATGTTTTACACTGCTTTCCTTCTGAAATATCTAACCTCTTTTCAGATTCAATTTCTTCACATTAGATTCTAGGATATGTTAATATTTAGTCCAGACCATTCTTCCTTCCATCTGCACAATATTCCTTGTGCCACTGCCTGGCAAACAACCCCAAACCAAAATAGGGCCACCACTATTCTTAATTATTGAAAATATATTCTTTTCTTGAAATGCTTTACCTTTTTTCTACAAATAACCAACTGTTGTTTCAAACATTTCAGACGTATAAAGATTTTCTTTTATATATCTCAGTCAATGACTTTTTTGGTAAGCTGATGTTACTGAATTATACATCTCAACCCTGGACTGAACAGGTAGTGCCATCAAGGTGCTGATTCAATGCCTGCTTGTTGTGGTGGTGAAAAATAGGCTCAGGCTAAATCTAAGCAAGATGGAATGGCTTTGGATTTGTAAGCCATCCAACTCTACAGATGTTCTATATTTAGTTTTGGATGTTGTCTCATTCTCTTGCACCAAATTAGTTTGTAATCTGGTGACAGTACTGGATTCATAGCTTCTGTTCAAAGGAACAGGTGGAGCTGTTCAGAAGGGCCTTTGCACAATTTCATCTTGTGTAACAGTTGTGACCTTTCCTGGAAGAGGAGGTCTTACTCATTATCACTCATGTCTTAGTCACCTCTTATTGAGACTACTGCAACACACTCTATCCTTAAAGAGTATTCAGAAGCTTCAGCTGGTCCAGAATACAGTGGATCAGGTGGTTGTGGACACAGCACTGGTTACCAGATGAAGTTTGGGTGCAAGTCAAGCTTCTGGTTGCCACCTTTAAAGCCCTTTATAGATCACAACTTGGATATCTTCATGATCACATATTCCTAATTATATCTGCCTATCTATTAGGATCAGGAAAAACATATCCAGGTGCCTTGTCTCAGAGAATCTCACCAGCAGGAACCACTGAGTTGAACAATTGCTCCTCCACACTTCTTTGGAACAACATTCCCCTGACATCCATTTTTTTTTAAGCCTGTGGGGATTTGGAAAACCTATTAAAATCTGGATGTTCCAACAACTCTTTCTTTCTTTCTTTCTTTCTTTCTTTCTTTCTTTCTTTCTTTCTTTCTTTCTTTCTTTCTTTCTTATCAGATTTATCACCACCCAACTCCCCCTCTTGGATATGGTATGGGTTTGGTCTCTCCTGCAGAGGTATTGTTTGTTTAGTTTAATGTTAGTATTCCTTGGTGAAGGGAGATGTTATTATGACTGTATCATTGCATTGCAGTTGTATTTATTTTCATTATCTTTTATTTAATTATTTACCGTTTTTTGTTTTTACCTTGTTCATATATATAATAGGTATGCAAGTTGGTCAGAGTCAGCAATAATTTGGAATGACATTTAAACCTGAAAATAAATAAGTAAATAAATAAATAAATAAATAAATAAATAACGTTTTTGTATCTGTACACGACCAGTAGAAAGGGAAAATAGTATTGCACTTAAACCCAGTACACAGACATCACCAAACAGAAACAAGTATTAACTCTGTTAAGGTTTTTTGGTAATCTTTGGAGTCCTTATGATGAATACAAAATACACTGCAAAGCTTATTCTTACTAAAATCACAGATAATTGGGCAGAATAATTATTTGTTAAAAGTGCCTAAATCAAGAAAAAGTCTGAGCAAAATACTTGGTATTTCATTCTTTTCAGTGAATGCTTTATGTAAGATCATACAGTTTGAAATAAACTTACTAAAATTAACATAACTTCCTTGTTATAACGCTTAGATAAAATCCTAATCAGAGTTACATCTAAAGCTTATAGAAATATGCTATAACATACAGCTTTCACCTCCACTGATTTCAAGGACAATGTCATTATGGTATTTTCCAGGTTGAGGTTGCTTCTAATTATGCAGATTCTGGTGCTTAATTCTTAGTGATAAGCTTGAAATAGATAAATGGCATTTATCTGTATAGTCTAAGGGTACCACTACACTGGTGAAAATATAAAAAGGTGAAAAATTAATTTTAAAAGTAATAGCTGTGGACAGCAGTGGGAAGCATCAATTCCCACACTGTCATATAAGTTTTGAACAGCACTCACCTAAAATACACTTGCAAAACACAGGCAAATTTATTTAGTTTTGTCCTTTTTAGCCCTGCCAAAGAAATCTTCAAATATTGCCAAAATGGGCAAATTTTATTATCTCCTGAAATAAAGACGCCCTATTGACTATGAGCAGTGAGATAACATATAAAAAGGAGACTTTTTTTCTGATTCTATGAAGATTATTACCCCTTCAGTTTAAAAGCCATAAAGATTTGGTGGAGTATTTCATATTTGGTGACAGTGGTGCGTTAAACATTTCTGTCTTGTTTAAATTGTTACACAAGCTAACCATGAAGTTTTCATAATGCTTCTTTGTGGGAATAATAGATACCAAGCTTTATTAATTTTTTTGGGGATACTGGTGGTGTGGGAACATTAACAATGATACTCGGCTGGCTAGCATATGCTGAGTTCTTTTTCTATGACAACAAAAGGGATTTTAGATACTTGTTCATACTGATTTTTTTCTAAAATTATTGGGATAGTATTGATGTTAAATAGACTGTAGAAAACTCCAATTGCTCACCCTATAAGGTCCTTGTAGCATTTGAAAAAATGCTTAGAAAGTTAGTTTCCTTTTGACCTCTAAAGTGGGGGAAAATACCTTCTTTGAGAGAAGATAGCAAGATTTCCCTGGCTTTTCCTACTTCCTCCATAGATATTTGTAAAGTGAAGAATGTGTTACAGGCCAAATGAAAACCCCTATAGTGTGTTTGGGAAGTGGAAGAGGAAACTGGAACCCATCATAGTACCAAGCACAGAACTATCAGAATGGTAGTGAGGCTGAAATGGGACTCTGAATTAAGGTCAGAATAAAATGGATATGGTTTTCAACTTTTACAGAGCCAAATTTGGGCTAATTGTGATTCTTGGTGTAACATATTCTAGTTGTTATATTTTGATATTGCCCAATGATTGCAGTTGGTGAGTGGCTTATATATTCATGATGACATAAATAATTTATTCAGAGAAACAAGTAAACCAATCATGAGATATATCACAACCACCAAGATGCAATCAAACAATAATGATAACAATAACACTAGATTATACTGTATGTCAAATCAAATATTTTCTAAATTGTTATTTTACAAAGGAGCCCAATATACTATGTCTATTTCTCTGTTTATCACTTTATTTTTTTAAAAAAGGTAAACTTTTAGCCCTCTTGATATAAGGACAGAGACATGCAGCTCTGGGATGAGTATATATTCTCTGTCTATCAGTACTATTGCTTATTTATATAATTGATTGCATTATTTTAGGGCTCAGCAATTCAGCACTAGTCAGTGTCAGAGCACCCCCAAAAAATAGACTAGTTAATTCCCACTGACCTTCATAGTAATTAATTCTGTTTAAAATGGCCAATATCTCACAAAGTAGCCAAAGATTGTAAAACTGCTGTCCATATGCATGAGCAATCACACCATTGAGAACGATCTCTCTCTCTCTCTCTCTCTCTCTCTCTCTCTCTCTCTCTCTCTCTCTCTCTCTCTCTCAAGTATTATTTTTGGAGCTAGCAATATCTTGTATAATCATGCTCATTAACCGCAAAATGTGCCTTATTTAAAAACAGCTAAGTGATACAAAAATATTAGACACTGCAAAATGTCAAAATTTGTAGGGAATCTTTTTGAAAGCAAAAACAAAGCAAAACAAAAAACCAATATTTTTTTGGAAACTCATGTTTGCTGGCAGGGAAATCAGTAACTGCGAGTTGATGAGGTTAATCCATTTGATTTTTTTTCCACCAAAGCCATTATGCATACAGCCAATTGTGAGGTATTGAGTTTGTGGTATAGTTATTACTCTAAAGCATGGCTTGTCATCAGGGAAAAATTAAAGCAGGCAAGAAGCAATCAAGCCATTCTGGAGTGGCTAGAAAGGGTTGACTTTTGCCAGTTTCCTGCTACATTCCAGTTTTCACCCTTTCAGTGTCCCAAGAGTGGCTCGCAGGATGCAGCTGTAATACTGCTGCACAAAAGGCTTGCCAGCTATTGAAGTTCCATGCTTTTTTGTCTCCATTTAAAATAGAAACAGCAGGATTCTTGCAGAAAGCAGAGCCAGCGATCTATATAGATATATTGTTTCCGAATGGCTGGCACAGTGTAGCTTGATTTTAGAAGTTTCTGAATCTCATTAGAAAGCACAATGATATCCAAAGATTCTGTAACAGTAATGCCATTTTAGGACTATGCAAGCATTCCATTCAGTAGTCTGAATCACATCCAATTTGATCAAATTTCCAAATCAAATTGACTTTCCAAATCAATCTGATTCAATTTTCTTAATCAAATTAATGATTTAAATAAAATCAAATTGCCAATCTATATCAAACTGATTATTCCAATCAAATCACAAATGATTTTCATATCAAAAAAGTTCCATGTTTTAAAATCTATGTAAACGTTTAAAATATAAGAAATACACATTCATGTGTAATTGTGAAGGGAGCTTCAGTTTGTATCTAGCACAGATTCAGAAAAAATCTTGGAAATTCTAAATCTGATGTTGAGCTACCTAGCAAATATGGATAGTGGAAGTTACTATTAATTCTCTGTGCTATATTTCTAATATAGAATGAATTATGTATCTATGTAACAATAAAAATAGGGTTTCTGTACAACATCTCCCTAATGATAGTTGTCTATAATGTTTTGATGTCAGTCTGAATATTTACATTCCCCAAGGGGGAAAGAGAGAGCTTTTGAAGGTAGGCTCATAAAGACTTTTGCTCCCCAAACTCTATGTAACAGGAAGAAAATGCTGCTTTCTGATAAAATGACTTTACCTTGACCAGGAATATGAGATTTAATTGGAGCTCAGAATTCAGATTATATAAAATGCAGCTATTTTCCAAATTTTGTAGGAAATAACATGGTTTCCTGACCCCAGTTCAAAGCCTGACTCTAGGAGTTTTCCTGATGATTAATTAACTTCATTCAGATGCTCATATACATACTGAAAACGTCAGCTGGGTTCCTATAAAAAGTTGTTCCACCCAATTTCTCCCCATATCTACTGGTATGCCAACTGTGACCCTATTTGTATAAAGATAGCCTAGCTTCAAGGAGTTAGCTAGCTTGAGGAAGGATATGAATCAGAATACAAAGGACTGGTCTAAAAGGCCCAAGCAAACAAGAAGATTGGCTTGTGGTTAATACAGAAATGTATCAGACACAAATAAAGGAACTGATAGATAAAGGTGCATATTCAGGCTTCTTTTGAGGTTCACTTTTCTCTCCAGGGTGGGACATTGTAATGGATCCCATACAGAGAGGAATAATTATTGCAAGCCTAAATCTCAGCATGCAATAAGAAGTGGTTTCTCTCTCTATGGTTAGCTATTTGATAGGACTCAGGTAAGGGTGTTAAATATATGTTCCATCCTGGAGAGAACCAAGGATTAATCTTCCACAAACTATTGTTGACCAGTGCTGTTATGGAATGGAAGCCAAAACTGTGATTTAAAATTAATGGCCATAATTTTGAATGCCATTTGGTTTGAGGAGACTTAATTGACTTTGGTGTTTAGCTTTCATGCACCACACTAAGAAAATGTAATACTGCATGATGCATCTTAAATCAATTAAAAATAAAATATTGGGTCCTTCCCAGAGTACAACATGAAAATCAGATACAGACCAATTATATTTGTTAGTTTAATGAAGTAACAGACTTTTTCTGATAAAGGCATCTGAAGATATTTATATTAATTTTTTTTGTCATTATATGTTTCTTCCTCAATGCAAAAGGTTTTTTTTTTTAAAAAAATCAGATGTCATAAACATTGGCAGCAAAATCAGTTAAAATCACAGAAACTTACAGAAGCCACATAAATCAGAAGAAAATCAATATGTTTATGTCTTTGTTGAATATATGCAAATAAGTAAATATTAGTGCAGAGGTGGTGGTGGAAAGGGATTGGTGACATAGTGAATAAATTGTATATCAAATTTCTAGAATCTATTGGGCCAAATGATACTGAAATTTTTACAAAGAAATTCAAGTAATACCGAATGGATTCGTCTAAAAAATATATCATTAGTCTGGCTTCATTTTTAGATAAATTACTACACAGCTTTTACATGAAATTATTTCTGGAAGAACTATTCCTAGATTACACAATTTTCTACAATGGGCATTTCTGGAGCCATTTCTATGGCTCAGATAGAAAATCTCCACTCATATTTTATCATTCGTTTTAAGAAAGAAATTAAAGCATTCTATTTAAAGATGATGAATAGCAAGAGAGGAATAAATAATAGTGACAGCAGAAGAATGAGAGACAGAAAGGAAATTCCTTCCCTGAAAAGAATACCAAGAAAATTGATAATGAATATGTCTCATAAGTGGCATTTTTGAACAGGTCATAATTTCTGCTCTACCCATCTAAGATTTTATTTCCCACATTCCTCCACCTACTTCACCCAATTCTCTTTGCTTCAGGCTTCCCATATCACCTCTCATGTTTTTCCAAAGAAGAAACTGCAAGGGTTCTCTCCCTCCCCATTCTTCAAAGGATCTGCCATCTGGGAAGTTTGTGTGAATTGTGTACAAATTTATATACAGAAATTCCAGGATATGTACAATGTCATTTGTAAAATATGGAACAAAGATGTTCCAAAATCCTGGGCCTGCTCTACTCTATATGTGAATAGTCTCAGGTAATTATTTTAAACTAATCTAAAACAAAAGCTTAACAAATAATCTTATCTTTGGAGTAGAATGAAACTCTCATCAGTACTTAAAAAAGTATTCTAAAGCTCTGCTTTCTTTTTAATTTTTTAATTTTTTAGATTTATAACTTGCCTTTCCTTGAGCTGCTCAAGGCAGCTTGCTTAACGATGTCCCTTGGCTTCATCCCCACAGGAACAAAAACCCTGTAGGATAGGTTGGGCTGGCCCAAGACACCTAGTGTCAGCCCTTTGAGGTAGGTCAGGTTGAGAAGAGGCACGGCTGGAATTCCAGGAATAATTGTTATTCTAGTAAGGTTGAATTATTATTTTATTATTATTATTTATTTAATTTATTCCCCGCCCATCTCCCATACAAGGGACTCTGGGCGGGTTACAATAATCAAGACTTAAAAATTTAAAATATTTAAAACCATACAAGTATGAATAACGGAATCTTGAAAGCCTGACCAAGTTTTTCTCTATCCCATCTTTTACTAAACAAAACCAAGGGTTCTTCTGAATTTATTTTTCATGCTTCCATCATAGGACTATGTAATCTTTTCTCCATTCCTTATCTCTATCCTAAAATTTAGCTCTTTGCTCCCTGACACCCAGTGAATTTCCATAGCAGCAGATGTCTATGAAGGTTCTCAGTCATCCAGGTGGAACAGTCTGTGGCTTGAATCATGTCAACTGGATTTCTATTTTCTTAGTGGAAACGTTTCACTCCTTATCCAAGGAGCTTCTTCCACTAAGAAAATAGAAATCCAGTTGACATGATTTAAGCCACAGACCATAGCAGCAGATCTACTTTCTCACCTTAATCACTATGCCATACTTTTATCCTTTCCTATGTCTTCACTTCTTTTAAAATTGCTTGGTTCCACTTTTAACTTCACATGGGAAATAAATGTTCAATACCAGATTAGATTTCTCTTCATTCCTGGAGCACCTGAGGTTTACCGACAGGCTACGGAACCACTTTCCCAGCATCCCTCCACAGAATGCTGTGTAAAAGCCTCCTTTTTGCAGTCTCTGATATTGATATTGTAAACATTGACTATGAACTTTTTTTCTGAAACCTCATGAAACAGACTTCTCTTCCCACCCTCAAAGGGGAAAAAAAAGTCATATGGAACAACTTTATTAAAAAAAGACATGCAGGGATGTATAATCAAATTCTTCTGCATCAGTAATAAGTCAACACAGCATGTACATGGTACTGCTTGATAGAAGCTAGACTGATTGATATGATGAGAAAGTAATTTGCACTGTTTTCACCTTCACCTGCTACCGCAGAAATCTGGTAACATTACATAACCACATGTTTTAACTTAAATAAGCTCGATATTTTTCTAGTAGCAGTGCAGTATTTTCTGTGCTAAATTTATACCTGAACCAGTGTAACTCTTTGTGGGATGTACTATACATCATCAAGAATGTATTCAGAGCTCTGCAGCTTACATTAGCTGTTTGTAAACTGTTCTGAAAAGTTGGCATAGAACCCAAGGTGACTAATTTTTGAAAGGGAGACCCCATGTGCCTCTGCCTATGTGCCTTCTATAGTGAAGCTTTGATCTTGCCTTGGAAATGCGGAAGTTTTTTTTAGTCAAAATGAATATATTTAAAAGAGCAATGAAGCTGAGCTTCTTCGTTACATTCCCCAGTTATTTCCCATTATGATTTAATATGGTACATTGTTGGAATGAAAGTTACAGGACTAGCCACCTACTCATGACAACTGAATTGAGTGCATGTGTGATGGTGAGGAGGGGGGAATATATTTCAGAACACTGGTGGGATGCATTGCATTTTTGTTAAAGCTAAGCCTGCCAGAGAGTATATTTAGGTCAAAGGGTGGTGAGGAATCAACTAAGCACATTTTAGGTTTCATCTCTTTTCCCAAAAGCTTTCTAAACTGCCTTACTTAGAAACCAAGTTGGGCTACATTTTCACTCCCAAGGGATGAATCATTTGGTAGATTATAGATCAAATGCTGCATATGGATTGGAGATTGGATAACCTATCAAATATGTGTGCAAATATGTATGTATATACTGTATATACACACAAGAAACTTATTTTGAGTTCTTTTTCATTTACCAAAATATTTTACATTACTTTTCTACTCATTTTCCCCAAAAGAAGAATATGCAGATATTGAATAGTAGCAAAAGTGAAATCTAATGAAAGAAAAGTTGTATTGGAATTTGAAAGAACCAAGTTCAAGACCTCATTGAGCCAAGGAGCTTATTATTATTATTTGCTTTACTATTCATCTTTAGGAAAAATAATTTAACATACAGTAAACATGAACACACACTATTTATCTTTTACAAAATCAGGTTATTTATTTATTATTTAAATTTATCCCCACCCATCTCCCCAAATAGGGGATTCTTGTTCCTTGTTTCTACCCAATGTTTCTGGAAATTATAATAATTAGGAACTAGAATACACAGGTTCCATTATATGTGTGTATTATATCCATGATCTAACATCTTTGTAAACAAATTTCATTTTTTCAAGTAGTTTTTTTTTCAAGCAGCATTTCATTTTTTCAAGTAGTTACTATGTGTATCCTATTTGATGATAAATTCCACACAGTGTAGTGGAGCTTATTATAAGTAAATATGTGGAAACTATTAGCAGAATGGCCTTAGAAAATATTGTTTGATTTTTATTTTTCTTCATATTATTTTCTAATTAAACAAATATTCACTAAAGAGTTGAATCTCTTTTATTTTTGTTTGTTTTTTCTTTTTTTCTAACCTCATTAGCTTTTTTTTTTTAATCCTATTGACTGGAATATTGGTTTTAGGTAACAGATATCAGTATTTCCACTACTCATAGGTTTGAAACATGATTGTAATTGTGCATTTCTTGGCTTTTATGGTCTACAGTGTCAGTTGAGATGAATGAATCTGTGCACCATACCTAACACTAGCTTTATCATCAACTATTCCCAGCAATGGAAGACAGAATTTTGTACTATGAACATGAGTACCTAAGCACTCAAAACTCATTCTCTCTTATTTTCCTTATTTGCAGATACACTCCAGATCAAATAAAAATAATCATAATTACTATAAATTCAGTAGATATCTATTTTTTATCAACATATTCATTTGTACTAGTATATATTAGAAGCTTGAGAGTAGAGCTTGTAGTATATATTATAAGTAGAGGGTAGAGAACCACTTGGTGTAGTGGTTAAGGCACCAGGCTAGAAACCAGGAGACCGTGAGTTCTAGTCCCACCTTAGGCACAAATCCAGCTGGGTGACCTCGGGCCAGTCTCTCTCTCTCAGCCCTAGGAAGGAGACAATGGCAAACCACTTCTGAAAAAACCTTGCCAAGAAAACTGCAGGGACTTGTCCAGGCAGTCTCTGAGAATCAGACACAACTGAATGGATTTTTTTAAAAAATTACAAGCTGATGCCTGGAACAATGCTTGATTTAAAAGAGAGGGAGGGAGGGAGGTAAATGTTGATGAGGACTTCTCTGTTTTAGATGTCAGAATATAATGATTAACTTCTGATAGGGCCATATGTAGTATGAGTATTATGATAATAGTTTAACTATTTTTTATATGAGACTTTGCAATATTGGGAAACTATTACCAATCTTAAAGTTAGACAAGCAAAGAGTAGGATCTTTATTATCATTATTAAATTATATATATCAACTCAAGGCATTAAATATAATGCAGATTAAGCATGCATTAAATTTAAATTTACAAATAAGTTAGCTTGCGAAGTGGGGGTGGGTAGGAGAGAAAAGTAAATTATTTTCTCCATTTAATTTCCCAGGCAGCACACTCAGTGGCAAAGAAGTGTGAAAGCTGTACTTCAAAATAGCATACAATTGTAAACCCAGTAATTCAAAGTGTGTGTCTCCTGTGTATATACACACATAGATATATATTGTGGAAAGATAAAAATATTTTAAACATTCATATTTAAAATTTATGACCAAATCAACATTTGTACAGATACAGATAATCTATTGGATGAAATGTGTGTCCTGTATATGTCACTATACTGCCGAACCTCTTAGTTGTTGGGAAACTGGCAGCAGTATATTGGTTTACAAGATAAAATCTAGATTCTAGTGTACATAAAATAGTGTGAGCATGCTTGGAATAAAACTGGGCTTGGGTATGCTTGAGGCATACTGACTAAAAATACTGGTACTGTTATTACTGTGATCAGGGAATGCTACATGTGGCATAAACACAATATATCTAGACCAGAGCTTTCCAAACTGTGTGTCGTGACACAAAAGTGTGTCACCACACACAGTCTGGTGTGTCGCCACACAACCCGGAAGCACTGATCATCATCAGCGCTTCCGGGTTTTCCCGCAGTGACACACCAACGGCGGCGTGCAAAAACCGAAAGCGGCAGCAGCGCTTCCGGGGTTTTGCGCGCTGCCGCAACAGCGACACTTCCGGGTTTTCCCGTGGCAACACACCAACGGTGGTTGGTGTGTCGCTTCGGGAAAACTTTGGAAAGCCCTGATCTAGACAAATGAAAACCAGTCTTTCATTCCCTTCCTTACTCAAAAGTATTATACTTGATTGACTAAAGACATGATGGAAAGTACAGCTCAATAACCATGGACCCATCTGGTGATAATCATGGAATGTAGAAGATTAAATGTTGAAGATGATGATGATGATGAAAGAGTTAATGAATGAAAATGAACTAAAAGAAAGGTGAATATGTCTGACTGAACACAGTCATCTTGTAGAATGGAGTTGATCACTATATCTATGGAAGTGAAAGCATAAGGTTAATTATGAACAAAAATACTAAAATGTACACAGAAAATAGGAATTGATACATATAGATTGTTGTGGGTGAGCATGGCAATAGAAATTCATAGATTGTTGAAAGTTGCAAGTAACATTCCAGTAAAAGGTGAAAATTGAAGAATTGGGGATAGAGTGATTAGTAGGCTGACCATATGTCCCGTTTTGAATGGGACAGTCCCATTTTTTTAGCATTTTTCAACCGTCCCGTCGTTTTGATAAAAATCTCAATTTTGTCCCGTTTTTTAAACATGGCGGGAATGGCACGGAAGGAGGATCTGAGCCGGAGCTGCCAATTGGAGGCAGCCTGGAAGAGGAAGCCCTCCCGCCTATCAGTGCGCAGCAAAGGAGGGCGGAGAAGGGGAGAGGAGGGCGATTGGCCAGGTGGGAGCCAATCGCACGAACCAGGGGGCAGGGTTTCCAGGCGGGAGCTAATTGTGTGGACCGAGAGGCAGGGTTTGCAGGCAGGAGCCAATCGTGCGGACCGGGGGGCAGGGCTTGCAGTCGGGAGCCAATCACAGGGGCGGGGACCCCTATCTTTTTCATGAATACGGAATATTACATAAGACCCCATCCCGTTTTGCCATCCCAATGTCCCGTTTTTGTCTCAAGGATATGTGGTCAGCCTAGTGATTAGGCCATCAAGAGACTAAAGAATATTCATTGGTGAATATTTGCTTTAAAAAAGGTTTTCTTTCAAGTATATGCCTAATCATTCATACACAGGAAAAATAAATAAATTGAAAATCATGGCTGATTTGATATTAACAATGACAGATAGAATGAATAAAGATTCACAAGATGATGAGAGGCTTTGAATGTGGAGGAGATGATTATTTGGTAGGGTCAATAGTGAATTTTGGGGAAAATGGACAGGGAAGGAAAGAAGTGGAAGAAATTATGGTAAAACTAGAATGGCAGCAGGAAAAGAAAGTACATGTCCTGTATGAAAACTATTAGAAAATAAGCTTCCCAAAGAATGAATGGAGAGTGGATAGAAGGAAAGAGATGGTGGAAAATACTGGAACAGAGTGAAAAGAATATATTAGAGTATCAAAGTAAGTGAGTACAGTTACACTAATAAGAAGTATGAAAAAGGATGCTTCATGGAATCATAAACTGAAAGAAGCTATGGGTAACCAGAAAACAAAACAAAACCTCACACCATATAAGAAAAAATCCTGAAAAAATGAGAATGAGAGAAAAATATATAACATGTATTGAGATAAAATAATAGTGGAAAAGAGTGTAGTCAAAGACAGCAAAGAACAGTTAAGATTTTTAAAAGCAGAGTGATTTTGATTTTAAAAAGCAGAGTGATTTTGTTGGAAAGGAAAAGAAAAGGTTTGGGAATTGGTGAAAAGAGCTAAACAAGTATCCAGTACAGTGAAAGGAATTATTTTCATTACTGTTATTATTAATGAAATTATTGGGATGAAACTGGAGGTATTGCAAGGAAGAATATTTTAGAGATTTGTATGGGACACTGAAGCACAAAATGGAATTTAGATGCTATAAATTGTAGTGTTCAGTAAAACCACAACAACAAACCCATGATAAAAAGGAAGGCATGTGTGTTATGAAAATGTTGAAAACTTGTAAGGGAACAGGTGTAAAGGATGTAATTGGAGAAATGTTAAAACGTGGAAGTGGTTTGCTTAAGGTCTGTATTTAACTTTCTTTTCTTTTTCTATAGACTTTATTGTATAAAATTTTTAACATATAACATATAACTTACATACACCTTGAGACAATTAAACGGGGTGTGGTGGCTCAGCGGGTAAGATGCCAGGCTTGTTGATCGGAAGATCACAAGTTTGGAGGTTCAAATCCCTAGCCCTGCGTGCGGAGTGAGCTCCCGCACTAGCTCCAGCTCTTGCCAACCTAGCAATTCGAAAGCATGCAAATGCAAGTAGATTAATAGGTACCACTTCGGTGGGTAGGTAACAGCGTTCCGCACGTGTCATGCGGCCACATGACCGTGGAAGCGTCTTCGGACAACGCTGGCTCTTTGGCTAACAAACGGAGATGAGCACCGGCCCCTAGAGTCGGACACGACTGCACAAATGTGCGGGGGGTACCTTTACCTTTACCTAAGGAAAGGAAAGGAAAGTGTGTGAAAGGGGAGACAAACAAACAAACAAACAAAAAAGGAAAAAAAGAGGTTTGGTTCTCGATTTCCTTAACTGTGATTAATATATTTGTCTCGTTACTTAATTGCTTGTTTAAATTACATTTGTTACTTTTCTATTTCTTACCTACTTAATCATTAAATCCTATATTTATTGTATCATTTTTTGTATGTTTATCATATAGTCCAGAAACGGTTTCCAATCATTTTTGAATTTGTCCATATTCTTATCTTTTAACATCTCTGTTAGTTTTGCCATCTGTGCTAGGTCCATAATTTTTGTAATCCAGTCTTGGATTGTAGGGGTTTCTTCTTTCTTCCATTGTTGAGCGTATGTTATTCTGGCAGCTGAAATCATATATAGTAACAAGTTTCTATGTTTTTTCTCCAGTTCATTGTCCAAGAAGCCTAATGAGTATAGTTCTGGTTTAATTTGTATGTCCATTGATATAATTGTTTTTATGGTTTCATGTATTGAGTTCCAAATTTTTTTCGCTTTCTTGCACATCCACCATAGATGGTAAAATGTTCCATTTTCCTTCTTACATTTCCAACATTTACTTGATACATTTTTATACATTTTTGATAATTTCTCTGGAGTTATATACCAACGGTACATCATTTTGTAAAACTTTTCTTTTAAGTTATAATTTAATGTAAATTTTAAACTCTTTGTCCGCATTTTTCCCCATTGATCATACATAATATTATATCCAAAATTTCTGGCCCAATTTATCATACATTTTTTGACTTGTTTGTCTTCTAATTTTATTTGTAGTAGCATTTTATAAAATTTAGTTATAGTATGATCAGTGTTATCAAATAGTTGGTTTTCTAACCACGTTGGTTCTTTTACAAATTTATAGTTCTTTTTATCTGATTTGAATTGTTCTTTTAACTGTAGGTATATAAACCAGTTACATTGATATTCCTTTTTTTTTTCTAATTCTTCCCTTGATTTCATTTCAATTTTGTCCCCTTCATAGTATATTAAATCTTTATATTTAAACCAATTACGGTTATTTGTGCTTTCTATTCTCGTGAAAGCTTCTTGTGGGGATAAACAGAATGGTATATTTGGCAATAGTCTTTTCTTATATTTATTCCAAACTTTAATTAATGCTCTTCGTATACAGTGATTATTAAATATTTTATTTGCTTTATAATAATTCTTCCACTACACAGAAGGAAAAGTAAGAAGAATGTAAGCAAATGTGACAGCAGGTTTAGACTGAATTCAAACATGAAAGAAGGATTGGTTTCTCTGGGTAGTTCATTTGGCAGAATTTTGATTGAAAGGATTCAGAAAGTGACAATGAGCTACATTTGGGAAATCTAATGAAATTTGGGAAATTTGGTAATGTGGGAAATGTAATGTGTTTGACAAAGGAAGAGTAGAGTGGATTTTCAGTCTTCAGTGGATCATTAAGAAATGTGTAGAGGTAAGAAATAAAGAAAACAAAGTGTTCATAAAGTGAACATTGATCAGGACTTCAGACAAGGTTATATGAGGTTGTTTAACATAGTTATGGATAAAAATATAAGGAATACTTGTGGGTGACATTAAGGTGCATTGGTTGAGGACTGAAATGTGTGCATACTCTTACATGCAGATTATGAGGCTGAGAATACAAATATTTGCAGAAAAGGTTATATAAATTGTATGATACAATGAGAAATATAGATTTGAAAATTAATGTAACAAAGAACAGGGTAATTGTATTTGACAGAGAAATGTTGTAAGCCAAATTACTCCGAACAGTCACTCATGCCCTTGTCATCTCCCATATAGACTATTGCAATGCGCTCTACATGGGGCTACCCTTGAAGAGTATCCGGAACCTTCAGCTGGTCCAGAATGCGGCCGTGTGGACAGTTATGGGTGCTGTAAGATCGGCCTATGTAACACCTCTGCTGTGCGAGCTGCATTGGGTACCAGTTTGCTTCCGGGTCCAATTCAAGGTGTTGGTTATCACCTTTAAAGCCCTACATGGCATGGGACCAGGTTATCTGAGGGACCGTCTCATCCCCGGAACATCGACCCGCCCCACTCGGTCATGCAGAGAGGGCATGCTACGGATCCCATCGGCAAAAGAATTTCATCTAGCGGGGTCCAGGAGGTGTGCCTTCTCTGCAGTAGCTCCCACCCTTTGGAATACCTTGCCTCTGGAGCTGAGGCGAGTTTATTCACTCCCGACCTTCCAGAAAGATTTGAAGACCTGGTTCTGCCGCCTTGCTTGGGATGGGAATGCCAATAGTTCCTCTTGGGAGTGGCTGGTGCCATGAAACCCACCTGATTATTAACATCTTTCTATTTGGATTTTATATGTAAATTATTGTTGTTGTAATTTTATATTTTTAACTTGTTGTTGTGAACCGCCCAGAGTTCCCTGGTATAGAGGAGATGGGCAGTGATACAAATTTAAATAATAAATAATAATAAATAAATAAATTATACATAAATGATGAAAAACTAAAGTATTGGCTACATCTGTCATTCTAGAATTTTTCAAAATATTTGTTATATTAATTTTCCACATTTTAAAATATTTCTAGCTCAGTGAAAGATGTACTTTTATATTTTATCTCATTAATATTTTATTTTATTTTTTATTGATTTTATTGTAATTTCTTTGTTGTGAGCCGCTCAGAGTCATTGAGAGTTGGGTGGCATATAGGTTTTAATCATAATCATAATCATATATGTGTATTGCAATAACAAAGTTAGTGCTGATGATAATCACAGAATAAATATATTGAACTGTACTGTACAATTATTATGCACTATGAAAAATAGTAAACCAACCACAGGATTCATTATAAAAGGTTCTGGTGATTTTTACATTTTCTTGAGAAACGTTCAACTTATAAAAACTGATTAATTGAGATTTACCATCAAAGATGATAATGTGCACCAATTTGTTTACATCCTTGCCAACACATCCAAAATAATTGCAATTTATATAATGTAGTCTCACTGAAGTATAATAGCGCCTATCAATTATTCTTATGATCAGTCCTTGATAACTTCCTAAAATAAAGGAATTCTGTGCTACATAGAATTTCAGTGAGATTAATTAAGTTCAGTGCCTAAATCATCATCCCAAAGTCTTCTATGATTTTTTAAAGAGAACTGTTGTTTTTAAAGAAAACGGTGGTGAAACTTCCTTACTATAGAATGAAGTGAATTTATCCTATTCCTCAAATATTGTTAATGGCCTTAATAGAGATTATCTATACTTTTTATGAAGAAAATATTTAATTTACCCATTTGGAATTAGGCTGGTACTTGTGAACATTCCTTGTACTCAGAAGTCACAGGAATGGCAACCCTAATTAAATCTCTAATTCTATAAAATTCTCCATAATCCCATTCCTTGAATTGAACAAGTTTACCTTTACCTATGAATGCTCAAGGCATGAGATAAGAGAAGATGGGTTAGAATATTTTTTTTCAACCTCAGCAACTTTAAGATGTGTGGATAATATTTCATTCATTCATTCATTCATTCATTCATTCATTCAATCAATCAATCAATTTATATGGCTACCCATCTCAAATTAAATTACCCATCCCAAAAATTAAATAAATTAAATTAAATTAAATTAAATTAAATTAAATTAAATTAAATTAAATTAAATTAAATTAAATTAAATTAAATTAAATTAAATTAAATTAAATTAAATTAAATTAAATTAAATTAAATTAAATTAAATTAAATTAAATTAAATTAAATTAAATTAAATTACCCATCCCAAAGAAGTGGCTGACTGATGAAGCTTTACAAATAGCTGAGGAAAGAAGGGAAGCAAAAGGCAAGGGAGAAAGGGAAAGATATAACCAACTGAATGCAGATTTCCAGAGAATAGCAAGGAGAGATAAGAAGGCCTTCTTAAATGAACAATGCAAAGAAATCGAGGAAAACAATAGAATGGGGAAGACTAGAGATCTCTTCAAGAAAATCGGAGATATCAAGGGAACCTTTTGTGCAAAGATGGGCATGATAAAGGACAAAAAAGGCAGAGACCTAACAGAAGCAGAAGAGATTAAGAAGAGGTGGCAAGAATACACAGAATAACTATACAAGAAAGATCTTAATATCCCTGATAAATACGATGGTGTGGTCACTGACCTTGAGCCGGACATCCTAGAGAGTGAAGTCAAGTGGGCCTTAGGAAGCATTACTAACAACAGAGCTAGTGGAGAAGACGGTATCCCAGCTGAGCTATTTAAAATCCTAAAAAAATGATGCTGTTGAAGTGCTGCACTCAATATGCCAACAAATTTGGAAAACTCAGCAGTGGCCACAGGATTGGAAAAGGTCAGTTTACGTTCCAATTCCAAAGAAGGGCAATGCCAAAGAATGTTCAAACTACTGTACAATTGCATTCATTTCACATGCTAGCAAGGTTATGCTCAAAATCCTACAAGCTAGGCTTCAGCAGTATGTGAACCGAGAACTACCAGAAGTGCAAGCTGGGTTTCGAAGAGGCAGAGGAACTAGAGATCAGATTGCCAACATTCGCTGGATCATGGAAAAAGCAAGGGAGTTCCAGAAAAAAATCTACTTCTGCTTCATTGACTACGCTAAAGCCTTTGATTGTGTGGATCACAACAAACTGTGGCAAATTCTTAAAGAGACGGGAGTACCAGACCACCTTTACTGTCTCCTGAGAAACCTGTATGCGGGTCAAGAAGCAACAGTTAGAACCGGACATGGAACAACCGACTGGTTCAAAATTGGGAAAGGAATACGACAAGGCTGTATATTATCACCCTGCTTATTTAACTTATATGCAGAGTACATCATGAGAAATGCCGGGCTGGATGAATCACAAGCCGGAGTTAAGATTGCCGGGAGAAATATCAACAACCTCATATATGCAGACGATACCACCCTAATGGCAGAAAGTGAAGAGGAACTAAAGAGCATCTTGATGAGGGTGAAAGAGGAGAGTGCAAAAGCTGGCTTGAAATTCAACATTAAAAAAACCCAGATCATGGCATCTGGTCCCATCACTTCCTGGCAAATAGAAGGGGAAGAAATGGAAACAGTGACAGATTTTATTTTCTTGGGCTCCAAGATCACCGCAGATGGTGACTGCAGCCATGAAATTAAAAGACGCTTGCTCCTTGGGAGGAAAGCTATGGCAAACCTAGACAGCATATTAAAAAGCAGAGACATCACCTTGCTGACAAAGGTCCGTATAGTTAAAGCTATGGTTTTCCCAGTAGTAATGTATGGCTGTGAGAGCTGGACCATAAGGAAGGCTGAGCGACGAAGAATTGATGCTTTCGAACTGTGGTGCTGGAGAAGACTCTTGAGAGTCCCTTGGACTGCAAGGAGGTCAAATCAGTCAATCCTAAAAGAAATCAACCCTGACTGCTCATTGGAAGGACAGATGCTGAAGCTGAAGCTCAAATACTTTGGCCCCCTAACGCGAAGAGAGGACTCACTGGAAAAGACCCTGATGCTGGGAAAGACTGAAAGCAAAAGGAGAAGGGGACGGCAGAGGATGAGATGGTTAGATAGCATCACTGATGTAACGAACATGAATTTGAGTTAACTCTGGGTGACAGTGGAGGACAGGAAGGCCTGGTGTGCTATGGTCCATGAGGTCATGAAGAGTCGGACACGACTAAACGACTGAACAACAACAAGAAATCTCAAATTCATTACTCTGGGTAGCTAACAATATTAAAAGAAAATATAAAAGCAGGAAAACAACCCACATAGAAATAGCAGTCTGGGTACATACAGAATGATCAATCACAAATCAACATAACCAATGTATGGGCTCAGCCACGTCTGACCCCCAGACTTGGTGACATATAAGTAACAAGAAAGCTGTTCCAGAACAGATAGCCCTTCAGGTAAGTAAGTAAATAACTAACACATTGATGTAAATAACATCTAATTAAGCTTAAGAGAAGTTAAATAGTTCAGATAGAACTAAGCCAAATTTCCCAAATATTTCCTTTATCAATATTGTTACTGTTAGAGATGTCTTATCACAGTTAGCAGTGGGCCAGATACCATCAGAGATCTCCTGGTGAGTTTAAACTAAAAGTGTGATCCATTAGTCAAAGATTTGACATATGGTTTCACAGTGGGTGCCCCATAATGCATACTGAACATAATAAAGATTTGCTGCTACTGCTGTGTTTCAGCTGCAACTGAAGGGAATAAGAAAACTGTGAGAATACAGATGTTGAACACAGCATACTAGGTTCTTAATAGTCCTGTGTCAAAAATTTATTGTTCAATGTTTTGACCATTCTCATTGAATTTGATGGGAACAAATTTGTTTTCTTTCTTTTTCTAAAGGAGAAGAATATTTTGGTGAAATTTAAATGGACATACTTTAGTTACAACACGGCCAAGAGAAAATTTTAAATATCCTGTTTTTTAGCATCCTGTTGCCTCCCAGGTTTCCAACAGTCATGTTGGACATGATGAGAAAACGTTATATTGGGAAGCCAGTCTGGTGGGGAGGCTACAGAGTGATGAAAAAATAACAGTGATACTGTCATCATGAAAAAAAAATCCAAGCACTAATGAGTTAGGAAACCAGAAGTTTCCTTTTACAAGGGAAGGACACTTTTAGGGGATTTGTAACCGAGCTTAAGTGTGATAAAGGATCTTAGCACCTCTCTGTAACTCCTTAAAACTACACATGTCTTTTCTTGGAAACAACTCTGCATAAGGCCGCTGCATGACATTGAGAAATGGCATGGCTGCTTTAAGGAGCTGCAGTTACATTCATGGTCCTGTGCACTATAAGCTGTTTTTTGCCATTGATTCCAGAGTACTGTATGGTGCCATTAGATTATTTGATACATAGCATTTTATTTTCCATAATTAAATTTCTTGGGTGTTGGAACTTTAAGAAATGGTTTAAGAAGTGTGCAATTAATTTTCATAAATATTATCTACTGAATGTGCAGCTCACTTTTTTGCTGTTATAGTTACTTTTAAAGGCATGTGTGGAGAACTTTAACAAATATTGTTGAAATTATTTTTCATTCCCCAAATGCTCTGGTTTTTTTTTAAAATGATTAATAGGAATCTCCTAAAAAGGTGGATGAATTTGTTTGGCTCACATTTACAATTAACTCAGCTAACCTCTACTTTGTGAATTACAGTAATATACAAATCAAAAGACAAATTATCTTTTAGGTTTTTTTATGTACTTCATTCAGTTCTTTAATTCATTTCTCTCATTAAAATAATGCATACAAAGATGCCTACATAAGGGAATAATATGTACAAAAATCTGCTGTTTAGGGAAATAATACATATATTAGGAGAGAGTGTTTGTAAAAAGTGAGCATACAAGGAAAATTGCAGGCAGTAATGTATACACATCTCTGTGTGCATGAAAATAACTATGAAATATTGTACAGAGGGTTTTTTTTAATGTAAACTGATATCAAAACAGATGGAACAAGCAAATATGCTAGATAAAATGTGAATCCTATCAAAAGCAATACAGATTAGTTTTTTTTCCAACTTGCACATCCACTGAGGAAAAAAAAAGTTTAGGTAAAATTAGCTCATTACTCCTGGCACTATTTTCAATCTGAAGAAGTGCATGACTGATTTAAAAGTACACACAACATCCTCCAAAGCCAGGAAATTTTTCTAACTTTCTGACATATTTAAATTCTAGACCAACAGGCTTCAGTAGGAGATATCATTCATATTTAACAAACAAGTCAACCTATATTGAATGAAAGAGTATTTGGAATTATTGAGTTTTAGGTAAATGCATTTTGCTGGTGCAAGTTCAGTGGAGCCAACTACAAATACTGTTTTGGTAGACAAGAAAGGAATAGACCTGAAACTATAGAGGAGGAGGAGGAGGAGGAGGAGGGGGAGGAGGAGGAGGAGGAGGAGGAGGAGGGGGAAGAGGGGGAGGAGATAAAAATATCTGGCATTTTCCTTCTTATAAAGAACTGATACATTAAATAAAAATGGCATCAGAAAATGTTTAATAATTCAAAATGCTGGGAAAATTGGAAAAGCTAGGATAGTAAAAGAAACATATGATGCAAGGTACCTGTTACTGCAGAAGAGCAGGTGAACAGGTTTAGCCACAAGACCCCCTTTACTGAAAAATTCTATGGAAATCTCCAAAGCAAACATACGTGGGTGGGGTGCAAAGAAATGGATTCAATGGAGAATTAATTCACTTTGATATTTTTGCATTTTCAGGTCTACCCCATTTTTAAGGAAATCTAAATCAAATACCAATTAACATTTCATAAGTTTCTCTTGGTATTTCACTTGCTTACTGCTTTTCTTTTATTGTTGCCATGTTGCTATCAATTCTTTCAGAGCTATAAGAGCCCCTTAGTTTAACCTAAAACTTGTGGTATGAAATTGATTAACATTGCTTCTTCTTTTTTCTCTGTGGGGAAGGGGCTTGATCGAGCTTTTAAGAAGCAAGGTCAGCCAATAACTTTATAGAATCAGGTGCAACCAATTAGACCTTTATGTCATCTGATCCATGAAAAACTGTTGGCACAGTACCAACATGATAGCCATGGCAATGAAACAGGCCACAAACAAAAGCCTTTTCATCTTGCAATGCAGCTCAGGTATAGAGAATATATTTTATACGTTGAAGGCCCCACTCTCAAACCCAGACATCTCCAGATTACATTGGATTCAGGTACAGCCTACCTAAATGGGCAAACAGTAAGGCCTGAGATAAGGTAGCTTCCTGTGCTCCTATATTAACTACTCTGGTGAGGCCAAGACTAGGGCCACCAAATATTATTGCCAAATTCATGAGGTCAATAATCTTTATTATTTTATATTTTAGGGCCGCAACCCTAATTTTTCAGGGTAATATTTACATACAAATTTATAAGCTTGCCATTTTTCCTTATTTACAAGGCATTAATGGCATCAACGTTTCCTTGTAGTATCTTAGTATCTTAAAATAGTACCTTAAAAGCACTGGGCTATAAGCCTTGTACTACAATTCTTCTACAAATCACTGAGTTGTCCAATGCCTTTGGAGGTTTTTCGGTTGGAGAAGGTTGAATGAAAGAGTATTCTTCATTTATCTGAACTACTTTAACATGTTGGATGTTCTTTTTAACCCAGATATCATACTCTTATACCATCTAGTCAAAACTAGAAAAGCCAAGGGAGTGAGGTTCTAACTTTCAATTCAGGCCCTGTCCATTTTGTTATAGAGAAACTTCACCTGGTGCAGAATGCAGCAGCATGGGCTGTTAAAAGTGTTGGTTTTTTGGTGCATGTGACACCACTGAGATCTCATTGGTTCCCAGTATGCTTCTGGGTGCAATTCAAGGTTCTGGCAGTCACCTTTAAAACCCTTCATGGCTTGGGACTGGGCTACTTAAGTGACCGCCTCTCCCCAATTGTTTCTTCTTGTCCCACCTGACCTGGCAGGAGGGGCATGCTCTGGGTGCTGTGTCAGTGGTGGGGCCCGGGAGGAGAGCCTTTTCTGCTGTGGTTAGAACCCTGTGGAACATCATTCCACCTGAGATTAGGTTAGTTCCAACCTGCTGGCCTTTCGCAAGGCCCTAAAAACTTGGTTTTGTGCCCAGGTCTGGGCCCCCAAATGCACGATAGAGCCTGTCTCTTGGCTTTGTGGTCTTCCGGGTGAGGATCTATGGCAGACTAGATGCCCCTGAACGAGCGGGGATATCATTCTGGCAGAGATCAGTGGCCAGATGGTGAATTCTGGCTGTCACTGTCTTTCCAGATAAAGGAAAAATCGTGAGATTGCCCACTTGCACTCCGGACAGCTGCTCCCTGTGAATAGACTGCAGCCATGATGGACACAAGGTTTGCATAAGCCCCACATTCTTAAACACTTTTGGATGAAATTAATTTACAGGTAAAGAGAGATTTTCTGAACGACAGGAGAAGAAAATTCTACTTGGTGAGTCAACATTCTTTCTGGACTAAAAAGGAAAAAAAAGGGATTTTAAAGATTTAAAACCTTTTGGCAAAAAGCTCTTTGATTTCTTTCTTTTTCTTTTTTCTTTCTTACTTTATATTAGTTTGTATTTGTTTTTAACTTCTTTTTAAAAACTTTTAATAAAATTATAAATATATATAAAAAGAGCCTGTCTCATGGCTTTGTTTATGGTTATTTTATTATGCTCAGCTGCTATGTTTTTATTTTATGTATTTTATTTGTTTGATCTATTTTATTGTAAGCTGCCCAGAGACATATTTTGACCTTGGGCCGGTCACTCTCTCTCAGCCCAACTCACCTTATAGGGTTGTTGTTGTGGGGAAAAGAGGAGGAAGGAGTAGTAGGTATGTTTGCCGCCTTGAGTTATTTATAAAAATAATAAAGGTGGGATAGAAAATAAATAAATACATACATATTATTTTAGATGGGTAGCTATATAAATCAAATTAACAACAACAGCAACAGTAATAATTATGACTACTACATTCGTAGCCATATTTGAATAGTGCTTATATACATCCTAGAAAGCTTTCAGCCCAGTCATGTCATAGATTGTTCATTTTCTTTGTGAAGGCTGTCCTGTGAGAATGGATTTTCTTTCTACACTATGTTGGGTACATTCTCATAAAATGTGTTTTCCTAGAATTCTTCAAGTGTTTTTATTATGGTATATCTGATAAAGGAAACAGGATGGACCTCGGAATAGACCAGTTTATGCTTCCTTTCTTGCTCTAATACAGAGCTTTCCAAACTGTGTCGGGACACGTTGGTGTGTCGGCTGCAGTGTCTGAGTGTGTCTCAGCTGCTGCTGCCTCCTGCTTCCACGCAGGTCCTAGTGCCTGCCTTGTGCCTTGCTGCCTCCAAACCAGCTGTGATTCCGCGCAGGTCCTAGTGCCTGCCTTGTGCCCTGCTGTAAGAGTGTGTCGCGAAATGATGCCCTGCTGTAAGAGTGTGTCGCGAAATGATGCATGTCTAAAAAGTATGTCACCAACATGAAAAGTTTGGAAAGCTCTGCTCTAATATATAAGCCAAAGAGATAGCACTAGTCCATTTCTGAGCTCTGCAGGACTTCTTAGATTTCTAGAATTAGGTGATCAGTAAGAAGAGAAAATAAAAAGTCAATTTAAGGTGAACCAAAAGCTGCTCTTGATCTGTGGCTTGGTGAAATGTGAATATTCTAATGACAGGTTTGAAAGAAGTATAAACTGGAGTAAGGGCTGTTATATGACAGGCTTTCTTTTTCTTTTTCTGATAGTCCTAAAGATAGAAAAGAAATGTCATGGAATGTACAGTACTTAATATGCATCCACATACACCACTGATTTTTTCCCCCCACCAATGTTAATGAAGGCATAAAAAAACCCTAAAATAGGTTGTAACATCTATGGTATCCACAATTCTGTTACTCTTTCAGCTGTAGAACACCATCCCTTTCCAGAATGCATATGTGAAGCCATCCAAAGAAGTGTTTCATTTAATGACCAACCAGAGAGAGGCAGAGTTCACAGATCACACTAGGCTAAGAAGTGATTTATCTGATTTTGGCATAGCACAATGTATAAACCCAGCCATTGATCACATATGAATCAGAATTTATGTCTTAATATTATTTGGAAACAAACCATTGCTTAATATGACATACAAACCCAGTTAGTTTTATTGCTATTAAATGATAATGAATTACATCACATTATATTTCTTGAAGGCCAGAAGTTAGCATCTCCAGTTGGCCAATGTTAGTTCAATTGTTTGGGTCGTCCATTTCAGTTTCAGTGGTAGCTTTGCCATTTACGTGCAGCAGCATGAAACAGCCACAACTTTTCCAAATTTCAATCCCATGGGAGTAAGGGGTCTCAGATTTTGGACACATTGTTTAAATTAGCTCTTTTGAGATATGTTGATTCAAAAATTGTTGCCTTATGATGTACTGATTCGCCCAATTGAAGGTTACAAACAGACAACAGAGTTCGGGAATATATAGATGGAAACAGATGGAAAAAAGTTAGGAGAGTCAATACAGAGAGGAGAAATTTTGAACATGAGAAAATTGGAATACAAGGAAAGTTGGAAGGAATAAAAGTCATCTGGTGGATAATGCAATTGTGATCAAACTCAGCTCACTCTGAGAAAGAGACACAGGTAGTAGAAAGGGGGAAACAGATAGAATGGTTATTCATATAACCACCTATCTGAAGAAATACAACTCTGGGTGGCTCAAAAGAAGAATAAAAGCAAAAAACCAAACACAAAAAATAAAGCAATAAATCAAAAAGCTGGTGCCTCACCATTCTTCTCCAATGCATCCAACAAAATCTAGGCTACAACCTTACCCTATTCCAATGCTTGGTAAAGAGCCAGCTCTTTACAGCCTTCCAGAAGGCTACAAGAGTGGAGGCCTGCTGGATCCCAAGGGGAAGGATGTTCTGCAGGGCAGGCTAGCAATGTAAAAGGAAGGGACCTGGAACATGCCTACATTATCCAAACTGGTGGAACAGGCACAGAGAGGTAGTCCCACAAATAACCTGGCCCTGTGCCATGTAGGGCTTTAAAAGAGATAACCAGATCCTTGAATTTCACCCAGAAAGATACTGGGAGCCAGTGCAGTTCATGCAACAGTGGTGTAATATGGGCAAACCTATATCTCCCTTTGAAGCTACAGCAGCTGGCCAGAAGTACCAAAATGGCAGCTACCAATTTTAATCTAGTGGCAGTTGAAGAATAGGATTGGACAGGAGAGATGGCTATGGTTAGGCCAGTGTAGATGGACATTTGGTGAAAGTTGTACTGGTTGGTGGAGAAGCCTAAGGTAAATAAGTTCTTGGTGTTAAGAGTCAGTTTGATCAAGCTGTCCAGTGGTTGAGCAGTGAAACAACTAGGGTGTTTAGGACTTGACTCTGAAAATGAAAGGATTATGCTGGAAGAGGCAGATTTGGATCATCCAGCTCCCTGAATGATAGCTAGGAAACAGAGACTGTGTGACCCCTTCTTCTGAGAAAAGAGAACAGAAGGATGAAGGCTTCCCCATTTCCAGGGTTGACTTTGTGAGAGAAAGTCTACAAGAGGGGGGTATTTGGATTTTTGGTACAGGGACTTGGATGGGATTTTTAGAATACAAGGTGGATATACTAGAATCCTTGCCAAAGCAATATCCCCTCATTGGCTTAGTTGGTTAATCATTATGGTTATGTTGTGCTAGATGGTTGGTGGAGTGAAGTTGATGATACTGTAAAAGAAACAGGGTAGGTAGATAGGGCACAAAATTTCTATGGTAATGGGCAGAGGGACTACGGTAAGGACTTGTAACAGTAGAAGGGGGACCAGCAATTTTGTGCAGGTTCCATTTCTGGGCCACTCTCTGCCTGGGGGTCTGGAGCTGGATCACTGGTAGAGTGGGAATTAGTCTGTGTTTGGTAAAAGAGCTGCCTGAAACATGACTTCATCCATGAGTGTAAAAAATGGAAAAGATGTTGACCATCTGGATTTTTTTGATCCCTTCTTGCAAACATCCCTGAAAACAGGTAAACTAAATCAGCCCAAAATATGGTGTTGGCTCTGATAGCACCTTCTGGCACCATTTGATATATATACAGTATTTAAAATAAAGTATAATTTACAACACAATAAAGTTGCCATCTCCTAGTTTAAGACTTCTTGTTGCACCGATTCCTACTTCTGAAGCCATCTTCTCTAGTTCCCTATTAATGTCAATTAATGCTGAAGAGTGGAAAGACTTGATACTTCAGATCCTTAATATGGTGAACCCCCATTGTACAAAATGCAACTAGTGGTGTGGAGGAAACACATTCTACCATGTTGAGACTATTACCAATCATCTCAGCACAGTGACCTTTGGGGTTGAAAGACTTCTCACCTGAGCATAATATAGAATGGATAACTAAGAAAATGAGGACGCAAGATTGGCAGTTCTTTAGCACAGAAACTAATTCCTCTTTATACAGGAGGAGAGGGGATGATAACAGTCATGTAGGAGTTTCTAATTGGAACAGTAGTCATTTTAGACTGCCTTGCTTCTCATTCCTTGAAATATATTTGCATTACTCAGAGATAATAAAGAAATCACAGCACAACAGCTTCTGCAGATTTTTCCAATTTTATAGGGGATGCTGATATGTGAAAGATTTAATTTAGAGTCCAAACATAAACATTAGGAGTGGGAGTTGGGAAGCAGTTTGCAGAGCTCACACAGAGAATGTTCCTGCATTCAGAGGCTGGGCAAATCCCTGCTGTTTGGGGGGAAGTAGATTTATGGTAACATGATGAAGGTGTGCCTAAATATGTGCTGCGGGTGAGGCAGGGAACAGGAGTGGATGTTCAGTCTGGTTGGAGGTATTTTTTTAACCTTGTTTTTTCTTGTCATTCTTAAAGGTATAGTTACAAAACCACACAGAATAGGTGGATTAAGGAAAGAAACTGTGATTGCTTCTTTGCAGGGAGAAACATATTTCAGTATCATTTCCTTAAGCTATAAGAATTTTTCTTATCTTTGTGCCCTCTAGATGCTTTAAGGCTAGGGTATAATTTCCCTTTATTCCCTTCTTAGTGACAGTGTAGACACATTCATGTAGTTTTTTGGCAGCAATATAGAAGTGGCTTGCCAGAGCCGCCTTCTGAGATATATAGGTTTTCCCCCCTAGTCTTGCCTACAGCCCTTGATTACCTGGTGAGATAGTAACCTATCAAAGTTTTTACAATTCTGCTAAGCCTTTTTTGAGCTCAATGCCAATCTAGCGCAACACTAACATTTCAAGTTAACCTGACACAAGTCAGAGGAAGTCTGAGCTACCAGCTACTACATTCAATCAACTTTACCAATTTAGAATTTAGAATATTCCAGAATTTAAAAATTATGATAATCCAGAAAATACTAGACTGCAGACACTATGACATCTAGTTTTACATGCCATAATTTTGAGGACCAAATTTATGAGAGAGTCAGGAAAGGGACTGAAGTAATGGGTGTAAGTAAATCTTACCATGCATATTCTCTAGCAGACAGAAAAATTAGAGCCACTTGAATGTGTACAAATCTCTGTGCACTCAGAATGCATTCTGATACCATTTCCCCATATATTGCTAATAATATATCAAGACCCTGGTACTGTTATCTTATCCTCCAATCACATATTATACTGTTTCTTGGTATTCTTGGGTTTATAGCCAAAAATATCTTTCTAAGCCAATCTCATTACATTTTGCAAATGTCCTGTTCAGTAACTACAAATGAAACTCAAGCACGATAACTCTTTCTAGACCCAAGATAAATTTCCCCAAGTCAGACATCAGGCTTATCAAAAAGAATGATGTTTTACTACTTGTGCAGCATCCAAGCTAGATGAATCAACTACCAATAAATGTTAAAAGATGCAGTTATAATTCTAGAGCAGATCTGCAGCTATGAAATACACACAACTACTCTCTGCTTGCAAGTGTATTTACACTTATTGGCCCCAATCATTCTAAGACTAACTACTGAAATTGGCTGTGGCAAAACAGTTGATATTCAGCAGCATTTGTATTATTTTGTTTTGTATTGTTTTTATTTGCAAACTCAAGAGCAAAATAGAACTAGTAGAAGTCTAAGAGGAAAGCCATTCGTAGTCCCATTCTTGAAACACCACAAAAATACAAAAAGGCTTAAAATCTTGTGGCTCAAATATTGCATTTTTTCCCGTTCCCCAAATCCATGGCATGAATTTCGGTTATTTTTCCATGGTTTTTATTGGGGGGGGGGAAACAGAACAGTTTGTCTCTTAGAGGCCTCATAGCTCCCTTATCACCCTTTAAAAAACCTCAAACAAATAAAATGTGTGCAGAAAAACACTCCGTCGAACCCCTTTCTGTGATGTCATCATAGTTTCCTGCAGCTCTCCAAAAAGTTAAGACAGGGTGTTGTCCTCCAACCCCTGAAATATTGTCCACATTTGCTCTAAAGCAAGGGTCGGAAATGGCGGCTCGCGAGCCAAATGCGGCTCTTTGGCCCCTTGAGTGTGGCTCTTCCGCAGGCAGGCGTGGTGGGCGTGGCGGGGGCAGGTGCGGCAGCGAGTGTGGCGGGGCAGGCGCGGCAGTGGGCATGGTGTGCGTTGCTGTGGGCATACCCCTGGCAACCTAGGCCCAGCCTCTCTTTTTCCTCCGGGGACGGGCTTCACACAGTCTCGCGGGAGTTTGGAAGCCTCCGTCTCCGGCAGCCATCTTGACGACGGGCACTTGCCCATCGCCTTAACCCAGGGCTTTCCAAACTGTGTGTCGGGGGCCCCCAAGTGTGTCGCGTGACAAGCCAGAAGCGCTGATGAAAATGCCCTCGGCTCTGGCAGGGAGGTGAAAATCGCGTGCGCGCGCGCTGCCAGGCCACCCGGAGTGGAAATTCTCCGCGCCAATCAGCTGTGCGTCGGGAAGCCCGGCAGCCTGCATGCGCGATTTTTGCCTCCCTGCCGGACCCGAGGGCATTTTCGGGGTCCCCGGAGTCTGCCCTTTCGAAGGGGCAGCACTGCTGCTGCTGCTGCCGCTGCCCCTTTGAAAGGGCAGGCTCCGGGGACCCCGAAAATGCCCTCGGTTCTGGCAGGGAGGCAAAAGCCTCTCTTCCCCTCCCCGCACGCACACGCTGCCCTGGAGTGGGGTGGAAGTTTTCCCCGCAGAACAGCTGAGCGCTGCTTGCGCGCAGCCTCCCTGCCTAAACTGAGGTGCTGCCCCTTCGAAAGGGCAGGCTCCGGGGACCCCGAAAATGCCCTCGGTTCTTGCAGGGAGGCAAAAGCCTCTCTTCCCCTCCCCGCACGCACACGCTGCCCTGGAGTGGGGTGGAAGTTTTCCCCGCAGAACAGCTGAGCGCTGCTTGCGCGCAGCCTCCCTGCCTAAACTGAGGTGTTGCCCCTTCGAAAGGGCAGGCTCCGGGGACCCCGAAAATGCCCTCGGTTCTGGCAGGGAGGCAAAAGCCTCTCTTCCCCTCCCCGCACGCACACGCTGCCCTGGAGTGGGGTGGAAGTTTTCCCCGCAGAACAGCTGAGCGCTGCTTGCGCGCAGCCTCCCTGCCTAAACTGAGGTGTTGCCCCTTCGAAAGGGCAGGCTCCGGGGACCCCGAAAATGCCCTCGGTTCTGGCAGGGAGGCAAAAGCCTCTCTTCCCTTCCCCGCACGCACACGCTGCCCTGGAGTGGGGTGGAAGTTTTCCCCGCAGAACAGCTGAGCGCTGCTTGCGCGCAGCCTCCCTGCCTAAACCGAGGTGCTGCCCCTTCAAAAGGGCAGGCTCCGGGGACCCCGAAAATGCCCTCGGTTCTGGCAGGGAGGCAAAAGCCTCCCTTCCCCTCCCCGCACGCACACGCTGCCCTGGAGTGGGGTGGAAGTTTTCCCCGCAGAACAGCTGAGCGCTGCTTGCGCGCAGCCTCCCTGCCTAAACCGAGGTGCTGCCCCTTCAAAAGGGCAGGCTCCGGGGACCCCGAAAATGCCCTCGGTTCTGGCAGGGAGGCAAAAGCCTCCCTTCCCCTCCCCGCACGCACACGCTGCCCTGGAGTGGGGTGGAAGTTTTCCCCACAGAACAGCTGAGCGCTGCTTGCGCGCAGCCTCCCTGCCTAAACTGAGGGCATTTTCGGGGTCCCCGGAGCCTGCCCTTTTGAAGGGGCAGCACCTCGGTTTAGGCAGGGAGGCTGCGTGCAAGCAGCGCTCAGCTGTTCTGCGGGGAAAACTTCCACCCCACTCCAGGGCAGCGTGTGCGTGCGGGGAGGGGAAGAGAGGCTTTTGCCTCCCTGCCAGAACCAAGGGCATTTTCGGGGTCCCTGGAGCCTGCCCTTTCGAAGGGGCAGCCGCTGCCGCCGCAGCAACAACCTGGAAGCACCGCCGCCGGTGCTTCCAGTTTTTGTGGGCTGGCCGTTGGTGTGTCGCCAACGGCAAAAGTTTGGAAAGCCCTGCCTTAACCTCTTCGTTGCTGCTCTGCTTACTCTTTTTCTCCGTGCAAAAGCAGCACATTTCCACCCCACAGCCCTAAGTGTGCGCAATTGGCTCCCGCCCGCAAACCCCGCTCTTGCGCTGGATTCCCCACCAGCTTTACTTTGCCTGGACTGGGAGCGTGAGCGGCTCCGGAAGAGAAGCGACTGGAGCAGTCGAGCCTCTCTTTCCCTTCTTTTTCCAAACCTCCCCCGCCCCCTTCTACGCAATTGGCTCCCGCCCGCAAAACCCGCCCCCTTCCACGCAATTGGCTCCCGCCCGCAAACCCCGCCCCCTTCCACGCGATTGGCCCCCGCCCGCAAACCCCGCCCCCTGGCTCTCGAGCACTTCAAAATGTGCACGAGCATGTCAAAATGGCTCCCGGCAAAAAAAGTTTGCCGACCCCTGCTCTAAAGTAATAATTGTAAAGATGAAAAAAAAGAAATAAAAGGAAATGATAACAGGAAAAATAATACTTCCTTTTTTTCTTGCTTTGGAGCAAGTAAGTAAGTAGAAATAAGTAAGAAAGTTGAAATAAGTAAGTAGCCATTTTGTTATGAAACTTTTCAGTCTCCAAAGCATATGCTTTAATAAGCAACATATGCAATATTTTAAGCTTGATTTAGTCAGGGGAAAATGGAAAACAGGCTATATAAAACAAACCACATCCCTTTCATAGACCTAGTGGGAATTGCAACCACTTTAGAATGTTCCTTTCCCCTTGTCAGTAAAAATTCAGTTAAAAACAAAACACTGATCTCCTGAGTTGTAGCTTAGTAGCAGTAAAGGATATGCATAAGGGAAAAAATGCTTTGTAATATTTCATATAATTTGGACAAGATCTCCTTTGCATCTCACTTCAGTTTTTTTAACCTTTTTCTTGGCATCAGAATTAGCTTAATAACCCAAAGTTTGTACATTTCCCCATCAATATCAGAACATCTGACTGACTAAATGACAGCTGCCATTGGCAGTGTAAACAGGGCCTGCTCTAAAGAGGCTTCTGAAGGCAGCAGTCAAAGATCATGTTTTTGCTTTCAGCAGCCTCTACTAGCCATTTAAATGAGTCCACCTTTTGTTCCCTACCCATATTAATGAAACTACATTATTTCTATTGACTGGTCTTATGAGGTGGGGGGATAAAGATGTACCTTTGAAAATACAAAAAAAGAATATGTTTATGAAAGAGTAAAGCCTACTTTTCCAGTGAGAACCCTGTTGCCTGAAGCATACTTGATCAGGGAGTAGAAATTCTGTTCCATATATTTCCAGATTTTATTACTTTCTTTGACAACTACCTCCATATGTGGAGAGAACATGGACTAAATCTGGTCTAATGGAATACCTGTGGGCTTTGACAGCTACCACAATGGCACACATTCCTTTGAAGGCTCTTGTGAATTTGTTTCACAGTGTTTTGGAAAAGCTCAGTTTTGAGGAGGTCTGATTACCCTTAAAACTGCTGGTCAGTAACCAAGTTCATCTGATCATGACTTTTGCACAGTTCATCCCTAACAAGTCCTCAGAAGATGGTGCCCCCTTGTGTTGTTTTAATGAATCAAGACTACTTCATATATTCCTTTTTAAAAATAAGATTAAATTAAAAAACCAATAAATAAACATCCTGCCATCAGTCTAGATCCTGGAAAATATCTACGTGGTCACTAAGAGTCGACCTGACATGATGGCACATAATTAATCGATCGATCAATCAATCAATCAATATCAGTCCAGATGTCAGTAAATGTGCAATTTTTTATTTGCCATGAAAACCTAAAAGCTAAATGCAAGTTTTTTGCAGTAACACAAAACTTCACATTTATTCATTATTCAGTCTGATGCTGATATAAGCACTTTATATTTGTCTAGGACACACATGGTGGTATGGCCCAAACCAAGTATAATTTGTTCAACAGGTGGTACCACTTAACCAACTTGGTCTGCTCTCAGGAACCAAGCATGACTGGGCCTAGTTCTGGTGCTAGGAGATTATCAGGGCTGTAAAGTAGACTAGGTAGATGCCTTCAAATCAGAAAAATAGCGTAAATAGGAAATGGTAAAATTTTTAATTTCCTAATGATAAATTCAGAATTATGATTATCATCTCCCCCCTCCCCCCACATAAGACTATGGCAGTGCACATTTACATTATAAAAGTTTCCTTGCATTTGTTGGCATTAGATAAACTAGCAAATGAATATATTTTATGTAACCCAAATCATATTATAATAAATCATGTACAATAGATTCATCAATACTTACATTTTCACTCATCTGGATTATACTGGGTATTGGAATGAATAAAATATTTGACTTGAAAGGTGGAACATAGTGGCATCTGAGGGTCAAAAATTTCAAGATGGGGATCATGACTGTATCCTTTAAACCCTGCCCCATTGTGTGTGTGTGAAGTTAATGCACATAAAAAATGCACAGGGTTGCCCATCTGGCCTTTTTTTGACCACCCCTGTGGATACATTCATGAGAGATAATATCCAAGCTATGATACTTTTCTCATGTATGGATATTGGGTGAATAACATTGTCTTCTAAAAGGGCTCTTAAGGTCAAATCTGCATAAATTAAAGATATACTGTAACTAGAAATTTTAAAGGAGCAACTTATTTAATCTAAGATTAATACTCTGGATAGGGAGAGTGGTATCAAAGGATAGTCATGGAAACATAAATGTATGTAATTGGTTGGAAAAGGGACACCCCTTACCAAAACTTGCCTAAGAATTGGGCAAAAATGAATAGAGAGGAGTTTGAGCAGAAGATTAAAAGACCATAAAGTCTATGAGAAGGAGGTAAAAATTAATACAACAATATATGAGAACAGAATTAACTGAAAAGAAAAAGGGTTGACATCAGTGGTAAAAGATTCTAAGAGGGATGAACTGAAAAATTCTCTAAAAGAAAGCTGTAGAGTTAACAGCAGGAATAAAGTTGGCCACTCTATATATTCTAAATTAGGGGAAATGCAAGTAATGATGTTAAATAATTGGATTTGCCCATCCCAAATATTATTTCTTTAAGGCTGATCTGAAGTATAACTTTTCATTTGAAATTAAATGTTTGAATTTAATGTTACTGGTAAAATGTTGAATTTAGTCTTATTATTAAAATTTGGACTATTTTTTTTATCCACCCCATGTCTAAAAACCTTGCTAAACTACCAAGGCAAATAAAGAGGTCTGGAATAGTAATTTTAAGCTGATGGTGAAAGATGTAAATCAGTGACCCACCTCATGGCAACAGTAGGACAGAAGGTCAAAAAGTTGGCTCATCTCTTAAGGATCATCCACTCATCTACTTTTGTATGCTTTCCTCACATCCTGGAGCCAGAAATGACTTGGGTCACCGTAAACCTCCCCCACAGCACACCCTTACTAATCATCTGGAACACGGCTCTGCTGTGCTGCTGTCTGTACAGCTGTACCACAGAAGGACAGTGACTGATGATTTCCCCTGACTGAAATTTAAATGTCAGCAACCACAGGAAGAACTGCCACTAATCACTGTACAGAATGTGGAATGGACTGGTGCTTTTATATTCTGGATGCTCCACCCATGTGATCGAATGTGTCTCTGAGGGAGAAGGTGATGTTATGGAGATCGCAGGCGAAGGGGGAGGGGGCGCCTTCCATGGTGAGAAGCGCGTTCACAGCCTCGAAGACCTTGGGTGCCCATCCAAGCAACTACTTTTAGGTTGATTGGCTAACCTAACTGTAAGCAGGGGGAAGCCTGTGGAACACAGGTTCTGGTTCCTTTACAGCCAAAATAGCACTGAAGAACAGGTGCAGTGCATAGTGACTGGATGTAAGGGGGCTGCCCCACAGCAGATCTGTGGACCAGTTGGAGCTGAGGAGATTGCCAACTTTAACCACATCATTTCAAACTGCTTTCTCCATGCACCCTAAACTGTTGGCATGGAATATCTTGTGCATAACATGGAAAAAAAATACTTCCACACCAGAATACCTTGGTATTAGGCCTTTTTGGGTTGCCTTAGCAATGGGCTGACAATCAGATAGAAGCAATTTCATGAAGACGTGTGTTCAGCAGTTATGCCTTTCTTTTAATTATAAACTACTGTTGCTATTACGTTCACTCATATCCCATCTTTCTCAATGAATTAAGGCAATATACATAGAGGTCTCCACTCATTTTACCCTCATACAGAGTTGACAAGAATGTTAACTTCAGAAAAGGGAAAAATCCAAATACAAGTTATGTTTCAGTTTGCATATTCTAGGAAATACAGATCAGATTAATTCACATCAGAATTTGCAGATTCTGCCAGCTTCTCTGAAAAGTCCAATTCTTTTTTTTTAGTTCTTTTTTTATCCCGCCTTTATTATTTTTATAAATAATTCAAGGCGGGGAACATACCTAATACTCATTCCTCCTCCTATATATTCCACAACAACAACCCTGTGAGGTGAGTTGGGCAGAGAGGGAGTGACTGGCCCAAAGTCACCCAGCCGGCTTTCATGCCTAAGGTGGCTTTCCTTTCCTATTTCCAGCTTGGCATAGAGCCACTGAATGCCACATGACTGCCAGAGTCAAAAATCAGTATTAGTTCTGATGGAAAAACACTGAAATACACACAACGGAGGAGTGGATCATGAAGATAATGGAACTTGCAGAAATGGCAAAAATGATATGTTTGATCAAGTAGAACAAGTACTTTTATAAAAGACTGGAAACTTCTTATGGACCTTTTGCTGAAAATGAAAAAAATGAATTGGTTATTTATAGATTTGCTGATTAAAAAGGGCTGAATATGGGAAGGAGAGACCCATGTTGTAACTCTAAAGAGGGAGAAGAGATAATGAATTTTATTGTAACTGTTGTAAAGAAGATCAGAAGTTTTTCCTTTCCTTTCCTTTCCTTTCCTTTCCTTTCCTTTCCTTTCCTTTCCTTTCCTTTCCTTTCCTTTCCTTTCCTTTCCTTTCCACCTCCACTGTCTTTTCTATTTATTGTTTTATCTCTTATATCTCTCTTTTTCTTAATTTCACCCTATATAATTTCATGCTTATCTTTCACTTATGTGAAATTTTTTAATAAAAATTATATATATAAAAAGAAATCAGTATTAGTTCCTTCTTACACATTGGAGGTACAAATGGAGAAATTTCTTTGAAGAAGCAAAGGCATGAAGGCAATAAGGGTGTGGGAATCAGGCATCATCCCAGATGAATTGTTGATTTCATCCAATTCAGTTAATCAAGTGGATTCAACTTGTCAGCTTGAATAGATTCAAAGCTTTGATTCAATATGAAGTGTGTGTGTGTGTGTTTGTGCGTATGTGTGTGTTAATGCAATTCAAATATATAAATAAGTCTATTGAAGTGCCAGTTCCATTCAAGATAGAATTCAAGTAATGATTCAGTCAAATCTTTGAGCTTAACTTCAAATTGAAGCCTGGAAAACAGCAACTCTTTCCTTTTCTAAATCACACTTACAGATAGCAGCTTTAGTATGCCAGGGCAAATGGGCAATAGACTGTTTTACAGTCTGAAATGTGCATCTCGTAACAATGAATCTAATTTTGCTACTTAATTTCTCGGTTATTCCCCAGATTTCCTACAAAACTATGAATTAATTTGGAAATATACTTGCTAAGTAACTGTTGCATGTCTTTAAGTATATTTTTCAATTTTAGATATCCATAATGAAAGAGACTAAAGCCCCACTTATGGGGGGGGGGGGTAAGGCCCACTGAGCTAAATGGGATTTATTTTTGAGTATTCATTTACAGAATTATAGAGCAAATTGAGAAATTCAGCTAGGAATATGTTAAATTTTAAATAGTTTTTTTTTAAAAATACAGATTCTTGCAACTCTCAGGATAAAAATAATCGTTTTTTACTTTAAAAACTTTTTTAAAGATTTGGATAGCCATTTGTTGAATTCTAGGCTTCTCATCTTTAAAAGCAAACTACTGCTTATCTTCTCCATGCTGAGGAAATTGGACATAATGAATTTAGCCAGCACTGATAGAATAACAGTTTTACTCACTTTTTAAAAATAAGACTATACTAAAATTCACAGCATTCTTTATCATGAGGATGGAAAGAACTCATATGCAAAATGTCAGCTTTATCCATCCAAAGGAAAAATGTAACAATGCAAGAGACATGTAAGGACGACGGAACCCGATTGGTTGAACATCCAGGACGTCAGCAGCCGACTCAGAAGCGAGGTATGCTGGGACATGTAGTCCAATACCTACGGAAGAAGAGTCGGTTCTCCAACCCCCTTCCTGAGCGCGCGATAATATATGAATTGCTGTATAATTATATATATATGAATTGTAACGCTGTAAGCCGCCTAGAGTCCTCCGATAGGGAGGGGATAGGCGGGGTATAAATATGATAATAAATAAATAAATAAATAAAACTTTTCACACAACAACAGCAGCAACACCTACAACTTGGAAACCTGTTTCACAATAGTCATTGGCTTTGTAAGGGTTAGACTAGTTGAAAAATCTTAATGAATGAAAGTTCAATACAAAGCAAAACTATTTCTTCCTTCTCAAAGAAAGATATAGAAGTGGCTACTGAAAATGTTATACTTTGTTTCCTGGAAATTACTGATCGGTACTTTTTAACCATGCTCAAATTGGGTTCCTACAGATGCATTCAGTAGAAGAGATGTTTGGAAAACCTCTTCTTGTTCTGATAATAGAAAACTGCATGCCTACCAACATCTAAATAAAATGTCTCCTGTCTATTCAGTTGACTCTCGTGTTTGTTGCATTATTCCTTAAGACTTGGAACATAACAGGTTTGAGAAACAGCACAGCTTTGGCAGTGCACATTTACCTAAGGATGAGCCCTGCTGGTCAATTGGGTTTACTTCTATCTGTGATGAACCAATCAATGATGCACTAGTTTGTTTTAACAACTGTCAGTGGCTTTTAATAGGCAACAGTATGATGATAGCCAAAAACCTGTATCACAATTTCTTATAAACATCTGACGGCTGTGAAATCCCAACCCTTTTAGAACTGAATTATACAGGATCAAAAAGATTAAAACAGGCAGTTTTATAAAATCCCAGAAAGATGCAGCAGCCAATAGTACATTAAAAAAAGGAAGATGTGTTTGGGATTACCATGAAAGCATAGCACTCACTACTACAAATTCTAGCAGCCATGACTTTTTTTCAGGCTTCTATATGAGCCTGAAAAAAAGATGCTGCTGCTTTAAAGAATTTACTTAATTCAAGCAAATCTTAAAAGAGTGGCATCTTTTTTTAGGCTTGTATGGAAGCTTGAAAAAAGATGTGGCCTCTTTAATAAGTAGCCGGGATGTGCTAAGTTCATGCAAGATATTCCTAATCATTTTTGAAGCATGTACCACCTAGCACCCATCACCTTTGCCCTTTGAGTTGAAAGGAATTGAGATGCTTAAGGATTTTGTTTAATATATGATTGGAAGTAATAATAATATGCCTGTTGTTGATGTTATCAGAGTCTCTTGTGCATTACTTGGTAAGCAAAGTGGTGTAATTTAAAAAAGAATGTAAACTTGGGAGGTAATCTCACCCTTCCATGCTACCAGCCATGCCAAAGGATCAGAACAGTTTATTCTAGCAGTAGAAATAATTTCCCTTTCTGGTGCCAACAAAGAAGTGAAGGAGACTGCCAAATGATACACCACATTTGTGCAACCCAAGACCTAATTGTTGTCCTAGGCACCGTGCCAGTCTGCACATTATTTGCTGGACTTTTCTCTTAATATTACATACAGTAGAAGCCTTTTCAGTCTTCAGTTCCTTCCAACTTCTACCTAAAGGATGGTTGCTGGTTGCTATACATCAAGGCAATAAATGAAAAAGGTTCTGATAAAGTGTCCTGATTTAGTCTCTCAGAATGGTGCAGAAATTCTCTGGCACAATAATGACAGGCTGCCAATACTTCTCATTTATTACTATTATATTTACAAACACTAGGGCAGTTTCATGTTTCTTATCTGAAATATAAGATACTGTAACTACATGAGCCACATGAATTTTACTAAAATCTGCTTCCTGGAGAGATGCCAATGGAACAGCTGTCAAATGTTTCCCACTGAAGCTGTTAAACTTCAGCCCACTGAATCTTCCAGGTGATGCATCTTAATACCTGTGTGTAACTAGCAGGAACAAGATTGCTTATTCTTGCCAAAACTATTATGACTGCTCACAGGATACATTGCAATCAACATTAACAAAACAAGTTGGCACTATGAGCAGACTTTGTCCACAATCCTTAAACTGAACATTTACCAGAAAGAATATAATAATAACAATATCTAAACAAAAATGTAAATATGTTAAAGGGTATTCCATATTGCAGTTCTAACAATGGCATCCCTATTCATGGTCTGCTTAAAATCAGATTCAACTAAACCCACATTCAACTACAAAGTTCAGTGGATTCAGTTGGCCACTCTTTCCCATTAAGTTTCCTTGAACTCCTAGAGAAAAGCCAGACTAAAAATGCAAATAACCAAATACAAATTAATTATCGCTGTACAGATTAGTGCATTTTTACATATGTTTTCCATGTAATTCCAGAATGAGAGAGGGAAGAGAAGAAGACATCATTTTTGTTTATTTGTTTTATGAATACTGCTAATTTTTACTTATAGTGAATGGATTTATAAAGACTCTTCAATTATAGTGCTTTGGAGAAGAGATTTTGGGACAATTTATTGCAAAACTATATACACAGTGTTCTTTCCTAATCACCTGGAAGCAGAAATATTGCAATAGACCATTGAACCAATGTGATGTAAGCATTGGGTAAGAGCTTAAACAGCTTATAAAATGCTAGATATCCAAGTATTTCTGAGTCTGCTACTGCTAATTTTATATCTGTCACCTACTCCTGTCCTATTGAAAATTCTAGATTTTGGTGCAGTTTGAGCAGGCCACCCCAAAATTAATCTGATTTTTTTTCTTATCTCCTAAGCTTGTACTTCTAATGACATTTTGCAGGTTTCTTGCTTAGAGATATTTCTATTGTATAAGTGATTTTCAATAATAATAATAATAATAATAATAATAATAATAATAATAATTGGAGGGAGACATAATAATCATCTCATTGACCAGTGCCACCCCCCCCCAAATCTGAATGCTCCTTTCTGCAAATAATTGCACAACTATCCTCGTGAAATTATATAAATACAAAGAAATATCCAATGTTATTTATTTATTTATTTATTTATCTAAAAAAAGGTAAAGGTACCCCCCGCACATTTGTGCAGTCGTGTCCGACTCTAGGGGCCGGTGCTCATCTCCGTTTGTTAGCCGAAGAGCCAGCGTTGTCCGAAGACACTTCCACGGTCATGTGGCCGCATGACGCCGCGGAACGCTGTTATTTATTTATCTATTTATTTTAATAATAAATATGCAATATTTATTATTATATATTATATAATAATATGTAATATATTATATAATATATTATATTCTTGTATAATAAATAATAATAAATATGCAATGCCTCATTTCCCTACCCTTGCAATGTAATATTACTATATATAAGCTGAATCCAATTCTACAGATTTCCCTCCCCATCACAAACAATAAAGGTATACATGTATACCTTTCACATATATGATCCCTCCATCCAAAATAGGACACCATTAGAAAATTAATTTTTCATCTGCTTATACAAAGCATTTTGTCTCCTTGCAAGAGTCCCTTGCAAGGGAGATGGGCGGGGAATAAATTGAAATAATAAATAAATAAATAAATAAATTTTCTGTCATGCACAAAACCAGAAACAAACAAGTACCACATATATTCTGCTCCCTTCTTCCAGGAGAAACGGGGGGGGGGGGGGAAGTGGGGGAGGAATCAGATCAGAGGAGGGAAAGAAAAGAATAGGAGGGGGAAAGGATAGGAAAGGAAAGGAAGGTAAGGTAAGGATGAAAGAAAACTGGATGGAGTAAACTGGGTATAAATGGCAAACAGGCAAAACCATTGCTTGGTGATATCTTTACAAAGACTAACCAAAATGGTCTCATAAAGCATGCCAGAATTCATGTTCTCCAAAATGCTTAATTAAGAAGCATATTACAGAAAGCAAGGAAAGATGAAAGAAAGCTCCACAATTGGACCACCTGTTTCAGCCAAGTCTATCTCAAAATGGAGCTTGTAAACTGAATTCCAGAATAAAGAATATTGCCCCTTCCCTCCCACCCCTCCAGTTCTGAGAAGACAAAAGACCATTATCCTGAGACTGTCCTCTTCCATGGGCACATAGCTCCTTGCCCAGCAGATACACTACAGACTTGATATCAACAAAACGAGAGTAATTTTAGGTGTACACTAATTAAAAGTCAGTTAAGCAAATTGTGTAATATTTTGGAGTAGTTAGAGGGAATTGGACCTTCAAAATGTGGAGACTCTCTTCAGGTTGTACAAAATGACCTTCCTCTGGAGGAATAATTCATGTTAAAAGCCACATTCTACATAATTTACTCATTCAAATTGCTGGTATAAAGAGTACTATTCAGAATGAAAGCATGTAATATAATATGCATATAATAGTCTCCTGTTGGGGGAGTTGGGCGGTCATATAAATTTAAATAATAAATAAAATAAATAAATAAATAAATATAACTAATGAATGGAAAATTTTGAAATATATCCCAAATCATAGTGCAGCAAAGGCTAATTAAACATAGACACACAATTTAGAAATATTTATGTCAAGTGGTAGAAATTTGTGAAAAATTCCACTTATAAACAAATTATAAAACCTGTTCTATGTATGCCTTCTTTTGATATTATCAAACTTCTTTGAAAATAAGACTTTTGAATAACACTTAGAAAGATTTTATTTAATTATCTTGCATTCTGCCTGATAAGAGTAGCCATTTGTTGCTCTCTAGAGTAGATATCAGTCTAATGAGAAAAACAGATGGAAATGTAAGCACTACAATAGAGTTCTTGTATTTATTCTGCTTTTCTTAATCCAGAGATGGCAGGTTCTGCTGAATTTTAATGTACTGAGTAAAGAATAGGGTCACTTCTCAAAAGGACTTGAAAAATATAATCGTTACAGGAATGCCATTATGTAGATTCTTGTAGTTTCCATTAAGCTTTAAATGCAAAGCATTTCAGTGTCCATTGGAATTGGACTGCCAATAAATAATAATAATAATAATAATAATAATAATAATAATACAAAGACCAACCTGGTGCAGCAGCGTCTGCATCAAACTGTGATGATACCAATATGAAGACACATGTGCAGTGACATCATCATGCGAATGTGGCAGTTACATATGTGCATCAATCAGTTACTTTGCTTTGAAAATACATGTCTTGTGCCTACCCAGCAACCTCTATTATTGAACAAAACAAAGTGGTTAGATGACCATGCTCTGATAAAAGTTGGTGATGGTTTAATTCACATATTCACCTTGAAGAAACATTTTGATCAAAACTCTGACATACTGAAATACTCACTTGAAGATCAGCATAGTTTTACAATGCAGTTTATTCCATTACGAACTTATAGTTGTTAATGTAATATTAGCTATATAGAAATATGGGCAATATGAAGATAAAGTGTGAGCTGATTCTTTAACATCACAAAGTTTGACAAAAAAATAATAATCAAAGGCTTTTGATCACTCCTTAATTTTCACAATCCAGAATTCAGGATAAGTTTATTTTCAGTTCCTTTTTCCTGGTGCCTTGCAAGCTAAAGGAGGCTGATTTATTTCTTTTATTTCCCTTTATTTCCTGAAAATGAAAAGAATTTTGAAGAGCAGAGATAATCACTATACATATGTATGTTAATGTTACCAGGTAATCATTTTGAAAGACTGAATATGATTAACACCTTGAACCATAAACTAAAGTAAATATACAGCACATGGCAGAGAGTGAACACTGAGCACAATGAAAAATCATCTGGCCAGGAAATTGTTTTCCAAACATTGAAAATTATAAGCAATTATCAAGCATTTTGCTCAACTGTACTCATAACTCTGTTTTAGTGACATTTCTACTGAAGAATATGCTGCTTTTTTCAGAACTGTATTTTGGTATAAGTATCGTAGGTCTGTAATTTACACTGTTTCATCATGTTTTTCTATGCCTGCAGGAAAGTATCTTAGTGATGTACTTTAAGGGTGCAATCAAGTCTGAAGACATGCTTTTTACTAGTAAAAGAACATTTTTTGGCAATTTTTTATCAGATAAGATACTAATAGTGCTAAAACCCCTAAAAGCCCTATAAATAGCTCTCTCAGTCACACTCTTCTACAAGGCAGATTACATCTGTTTATATCATTAATTACATATTATCCTTGAGAGGTATGGAAGAATAGGAGATCTCAAAGTTAATAAAGGTGGGATCAAAATTAAATAAATAAATAAATGAAACAAATTAGTCTAAGCGACTTTATGAATCTAAACAATATTTCTTGTGCCGGAGAAAGATATCTGCTACAACTCTATGGGAAATCTGAGCAGCAGAAAGCTGACCAAATAGCACATAAAGGCTTATTTGAAACAGATTCACTCACCTCTGTGTCATATTCAGCCTTCAGATTTTGGATATTCTCTCTTTTATAATGGCTACCATGATACACATTGTCCCAACATGTTATCTGCTTTTTATGAGTGAAGTGGGCCAAGCATTATCAGATGGCAAGGCTGATAATGGAATATTTGTAGTCTAATATATTTTCCCACTCTTACCTTCATCAGAATAGTGAAAAGATAATTTTATCATATTTTTCAATACTTCCTGATTGTAAGTTTTAATCTGCATTACTTATGTGAAAAGCACAGGGGCATATATTCTTGATTAATTAGCATAAGACTCAAAATGTGGACTTGTGAATGTAGGATTTATTAATTTAAAGATTTATATGGCACCCAAGCAAGCAAGGGAGAAAGGGAAAGATATAAACAACTGAATGCAGAATTCCAGAGAATAGCAAGGAGAGATAAGAAGGCCTTCTTAAATGAACAATGCAAAGAAATCGAGGAAAACAATAGAATGGGGAAGACTAGAGATCTCTTCAAGAAAATCGGAGATATCAAGGGAACGTTTTGTGCAAAGATGGGCATGATAAAGGACAAAAAAGGCAGGGACCTAACAGAAGCAGAAGAGATTAAGAAGAGGTGGCAAGAATACACAGAAGAACTATACAAGAAAGATCTTAATATCCCTGATCAATACGATGGTGTGGTCACTGACCTTGAGCCGGACATCCTAGAGAGTGAAGTCAAGTGGGCCTTAGGAAGCATTACTAACAACAAAGCTAGCGGAGAAGACAGTATCCCAGCTGAGCTATTTAAAATCCTAAAAGATGATGCTGTTAAAGTGCTGCACTCAATATGCCAACAAATTTGGAAAACTCAACAGTGGCCACAGGATTGGAAAAGGTCAGTTTACGTTCCAATTCCAAAGAAAGGCAATGCCAAAGAATGTTCAAACTACCGTACAATTGCGCTCATTTCACATGCCAGCAAGGTTATGCTCAAAATCCTACAAGCTAGGCTTCAGCAGCATGTGAACCGAGAACTACCAGAAGTGCAAGCTGGGTTTCGAAGAGGCAGAGGGACTAGAGATCAGATTGCCAACATTCGCTGGATCATGGAAAAAGCAAGAGAGTTCCAGAAAAACATCTACTTCTACTTCATTGACTACGCTAAAGCCTTTGATTGTGTGGATCACAACAAACTGTGGCAAATTCTTAAAGAGATGGGAGTACCAGACCACCTTACCTGTCTCCTGAGAAACCTGTATGTGGGTCAAGAAGCAACAGTTAGAACCGGACATGGAACAACCGACTGGTTCAAAATTGGGAAAGGAGTACGACAAGGCTGTATATTATCACCCTGCTTATTTAACTTATATGCAGAGTACATCATGAGAAATGCCGGGCTGGATGAATCACAAGCCGGAGTTAAGATCGCCGGGAAAAATATCAACAACCTCAGATATGCAGACGATACCACCCTAATGGCAGAAAGTGAAGAGGAACTAAAGAGCCTCTTGATGAGGGTGAAAGAGGAGAGTGCAAAAGCTGGCTTGAAACTCAACATTAAAAAAACCCAGATCATGGCATCTGGTCCCATCACTTCCTGGCAAATAGAAGGGGAAGAAATGGAAGCAGTGACAGATTTTATTTTCTTGGGCTCCAAGATCACCGCAGACGGTGACTGCAGCCATGAAATTAAAAGACGCTTGCTCCTTGGGAGGAAAGCTATGGCAAACCTAGACAGCATATTAAAAAGCAGAGACATCACCTTGCCGACAAAGGTCCGTATAGTTAAAGCTATGGTTTTTCCAGTAGCAATGTATGGCTGTGAGTGTTGGACCATAAGGAAGGCTGAGCGCCGAAGAATTGATGCTTTCGAGCTGTGGTGCTGGAGAAGACTCTTGAGAGTCCCTTGGACTGCAAGGAGGTCAAACCAGTCAATCCTAAAGGAAATCAACCCTGACTGCTCATTGGAAGGACAGATGCTGAAGCTGAAGCTCAAATACTTTGGCCACCTAATGAGAAGAGAGGACTCACTGGAAAAGACCCTGATGCTGGGAAAGACTGAGGGCAAAAGGAGAAGGGGACGGCAGAGGATGAGATGGTTAGATAGCATCACCGATGTAATGAACATGAATTTGAGTAAACTCCGAGAGACAGTGGAGGACAGGAAGGCCTGGCGTGCTATGGTCCATGAGGTCACGAAGAGTCGGACACGACTGAACGACTGAACAACAACAACATGGCACCCAACTTGCAAAAATGTGATTCTAGGCCATGTACAACCATAAAACAAACCACAACATCCCAATGACAATGTCAAGAATCCTCATCATCCACAACAAAAACAAATCACACAGTCAGGACATAACCACATATACTCAATCTCCCTGGATAAACCCACCTCACATCCTGGCCCCAACATCTGAGGGAACATCCAGGTCTTTAAAGCCTTCTTGAAAACCAACAGGATCAGGGCCAGTCAAGTCTTGGGGAGGGAGTGGAGATAATTCCACAGGGCAGACAACTGAAAAGGCACATCTCCTAGGTCCCGATAGATAGAATTTTTCAGGGAAGAAACCTTAGAGTGCGTGGGATGGGCAGAAACAACTTCAGGTAAGTCAGTCCTGCACCATAAAGGGCTTTAGAGGTGATAACCAGTATCTAGAACTGATGGAGGTGTTGAGCAAGTTCTAGTGGTCTAGTGGTTAAGGCAACAGGCTAGAAACCAGGAGGATCTGAGTTCTAGTCCCACCTTAGGGATGAAATCCGGCTGGGTGACCTTGGGCCAGTCACTCTCTCTCAACCCAACTCACCTCACAGGGTTGTCATTGTGGGGAAAATAGGAGGAGGAAGGAGTATTAGGTATGTTCACCGCCTTGAGTTATTTATAAAAATAATAAAGGCAGGATAAAAGATCTAAAAAAAAAGATATAGAAGTCCAAGAGGAACCTCAAACTGTGCACTCAATGTGAATGAGGGAATGTTTTCCCCACCCCAGTCAAAGATGGAAGAATTCCAATTCTGGGACAAGGGGGTCTCAGAACCTATAGTCACTCAGTCTTGGCAGGCAGGATCATTACTTAGCTGGTAAAAAGGAGAAGAATGTTGATAGGCTAGATTCAGTTGCATATACCTGTCTTGAAATGGAATCTCCCAGCACTCCCAGGTGCCCTCCATATATATTGATACAAGTTTAAGAATTCCCAGCTGACATTCTTTTTATTTTCAAGATATACATTTAAAATACAAAAAAGAAAGAACTATAGATTAGATAGAAAACAGAACTAAAGTAAAAAGAACAAACTATAAAGATGTGAATAGAAAGAGAGTATAAATAAGTCGACTTCCAACTTTCTCCGATACAGATATAAAATTCTATACAAATAAAATATTCCAAAAGTGGTTGCCAATTTGATATAAAAGTAGAAATAGCTCTCTTATTAAAACTGTTAATTTAGGCATCTGAGCCAAGTCCATTAATTTAACAATCCAATCTTCAACTGTAGGTATTTGCGGATCTTTCCATCGTTGAGCTTATAACAATCTTTCTGCCGTGATCATATACAGTAGCAGAACTCCATATTGTTTCTCTAATTGCTTTTCCATCAAACCTAAAAGAAAAAGTTCTGGCTTTCTTTGTATATTTACTTTAAGAATCTTCTGAATAATAATACATATTTGATCCCAGAACTTTTTAGCTTTCTCACAAGTCCACCAAAGATGGTAAAAGGTTCCTTCATCCTGTGAACATTTCCAACAAACATTAGTTATATCACTATACATTTTTGACAACTTATCAGGAGTTAGATACCAACGATACATCATCTTATAAAAATTTTCTTTCAAATTATAATTCAAAGTAAATTTCAAACCTTTCGTCCACATATTCTCCCATTGGTCCAGCATAATATTATATCCAAAGTTCTTAGCCCATTTAATCATACAACCCTTAACTTGTTCATCTTCCATATTCATCTGTAACAAAATCTTATACATCTTAGTAATAACATGATCATCATTTATACATAAATCCATTTCAAATTGTGTTATTTCAGTAACAAATTTATATTTCTTTTAATCTAGTTTAAAACATTCCATCAATTGTATATAGGTGAACCAATGACATATAAATCCATCAGATTCCAACATTTATCTTGTTTTAATTTTAGGTTCACCCCCTTCAAATTTTTAAAAGGTCTTTATATTTTAGCCAACTGATTCCTTGCATTTCTCTTCTGGTAATTGCTTTCTGAGGAGACAACCATAATGCTACATTTGGAGACAGTCTTACCTTATAATTATTCGAGACTCTCAGTAAGGCATTTCTAATAAAATAATTTTTAAAATCCTCATTAACTTTGTCATACCATAAATAAGCATGCCACCTGAATCTTAATTCATGTCCTTCCAGTTGTAATAATTTCTTATTCTCCAGAGTAATCCATTCCTTAATCCAAAGCAAACAACAGGCATCAAAATACAATTTTAAATTAGGCAGACCCAGACCTCCTCTTTCTTTGGCATCTTGTAACAATTTATATTTAATTCTTGGTTTCTTGCCTTGCCAAATGAATTTGGAAATATCTCTCTGCCATTCTTTAAATGGTAAGTCTTTTGATAAAATTGGTAAAGTCTGGAAAAGAAATAACATTCTAGGCAAAACATTCATCTTAATCACAGATATCCTTCCCATAAGAGACAATTGTAGTTTCCCCCATCTTATCAGATCTTTTTTAACATCATTCCAAATTTTAATATAATTATTCTGAAACAACATACTATTTTTAGTTGCTAAAATTACCCCCAAATATCTAACCTTATTTTCAATCTGAAATCCCGTCTTACCTACCTATCAGCAGGTCTTGATCAGGCCGGGTCATATTTTTAATTAACATTTTGGTTTTCTGCTTATTTATTTTGAGTCCCGCCAATGTCCCAAATTCTCTTAATTTCTTCATCAGATGTTCTGCCGTTCCCAGAGGTTCTTTCAATATCAAAACTAAATCATCTGCAAAAGCTCTTAATTTAAATTCTTCTTGTTTAATTTTTAGTCCCTTTATTTGTTCATCATTTCTAATGTCTGTATTTAAAATTTCCAATACTAGGATGAATAATAAAGGAGATAAAGGACATCCTTGTCTTGTTCCTTTTTGTATCTGACATGGTTCAGTTAATTCATCATTTACAATTATATTTGCCACTTGTGGTGTATAAATTGCTTTAATGCCTTGAATAAGATACTCTCCAAAGTCCATAATCTCCAAAACCTTGAACATAAAACTCCAGTTCAAATTATCAAAAGCTTTTTCTGCATCTAAAAAGATAAGAGCTGCTTGGCATTCGTTATGATATTGTAAATATTCTATAATATCCAAAACCACTCTTACATTGTCTTTTTAACTGTCTTTTTGGTAGAAATCCACATTGATCATGATGAATAATTTCTTGTAAATTTTTTTTCATTCTTTCTGCCAACACTGATGCAAATATTTTATAATCGTTATTTAACAATGATATGGGTCTATAGTTTTTAACTAGGCAAGGATCTTGTCCTTCCTTTGGTATTCAAGCAATATTAGCCTCTTTCCATGAGTCCGGCATTAAAGACCCTGTCAAAATAGAGTTCATCAATGCTTTAAAAGGTAACAAAATCTGATCTTCAAAACATCTGTAATATAATGCAGATAAGCCATCAGGTCCAAGTGCTTTTCCCAACTTTACTTTCTTTATAGCTTCAACAATTTCAAATGTAGTTATAGGGTCATTCAGTGTTGATTTCTGTAACTGCGTAAGTTTTGGTAAATTTTGTCTATTCAGGTAATCCTCTATCTTTTCCAGAGAAATTTCTTGTTTTTTATATAAATTAGAAAAGAAACTATGAAATACTTTTTTAATCTTTTCGTTATCTAAAAGTTCCACATCTCCATCTTTAATCTTTAATATCATTTTCTTTTCTCTTTCTTTCCTCAATTTATATGCTAACCATCTTCCTGGTTTATTGGCAGATTCAAAATATTGTTGTTTCGCATATTTCAATTTAATTTCAATTTTTTTCACCATCAACATTGAAACTTGTTGATGTAGTAATTTAAGTTGATATAAAATACTATTATCTGAAGGTTTTTTCTGTAATTCCATTTCTTTCAATTTAATTTGGTTCAAGACCTTCTGTAACTTTTGTTGAGTTTTTTTTTTTTAAGAATAGAATTATGGTATATAAAATGTCCTCTCATAACAGCTTTACTTGCATCCCATACAGTCTTCAAATCTGTTCCTTTATCCAAGTTGATTTCAAAAAAGTCTTTTAATTTCTGTTTACAGTCATTAACAACCTCATCTTTTTGTAAAATAGATTCATTCAGTCTCCATCTATATGTTCTACAAATTCTTTTTATTGTCATCTTAACAGGATTATGGTGTTTACCAGCTGACATTCTTAATGCTGATCATTCTGAATATTACTGATGTCCATATGTCTAAGTTAGAAAAAGTTATTCTGAAAAGAAGTGAGTTGGTATTAGATTCCACTTGAAGCTAGTACGCTACCTAATTTCTACCTGTGATTATTTATTCATCCATTTCTTTCTGTCTTGGCCTTAATCCCAACAGTAGTCCAAAGCTGTATATAATGATATAGCAAAAAACAAAATCAAACAAAAAATACATTTTCAAGCATTCAAAGATATATTATTTTTGATTTACTAGAACATTTAAAATGTTCTGGTAAATAAAAATATTTTTCCTCAGCATCAAAAATTTGTAATGTTGATGCTTGGCAATTTTTGGGGAGGGCATAACTTATTCTACATATGTATCAGAATCTTTATTGCAGTCAATGACCAGTCCATAAAACCCTTGGATACATAAAGTTGGTATTGATTAGCTAGATAAGTAACATATTAGTCAGTCAAACTGCTGCACATCTTACATATTATTTGACAGAATTTGGCCACATTTAAGGAAACAGAGGTATTTGAATCTGAGAGTAAGAGGTTTAAGTAGAACTGATCAGAGTGGCCAGGATATTTAATTAGGTGTGGAATTAGCAACTCATGACAAGTGTTGGTATAAAATGGACAGTACAGTAAGGCACGTTTGGAGGCTTCTTCACCACATGGGCAGTCTGGATTTAAATGGAATCCCTTTGTAAGGTAAAGGTAAAGGTTCCCCCCGCACATTTGTGCAACCGTGACCGACTCTAGGGGCCAGTGCTCATCTCCGTTTGTTAGCCGAAAAGTCAGCATTGTCCGAAGACGCTTCCAGGGTCATGTGGCCACATGATGCACATGGAACGCTGTTACCTACCCACCGAAGTGGTACCTATTCATCTACTTGCATTTGCATGCTTTCGAATTGCTAGGTTGGCATTCGCTGGGGCGAATGCGGGAGCTCACTCCGTCACGCGGGGCTAGGGATTTGAACCTCCAAACTTGCAATCTTCCAATCGACAAGCCTGGTGTCTTACCTGCTGAGCCACCACGCCCCTAATCTAGTAAAGATTAGGTTGAATAAATTTTATCAAAGATTATTAGCAAAACCAGGATTTATGGAAAAGAATTAAATTTTAACCATGGATTAAGGATCTCCATCACTTTAGATGGAGGGTTAACATATCCAAACCCTTTAGAGGTTTATTAAGCATTGTGAAGACTTAATGCACCTGTTTTGCACCATTATAAGCCCCCCCCAAAAAAAAGAACAACAAAATCCACATGACAGAAAATTTAGAATGTGCCCAGAGTGACAAAAAAGGCAAAGAGTGAATGTGACTAAACACAATTATGTGTTTTGTGTTCCGGCCTATGCTGTGGTTATAAGACAACAAAGAGTCTTGTTACTGCATTTCCACACTCTCATCCAGTCACTTTGTTTAAGGTGTCCCATAACCAGCAGAGGATACTTAAGTCCCATCTATACGGGATGAGGGATAGAAGTTGACTTTCTCAGTGGTGGCCCAAATATTATAGAATAGTTTACATCCTAAAGTTTGTTCAACCCTCATCCTGCTGATTTTTCATAAAGCTATGAATCATTCTAGTTCAGATGTGCTTTTGAGCACTAGTGCTGGTGAAATATATTTTAAAGAACAAACTTATAGTATGTGATTGGGATGTAAGAAGTGCTACTTTTAATTTAAACTAAATCCAGCTCTCGTCTGATGTGTGTATAAGGTCGGCAATCTGCAATTAAGGTCTTCATGATGAGATTCTTTCTGAAATACAAGGGGATTATAATTTAAATGGAGCTGTAGGTACAGCTTATTTTAATTTGTGACCCAGCAATCAATAGTTATTGGGTGTAATAACCCTGCAGGTATATGACTCTCCATGGCACATTTGTATAATAAGAAATCATAACTAGTTATAGGAAATACCTTTCTTTGCCTTTGCTATTCATAAAGCTGCTATATTCAATTTTTATTTATTTATTTATTTCGTGTCTAGATCAAACTTTACTCTGCCAAAATGTAGCCACTGCCACAGCTTTGTCATTAACTTGCTGTAGGTCGTCAACAGTACAAGGCTCCGACAGTAATATTCAATTTAATTTTATTAATTTTAATTTTAATTTGATAGACCTCCCTTCCAGCAGGTGAAATATGCTTTTTTCCTCAATGTATTTATAAATCAACAGACAATGTTATATGGCAAATGTATATTACTTTTCTATATAAAACTACTTTAAAGTTATTTTTAAAGGTGAAGTTTAAAAATCTAGAATGACTTAGTATTTCCAAGTATTTATATGAATTTTTGGGGGTGACACACTAAACCTCTGTGCTGTAGAAGTGTTATGGTGTAAGCTGATTAAGAAATGGAAGGAAGGAAGGAAGGAAGGAAGGAAGGAAGGAAGGAAGGAAGGAAGGAAGGAAGGAAGGAAGGACTTTTTGTACATTGATAATTGTAAGATTTAAGAAAGTGTTTTCAGTTGGACACCTTCATATGACTCCTTAGTTCCTTGTTCCAGTAAAAAACCAAAACCCTTCAGAAAATCCTAAGTAACCCAAAACACCCAGTAGCCCAAGAAGAAAAAAACAGGAATTATCTACAACATACAGTATAAGGACTGTAGCAGCCTCTATGTAAGACAGACGGGCAGAAGACTAGCAGAGCGCCTCCACAAACACCAACTAGCAGTCAGAAAACACGATGAAAACTCCTTAATCTCACAACACATGGACAGACTCAACCATAGTTTCAACTGGGAAACTGTGAGCATCTTAAACCAAGCCAAATTCAAAAACGCTAGAGAATTCCTGGAAGCTTAGCACTCAGACAAAGCAGCCATCAACAGACACATAGAGGTAAACAACATTTACATACCATTCATAAGAGACAATAGAAAAGCCAGAAGACCAGAACACCTCCTTGCCAGCAATCAACACCCAGATATGCACAGATTAACAGCAGGATTAGCACCAGAAGAACAATCAAACAGCACAATATACCCTAATCAAGGAACTATTAACTCAGACAATCAACCAAGCAGCAAACAACAGCCCAATCAAGGAACTCCTAAGGGGAGAACAACACCCCCACCAACACAAGCAGGACAAGCCATGGTATATAAACAGAGAGCAAATCCCACTCCCTTTTCGCACTGAAGATGTTGCCTAGCCTGGCAATGAAGAGTCTGCAAGAAAACAACAAGGCTCAGAGAGCACCAAGGACTCCACATTGTTCAAGTAAGTCAATAACAAGTGGTATAAAGGCATTTTATTACTAGAGTTTATTACTAGTCTCAAGAGAGAAAATATTTTAGGGGGATTTCTGAGATCAGAAAGAGCAAGGAATTCGGGAATGCTTAGAGGAGGGCTTTCCAAACTGTGTGTCGTGACACAGTACTGTGTCACCTGGGGACCCCAAGTGTGTTGCACAACAACCCGGAAGCGCTGATGGTGCACCGCCGCCACCGCATGCAGTAGTGGTGGCGGGCCATCAGCTCTTCTGGGTTGTTGCATGACACACCAGGACTCCGCCGCCACCGCCACCACCACAACACGTAAAAACCCGAAAGCGCAGCAGCGGTGGCAACCCGGAAGCGCCGGCGGCGGCACTTCCGGGGTTTTGCGTGCCACTGCGGCAGCGGTGCTTCTGGGTTTTTGCGCACCGGCCATTGGTGTGTTGCCAACGGCAAAAGTTTGGAAAGCCCTGGCTTTCCAAACATGGTGACATGGAGATGAGTACCAAAAAATAAACAACGGCAGCATTCTCTGCCACATAACAGATACATAACTAAACATAACTAAAACACAATTGAAAAAAAATTGGAAAAAATTCTAAAGTATTCTGAAAATTAGGGGAAAAAAACAAAAGCCTGTTGCATAAGAAAAGAAAATTTGGGGAAACTGGAACACTAATTTCAGCAAAGTTATATTTATTAAACTTCATATCACATTGCTCTTTCATTAATAGATTGATTTTATCCTATTAGTATTACATTTTGGACCAACATAATAGAATTGTTAATATGGCTTTAAATGAATCACAGGGTGTATGTTCTTCTTAGCAATACCCCCAGCATTGGGAACCTATTAAGAACTGTAGATAATTTGGGCAGCAGGAATGGCTGCTTCTGCTGTTGATGATATAGCACTGGAAATAGAAATCTATACCTGATCTACAGCAGGGATGTATGTTCTCTGTGAACATCTGAATTAACTTTTTTTCCAGCAAAGCAGCAGCAAAGAAAAATTCCAGTGTGTTTGAACTTGTTCTCTTTATAAAATATTTTGCCAGGTTTTTTTCTTCCTTTTTTGTTTATTTTGAAAATTGTAATCTTTAAGTGTGAAATTACATTATTTCATTAACTGTTTCATGCATGTACAGTTTTATTTTCTTAATTAGTTTAGCACTACAAAGTTTATACTCTAAACAATCTCCAACCCAGTTTGAGGAATCCTATGCTAATTTCCTTAGAATGTATAATGTACTGTAGCAATGCCTTTTCACACATAATGTAGAAAAACCATGGTATGTATAATATCACAAACTTCTTATTGCAAAATTTAGAATCAGACTAAAGAGAATAGGGAAGACCCACAGATCAGTTAGATATGAGCTCACTAATATTCCTAAGGAATATGCAGTGGAGGTGAAGAATAGATTTAAGGGACTAGATTTAGTAGATAGGGTCCCAGAAGAACTATGGACAGAAGTTCGCAACATTGTTCAGGAGGCGGCAACAAAAAACGTCCCAAAGAAAAAGAAAACCAAGAAGGCAAGATGGCTGTCTGCTGAAACACTGGAAGTAGCCCAAGAAAGAAGGAAAGCAAAAGGCAACAGTGAGAGGGGGAGATATGCCCAATTAAATGCAAAATTCCAGAGGTTAGCCAGAAGAGATAAAGAATTATTTTTAAACAAGCAATGTGCGGAAGTGGAAGAAGACAATAGAATAGGAAGGACAAGAGACCTCTTCCAGAAAATTAGAAACATCGGAGGTAAATTCCAGGCAAAAATGGGTATGATCAAAAACAAAGATGGTAAGGACCTAACAGAAGCAGAAGAGATCAAGAAAAGGTGGCAAGAATATACGGAAGATCTGTATAGGAAGGATAATAATATCGGGGATAGCTTTGACGGTGTGGTCAGTGAGTTAGAGCCAGACATCCTGAAGAGTGAGGTTGAATGGGCCTTAAGAAGCATTCCTAATAACAAGGCAGCAGGAGACGATGGTATCCCAGCTGAACTGTTTAAAATCTTGCAAGATGATGCTGTCAAGGTGATGCATGCCATATGCCAGCAAATTTGGAAAACACAAGAATGGCCATCAGATTGGAAAAAATCAACTTATATCCCCATACCAAAAAAGGGAAGCACTAAAGAATGTTCAAACTATCGAACAGTGGCACTTATTTCACATGCCAGTAAGGTAATGCTCAAGATCTTGCAAGGTAGACTCCAGCAATTCATGGAGCAAGAATTGCCAGATGTACAAGCTGGGTTTAGAAAAGGCAGAGGAACTAGAGACCAAATTGCCAATATCCGCTGGATAATGGAGAAAGCCAGGGAATTTCAGAAAAACATCTATTTCTGTTTTATTGACTATTCTAAAGCCTTTGACTGTGTGGATCATAACAAATTGTGGCAAGTTCTTGGTGGTATGGGGATACCAAGTCATCTTGTCTACCTCCTGAGGAATCTGTATAACGACCAAGTAGCAACGGTAAGAACAGAGCACGGAACAACGGACTGGTTTAAGATTGGGAAAGGAGTACGGCAGGGCTGTATACTCTCACCCTACCTATTCAACCTGTACGCAGAACACATCATGCGACATGCTGGGCTTGAGGAATCCAAGGCTGGAGTTAAAATCGCTGGAAGAAACATTAACAATCTCAGATATGCAGATGATACCACTTTGATGGCTGAAAGCGAGGAGGAGTTGAGGAGCCTTATGACGAAGGTGAAAGAAGAAAGTGCAAAAGCTGGGTTGCAGTTAAACCTCAAAAAAACCAAGATTATGGCAACCAGCTTGATTGATGACTGGCAAATAGAGGGAGAAAAAGTGGAGGCAGTGACAGACTTTGTATTTCTAGGCGCAAAGATTACTGCAGACGCTGACTGCAGCCAGGAAATCAGAAGACGTCTACTTCTTGGGAGGAGAGCAATGGCAAATCTTGATAAAATAGTTAAGAGCAGAGACATCACACTGACAACAAAGGTCCGCATAGTTAAAGCAATGGTATTCCCTGTAGTAACCTATGGCTGTGAGAGCTGGACCATAAGGAAGGCTGAGCGAAGGAAGATAGATCCTTTTGAACTGTGGTGTTGGAGGAAAATTCTGAGAGTGCCTTGGACTGCAAGAAGATCAAACCAGTCCATACTCCAGGAAATAAAGCCAGACTGCTCACTTGAGGGAATGATATTAAAGGCAAAACTGAAGTACTTTGGCCACATAATGAGAAGACAGGATACCTTGGAGAAGAAGCTGATGCTAGGAAAAGTGGAAGGCAAAAGGAAGAGGGGCCGACCAAGGGCAAGATGGATGGATGATATTCTGGAGGTGACAGACTCAACCATTGGGGAGCTGGGGATGTGACGGCCGACAGAAAGCTCTGGCATGGACTGGTCCATGAAGTCACGAAGAGTCGGAAACGACTGAACGAATAAACAACAAAATGTATAATATAGGAAAGTTCTGCATAGCAGCTGTGAATATGCACAAGCAACAGACTCCTGGACTACATTAGTAACCTTCATATTTGTTCCATCAATCCTTGGTCATGTATGAATGAACTATCAATTTTAAGTTATCATTAATATTTTAGATTATTAGATTTGACAGTACAATTTATTTTATATTGTTAATTTACTGCACAGTGGACTGAATATGTAGAATTGACTTATAATTAATTTTACAGTTCTGTCTTCTGATCTAATCTAAGTATTAGCTTTTAGTTTCTAGTCTTAGTGTTAATAGAGTGCCCTGCTGCATAATTTTACTTATACTTAAAGCCAATTCATATCTATGGCTGATTTTCGTTATAACTTGTTTTAAGATGGTTACTGATCAAAATAAAATTATCTAATCTAATCTACTCATAACAGCCTATATGGATTTGCTACAGTATAATAACTGGGTTGTGCTCACCAAATACAGTAATCTTCACGTCCAAGCAGGGATTTGGACATGAACTTCTCTATGGAAAAAGGAGACAAGAATGTCACAACAATATGAAAGAATCTTTCATATAAAAAGAGAATAAGCAACACAGTGGTGGGAAGGAAAATAACATATGCTACAGTTTCATTTATAGTTTTTTTTTAGAAAGACATAATTATTTTTAACTTTTACAAAATAAAATATACATGATGTTTGGAATGACATCCGCTTTCCTTGGCTTGCTAATAGTATTGAAACAGGCAGTTATATTTAGGAACTTTAACAGTTTAAAATGCATGTTGAAGCTTTTAAGGTTCATTATAGGAATGTGTTCTAATATGTATTCCAGTGCATGAAATCAAGATAAATATGTGATCAAGAAAAATGGCACTTTTCTTTAAAAGAAAAGAAAACCAAAAACTTGTCACCCTTCACGTTGGAAAAACTTTTGGGGTGGCATAAATGACATTTTGCATAGTTAAAAATATGCAACTTGCAATGTGTTTCCTTGGGTGATGTGTCAATCAGCTGTAAACAGCCTGTCCATCAAATTTGGCTTCCTAAAATCTATTCTGATGTCAGATTATTGGCTAGGTAGGATGCAGCATGTCGAGAAAAGCAATTGGACCTTGGGTGAATCAGGACTGGGGGTAAAGCATGTTGTTCTGCATATAGATACCATATCAAAGGAGATGGTCACTTTCTCCATAACAGAGCTACATAAAGTATCTGAAGGTATGCTGCATGAAGTTTTTTTTTTTAATCCATTCAATCGTGTCTGACTCTTGGAGGCTGCCTGGACTAGTCCCTGCAGTTTTCTTGCAAGGTTTTTCAGAAGTGGTTTGCCATTGCCTCCTTCCTAGGGCTGAGAGAATGTGACTGGCCCAAGGTCACCCAGCTGGCTTTGTGCCTAAGGTGGGACTTGAACTCACAGTCTCCTGGTTTCTAGCCTGGTGCCTTAACCACTACACCAAACTGGCTCTCCTGCTGCATGAAGTACACTGATGTAAACCAACTTCTCCTCCTGAAAGATTCAAGGCAGTCATGTTCTCCAGAACATTCAGTGCAGAAGGCTTTTCAGTTTGCTTCTGTATGTCTGTTCATGCAAATCCACTGCACTTTACCAAGAGTCCCAGCTGCCTGCACATGTGCACTCAAACAATCTAGAAAAGCCCTTGAAACAACCATGCTAATCCTTCCCAAGGACCTAGTTGCTTCGTCCATGAAGGTGGGGTGCTTCACTCATGCCAGTGCAATAACACAGGCAGGAATTGTGTTTGTGCCACAGCATTTGAAACTGAAGCTTCTACAACCAGTTTCACTAACTGATTTCATCAAAATACCCTGAACAGGCCAAAGCCAGAATACTGTATGAAGCTACCCAAAATCCTTTAGCTGTGTCTTAAAATTAATGCCAGACCATTACCAGTAGATGGCACAAGAAGCAATAACTTGCAAGCATATTTAAATGGTAAGAAAAAAGTGGAGATGAAAATGGTGGAGCTGGTAAGGATGGGGAAGTGATTGTTAGGATAAAGCACTAAGTTCCTGAAAACTTGTCATTTTTCTTTGAGACTTTCTAAAGAGCTTTTATTTTAGAGCTATGCATGCTTTTAATAGCCTATCATTAAAACCCAAGCTGCTTTGTTAATTAGTTTCATAGATTATACAAGAGCTGCTTTTAGAAATACACACACTACACACACAATATACAAACAAGGAATGCTCATTTCAAAAATTGTTTTCCACCAAAAATTAAACAGTAATTTACTAAGTAGTGCAGAAACCCAGTCATTAAGTGCAATAAACTATTTATCAAAGTATAAACGCTGTTATACAGCTGTGCCAAATGTGTTAAGGACATAAATAGGGTTTATTTACTTAGTGAGACAGACGGTGCTCCTGCAAAAAGACTAAGGCAATCAGAAATGTGTAAAAGAATAATTACTCACAGAAAGAGATGATAAAACTGTTTATCTCTCCCATCCTTCCCACTCTTATTCAGTATGACTGTTGGTCCAGTTCACTAACTCATATTTTCAAGTGACCACAGAAGTTCCAGGTTGCTTCCTTACAGCTGCATGTAGGTGCTATATGTAAGGAAGAAATATCTGCATTTAATAAGACTATAATAACCACATGCATAAACAGAGAAAGATTAATAAAAGTATCTAAATAAAGAAATAATTTATTTAGTAAATACATATATTATAACCAGGGAAAAACTCTTATATTAGTTTTTCTGGAGAGTTTAATGTTTATAACAACATGTTGTTAAAGATGTTTATGTTCCCTCTTGTCTCTATCCCTATTATTTCGAATTTGTCAAGATCTGAAGAAAAAGGGATTTGTTGAGCATGGTAGTTAGGTAATATAGGGGCCCTGATAGGGGAGATGGGCGGTAATATAAATTTAATAAAATAAAAATAAATAAAAATAAAAGGTGGCTTACCCTGGAAGCCATGGATTTTGGAGTTGTCCTGCTTATAACAAAATTTCCAAGTAATTTTTTTCTTTCTTCCTTTTTTATTGCTATGCTAATCAGTTTTGAGGTTTTGCTGATCCTTTAAAAAGATGCAGGGCAGTTTGGTAACTACTGTACGATTGCTAAGAGCTAGTGACAGCGTTTTTTGAGAGCTTTTCAAATGTTATGAAAACATGTCTAAAGTCTTGTCATTTTTTAAAAAATGAGAAGGGCCACTCTAGTTTTAAAAGCAACTAAAAGGCTGAAAACAACCATACAAATTATAGAATGATAGGTTGGAAGGTGTCATTTTAGCCATAAAGTTTAGGCCTTCCTCAGTTTTTCTAATACCGAAGACAGGTATTAAGGGGACAGAGAATCCATATTCATTGTCCAGGTCAATTTCCATGTAGTTGAAAAGAATGTGTTAATCCAAAAATATTAAACTTTGTTTCGAAATCAAATAAGAACATGTATAAGAACATAAGTAGTACCCTGTTGGATCAGACCCCAGCCCATCTAGTCCAGTAGTCTGTTCTCACAGTGGCCAACCAACCGCACAAAGAAACCCACTAGTCTCCCAGCAGATGGCCTTTAGAGGCAGTCACACTGCCATCAAGGCTGATAACCATTGATTTCCCATGACCTCCATGAATTGGTCCAACCCTTTTTTGAAGCCAGTCAAGCTGCTAGCCAGCACATCTCATACAGTGTGTGTGTGTGTGTGTGTGTGTGTGTGTATACACACACACACCAATCAAAGAGAATATTTGTAGCTCAGGGTTGAACTGTGGAGTCCTTGGTTCTCTCTGGGCCTTGTTGTTTTCTTGCAGACATTTCATTGCCAGGCTAGGCAACATCTTCAGTGCGTACTGAAGACGTTGCCTAGCCTGGCAATGAAATGTCTGCAAGAAAACAACAAGGCTCAGAGAGAACCAAGGACTCCATATACACACACATACATACACAGTGTGTGTGTGTGTGTGTGTGTGTGTGTGTATACACACACATACACACACATACACACACATACACACACATACACACACACACACACACACACACACATACACATACACATACACATACACATACACATATACATTACATACATACACACACACATACATACAGTATACAAAATTACTTTTTACTAGAACATAGTAACTTTAGGACATTGCAAAAACATGTTTAATAAAACATTATTGTGGTTGCATCTCCTACATTATTATTTACCCTCCAGTTCCTTATTCAATTCAATTTTTAATGTTTGTTTATCAAACTCATTTATTGATAACACATATTTATAAAGACTGGTTGTAGGATTTTTTGTCACATAGGACTTAAAGATACCATCTAAAAACTTAGGTGTCTCTGAGGCTGAAAATATTGTTGGTCCAAATTAAGATGTCAATCAATATTGTAATTGTAAATACTGCCAGTGGGTGGCAACTGACAATTAGTATTTATATTTTGAGATAGAAAATGATAAAAATTCATCATTATCATCCCCTAATGTAAAGATCCCACATCCGGATTTTCCATATATCAATTTTATTTAATGTTTTGAGATCTGATTACCACATAGCTTCAATTTAGCCTGAGAACAAAGGTAATAAGGCATTTCTCCAGAAATAATATACCATAGTTTTTGAATAACGTGATTGTCAGAGGAGATATAGCAAATCAATCTCTTACACTATGAACCCCAAAAAGTCAAGTTGACTAAAGATATTAAATAGCAATATTCTAAAAGGGCCCAGGGTGGAAAATTTGCATTAAGTTAAGGTGTCCCAATTTTGTTACTAGTTAAGAGGTATCCATAGTAGCATAATTGTAGGTTCAGAAAACCAAAACCCCCATGTTTAACTAAAAATTCTACTTTTTTCAATTATCTTCAGAATTGAGGAACTCTGTAGATATTTACAAAACAATATATTCAGTTTTTGAAAATGTTTTCTGGATATGTATATATGAATTATATGAAAAATATCAAAGATCCTGGGAATTACATTCATTTTAAGAAAGTTTATCCTTGTAAGATTTAATGACTCCCATCTATCAATGTCTGGAGAAACTTCCCTATATATCTTATTTATATTTACTGTTATTATTTGAGAAATATATTTTGGAATAAGTATAATAATGTAATAATTAATATATTAATATTACATCATATTATATAACAATATATTAACATTATAATATTTGATAAATTCAGTACATATAGAAAAATTATAATCATTTAATGTATGAATAAACAAGTCATTCCCAGTAGGCATCAATTCTGAATTAGATCAGTTAACAGAATATCTTGCAGTTTGACCAAAGACATTAATCAGATACACAAAAGCTGGAATTTAAGGATGATGTTTAGAGATAAACAGTAAAGTACCACCAGAATATTATACTAATTTATATTCATGAAATATGTCAGTCCAGACAGATGGCTGTCTAGCTTCTGTATGAACACATCTAGTGAAGGGAAGCCCATCATATCCTTTGGTAAATGATTCTAGTCTCTTATGGTCTTACCATTAAGAAGCTTTTCCTAATGTTCGGTTGGAATCAGCCTTCTTAATCATGTAAAATAATAATAATAATAATAATAATAATAATAATAATAATAATAATTGAAAACAAAGAAATAATGATTTGATATTACAAATCAAGTCCAACAAGAAGAGGATATCTGAAAAGAATGCACCAGTTCTGGAAAGAACAACATCCAGAATCAGAAATAACAGGACAGAGGCTAGCAGAAAGACATGCAAATAGAAGTAGAATGACTGTGGCAAAAGAAAGCAAAGATAGTACCAATAGTAATAGGCGCCTTGGGTGCAATTCCAAAACATCTGGAGCATCACTTGAACACCATCAGCATTGACAAAATCACCATCAGTCAATTGCAAAAGGCAGCTTTACTTGGAACAGCTTACATCCTGCGACAATACCTTTAACATTATTAAACAGCAACATCTGCCTATCCCAGGTCCTTGGAAAGGACTCAATAGGTGGACAAAAATGCCAAATCCAGTCTAAACATCTGGCTGACTATGTGATCAACCACAATAATTTTAATTATATGTCCTGAACCCTGGTATTATAGAGAGCAGAAGCTGGTTTTCTTCTTCCTTCAGGTATTTGAAAGTACTATCATATCCTCTCTCAGTTTACTCTTCTCAATACTAAGCGAGCCTTGTTTCATCAATCATTCTTCACAAAATTAGTATCGAATTCCCTGGTAATCCTTGTTATCCTTCTCTGAACCTACATCCACTTTTTCTTAGCACTTCTCAATATGTGGTTCCCAGTACAGTATGCAAGATAGGCCAAATTAAGCCTTCAAATTGCATGAAAATATATAATTTTCAGAACTGGTTTTACAGGCAGTGGATTTGATCTTAGCCAATCCTTATAATATGTAATTTAATCATTTACAGTAGATATCACTCATCCCAAAATAGATTCTATAGTGGTAAAATAAACAAATAAATAATTTCAGTATTATATGTATAATGCTCAAATTAAACAAACATTGTTACAATTGAAATAGGTAAATAAATACATTATAGTATAAATAAAACATTTAAAATGTTTGGATATGAGAGCAGACAGCAGCATTTTTTTAAAGAATACACTCATGTTGTTAATTAATATAGTGTGCTGTGAATGCTAAATATGAATAATGTAATAATTCTGAAAGTAACAGGAATAAAATCAAACACTCCAGTTAACTTTCCTGTCTATGAAAGGAAATGGAGAAGAAATTATGCAATATATAGCCTAGCAAGGATTCTCAAGCAACCTTCCTTGATTAAAAGAGTTAAAAGAGCAGATTTCTTACTCTTTCAAAATTATCTGTCTGATCCTTTTACCTGATTAGCATGTTCATAAGGAAGTGACTTTTCTGCCCTCAGGTATTTTTGGGGAAAAAAGGAAATGTAACAGCTAAACATAATGGCTAGGTTTTGTGGGCAGAGCCCTCTACTAAATATAATACAATGTGGAGCTTAGATTAATTTTAGCCGTGTCTAAGTAATGCTCAATTTAGCTCGGAAACATAACTTCAATGATTAATTATGTGAGCACTGTCATCTCCAGGAACCACTCAGTGTCTAATTTTCTTTTATTTTTGCTAATCTGAGAAGTTTAAGCAGGGTTAGTGTTAGCTAGTGTACTAGGAAATTCTAGTGATGTTGTCTAGTCTGCATATGGAAGCAAACTATATCATAACACTGATAAGAAAACTGCATGGATGCATTTACCAAAAGCTGATTTCAACTCAAACCACCTTACCTTTTCAAAGTTCTATATGAGAGAAAAGTTGAATGAATCTGAATGTTCAGCAAAATGTTGGGTTGTATATGCATACTTAAAAATATATGTTAAAAGTAGACCATTTTCAAGCCTACAGTGCTTGGCGACATGCTTCTTTCACTATAAAAATAAGATTCTCCACTTATATTTGAATAAGCATCCCATCACATTTGACAGGGCCTTTAGATGTGGATATACATCTAAAGTAATAGGATATTTTAGTAAAACATTAACTATAGAAAGTCACTTGATTTCGGCACCCCACCAAATTGCCATGAGCTAAAATCTGTTAGCATCTACAATATTAAACCTATATCACATTTATCAAACTGAGGCTGCCCTGTAATTGTGCAGTAAATGTGATATGAGTGGGAAGTTAGCTATATGTTAAACAAATAGCCACAGAAGTACCCATTAAATGTTAGAACAAAATCCTTGATGTTATTGAAGTTGTATCTAAAATATTGCTTTCCCTGGATGGTATGTATAACAAGTATTTAAATCCATAGTGTGTCTTGCAATGTCATATGAAGGGCAGCATAATTGCAATGTTTTGAAATGTATTACAACCTGTTACTATTTCAACTTCTTTTTCATCTTGCTGCTTTGGGTTGGCATTAATACTGAGCAGCAGACTAGCTTTGTACTCTTTTCACCTGCAACAGATTCCTTAGGGCTCCTTACTTGCAGACATCAAAATACCGACATCTTTTAATTCCAATTTGAGTTTTCTCGTGGTATAATCTGCATATAAGTTAAACAAATAAGATGACAGCATGCAACTTTCCTAATGTTAATCCATTTTATTGTACCATATTTGTTCTGTTCTTTTTTTTTAATCATCATACAAATTCTTCAGTAGGCAGATAAGGTAGCCCAGTTAACCTATCTTTTAAAGGATTATACACAATTTGTTGTGGCCTACACAGTCCGATGCAATCAACAAAGCAAAAATAATTGACTTTTGGAACTCCCTTTACTTTCCAATTATCCATTTATGTTCACAGTGTGATCTTAGGTGCCTCTACCTCTTTTGAATCAAGTTTGTACATTTGGCAGTTCTTGTTCCTTATACAGTTGAAGTCTGGGATGCAAAAGCTTGAGCCTTATCTTACTATTATGTGAGATGAGTGCAATTGTTTGATAATTGGACTGCCTGTTTTTGGTGGTGGAATATAAGTCGATCTTTTCCAGGCCCCTTCCCATTGCTGTTTTATATATCCACTTAGAAATTGCAAAGACGACTTAAAATGCACATTTTGCAAGGTTTTATTCAATTCTGCTGGTATTTCATCAATTCCTTCAGCTTTGTTGTTAGAAATATTTTCTAAGCCCCATTTAACTTTATTTTTCCAGAATGTCTGGCCCTAACTCAGCGGTAATATAAGCAATCTACAGTGCTTTTGTACATTTCTTCTGTATATTCACACTTTTTCTTCATATATATATATATATACATACATACATACATACATACATACATACATGCATACACATACACACACACACACACACACACACACATACACACACACATACACACATACACACATACACACATACACACATACACACATACATATATAAATACATACATACATACTGTATATATACAGTAGATATTTTCATTCTTTGCCTTGTCTTGGCTCCAGGTAACCCCGGTAAGAAAGATCCAGTCCAGCATGGCAGCAGCTGGAAAAATATATTGGATACCAGTGATGCAGGGAAACTTGGAATACATTAATTTCTGGCAGGTAGACCAGATATATCATTTTTCTCTGATCTGTCTTGTCCACAGTCCTCTCCAGAAGAGATAAGAACAACCCTTAGATATCAAAGTCTGCTGAAAAACTCAGGTCTTGATGGCTTTACAAAAAGCTAGCAGAGTTGGGGCCCATCTGATATCCAGGGGAATGCTTCTCCAGACAAATGGAGAAGCAGCTAAGAAGATCCAATCCTGGATAGGACTAGAGAGTCTTTTCTTCCAGATCTCAAATGATGGACAGAGACTGCTAGGAAGAGGCAGTAATACAGATCTCCAGGTCTTGAACCATGAATATCTTTAAAGGTGACAACGAGCAGCTTGAATTGCACCTGGAAACAAAATGGTAACCAGCACAACCTTTGAAGCAGAGATGTTACATGGGCAATTGTCTGGCACCCAAAACTGCTTAAGCTGAGCAGTTTTCTAAGTTGCTTCAAGTGAGAAAAGAAATGATTGGAAAATTAAATATATTTTCTTTAAGATCACTGAAGTGAGATCATGTGTTAGCTAAATGGCTGAATCTTCCAGTTCAGGTTTTGCCCCATTTATGCATCATTTCTGATATCTATCGATATCTGCCTATATCTATCTATCTATCTATCTATCTATCTATCTATCTATCTATCTATCTCTATCATCTACCTACCTACCTACCTACCTACCTACACACACACACACACACACACAGCAACACAACACAACACAACACACTCCATTTTCCCTAATTCACAGGCTTGGAAGCAATTTTCTCTAATATCTATATCTATCTATATATCTAATCTATTAGATTTCATATTTTTGCACATTTTCAGAATGGAAAAACTTACTCAAAATACTCAGAGAATGGGAAATCATTGAGACTAACTGCATTTTAAATCCATATTGGTTAAATATGTGAAATAGGGGATTTTGACATTAGAATGCAAACTGGGCTAATGACTTCCCTATCAAATACCATACCCATAAAGTAAATTCTGCAGTTAACGTGAAAAGTTGGGGGATTAAATGCAAAGTTGCTCATGTGCCAAAGAAGGAAATTCACCTCCTTCTTCTTTCCTACGAGTGCCTTACATTGCTTCACATTTTTGACAGCATTAAATTAATTCTAAGGGTGTTAATACTGTGCTGCAATAAATAAATGGAGACTGCAATTACCATGTTGTATTAACTTCTCTGAGCACCAATTAATTTTGGAAAATATGATATGCAAATAAACATATATAAATTAGCAATAATGTTTCTTCATTGTTTTGTCAAATTCCCTTTTTTAGAGCTAAAATACAATATTTGGGGACTGTCTATTTACTATAGGGATGGGAACCTATGGCCATCAGAAGCCAATAAGAGTATACAAAAGCAACAAATGGTGGGACACAGTTCTCCAGTTCTAATTTAGAGAACATAAGTAGGGCTTCTAAAAAATGTTTCATTGTGGAGGGGTGTATTATGTGTGTATGTATATGCTTGTTCCTCATCCTGAAACCTACAGAAGTTTAACAACTGAGCATATTAAGACCTCACTGAGCTCCCCCCAACACAATCCTTGAGAATATACTTCTACAAACATGTTGCTATACCTCCCAGGTGTGCTTGGTTTCCATTAAGCCTTTGTAATGCTCTATACTCAGAGAATTAATTTTCCATTTAGTGTTCACGCTGATGTTCATTTCCTGCCCATTTATGATCTTTGAGCTTTCAAACACTGCAAAAATAAAAGTATTCACCTTAGTGACTGTTTGAAAACAGCACCTGCAGATTGTGTGGGGCATATACACACACACAATCCCAAAACAATTTTGCACAAATTGGGTCCCAAATACATGTAGATTCTTACTTTAATAGGCAGCCATTGGTTTATATTAGTGGAACCTAGAAAGAAAATGTAAATTATAATTCTCCCCCAAAAGCAATGATAAGAAAATTGCACCTTCAAAAAAAAGTACTTTTTTATGCCATGATGTATTGTTCCCTGATTAACTGAACAAAGTCTCAACAAAGACTCCTAAATTAGATATCGGTTATCCTCCAGGGTACAAGGTTTTCTAAGGAGAAGGAAATATTGATCCTTTGCCTAGCTTAAAGTCCATGAATATAGAGTGCAATCCATTTCAAGGGAAAGCAAAACCCATTAAACTCCTCAAGCATTCAATTAAACTATTACTTTATCTGCCTTAATTGATGCTGCTAATAGCATCATATATAATTGTTCCATACAGGCAGAAAACGTGTTTGGTAATGACTGTTAGCTAATTCACACTGTGACATTTAAGCAATAGTAGCAGCCCTGTACACAAGTTCATGATCAATGTGTGACTCATCACCTTAGCTATGCACTATGCTAATCTATGCTAGTTATGGTTTGTTTAAACTGAAAGTCTAATGTATGATAGCTAATTTTCACCACAATAGGAAATCCTTCAGGAGGTCATTCTTATTTTTGTCAGAGGCAAAAATAGCAATGGTAGCACATATTAGCAACAGAGGAGGGCAGCTACTGCTGAAGTTGAACAAAATGGTGAAGAACATGGGCATGGGATTAACCAGCAATGAAAACTGTAATAAGGAAGAGGTGATGAGCTGCTTTATTTATTTATCTGATTTCTATGGCCACCCAACTCACAAACTGACTCTAGGTGGCGAACACCAGATGAAAATCCAGATCATAAAGAAACAAGGTAAAAGAACAACACAAAATGGAAACATAGTATACCATAACTGAAGCCAGCCTACAATCATTCACTTTTCAACTGTTGCAGACAGGGTCACCAGTACTCTAGCCAAATGCCACAAAGCCAGGTCTTCAAGGTCTGTATGAAAGACTAACGGGGTTAGGGTCACCTGAATCTGGGAGAGTATGCTGTTCCAGAGGGAGAGCACTGTGAAAGAGAAGGCATGCTTCTTCTGTCCTGCCAGATACCTCTGTATTATGGAGAGGACTTGGAGCATGCCCACTATGTCAGATCTTGTGAGACAGGCAGAGTCAATTGGAGAAACGTGGTCCTGAAAGTAAACTATCCCAGTGTCATAAAGGGCTTTATAGGGGGTTGAATTGCACCTGGACTTGACTATGGCTTAGCAGTACTAGGGCTGTAGGTGGGAGCTTGTAAAACACTTTTTTTCAGTTTCCTAAAATGCAAAATTAATTTCTTTGCAAGATAAAAAATGGATGCTTCTAAAAAGTAAGCAAAGGAATGTTCTATTGCCACAACAAGCTGCCTCAGAAACCTTAGAAGGAAAATAAGACTGTCAAGGGATAGAGCAATTGGGAAAAAGCAGAACTTTCAAGTACCTTCCTGAGGAAGATGCAGAAAGTTTGAATCTGGAAATTAACCAGCTTAAAAAGAAGAAAGAAGTGTCAAGATGTCCCTGCTGAAAATCCAGAGGAAATCCAGCAAGCAAGATACACTTGAGGAAGATGTTTGGCAGAAATCAAAGGGGGTTTTAACAGCTGATGGGTGGAAGAAGCAAAACATAGAGGAAAAGCTCATAGAAACCTAGAAACCATGGAACCTAGAAATGGAATTCTCAAAGCCCAGTTAAAATAATTTGGTTTCTCTTTCACCTCACAGCCATGAAGGCCTTGGAAAAGATACTCAGATGCTTTGATGTCTCTATACCTACAAAAATCAGAAATGTGCAAGCTATGTATTTCCTATTTTTCTCTAAATTTCATCCTTAATAGAATAACATCTCATATAACAAGACCACATAGGAACCCTATTTTCTCATTCTATTCCATTCATTTCTCTTGCATGATTTGATTGCATTTATGAATGCCTGATTCTTAAATGGTTAACTGTCACTTGTAACCAAAACTACTGAGGCCTTTTTGTTGAAGCTACAGCAACTTCTTTGTGCCCAGGGTTGGTTCTATACATCCAGTGACTCTCTGTTTTAGAGGAAAATCCCTGGTGCCAGGGCCATATTCAGCCAGAGAATTCTCAACAGTCAAGGACTTGGGGAAGATTCTCTTCAAAAGGCCATATAATAGAAGGATATTTATAAATGAAAAGCATATTTAGTTTTGTTTACTTTTGAAAGTGATGGCTTTTGTCAGAGTTCACTCTGACTCTGACTCTGAGCTAGAGGGAAATGAAACTTACCTCAGAAACAAAACCGATACTGAACAGCAACTGACGCAGGGTCAAAAGTGCGATACTCGTGATCCATCTCGTGATGAGCAGGTGCAGGAGTTCGGACCCGGGGATGACCCAGCAGCACGGGAGAATCCTGAGAAGCCGATGGGTGCTCCTGACTTACTTACACCGAAAACAGGATAAAAGGGCGCCAGCGCAAGCATCAAGCTGCTGATGACAAACGTTCTACTGAGCTACCAGCTTCTTCAGGAGAAGTCCAGCCAGAACTGGACTGGAAGCCTGTCCTGTAGCTGCTGCAGAACCCAAGTCAGAGCCTCAATTCATTTCTGAATTCACCCCAGCTGTATCAGAAGCCCAGATCACTTTAGCATCAAGTGGGAATGGATCATTAGATCATATTCTTCAGCAAGCCCTACCATGAGAGCTTCAGTCATTTTGGGTATTTGTCAGCTGGCATCTACAGCTTCACAGCGTTTGTCAGCCTTGGCAAGGCAACATCTCGAAGCTTCAGCTATGTAGTTTGCTCACCCCTGTGCGTCTTGTTGCATCGAATTTGGGTCACCACATTCTGTCATTGGGGGGCTTTCTAGTTTATCGTTCTGGTTTACAGGCAGCATTGCCTAGTGATAATAGCCTAGTCTGCCTTACAGCTCCCATTCCATTCTTTGCGGTTCCAGTCCAGTCTGTCTTGCAGTCTCAGTCCAGTGTCCTAAAGGTTCCAGTCCAGTCTGCCTTGCAGTTCCAGTCCAGTGTCCCAGAGGAACCCGTCCAGTCTGCCTTGTACTTCGAGTCCAGTATCCAGAGGAACCAGTCTAGTTTGCCTTACAGTCCAGTGTCCCAGAGAAACCAGTCCAACCTGCCTTGCAGTTCCAGTCCAGTGTTCCAGAAGAACCAGTCCAGTCTGCCTTGCAGTTCCAGTCCAGTCCTTTAGAGTGTCCAGCTTGTCAAGAGAATCCAGTCCAGTTATCCTGAGAATCCAGAAGAACATCATCCCATCTATCCTGCAATCCTAGTTCCAGAGACTTCAGTTCAGCCTTGTCAGCGTCGCTCCCAGTAATTCAGAAGAACTGATCCTGAGTTTCCTAGTTTGAACTTACCTACCTGGCATCTTGATCCAGGACTGTTATCCTACTTGTTGCTGAACTTTAGCTTGTGCTACTGCATAGCTGCCTACCTCCAAGCGCATCCAGTTGATCCAGTATTCTTCAGTTGTATTATGGACTTATAATTGTAAATTGTTTTTATATAATAAAACTATTTCTATAAAGTTCTGGTGGTCATACTCCAAACAGAACAGCTTTTCTGATTGTTGCAACTGTGGTGTGCTCACCCTATCGTGCACACACATAGCCATTCATACACGTACACGTTAATAGTGTTGGGTACAAATGAATTCCCAACTAGTCCACAAAGCTCTCAAAGCTTCTTTTAAAGTCTTCTACTTTTTCAGAGAGGTGTCAGTTCTCACTGCTCTTTTTTTCAAAGACAAAAATCTGATTTAATTCCTTTGAGTAGAAGAGGAAGCATCAGAAATCAAATCATAAGAGCCATCCTTCTTGCTCCACAACTTGCAGTTGTAGGCAGTGATCACTTTTTGCTGATAGTACAGATGGAGAAAAGTTTCATATAACTACCAGTGATAAAATAATGAGAGTATGAATCAAATTCAGGGAACTCCACATGCTGGATCATTAATCATTGGAAAGTGAATGAGGCTGCAGCTTATCTGCATTTTTCTCTCTACTAAATATCTGTCTGATAGCCTGGAGTTTCTTGGCTGCCTAGATTTTCTGATTTGGGGAAAAATACATTCAGGAGGCATTAAGTTATGATACCACTTTGTCTGAGGTTTAAATAAAGGGTGGAATCCCTAAAAGGTGGTGAGTACTTGCTAATTTCCAATGACTCTTTGACTCTTAGCAACCAGACAGATTTTATCCATGATGATCTGTCTCTAATTTGGTCCCTCAGGTCTTGAACTTAAGTACACTTAAGTACACCACTGAAAGGCACCTCACAAGCATAATATAAACTCACAATTCCATTTCAAATTATTTTCAAAAAGAACACTGTAAATTCTGGAAGTGGGAGGAAGAGAAGAAAAATTCAGCACCATTCTACTTTTTCATAAAAATGTATTATTTATCGTTACAGGAAAATCTCATCCAGAATAGAAAGTAACTGATTCAATTCTTACTTCACTTCAATCAGATTAAATTGTATTCACAGAAACACATGAACAGTCAACTGCTTCTTTTATTTCTTCCTTTTAAACTGACTTTCAGTCTCAAAACAGGATTATGCTACTGGACTGGAAAATAACAGAACAAATTCTAAAAAGCCTCTTGTCTATTTTCCAGCTCAATAAGAACTTGTTACATAAAGTCTAAGCTATATAGCATGTAATATTTGAAAAGCACTTTAGTCATGAACACTAGGTAAATGTTTTTGTTTTTACATTGCAAGAGTCTTGTGGGGAAGAAAATCTCTGGAAGACTTTTCAAATAATCAAATGGTGTCACTAAACTGTAAGCACATAATTATCTTCCCACAACTATTCTTCTTTCTTTGAAGACTGAGACAACTGAGTAACTCTTCAGTATATTGAAAATTGGATTTGGAATTTATAGCTATGTTTTGCAGTTTTTCTTCTTTTTGTTATGAAGCCATATGGCAAGACTGTCTGTATTCCCCTACTCAATCCAACAGTGCAAATGTAGATACAATTAACTTGCATGCTAAACTTCTGGATGTCCATTATTATTCCATGCTTCCTTGTTATTTATTTTAGATTGCCAAGTTAGTAGGACAATCCAGATCCTCCTTGGAGTTATCTGACCCCCAACCATACCAAAAGCCTTGATAATGACAGATTGGCAGTACACATATGAGAGACAGTAGCTTTGCCACCCATCATTTAATTTTTAAACAATTTTATACCAAGTCCCAACATGGTTTACATTTCTTCCATTTCAGGGACATGATTGAAGATTGAAAGTCTTTGCATTTTGCACGTGCAAGTCACCAGTGATCAATCCATGCTATGTTCTTGAACATCCCCTTTTCTCTTCTTCCAGTGTCAGAGCTGTAAGGTTTGAGAGTTGATAGATGCTTTTTTTTTTTGTACAGGGCAGAGGGAGGGCAAGGTATGTATCAGTCTATCAATCAATGAATCAACAGTCAATCAATCAAATCATTCAGTCATCTACCTATCTGAGTAAATAATTGGTTCTTACTTGGATAAAACAAGTTTTCTTTAATTTTAGACTGTTGATTTGAATATCACAATTACTGTATTTAATATTTTTAATGCCCCCATCTCCTTTGTATCTGCTGTTGCTACCCTACCATAAAAAAAAGGTATGAATGGACAGCTTATGCTGCAGCCTCCCTGCCAGACTAAATTACAGGCAGTATCTGAGTCTCAACACCCTCACAGTCTCAGGTGTAGGCATCAGTACATACACTCATGATATCCCTGCCTCACTAGAGAAAAATAGCTTTTCTTTAACATGACAGGGGCAGTTTCCCCTGATCTGGGTAAACAAATGGGGTGTACTATACAACAACTCTGAAAAATGGGTGAAATATCCCCCAAAAGTTGAAATTATTCACACAATGGGCTCAGCTTTGCCATTACAAAAATTGCCAGTCAATTCTTTTCCATATATTTCCATATTTTTTATTATTTATTTATTTATTTATTTATTTATTTATTTATTTATTTTATCCCGCCTTTATTATTTTTATAAATAACTCAAGGCAGTGAACATATATAATACTCGTTCCTCCTCCTATTTTCCCCACAACAACTACCCTGTGAGGTAAGTTGGGCTGAGAGAGAGTGACTGGCCCAAGGTCACCCAGCTGGCTTTCATGCCTAAGGCGGGACTAGAACTCACAGCCTCCTGGTTTCTAGCCCAGCACCTTAACCACTAGACCAAACTGGCTCCCATGCCTGTATATGTGAATTGGTACACAGAAAGTGTGTACCCTTGATGGACCATATTGCAAATGTTGCATATACATTTATTGTGTTAAATAAATGTGATAAACAAATTTACTCTACTATCAGCTTCCCGAGTTTAGTATAACTCATATATTCTTCTTTCCTCAATGTGTTTTCTTATTCTCTGACACTTAAGCTTTTTTGCATTCAGTACATGCTCTTAACAATTGCCTGGAGGAAGCATGGTCATCCACCTCAGCTATGAGCCCATTATCATCTTCCCCATCCATACCTTTGGGGGAAAAATTGTTAAAGGGAATCTGGTTTATACATATTTGAAACAAGTACAGTCCCACCAGCATCTGAAAGAAATGAGAGATAAATTTTGAATATTAGAAATAAATGGGAGAGATCTCAGATCAAACCCCTGGATGATGTCTGTTGGAGGTTACAAGTAACTACTTCACAACACAGGGGAAAGAATTGAAATAAGTAGAACCCTGTGTTTGCAAAAAGTTGAACAGTAATCTCCTAACACAACTGTTTTTTGGAAAAGAGCCTTCCAAACAGGAATAGGATCATGATCCAGCAGTGTCTCTCATGTTTAACAGCCCTTCCAGAAAGATCTCATGACCAAGAACTAAAAGAATAAAAAGATCCCACACTCCCAATACCTTTATCATACCAAAGACCACGATACAGGGTGATTAATGCAACTTCTGTTAAGTTAGGTTCTATAGGTTCTTCTTTAGGTTCTTCTCTAGGATCTTCTTTTGCTGGTTTTAGCTTCATAATATGGGATAGCCTCTTCAATGACAGATTGAACATGGATACTTGCTTAAATTCTGTCCAGGATGTGATTGAATCAAAACAAAACCAAAAACCAATGCACTTAAGGAAAGTCTATAAGCTTCTAACTAAGGCTATTTTTCCTCCCAGAGGAAAAATGTTTCTAGAAATAGCAGAATTTACAGCTGCCAAAATGCAAGGAAGACCTTAGTTGTTGTTTTTTTAATGCCTGATATATCATTAGCCATCAATGAAAAGCAAAGAATGGCCCAACTTCAGTGTGTCAGGAGCTGCCTCAGTTTTCTGGACTAACTTATCTGCTGGAATAAAGCCATGATTTCTGAAAGGCTAGTTGTCTTGTTGCTAGGATACACAGTGGGGATAAAATTCAAACTGCCATTCAAGCTTGGTGAAAAACTAATACGGTTTTCTAACTTACATTTAATTTTTGCCTGAAATTTACAGTATTATATGTTTGTAAAAGCTGTATGATAAAATAGAAACAAATAAGGTTATAGGGAAAAAATCATGGAAAAAAAGAAAATATAACTTAAAGAATAGTTATTGGCTGCTTGAAGAATGGCAGATATTCAGCATTTTTATACCTGCCAACAGAATCATAAAAAATATAGACCATTTTGTAATGGATTTCATAGGTCTCTGTATTTTTATTATTTCACCCAGTGTTAAAACCACACCAAGAATTACTTCTTTCTCTAACAGACATGAGATACTTTCAATTTTCTGTTGGTGCTATGTATATTCTTCTTCTCTTTTTTTAAATAAATTTTATTAGAAGTTTTACAAAGAACATAAAAACTAACACAAACTAATAGAGAGTAAAAAGAACAAAGAAAAAAAGAAAGAAGCAAGACCAAAGCAAAAGTGCAGAAAGAGAGAATAAGAAGAAATAGAAAGAAGAAACGTCCATTTTCCTTTGCAGTGAATATAAGTACAATTACAAAATTACCTCTTTCTCTATGATTACAAAAAAAGGTTCACTTTTTTCTATTATCCAATTTTTTTTCTAATCATCAAAACCACAAGTCATAAGTGCATTTTTTTCCATTTCATGCAAAAAGTCTATAAGGGGTTTCCAGTCAGCCATAAATGTAGATATTGCTTCTTCTCTGATCAGATAAGTTAATTTAGCCATCTCCACAAGTTCCATCATCTTCACCAGCCATTCCTTCATTGTGGGTAGAATCGAACCCTTCCATTTTTGAGCATATAATAGTCTTGCTGCAGTTGTCATATACAAAAACAATGTTCCATGACTTTTTTCTAATTGCCTGTTGATTAAGGAAGGAAAAGGAAAGTCTCTGGATTCAGTTGTAATTTAACCTTTAAAATCTTTTGATTTAATATATGTATTTGTGCCCAAAATTTGTTGGCTTTTTTACACATCCTCCAAACATGGTAAAATGTCTGTCCTTGTTCACATTTCCAACAAAGATTTGAAGTACCTTTATACATTCTAGACAATTTCTCTGGTGACAAATACCAATGATACATCATTTTATAAAAGTTTTCTTTAAGGTTAAAACATAATGTAAATTTCAATCCTTTTAGCCACATATTTTCCCATTGTTCCATTTGTATATTATAACCAAAGTTTTCAGCCAATTATACCATACATTCTTTCACTTCTTCTTCTGTTTCATATTTCAACAAAAGTTTATACATTTTAGCAATAACATGTTCATCATTAGTACATAATTCTCTTTCAAATTCAGGCTTACATTGTTCAAAACTATAAAATCTTTTATGCACTTTAATTCTTTCTAACAATTGTATGTAAGAAAATGATTGACAAGGATATCCTTCTATTGTTAAATCTTCTCTAGATTTTATTTTACAATCCCCTTGAGAAAATTCTAGTATACCCAACAATTGTACCCAACAATGACAATTGTAATTTGTCCAATCAGTTCTGTTTGATCTTGTATCTTCATATTTTTTCTTAGCATGTTTGCTTTCTGTTTATTAATCCTGATGCCTGCTAATGCCCCAAATTCCTTTAATTTACTCATTAAAAGTTCAATTCCCTTTAAAGGTTCTGCCAAAACCAAAACCAAAACATCTGCAAAAGCTCTTAACATGCATGACTCTTTTTTAATCTTTATGCCCATGATCCTCTCATCTTCTCTAATATCTCTATTCAATATTTCAAGAACTAAAATAAACAAAAGAGGAGACAGTGGGCAACCTTGTCTTGTTCCTTTTCGTAACTCACATGGTTTGGTTAAGTCTCCATTAACAATTATTTGTGCTCTCTGTGAAGTACAAATTGAGTTCACCCATTTTATAAAATTCTCTCCAAAATTCATATATTCCAAAATTTTAAACAAGAAATTCCAGTTCAAATTGTCAAAAGCCTTCTCTGCACCTAAAAAGATCAATGCAGCTTGGTTTTCATTATGTTTTTCCAAATATTCCAAAATGTCCAACACAGTTCTAACATTATCTTTTAACTGTCTTTTAGGTAAAAATCCACATTGATCTTCATGAATAAATTCTTGCAAAATTATTTTCAATATTTCAACTAAAATAATTGTAAACAACTTATAGTCATTATTCAATAATGATATTGGTCTATAATTTTTTACTGAAGTCAAATCTTGTCCCTCTTTATGTATTAGTGTTTTATTAGCCTCTTTCCAAGTTTCTGGCAACTTCCCTCCCTGTAGAATAGAATTCATCATATTTTGTAAAGGTTGAAAAAGTTCATCCTCAAAGCACTTATAATACAAACTCGATAGGCCATCTGGTCCAGGCACCTTTCCAGGTTTACCCTTTTTAATTGCTTCTGAAACTTCTCTTATCATTATAGGTCCATTCATAATTTGTCTTTGTGCTTCTGTAATCCTCAGTAAATTTTGTTTTCTAAGATATTCATCTATTTTCTCCAATGGAATATCATGTCCTTTATACAAAATAATATTGATAAGATTTTTTGTATGGCTACATTATCTATTAATATAGTATTCCCGTCTTGTAGTTTCAATATCATTTTCTTTTCTCCTCTTCACAATTTATAAGCCAGCCATTTCCCTGGTTTATTCGCAAATTCAAAATTTCTTTGCTTTGCATAATTCAATTCTTATGAAGTTCTAATGAAGAAGATATTTTTCCATTGTTACCAATTTGTTTTTTCTTGGAAGACTTGGCTTCTTCTGATAAGATGAAAGATTAAATATTCAGAAGGATTAAAAACAATTCACTAATATTAAAAAAATGACTGTAAAATGTATAGCTACATTAGAAAATACAGAGAACTGATAGCCAATTAGAAAATTCTTATGGAAGATTGGATTTGTATATGGTAACTGCAGCAAGACTATTATATGCACAAAGATGGAGAAATACTGAAATACCCACAATGGAGGAGTGGATTGTGAAGATGGCAGAATTTGCAGAAATGGCAAAATTGATCTGTTTGATCAGGGATAAAACAATAAGTACTTTTATAAAAGACTGGAAACCTTTTATGGACTATTTGCATAAAATGGGAAAAAATGAAATGGTAATTTTTGGTTTTGCTGATAAAAAAAACGTTGAATGTAGGAAGAAGGTAACCATGTAATGTAATATTAAAGAGGAAGGAGAGATAATAAGTTTCTTTGTAATTGTGGTAAAGAAGATCAGAAGTCGCTTCTTTAAATATATTTTTGTTTTTTTCTCTTTGTATAGTTTCTTGCACTTTTTCTTTTTTCCTTTTCCTTTTTCTCAACTTTTCTT